>OZ005649.1:331749002-332445252 GCA_963930645.1 Salticus scenicus
GGGGGGGAAATTACCCTTAAAATATGAAGTTGCGTTTCTTAGCATTATATTCATTTCTTAAAATTTCTTTTGCACGTTTTTCACTCTATTTTACTTTTTACACATTCATTTATTTATTTTTAACTTGTTGGGGGGAAAAAAGTCAAGTGTTTGAAAGCAATAAATAATCCTTTCGTTTTAAAAATATTTATTAGTTAATTTTTTTTTACATAATTATCAAATTTTTTTCAATAATAATTAGATTTAACTTTATCTTATCGAAGTCTTTCATTTATCAGTGAATTTTATATTTGTTACTGAAATTGTGACAAAAAAAAAAAAAAAAAAGATACTTATGTTGTAGATTTTTCTGAATTTGGTTAAAAAAAAATAATACTGTGTGTCTATGAGTTACGTTTAATGCAGCTGCATCCAGTGTGCAACCGAAAAACCTAATGAATCTAATGTTCTGACAGGAAAGCAAACATCCCGGGAAGAGAAGACTGAGGGCTCGCGCGCGAATTACCGGCTTCCGTCGGGCGAACTCTAATCTTTTGTCAATGCGTAACTACATTTTTCTCGGATCCCGGAAAAAGGGCACCGGAAAAAAGGGCACGGAAGAAAGGCACCGGAAAAAAGGGCACCCGGAAAAAAGGGCACCGGAAAAAAGGGCACTGGAAAAAAGGGCACCCGGAAAAAAGGGCACCGGAAAAAAGGGCACTTTTCCAATTCCGCAAATCGCAAAATAATAAATATTCAAATAATGGATTTAAAAAATGACTTCAAACTAAATTTTTAGAAAATTTTAATTGATTTGGTACAACATTCATTTAGTATATATCTCGGGGAAGAGGGGGGGGGCAGGAGCAATCGAAAGAAAAATAATTGTTTTTACAAAACTCTTACAGACTTTAATGAAACTTTATATAATCACGTCCAATTTGTGAAAAAATTGACAGTAAGTGGCAGGCAAACTTGGGGGGGGGGATAAAGAGGGTGGGCAGAAGAAAATAAAATTATCTTTTATAGCACTGTTTTACAGATTTAATGATATATTCTATAATTATCACTTACTTTTTATGAAGATCACAATGAGTGCATTATATACTGGGGGGGGGGGGGCAAGGGGGGATATGGAAATTTTTCATTCTTCTTTAAACTACCCTTTTATCGATTTAAAAAACCGTATAATCACGTATAATTTGTGAAAAAATTACAATAAGTGTCAGACATTTTTTTTTTGCCCCCCCCTCCCCCCCAAAAAAAAATATTTTTTTATATCACCATTTTACCGAATTAAGGATACATTTATAACTATCACTTAACCTTTATGAAGATAACAGTGAGTGTATTATATATCTGGGGGGGGGGGCAAGGGGGAGCAGATGAAAATAAAATATATTCTTCTTAAACTATCCTATTATCGATTAAAAATTTTTGTATAATCACGCATATTTTATGAAAAAATTAAGTGTCAAACATACTTGGAGGAGGGGGGGGGGGGGGTGAGGGGCAGAGGAAAATAAATTGAATTTTTATATTACCAATTTTAGTGATACCAGCAAGTGATAGTTATAGAATATGTCATTAAAATCGGTAAAATGGTGATATAAAAAAATATTTTATTTTCCTCTGTCCCCCCCTCTCTTTAACCCCCCCCCCCCATCCCCAAGTATGTCTGACCTTACTGTGATTTTTTTGACAAATTGTATTCTACTATACAAAGTTTTTGTTTAAATCGATAATAGTGTAGTTTAAAGAAGAATATATTTTATTTCCATCGGTTCCCCATTGCCCCCCCCCCCCAGGTATATAATGCACTCATTGTAATCTTCATGAAAATTAAGTGGTAGTTATAGAATATATCATTAAAATCGCTAAAATGATGATATAAAGAATCACTTTATTTTCCTCCCTCCCCCCCCCCCCCACACACACGAAGTATGTCTGATACTTACTGTAAATTTTTAATAAATTATACGTGATTGAACAAAAAAAAAAAACTTAATCAATAATAGAGTAATTTAAAGAAGAATATATTTTATTTTTATCTGCCCCCCTTGCTCCCCCCCAGGTATATAATACACTCACTGTGATCTTTATAAAATGTTAGTGATAGTTATAGAATATATCATTAAAGTAGGTAAAACTGTGATATAAAAGATAATTTTATTTTCCTCTGCACCCCCCTCCCCTCTTTAACCCCCCTCCCCTAAAGTTTGCCTGACACTTACAATAATTTTTTCACAAATTGTACGTGATTATACAAAGTTTCATTAAAATCGGTAAGAGTTTATGTAAAAACAATTGTTTTTTTTTCGATCTGCTCGTGCACCCCTCCCCCCTCCCCCCATCTTCCCCGAGGTATGTACTATATTAATGTTGTACCAAATCAATTGAAATTTCTAAATGCGTAATTTGAAAGCCATTTTTATATATCATTATTTGATATTTATTATTTTGCGATTTGCGAATTGAAAAAGTGCCCTTTTTTCCGGTGCCCTTTTTTCCGGGTGCCCTTTTTTCCGGTGCCCTTTTTTCCAGTGCCCTTTTTTCCGGGTGCCTTTTTTTCCGGTGCCCTTTTTTCCGTGCCCTTTTTTCTGGTGCCCTTTTTTCCGGGATCCATTTTTCTCAGCTCCGGAACAGGATTGAGACATTCAACAATTAATTGATGTGGTAAATGACCCCCCCCCCCTTTTCTAACATACCGTTGCTATTCTTTCTATATTTTATTTTGGAATTTATTATCATTTGATTGATTTTTTTTCCCCGGTTACTGACGATCCGTTAGAGAACGATTTGGAAGATTGATATTGTGTACATATAGACGTAGGCATATGAATGTTAATCAAATCAGTGGCAATCCACGATTTTTTTTTTTTTTTTTTTTTTTTTTCGGTACTTTATGAATTGTTATTTCGAAATCAGTAATAACGCGAAAAACTTTCTTTCCAAACACATGTAAAGAAGGTGCTGTAATCATGAAAAAAGTCTAACTATGAAATTTTGATACATCTATGCGTTTTAAGGTCTCCTGAATTCATTATTTGCAATTTTTACGTCAATTACATAAGTGTGGGAGACCCAGAATGCAGGGGTGATTGTGTTCAGGAAATTTACCTGATTTCAGGGTTTTTTTTTTTTTTTTTTTTTTTTTTTCATTTTCAGTTTTAGAAGTCCAGTTTTTCTGGTAGTTAAATTCATAGGACTGCTAAACATAATTAAAATTAATATTTTTCAATAATGAGAAGATTGGACCTCCCTGCAATAAATTATACCCATTCAAACTTCAACACATTCAAACTCAAACACATTCAATTACTCTACCCATTCAGAAAAAATTTCTCGCTAAAATCTCAGGTATTTTTTCATGAACTCACAATCACCCCTGAGAATGCAATAGCATCTAACCGCTTTAGTCGATCGAGCTCAAATTTGATAGGTATGTTTGTTACAAGTTATCGTAACACAAACTGCATAAATTATATATTATTACTAGCAGTCTACGCCCGCTTCGCTGGCCACTATTTTTAAATGAATCACTATAATCAATGAATTCTCAAAACTGCATTAATTTTTATCATACAGAAAAAGAAAAAAAAAAAAAGAGAAAAAAAAATTCTCATTGGAAAAAATGTTGCACTGGGTCCCCGCTGCCTACGGCAGCGCAGGCCATTGTGCGCTGCGCGAGCGCATTTATGTCTCACACTCTTAAAGAATCACTATATTATCTTAAGGGAAAAACATAAATATAAAATACAAATAAATAAATAAATAAAATCTTCTCCCATCGGTGGAATAATCGCTCCGGGCCCCAACTGCCTGCGGCAGAGTATACAGGCACGCATGTTGCTTCACCTACCGTTCCCGCCCCTCCTAATTATTTTAGACTTTAAAAAATACTCGTAATCGTTCTCTCTGGCTTTTAAACCTAATAATACTAATTTCCAACATTCTATCTGAATTTCTTTATTTTTAACCCTGCGGCCGCCCCCCTTCCCGCCCCTTGGGAAGGGGGTATATAATACTGTACTTTCGAAAATATCCATAATCGATTTATCGGGTCTCAACAACACTAATTTTCAGTGCTCTAACTCTTATTTATATATTTTTGCCCCTTTATGCCCCCTTTCAGTCTATCCTAATAATTTTACAATTTCGAAAATATTCGCAATCGATTTGTAGGTATCAGGTATCAAAAACCTCCATGTACCAATTTTGAGTGATCTAACTCACTTTTTATTTTTTATTTTTTGCCCCTCCGACCCCCTTACCACCCCTCTTAATAACTTTACAAATTCGAAAATATCCACAATCTGTTTGTCGGTATCAAAAACCTCTATGTACCAATTTTGAATGGTCTAACTCTATTTTTATTTTTTTTTGCCCCTACGCCCCCCACTCTCTTTCTGGCCCTCCTAATAACTTTACACTTTCGAAAATATCCTCATTCGACTTGCAGGCCTCTAAAACCTCTCTGTACCAATTTTGAACGGTCTAACTGAATTTCTATTTTTTTTGCTCCATAGCCCCACTTTCTCGCCCCACCTGGGACGAATTTCTAAAATTAAAGAAATTGGTTTTTATGTATTTGTGGGAGCTATATGTTAGAGCAAAAATATCACATGTATCTTTTTTTTTGTTTGCGATATTAAGGATTATTTCAAATCATTTTGCCCCCTCTTCCCCCTCTTGGGGGGCTGAATTTCTAAAATTCCAGAAATTGTTTTTTAGGTATTTGCATTAGCTATATATCAGAGCAAATATTTCCCGTATATCTGTTTTTTGTTCGAGATATATAGGAGTGTGTGAAACCAAGTTTTGCACATGTGAAATCACGTTTACCCCCTTTCCCCCCTTAGGGACCGAATTTCTACAACTCCAGAAATTGGTTTTTAGATATTTGTGTAGCTATATTTTAAAGCAAAAATTTTACGGATATCTGTTTTTGTCTTTGAGATATGAAGGTTTTTGTGAAATCCCATTTTGCCCCCTGCTCCTCCTTGGGGGGGGGGGCGAATTTCGCAAAATCGCTTCTTAGGGGGTGCTTACACTATATGTTCTATAATCTGACCCAGTTTCGAGTCAGTGGCTCCAGTAGATTTTACTGTGCGTTGATGAGTCAGTGAGTGAGTGGAAGTACTCTTTTATATGTATAGATTATTATTATTATTTTCTTGAGACATAAAGAGAAACTGTTATTCATTACAGCTTGTGGACTCATATTACTAAATGTTCGGAAAGTCGAGTGCAGTCACTCCTGATTATTATTAAGTCTGAGTTTATCAAAAATTCAGATTGCTTGGGAGTAAAAAAAATTAAAAAAAAAAAAAAAAAAAAAAACACTAAAAACATTAATTTTGTATGTTAGCGAGCCCCCAAAAAATATTATTATTATTTACAATGAATGAAAAAAGTGACAATTTTTGAACATCATTTTTATTTTTATTTATTTATTTTTTTTTAACTTTTTAAAGATTTTCTGTTATAAACATTTAATGCCCCTTCCTTCATTCATAGTAAAATGCGAGTACAACAACAACAAAGAAAAAAGTATATTAAATTTATAATTTAAAATCTGTACATGAAAATAGAAAAAAAAAAAAAAAAAAAAAATCGATTTTTCTTGCATATTTATTTTATTTGAATTTTTAAAGTTATCTTTTTTTCATGTTTAAAATATTTTTTATTTAAAATTTTTAATTACAAGAAATTTAAAAAGAGAATTAGTTTTTAGCAAACTTTTTTTTTTTTTTTTTCTTCAATTAATCAGTGTTGACTTAAATGTAGCATTCTTTATGGAGGAAGAGAGGAGGAGTTAATAATAATAATAAAAAAAAATCTGGTGTGAAGCAACCACACGACTTCCATTACCCACCATTACACATATTATATGGATTTTTTGGAGATAATGTGATCAGAAGACATGAAAATGACCTAAAGAAGTAGAAACCTAACATTATTCTGGTAAGGTAAACTTTATACACATGTAAAGACATATAAAACGAAGCTTACATATAGCGAGGTAAAAAAAAAAAAAAAAAAAAAAATGGTAGAGATATTTTTTGAAACTCCAATTTTCGAGATCTACCTAAACAGGGTAGCTGTTAATTTTCCTCTAATAACAACGTGATACATAAGAAAGAAATGGATTTATATAACAATTTTCAAGAAAATCGTTAGAGCCTTTTTGAGATACCAACTTTTACCAAAACTCAATTATTGACAGGAAAACAATAATTACTTACAAAAGCATATTTAAAAGTGAGTTAATATGGCGAGTTAAAAAAAAAAAAATCCGTACAGCCGTTTTTAAAGGAATGCCCTTGCGAGACCTGAAATTGAGCTATTTACACAGGGCGCCTATCAGTTTTTCTGAACTAACCAGCTATATCATTCGAAAGAACATCTGATAGAGTGTTTATACAACAAATTTGAAGAAAATTGTTAGAGCCGTTTTTGAGATACGGACTTATGTTCCCACTTCCGGTTTCCGATGTCCCACTTCCGGTTTTTCAATTTTCACCAAAATTTGGAAAATTCATCTGTATTCAATTCTAAAGTTTTGTAGTTCTATCTTTATTAGTTTCTGAGATACAATAGACAGAAGATTCTCCGCATACATACACACACACATACACACTGATCAATTGCCTAAAACCTCTTTTTTGGACTCAGGGAATCTTAAAACGTATAAATCAGGTGAAATCTCGATATCGAATTTTCAGACCGAATACAATACTTCCATTACCTACTGTAGTAGAGTAGGGTAATTGAAGTAAAAATATATAAATGAATAGTTAAAAATAAATAAATAATAATAAATAGTTAAAAATAAAAAATATATATCAAAGAATTTTTGTTTATTAATTTTTTGTTTTATTTTATTTAAAAAAAATATTTAAAAAAAAAAATCCACATTATTTCTTTATCAACACCGTATCATTCCATTGATGAAAGATTCCACTATTAGTTAACAATTGCTAGATAAACGTATTGTGTATGTGAGAAGGAGGAAAGGAAGGGAGGCATGCAGATTTCAAATTACAAAAACATGCCACTAAGAAGAATATATTTGTGTATTACATTTTCTATAGTGCAATTCTGTAAAACAAAGTAAATAAATAGTCTTTGAATTTCTTACGTGTATTGCTATTAATACTCTTTGCTACTATTATTGAATTGGCCTCAAAGTTATAATATCTGTGATTGGTATCACCATCTAGTAATATTTTAAGTTTTTTGAAAGAATAATTTGCGCTTTCTTTTATACTCATAGTGTAATTTACGAAAAATTTAGACTTTCTGCGCTATGTACTACTGTAAATTTACTTATCACAATAATTTGCAAAAATTATTGTGATCTTTCTTCAGCAAAAGATCGTATTCATCAAATTATTCTTAAAAGTAAAATAAATAAATAATCTGAAAGGAAAAAAAAAAGAAGTTATGTGTTTCGGAACTACATATTGGTTAGCAAGATATTTAAGTCAATTAATATATAACCGATTTGGTATACTTGCTAACCAATATCTAATGTTCCCCCCACTCCTTCTGAAATTTTGTTTTAATTTAAAGGGAAAAAAAAACTGAATAATCAGATATTATACTTTAAAGATAACATCTTTTTTCTTTTTCCCATGAGAATTATTCTATTTCCTTCTCTTTGTTTTTTACTTGCTGCAAGTATAGTTGTAAGCGCGACATGTGCTAATTGTTTTTCCCATACTTTTTATTGTTATTTATTGGCTGTTTACCGTTAGCTTAAAAATTCGTTGGGACAGGAAAACAAGACATCCGGGATGAGCTTGATGAATGAATAGCAAAATTCATTTGAATGCTCGTTAGGTATGCGAAGCCGTGCGTGAATTGGATAGTGGGTGCTCTTTGCAGCGAGAAATTTTCTCGGTGGGATTTTCAGTGATTTTATGGATATGTATGCAGCACTCTTTTCAATATGTACTTCAAAAAATATACAAGTAGTTTTAGAATTATACAAAGTTTGAATGAATAAAAGCATATGTCTAACCCCTGTAAGAAAGTGACACAAGTCAAACAATGTCAATTTTTAGTTTATGTCAATGAAAATTGTGCTTGAAAGTAGATTCTTACAAGATTGAGCGTATATACTATATATTTTATAACCTTACTTTATAGCATACGTGAAGACATTTTTGTTCAAGAAAGGGTTTTATAGCGCGCGTCGTTACTGACTGCCATTTATTATTATTATTATTATTATTATTATTATTATTTTTTTTTTTATGATATTCACCTCTGTTATAATTAGTTAATATATCACCCCTAGAATCTACCATTAATCTAGGAGGGAAAAAGATATATATATATATTTGAGATTCTGATTTTTTTCGAAAACATTAAAATACCACCCCACTAAATCCTCGTTATTAATATGATGAAATGGTATGCATATTTTCTGTTGTTTAATATCTTTAGAAATTTATCTTATTTAACTAAAAAAATATGCTTGATATATATATATATATATATATATATATATATATAAGGGAACATCTCCGGTTGTGGGCACAGTTTTGATTTTGGCTTATAACTTTTGATAGAGTAAATATTATGCAAACATATGAATACCAATAGAAAGCTAGAACCCTTAGCTAACGTTTGATAAAGCAACTGTATCGATTCCGTCAACCAGAAAAAAAATTATTATTAATTTTGTGAAGTGGTCATTTTTTGCCAAAAAAAAAAAAAAAAAATTGTACTCGGTTGTGGGCACACTTGAAAAATCCGGTAAAAGTGGGAAAATAATAAGAAAAATCACCATAAATACAGAAAACAACAAAATTGATTCATTTTGTAAGGATTCAGTTGCCGAAATAATAACAGAAAATGGCATGTTTCCAATTTTATTCGTATCTTCTTCATCCTTCAAATCAGAAGTGCAATACTTGTAAATAAAATAATTGTCATGTATATTGGCACATTTCAAATGCACCAGACGATCATACTCGTTGCATTTGATTGAACTTGCTCTTGTTCGGCATGGTAACAGGTGCTCCAAACAAATGATGCAGAAATCGACATCATCTCCTGATTGTGAATGCTCCTATTCAGGTGGAGTTCCCTTACTTTTTCTAGGCTTCTTCTGTAGGGACGCAGATGCTGCGAGGAGGTCCATATTCTCGGGCAGTCGATATTATGGATTTCGTATATACTAAACAATCCTAAATGGCTTTAACCATCGCCTTAAAATGCATTTCTTTTGGATCGATTGACTTTTCCGGGGTTGACATGTCTAAAAAAGTCTAAAAATACATAAAACTGTAGTAAAACTCTATGTTATGTTGTTTTAAACAATGATATTTGACAATTTGTAAGGCAAAAACATGGGTGCCCACAATCGGGAATGACAATGACTTTTATAATGAGAGAAAAAACTATTTTCATTCCAAGTTTTGGCTTAATTCGATATTGCATCACAAAATATATTGAATGTACTGCATGAATATATATTACACTCACATTTTTTAATTAATTCACTTCGATTTCTTGCACATTGAAAAAATTCAGAAATTGCTTTTGTATTGCTTTTTTTTTTTTTTTTTTTTAATTTTGTTTCGATGCTTTGACTTACTAAACAAATGCGCCTATTCAATTCGGCGTTAGCGCAATAACTGCGTACTGTCACAATACATGTTTGACAATACTCAAATCCACCATATTTACTTTTTGCTAAAAGATATGGTGGGGGTAGCCACAACCGGAGATGTTCCCCTATACACACACACATATATATATATTCAAAATTTAGGACATAAAGGGTTAAAAAAAAATATATAGCGCAATATTAATTAAAATTTTGTTTCCCACATTTGTCTCGATTTATAAGGAAATTCAGATTTTGAAAATAAATAAATAATTAATTAATTTCGATTTTTTTTTTTTTTTTTTTTTTTTAAGTAACGGAAAAAAAAAAAAAAAAAAAAAAAAAAAAAACGCAGGTGAATTTTGCTCAGTTCCCCATCATATATTTGTTCTCATAAATTTCTGCTACAGAGCCGTTGTATAATCATGTTAAAAAAAATTAATTTCGTCGATCGACACGAATACTGACTGGACTCCAATCCCCAGTTTTGTAGGTTACCTACCGTTCAATTTAGCTGATTTTATTAGAGTCAGATTCATATTTTAGTTTTCATGCAATTCCATACTATTTTCAATGCAGTGATTCCCATAATACAAGTCCTGAAATACTGTTTTATTTTGCTGTGTTAAAAAATCTTGAATTTCGTATAACTTACGAGGTTTTAATATTAGAGTATGTCATAGTCAATGATGCTGAAGCCAATATTAAAAATAATGTTTGAAATGTGGTCTGACATCTTTACGTTGAAAATATTATTATACCATGTTAAGAAAATCATAAATTTTGAGTAACTTATGACTTTTTTTAATTAGAAAATCCATAGGTGGTGATGGCCATCTTAATACCATAAATTGATTCTTTAAAAGGATGCGACATCTTTACGGTAAGAATATTCCTCATAATGGACGTTTATGCTAATTTTTTCCCTATTCTGCCATGTTAAGTAATTTTCAAAGTAGAATGTTCATAGTTAATGATGTTCATGCCAGTATTATAACTGATATTTAAAAGCTGTCCGACATTTCTACGATAAAAAATATTCCTTTTAATGCACGTTTAAGCGAAATTTTACCGTGTTCTTCCATTTTAAAAATATCATAAACTTCGGAATTTTTAAATCAGAACGTTGCAAAACTGTAGGGTTCTACCCAGTGTCATAAGTGATATTTTAAAACTAGTCCCACTTCTTTACGACAATTTGTCCTTCAGATATAGTGCACACATACTAACGAACTGACACTACATCAGTTTTGTTATCTTCGATTTCCTTGCACCTCAAAACGTGTAAAAATGTCAAAAACTCGAGGTCGAAAAATTTCACGAATACCTAAATTTTCCATACCTATAGCAGAATGGGGAACTATAAACAACACCGTAGTGAGTGACTTACTACTTATCTATATATTAATAGGCAAGCATAAAATTTGTAGGCAAGCATAAAAATGTATTTTTAAATACCTTCTTGACATCGTAAGAAAATAATATTTGTATTAGCCGGAAGGTGCGAATACAAATATTATTTTCTTACGATGTCAAGAAGGTATTTAAAAATACATTTATTTTTTATGCATTTTCCCCCATTTTTCCCTTTTATACACGTATTCCTTTACATTAAAAAATACCTAAAAGTAGAAAGTTGTTAAATCTGACAATTTCATAAAGCTCAAATAAAACCATAGACACAGTAATTTGTAGCATCACTATACGGATACGCAAGCGAAGTGGTGACGTCACTGTCTGTCCATGGAGCCATGAAAAAGATTTTCTATGTTAATCGTCCATTGGATTTTTTGTAAAAAAATTATTAAAAAATAACGGAAATTATCTGCCGATTTTAATTCCGATATTTGGGTATAGTTATATATAAGTTACTGTCTACATGTGTTTGATTGAGTTATTTTTTCTGTAAAATTGATAAAATTTTAATTTAAAATCACAGAACTCCAGAAAAAGAAATGGCAAACTTCCAGTTTCGAATGTAAACATAAACATTTCATTTCAAAGGGTGATATTTCAACTAATATACTAAATAAAAGGAAAATGGATTTGTTACTGCTGCATGTATAAGTAGACGATACGGAAAAAATTCCGATTTCCGTTTTTTGCTGAATTTACATGTTTTGAGCTTTCTTTACGTTTCAATTAACTGAAATTGCCTACTTATTTTTTAAAAAATTGTCTTTATTGCTAGCTTTTGTGGGTAGAAGAAGCAAGTAGAAGATACATAAAAACTTTTGATTTCCGCTTTTCGATGAATTTACACGTTTTGAGATTTCCTTGCATATTAATTAAGTGAAATTGACTACTTATTTTTATTTTTTAAAAAGTGGATTTATTATTCTTTCCTCTGCATATATACGTAGAAAATATAAGATTCAGAAAAGTTTTAGATTTTCGGTTTTCGATAAAGTTACACGTTTTGAAACTTCCCGAACTCAATTCGACCATTTTTGAATTTTTTTTTTTTTTTTTTTTTTTTTTTTTTCAAACACTGTACTTTATGAACCAATCAAATTAATTTAACAGAATTTGATACTTGGTTGGGCCTTGGTTTGACATGGTACATATTAGCTCCTGGGCTGTATCACACAACAAGGGGCGTTTTCACGTTGCGATTTTCTCTCATTTCAGGAAAGGCTAACATCTACAGAGAGAAATAGTTATATTAAGTAAAACTCTGCTGATTCAGTTAGAGTGAATATCGGCAAACAATTGCCGCAGCTGTGTTGCAATTGCATTTCGTTTAGGACAAGGCAATAACTTTGCTTTGCCTCGCTTTGCAAAAAAAATGGTCGAGTTTCGACCACTGGGCGATGCTAGTTCGAATAAATGTAACTCAACCAAATGATCATATCAGGCTTTAAAAAAAACATCCTTTATATTTAGAAAATCTCTGCAAACTGTCGTTACAGTAATTTTTTTTTTTTTTTCTTTTTTTGTAAGTATTCTGATTTATATTAACTTCATAATATCATACGACAATACATAGAACTTGATGATAATTTTTACTTGACTGATTGACTTGTGATTGTATTGTTATTTTTATCTGTATTCCTTTTTCTTGCAGGACGAGCGAACTTTTTGTTGATAATCCTGGTGACAATGACCGTATTTTGGTTCATCTAAATATAACCCTGCCGAGGTTATCTTGCGCTGGTAAGACTCTCTGTTCTTAAAAATTATGCTTTGGGACTGAAGATTTTTTATATTCTTATAAATATTTATTGGCAATTCGACGCATATATGTGGACATGGGAAAAGGGATTTTCAAACTTATTACATGATAGCTTGTTATATATCAAATTAAGACTATCTAGAATATGAATACAGGGTAGCTATTAAGTATCCGGAAAAAGTATTTGATAGTAAATAATTAGTGAAATAGCAAACAAATTTAAAGCTTCTATTTTTGCAACAAGTAATGTCTAACAATTATTTTTTACTATGAGTTTTTGAAATCTCACAGTCATCGGTTTTGACGCAAGCTTGCGATCTTCGTCGGAAGTGAGATGACCTAACGGCGCAAGTAGTTTGGATCAAAATCCTCCCATGTTTTGTTCAGGGCTTTCTTGAGTCTATCAAATGTATGATTTTCTGTGTTCGCAATTGTTCTTCTAAGAAACCACACACTGAAAAATCCATTGGATACAAATCAGAGCTGTTAGAAGAACACAGATTTTTGGCAAGATACCTTTTCACTTTGACATCGATTAAAGCAAACGGTGATTTGACTCCATGGGCCAGAGCACAAGCTTGGTGAAAAACCTTAGCTAGGTGATTTTGCTTCCATGGTAGTACAGCTTTCTCTAAAACATCTTTTAGATAAACGTTTCCATTATTTTTTACGTTTTCTTCGAAAAAAAAACCAGTTGTGTCTTGTCATTGTTGCTAATCTTAGCTTAAACCATCCAACACTTTAGAAACAAAAACCTTGTTGCATCTTTTCGTTTTCTGGTGTTCTTGAGAGCTATATCCAAAAGTTTGCGATGATTTTGAGAGTTTTTAGCGACATAACACTAAAAATTTTCTCATCGGACTATAAAATATCTTAAATGTGCCGCACTTTGAAAAAATCACGAAACTTTTTGCATTTATCTAATCGATTTTACTTTCCCTGATCGCAGAAAAACTGCCTGTTGAGTAAATGCAAAGTATTTTAACAAATAATATTTAAAGATAAAAGCATTACAACAACAAAAAAGTGGTTATAATGAAGTAGGTAGTCCATAAAATCGCCTCAATTTTTTTTTCGGATACTTAATAGCCACCCTGTATTTTTTTTTGTTTGTTACAATTCTACAATTTTGACCTTTAACACTGAGAAATTTGGGGAGAGGGAGAGGGAGAGGCGGATTGCTTTATATAATACATACATGTAAGTGACCCTTTATTAGTGTATGCACAAATTAGTATTCCATCTGTTGTAATGCAAGTAAGTGTAAATTTATTTTTATGAATTGCATTTTTAGTAGTAAGTTATTTTTTTAAGCAGATTTCTGCCATTTAATGAATTCCTATTAATTGGCTTTTGCAATGTAAGCTAAGAATATAGTTCTCACCTTTCACTTACAGCTTGATTAAAAATAAATAAATTAAAATCAACTACGATTACGGAGCAGTTCATCGTAAAATGTTCCATCCTTCGTTATCAGTACTAATCAAATCGTTAATTAGCTTCACTTTGTGTATCTGAAATTCAAATTGTGCTTGTTTAAAAAAAAAAAAAAAAAAAGTTTTCTATTATTATGAAATGATTGTTAATAATTATTAACAATTGATTATTGATTGTTAATTGATTGTTAATGTATAAATCTGTTCAACAACATTTGGATTTTTTTTTTTTTTTTTTTTTATCAAGCTTGTCGCGCGTTGCCCATCAATTTGTTACTCATTTGATTTCTTACTTAACTATGGCACTGTGCAAAAACATAAAAATTTTTTTAGTTGTTTAATTTTTAGTTTTTCTAACATGTGTGGTGACGTATACATAATTTAGTATTATAAGTCTCAAGTGCAGTTTAATTGTGTCATTTCCGTTGTGGAATGCGTAGGTACTATAATTATTTAAAATTTTCCTTTATTAATTGTTTTCCTGTGGTAACGATTGTTCCGAATTGAAAACCGCACGTTATTGCTTTTCAGATCCGGAATATGACGTTAAAAACTCAAGTTCAAAGAATGTTACAATGACATTTTCGTAAACTTCTTCGAAAAATACACTCCGGGTTAAGCGGTGATTTAATCCTACTTTCAAAAGATTTGTTGAGTTCTTTAGAAATTGTTCATTTATTTTCTTATTTATTTTCAAAAGGCATTTCCAGTTTCTTTCACTTTGGCTTTTAGACACTGATTACTACACGTTTATGATTCTATCATATTTATTTGATGTTACGGGAAATTATTACTTTCTCATTGCTAAAGAAAAATGTTTATGCGATTATTTGTCATATAATGGCAACGTGTAACAAGCATAACCTTCAAATTTAGCCAAAATGTTAAAATAACGTTAAAATTTTTTTGTTATAGCTATAAAGGAGATTTTATCTTTTTATTCGAAGAATCAATTTTAATACAGGCAGTTTAACTATGAGTTTGCTAATAGTTACTGATAACATGTAAAAATGATTAATTTTTGAATAAAATTGAGACAATATTCCAAAATTGTTATTCTTTTGCTCCTTTGATTCTATTGAATATACTGGGTGCACTCACTCAAAAAATTGCAGTGCCTTCTGGTAGTATAATTTATATAACCTATGATGAGATAGCGAAAAAAAAAAAAAAAATGTTGATTATAGAAATATTTCTCAATTTTATTATTCTATATAGTTTGATATGATCTGTTGTTAGTCACAGAAATAAATATTTTGATAGAAATTCAGAAATGCAATCTCTGTATCTGACATTAAAAATATGAGTAAAATTTCTCGCTTGATAAGAGGGGGGAAAGATCAATTAATAAACGGTTTGTAACTTATAATATGCAAAATTTGACTTACCAATTTATAATATCCAGCAAGAACTTACGCTATATCGAGTGTAGATGTGTATTGCATGCCAATGGTGAGAACTTCGAACAAATTTGATTTTCTTATTATATATCGGCTTATTTTATTTATTTATTATTATTATTATTATTTACTTTCTTATATATACAGGGTGGCCATAAAAATTAAACTTGGCCTATTCAGCGCTCTCTAGTTGGGTTTGCCTGTAGCTGAAACTAAAATGCGGATTCAGTCGAAAATTTGTGTATAGACAAATCAAAGGATGCGCTCAAAGATTCTATGAAAAATAGTAAATAAAAAATAAAATAAATTTAAAAAAAAAAAAAATTTTAATTTCGCTAGGGGAGGCATTATAGTCAAAATGCTTGAAATGATGTATAATGTAGGGGAGAGTCGGGAGGGATGGGATAGTTTTGACAAAAATTTTTACTGGTACAACACTAAGTTTCAGAGAAACAAATTGAAACATTTTAACATCTTTCAAAAGTATAAATTGGATGGTAATTATTAAAATATTAGTTTTATAAGCCAATTAACATAGTTATTAAACTGTCCCATCCCTCCCTTATATGACGGAGGGATGGGACATGTTTATAAAGTTAAATTAAATACATAATATACAGTCATACTATGAAAAATGGCAAAAACAGGGGGACACGATGTATGTAAGGTTAATTAATTACAAATAACATCTATTTTATCCAACATTAGAGTATAATATACCACTTAAATGAAAATTTTCAAATGCTCAATCAGTTCTTTTTTTTTTTTTTAATTTATTATTATTATTATTATTTTTTAATTATAGCAGAGAAAGTACTGTTTTTTAGTTCAAATATTCAAAATTAAATTTTTGTTATATTTACATGTTTTGTGGTTCCCTGAATATTAATAAGGTTTTTAGTGGCTAGTCTGGGTGTGTTTCAGCATATCTCAAGAAAAAATATTACCAAGAAATCCTAACTGTAATTGGTGAGTGTAATTTCCTTTATATATTTTACCATGTCCAGGAAAACTGCTCAGGAATGAAAATTAATTCCTCATGCATATATGGTAAATAAAGTATTTTTAAAAGTTTAAAGGGTAAGCAAAAGTCGTGTGAGTGCCACACCAACTATTTTCCATGACTATGAATTTGTTTTGTGCATTTCCTCTTCTATTTATTTATTCATTCATTTGCCTCTTGATATTCTCTGTTTAAGGAGTATTGGAATCGTCATTCTTCTTCATTTTCTTACATGTCCCATCCCTTCCTTTTCATATTTTTTCAAAAAATAACTTATTATTAGACATGTTACTTTTAGGCTTAATTCAGCTACTAATTCATAAAAGTTATATTATCTGTATATATATATAAATTACGTGTCACGATGTTTGTCCGGGGTAAACTCCTAAACTAAGGAACCGATTTTAATGAAATTTTGCACACTGTGTGCAGTTTGGTCCAACTTAAAAGATAGGATAGTTTTTATCTCAATTTATTGTCACAATATTGTTTTATTGCAATTATTTGTTAATTATAGACCTTTATTAAAGTTGCTCCAAAATATCTGTGATTTCCATTAATTTAATTGTTGAAAAAAAAAAAAAAAATACGAGTTCATTTTTTTTCGACATAAAAATAAATACATTTAATCAAACGTGAACGTTAAAAAATTATAAAAAGTTAAATTATGCATCTCACGAAAATTGACGTCATAATCAATTTAAAGATTTTATACACATTGATAAAGTGCTAATGTAGTTCTATCATAGATATAGTAATATATATAGATCTTTCATCCCCATGTTATCGTACAAAGATTTTTGATGCCGAAAAATAAATAAATAAATAAATAAAAGCTTTGGAAACAGCCATTAAGTGGTATTGAAAAAAAAAAAAAAAAAAAGAAAGAAAGAAAAGAAAGAAAGAAATATGAATTTGAAACTGTATCTGGAGTCTTCCATTCCCCTTTAGCAAATAAATTATTCATAAATTTTATTTGCTAAAATATTAGTATGTATTCCCGAGTGTATTCACTCGGGGAAAGACGGCCATATTTTGGTAAAAACGTCGTCTTTTCCCAAATGAAAAGGAATAACTTTTTTCTCCCCAATGATCACTCTATTCTATATATGCTATACTATATCTATGAGTTCTATACGCAAGCGAAGTGTGACTCACTAACCGTCTGTGCAGCCAAGAAAAAGATTTCCTATGTTAATTGCCCACTGGATTTTTTGTAAGAAATTATTAAAAATCGAAGAAATTTATTTCCCGATTTTAATCCTTATATTTGGGTATAGATATGTATTAGTTATCGCGGGTGTTAGATTGAATTATTTTGCTGTCAAATTGACAAAATTTTAATTTTAAATTTCAAAACTCTGTCGCCCTTGGCTTTATTATTATTATTATTATTATTATTATTTGGCGATCAAAAGCGTAACACGAAAATATACATGCCAGATGTATGCATTGTACGAAATGTAATATGTATTATTCATTGTACGTATGTATGACATGTAATATGTATTGTACGAAATATTGTTTCATATTATTCACTACTCTTTTAATATAAGTTGTTAAAATAACCATGGTTTTTGAAAGGAATTAAATATTTTCGCCAGATAATTTGGCGATATTCTTTTTTTTTCGCTAAGGATGACAGAAATGAAATCTATTCCGCTTCAAAATATTAGTATCTTACATCAGATATTTTATTTAGACATTTGAAAACAAATTTGACTTCAAACTATGATAGAATAATTATCATTTTCCTTTTAGTTAGTATATTATTAGTATATTAAAATTTAAAAGCATGATATATAAAAAGTTTTTTTTTTTTTTTTTTTTTAATCTTATAATTATTCTTATCTTAATCCTCAATGTTTCCCATCTTTATTAACTTGAATTTACTATTAAAATTTTAACATACTCAAAAACTTCTCATCACTTCGTTAAAATACACTAAACTTTTCCAAAATCTTTTTCTATTTAAAATGATGCATGTATTTACTTTAAATGTCAAATATTTCCTAAGATTTCCAATTTTAAAGTTTTAAAATATTTATCAAATTTACTTATTTATCTGGTTTAGCCTTATTGTTTTCCTTTTTATAACTACAGCTGTTGCCCTCTT
This sequence comes from Salticus scenicus, assembly GCA_963930645.1. Classification (NCBI taxonomy): domain Eukaryota; kingdom Metazoa; phylum Arthropoda; class Arachnida; order Araneae; family Salticidae; genus Salticus; species Salticus scenicus. Next base: position 331,767,737 of record OZ005649.1, read on the forward strand.
TAAAATATTTAAAATGATGAGGTCATTTTATAGTAAAATTATCCATTATAGCATATATTATATTTCACTCCTCCATAAAAATTGATTTTAAAATCGTCTGTTTCTTTTATACTTTTATTTTAATAGAATTTAATTTATATATTAGTCATTTTAGCAATTTTATCCAAAGTAGCATTAGAAATAATATATACCCCTTCTCCATTAAAATTTATAGGACCCTACAATAAAATTAATTTGTGCTTAATATCAACACTACGAAAATTTTTATCAATCGCTTCCAAATTTTGACCTAAGTTTCAAATCTCAACCCTGTGGGTTTTTACATCGGCTACAACGTTTTCGTCTTTGTTCGTAAATAATAATTTGACTGTACTAAATAGTTTACAGCCGTATAATTCAACGTATAACTTAGTCACAGCAACGCGTGGCCGGGTCTGCTAGTTAGGTATATAAAATATGAAAAGTAATTATGCTAACATCAGTGAGTGACATTGAAAACTTGTCTTGAAAATTAAGTAACTATTTACTTTTGGTGCTATAATTTCAGTCTTTTTTTTTTTTTTTTTTTTTTTTTTTGTTTGTTTGTTTGTTTCATAAACTCACAGAATTCTCCAACTAAAACGACACATAGCAACAAATATTGGGCTATAGTTACGTCACCTGATGAAAGAGACAGAAATTAAAAACAATGTGTATTTTAAAGGTGTCCCATCCCTCCCTACTCTCCCCTATTTTGATGTATGCGCTCCCCCTAGCGGAATTTTATTTTATTTATTAATTTTTGCAGAATCTAATGAGCGTTTCCTTTGAATTGTAAGTTTACAAATTTCAGACTCAATCTGCATTTTAGTTGCAGCTACAGAAAACGTTGAATTGGTCAAGTTTTTGATTCGTGAAATTTTCGAGCACCGGTATTTAATGAAATTTAAAGATTTTGAGATGTCCTGAACACGATTTAAACATTTTTACTGCAGACACACGGACAAGAAGAAATGTCTCTCTGTGTGTTCCCAAAATTTTGTGAGTGCTGTAACTCACGAGCCAATGGATGGAGTTTTACAAGACTTCATTTTTTATTAGATCTTTACAGAAGTCGGTGCTGATTAAATTTTGGGATGCAAGCCAGCGCCTAACACGTAGCGCTGCCCTACTCAGCTGCAATTTCTCCTATTTACAAGAAGGCTATATCTGGGCTTCTACAGTGTATAAGTGCAACAGACTTGATATTTGAGTTGTCCATTATGAGTGAAAATGATTTAATTTAGATAAAGACAAAAAAAAAAAAAAGGGGGGGGGATTTGATTCAATATCGGTCACCAAATGACGATGCTATGCTGCAATTTTGCCCGTGGACCAAAAGGCTTTATCTCAGCTTCTATAATATATAACTGTATCAAACTTGATACACGAGATGGGTACGGGTATTATGAAAAATTATGCTGATACAATTTAAATGTATATCAGGTAACATATGGTGCTACTTTTAATTTTTGGGGATTTCCCAGAATATATCTCAACATCTATTGATTAAAACTGCACCAAACATTAATTTTTTGTGCATTTTAATTTGTAGACGTCACAGTTATATAGAATAATGTAGGAATTTGTGATGGTTATAGCATACTAGTTATTGTTAAAGTAGTTTCTCTGCGCCAGCCTAGCGCTTTATTTTTTGCACACATGTATTTCTGATTTATTTCATATTGCAACTTTAAATTTCTAAACGCTGGTTTAGGTGATATTTAAAACAAATGACATCACCTCATACCTATGTTTTAAAGTCCAAGTTTTTTAATTCCAAGCATCGTCAAGAAATTAAAAAATGACATTATAATCCTTTAATTCAAATTTTATAACCATGTATCTATTTTGTTATTTATATTATTAATTTCTCGTAAAGTAGCTAAATTTTACACTTTTAATTTAATATTATTATTTTCCCATGACCTATTGAAATTTCGCATAGCAACAAAAATAATTTATTTTATTTATTTATTTAAACATTTCATTAAAATTTTGTTTTGAGAATAAATAAACTCTGGAAAATTATTTGGCTATTCAAGTTTTGTTTTCTGCAAACGAAAGAACTATATTATATACTGTACTTAATTTGAGATTTTCTCTGAAAATCAATTTAGTATTTTAGTATTTGAATCAATGAACGAATCTCCCATAAACATGCAAAAGACGAATAATTTTTTTTTTTCAATACATTGTTGCATTTGTGATAGTACTATACCTCTGATACCCTTGTGATAGTACTATACCAAAGATTTATTACTATACCTCTGTTTCGTTTTTTTTTTTTTTTTTTTTTTTGGGGGGGGGGGGGAGGGGGGTTTAAATTCTTATTTTATTCATTTGAAATTCATGCTCGAGAGACAAAGAAAATTTTTTTATTCAAGACATTGTTGTACATATAACAATAGTTTCGAGCTTTACATCCTGGAAATTAAGGCTAGGCGAGCATCTGTATGTGATTAAAGATAAATTTATGCCAGTTATTGGGTATTGAGAGATTTTACATTTCAGGATTCATATTTGTGAACGCTTTACACTTTTGCATCTGACTCCCCTAAAAAAACTAGTATGTTGTGGCCACCACAAGACTTTCTTCATATTTTCCTATACAAATTCACTCAGTAACAATAAAAAAAAAAAAAAAAACTATATATATATATATATTTTTTTTTTCCTTTTTTTTTTTTTTTTTTTTTTTTTTTTTTTTTAGTGGGGGGGGGGGGGGGCAATGCCACCACATGCACAATTTTTTTTTCCAAATTAACTACTACTATTATCAATAATTCATATTAATTTTACAATCACAGGTTAAGAATAATTCTCATTATGTACATTTATACGAAATTTTGTCCTATACTGCCATGTTAAAAATTTAGAAAAAATACGATCACAGCGCCACCTGTTGAGCGATGGATCCCCAAATCTAATCATCACTAGTTTATGTCGGGGGTCACTAAATACCAAGTTTGGTTAAATTTCGTTAAAAAAAAAAAAAAAAAAAAAAAAAATCGATAACTTTGTTTTAAATTATCACAGATTTATAGTTTAATCATTCGTTTTAAAGGTATTGACGAGACCTTTCGAAAGATACCCATCTTGAAATTTTACTCCGCTCGAGGAGGGTGGCGAGGCTCCTACACATACAAAAAAAAATTTCCCAGTTGACTATCTCTATTATAAATAATTCTTGTAAATTTCATAAGGATTACTAAAAAATAATTCTCTTTATGCACATTTATACAAAATTTCGTCATATATATCACCATGTTAAAAATTTAGAAAAAGCGGGATGGCAACGCAACCTGTAAGACAATTTTTACCAAAAGTTGATAGGCACTAATTTATGTCAAGGTGTAACTACATACCAATTTGTATGAAATTCTGTGCAGTAGTTCCTGAGATACAGTTACCACAAAATTTTGTCTCACACACACACACAGACATACAGACATTTTCTAAAAATGGTCAAATCGTGTTCTACAGCTCTCAAAACGTGTAAATCCATCAAAAACCCGAGGTCGAAAATTTTTACGAATCCAATACTTTCTTCCATTGAATATAGAAGAAAGTAAAAAAAAAAAATCTTAATTTTGAAGATAAAATATGAGAGATTATAGATATTTCTCTACTTTAATTTTATCAATACAAAAGATATTGTTGCAGAGATGATATTTTCTGGCTTTTTAGCTGATTTCAGCTATTTTCTCTTTCTGATACTTATTTGTTACATCAGCTAATCAACTAAAATTTATTTTACCTACCCATATTAGTACTAAAGCTTAATCATTTATTCTTTTTTATGTATTAAAGATTAAAAAATACATTTATTAATGCGACGTACTGATTTTTTTTTTCATCAAAATTCTAGTATTTTATTTCAACGTCTTGCTTTTGTGTATAGTTTCAGCTTTTTTGCATTTTTCCCAATCTCATCCTTGTTGTTGGGTATCCTGAACACTATTTAAATGTTTATATTAGAAAATATGTATGCTTAATGTGTATATAATTACACAAATTTTTAGGACGCTGTAACTCGAAAACTAATGTACAATACTTCGTGTAGTTGGACCTTGGTATAACTGCCTTTAAGTAGAATATTGCTCATGAGATGACGATGCTGTTTTTTTTTTTTTTTTTTGTGTGTGTGTGTGTGTATAGTACTTTCATTTTAGATTCGAAGACTTAGAGTTGCTCCAAAGTTTTTATAAAATACGTCTTATGTAAAAGTTTCATGTTTCAAGTTTTAATATTTTATTTTGAAGTTGTGAAATGCATATTTTCACAGTATGAAGTTTTGAATTTTTAAGTTCTAAAAATTAAATATTAAAAATTTAGAAAATCATTATTTAGAAATTGATAACCAGTTTAACAGCTATGAGATTTCTAAACGTGAAAACGGAATTTAAAAATATGTTGAAATTAATTTGAAAATTTTCATTTTATGAATAGGTTATTCATCCCACAGTAAAATTCCTAGATAATCCATCACACTTTTTCGTGAAAATATGTTGTTGTATTCGTTATAATTCTGGACGTGTAATATTTGCTAACGTATATTCCAGCTCATTTAATTCTTCTTCAAGTACAAAAATTAGATACATCGTTTCTTTCTTTCTTTACTTTGTGGATTATTTGTTTATTTACCGGAAGAGAGGAGCTGCTCGGACACATCCTCAGAGCATTTTTTTCTTGTTAGTTGTACGTATTTCTAAAGTTATATGGTTAATCTTTATTGAAGTTTATTTAAAGATTTTTTCCTTAAAAAAAAAGTCTTGTATAAAATATAATCTTTTTACAATATTACAGTACATCTTTCTCTACATATTTACTGAAACCAGAATTGAATGTCTATCTATGATCTAGATGTATAGTTAGATTGAAAAGTATTAAAATCGTACTTTAACGAAATTTTCCCTAAGCAACTATACGAAATTTATTTTCTAAGTAGTCGGTCTTCGCCCACCTAGTGGTCGATATTTTGAAATGAACCTATTTTCAATTTTGCCGTATTCACCAAATCAAAAGCAGTGTCCTAACGTCGCGGTAAATAACCAATAATTTAAAAAAAAAAAAAAAAAAAAAAAAGAAACGGTTAATTTTTTTTCCATTCCCGAAATTCCAAAATTTCTCATTATTCTTTTTCCGAAATTCCAAAATATTCTATTAATTCTATTCCTGAAATTACGAAATAATGGAATTTTAATTTATTTATGAAAATTAACTTCAGCGTAAAACCGTCAAAATCGCCACTAGTTTATTTGTAGAGAGAATAAATACCTAAATATACCCCAATTTTATCCTTTGTTTCCCCCTCATCTCTACCTGAATCCGATCCTGATAACAGAAAAGTACCAAGGTTTTTTTCGGTTTTAATTTACTGTCATTTATACAGTTTTTAATATTATTAATTATGTTTTTATTATTTATTACAATCATTTAAACTTTATTTATTTATTTTTTTTTACTTTTTTCTCTAATTTAGCTAAATTTTGTGCCCTTAATTTGGCGGTTTATAGCGGTGGCTGAGAAAGAAAATTATCAGATCGCCAATTGGTGGTCCTTACATAGAATTATATCTATTCTTTTAAATTATCATTTAGGCTTATTATTATTATTATTATTCAAATCGCAGGTAAAATTTCTTTCTTTCTTTCTTTTTTTTTTTTTTTCAATGCAATGTTGCAATTGTCACGTCATTATTTTTTCTTCTAAATCATCCATATTTTATTCATAAAATTTATTGATTTTTATTTCATTATAGTGTTTTAGTAATGACATCATATTAGAGCGTTTCTTTCCAGAAATTTGAAGCCCACCAGCGGCCGAGCGGTTCTGCACCCAAAGCTGGTAGACGTGAGGTGCCGGGTTCGGTCCCAGGTCGCGCTCGTCGGCCTAGCCGTTCTGAGTTTTTCTTGGTTTTCTCCAAAACTTGCGTAAATACGGACTAGGACCCATTAGAAAGACCCCCCCACGGAGGACACCTTCCCCTCCGGCGTAGGACCAAAGTGCAGTCAATTGACCTTATTCCCCACAACCCAATCCAGAAATTTGGGCTTTTATTATTAAGATTTTTTACGTATATATTATTTGCTAACTGATCAAAATTGTCTAATATTCATTATTGTCTGTGAAACTGTCTCATAAACCACCTGAACCGTAGCGTCTCAGCACACTGTTCTTTACATGGCAGCATCTGTTGATTCGCTCAGTCGTCGGATAGAGTCATCTCTCCATCTTGTTGATGAACGGCTTATGTAATACATTTCCGGCCACGCGCCACATTATGACGTAGGCGGTCGTAAGGATTCCATTTCTAAGGTTTCGGTCTCTGGAGGAGATAATGCGTCGATTTCTTTTGCTTTTATTGAGAAGATGAAATTTTATTTAACCCATTTCGTGCACATTTAAAGAACTGCCTTCGTTCAATTAATTCTTCACTGCCATTGACAGAAAATGAGGCGGATCTTTTGAACCCGGAAGAATTATGTTATAAAAGAGATGCATTTTGTTAGGATGAGGGAATTTGTATTTATTTTAAAAATTTACTTTGACAGATTAATTCTTATAAAGCATCTATATTAGTTTTCTGTGTGCTTAAAGATGGAATGGTTTGTTTGTGCAAATTTTTTTTAATACGAGTATAAAGAGTTAATGGAGTTAACTCATATTTACAAAAATTAATGCAAAATAATATGAAACTTACAGTAGTTTCAAATCTGTTAAAACGTAAAGTATCATCAGTATAAAATAATTCATTTTACTTTGTCACTACTTTTAAAAGAATTCTAAAATTTTCTAAGTAGTATTTTGAAGGGATCTTTATAAAATAATCTAATTTGAATAAATGCAATTGTAGGAAGTGGAAAGGGGGGGGGGGGAATACGCTTTAAAATTTTGAGATTTATTTCAGTCAAGAAAAGCCTATGAAGACTGTTTATAGTATTTTCCTCAATTTTTTAAAATTTTCATTTCACCTATTCTCTTCGCATGCAAAGCTTAAATTTTTAAATATATCATTTTTTCGTAAAAAAAAAAAAAAAAAAAAAAAAAAAAAAAGTTGGCGTTATTTTTTACTTAATAGTAATAATTAATAGACAATTATCTCTCTCACCCTAAATTCCAATGTTCTCATCTAACTCCCTCATAAAGACAAAACTTCAAATGCTTTAATTTAAGGGGAGTGGAGAGAATAAAAATGCTCTATTTGTCATATCACAGTAAAATTAATTAAATAATCATTCCTCTAATTTTTGCACACGCATTAAACACGAATAGGCCTGTTTATTAGCATAAACCTATTTAATAAGATAAAGATTCTGATGAAATTGGAGGATGAGGTGTTTTTGTGCGTAGAAATCATCTATCATGTTATTTCCTTGAAAATTAGTTTTCAATGATAAACTCTCTTCTTTCGGAAGAGGAGGGGGATTACGAAACTGTAACTATTTTAATGAAAACTATGAATAAAAGAATTTGGAGGATTTTGAAAATATCTGTCAGGTTTTAATCTTTGTAAAAATTAGTTTCATAGGCAACATGTTGTTCTCCCAACAGAAACATAAAGAAAACTACTTGGCATGATAAGTGAACTCTACTCAGTTCCCCATTATATATTTGTTGTCATAAATTTGTATTGTAAGGGCACACTATATAAAAAAAAATCACTCGCTTAGAGCACAATTGCCAAAGTGCAGTCGCTCAGAATAGGTCTCTGAACAATTCTGAATCACAGTGACTGCACACACTCTCGCAGAAATCAACTCACTTATATTTATACCTTTTGGCGGTAATTCCATCCAGAATCCTATGGAAAGTTTCAGATCTGGGTCTCTGTGGATAGTTAAGATTCGAGACTTCGGGAACCCTAAAATACTATTTATCGCCATACTTGGTCGCCGAATTGCCAACTTCGTCGCCAAGCTTGTCGCCAAAGCTGACCTCAATGAAAATGAATGAACCGCCTCTTTATTTTCACTTTGCCTGTAAAATTACTTTTATTGCAACAGAACAAATGATGCAGGGGAAAAGACTTATTCTGTTGTAACAGTATATTTAATTTCATTATAATTGGTTGAAAATAATTCTGTTACATTTATACGAAATTTTGGCTGTTATCCGACTGCACTCGCTTGTCTTAACGCCCCCTTTCACTTACTCTCTTGCGAGTTTCTATCTTACCACCATTTATTTATTTTATTTTATTTTATTTTATTTATGTATTAATTGGGGGTGAGGGGGGGGGGGGGAGGTGTTCATGTACTGACTGCAGCGAAAACGAGTTACATGCGTTCTCAGATTCATGCAGAGCAAGGTAGGGGTGTCAGTGATTTTTTTTTTTTTCATGTGCGCGAAGCTTACATACGTGCGTGACACAACACACGTTTTACATGTTTTCCCATTACACCTTTCGTTTTCTATTTCATTACTTTCAATGGAAGGATCTAAATTCATAACGGGGGGTTTCATTTAGCAGGAGGCGTTTGCATGTCCGAGGGCAGTTGGTACTTTTTTAAAGTGAGGGGAAAATGAGCGAGTGCAGTTGGTAGTCGGCCGAAATTTTGTCCTCTTATAATGACATATTAAAAATTATCGGAAAAAAAAAAAAAAAAAAAAAAAAAAGATGGAAACACCACTTGTTGGGTGATTTTTACCAAAATCTAATCAGCACCAACTGAGTAAAAGTTCAACCAAATATGAACTTATATAGAATTTTGTACATTGGTTCAAGAATACAGCGTCCACAAAATTTTGGTAACATGCACACTGACACAGTCATTTTCTAAAAACAGTCAAATCGTATTCAGGACATCGGTAACCCACAGTCGTAACTTTTCACGAATGTAATACTTTCTTCTTATCTCTATATATTTAAATAATAATAATAATAATAATAAAGTTGCTGCCAACGTTGTGATATAGATTATCACATATTATAAAATTTATATTTTTCTCTTTAAAGGGATAGGTAAATTATCTAAATAAATTAAATTATAAATTAGATTCCTTAATCTTAAACAACTACTTAAAATATAACGATTTTATCCTATAAATAATAAATTTTACAATATGCATTTTCTAATTTTTATATCTTCCCTTTCATCCCTTTTTCAATGTAGCTGAAACAAAAATCTTTGATTTGGTCCCAGTATTCACTTAACATGCTTAACGTACTGAAAATTCTTTTCGCTCTGTAAATGATAATGTTTTGACTTATTTCTATCCTTTTGCTTTGTGAAACCAGAAAATAATTAATTCGGTGTCTTTTAATCTTACATCGAAGAAGCCTCTCGTCGCCTAATTTACATCAACGATCAAATAAAATATGTGCTTAGTTTGTTACTTTCCCAGGGTCTAAATCTTGGCGAAATCATGCCAGCATTCCCTAACAACGGTCAATAATTACTCGTGTTTTTTTTTTTTTAAATATACATGTGAATATTCTTAACGTTACCGCAACCATTCTCTATCTTAGAACTTTGAACTTGGCGTATAATTCAACGCCAAAGGCATTGTCATTTGTTTTGCTTCAGTTTAGGAGCGGACACTTCTTTTTTGATCATCGACATGTAAAAGGCTCAAGAGCGATTCGGGCCCAGGGCCCGGCATGATTATCGCGATTGTTTCCCCACTCCATGCTGTATGCTTTGTACTGATATTCCATCTATGGTCACGCTACAAATTAGATGTTTTGGAATACTAAATAAATTTGCTTTAACCAATATTCTACCTCGTGGATGCGTTCTTGGGTAACCAGTTTCTTCTTTAATTAATTTTTAACTTGACTGTTTTTTTTTCAGCGTATCCTTAGCGGCCAACGCATAGAAGATTAACTTTTCAGCAGTTAATAAATTTCATTAGGTACTGTGCTTCATCTATACAACAAACGTCGTCAATTTTTTTTTTTTTTTTTTTTGTCTGCGACCACATCTCCTCGCGAACAGGAGAATTCTCAGCGTCATGAGAGGTATAAATGTTTGCCGAATACTCCAAGATACACATTTCTCTTGGTTAGAAATTTTTATTGCCTTAATGGCCTGCTTCACTTACCGTCGCCGGAAGCCCAAGCCAATGTTATTCTATGGGAAATTTTGTTTACTTATAACTCATTAACTAATACATATTTTTAAATTCTGTTTCCACATTCAGAAAATTCATAACTGTTAAATTGACGAACGTTTTTTCAGAATGAATTTTTTTTTTTTTTTTTTTTTTTTATTTAAATGTTTTATTTTGAAGCTGTGAAATACAAATTTGTTCTTTTTTAAAACTATAATCCTGGTGAGCGCTCATCGCAGTATTTCGCAGGCATGTAAAACATTGCGAAGTTTTGAGAATGATTTACATATGCTCAGGAAAATTTATATTAAACTTTTCCTTGAGTAAAAGTTTCTAATAAAGGTATTACTTCCTAGAATTTGGAAAGAAATTTCAAAAGGTAGCAAATAATGGAATTAATAAACAACATTAATTAATTTTTGGCAGATTAATTGTTCCTTCAAAATAAGTAAATGAAACACATCCCAAGTTCTGATGCGCTTTCCTTTGAATAATATTATTATTTTGCCAAATCTTCACACTTTTCTTTAAATTTAATATATTTCCGTTTAAACCTCTTGCTTCTTAGTTATTTCAAATTAAGAACTAGAAATTGTCTTTTAATAATTAAAATAAATAAATAAATTTCGTTTGCGAACCAAATCAAATTTGTAACTTACTACTTACTCTTTGAAGAATACGTTCCTTGAAATTGTTACTAAGCGATGGTGTGTGTTTAATTTGTAATTATGTTGCAAGTGTAAAATATTCGACAAAGACGATAACGGAGGGATTGCTGTGTTTTATTTTCTTTGTCATTTATAAAATGAAAAAAATCACAGTCTAAATAAAAATTTGTTAAGTGTGCATTAATGACGTTTTTGCTGCTGAAGACAATTTTTTGAGTTTATTAACCGGCGGTTTTAAAAATAGTTTGTATTGATTTGATTCTGGTCCTGCCAATTTGATCAGATTAAGCGGCTGATTTTATTAACTAGTGAATTTATTAAGCGACGATTACTGTACTTAAATATTTTGAAAGGAGGAGGGGGGGGGGGAGAGAAAAAACTGTATAATTGCTACATTTCTTTTTGTCTTTAAAGTGTATTTATCTTTTTTATTTAAAAACATATTTTAAAACACTTCGGATATATTTTGGTATAAAAAAATATTTTAGAATCAAATTCAAACTCATATATAAATGACAGTCTTCTAATTTCGCATTGATATTTTTTTAACGTTACAGAATTAAACATTTCTGTAACACATTTCATATTTCTAATTATGGCCAAAAAAATAAATAATAATAATAATAATAAATAAATAAAATAAATAAATGAATCATCAACTAAACCTCTTATAGAGAATCAAATACATTTTATCCTTCGTTATTTTAAGAAGTAAGCAGTAGAGAATTAAAAATTGAAGCTATAGGAGATTTTTCCAACTTAAAATAATAATCAGAATGTGTAAAATCATTACCTGTACATTAGAAATATATATAGAGTATTATATATTGTCCTAACATTACTAAAAAAAAATTAATGATAAAAAGTATAAGCATTAGAAAAAAAATAGGTACTATATATATATATATATATTTTTTTTTTAACAAACTAACTAAAAATTTTATCACCAAAAAAATTTAAAAATCTCCAAGGGGGTCATATACTAAGTTGTAATGCAAAATGGTCTAGATATTACCAAGTATCTTTCTATTCTGAAAAATATTTCTGAGCATAATATTTCATTAAAAGGAAAAAAAAAAAAAAAAAAAAAAAAAAAGGTTATATTAAATATTATATATTTTAATTTTACATTGAGTTTGGGGATTTCTACAACATTTTTCTGCCTTAATATTCTTATTGAATGAAAGGCAAGGCAGCGGGCAGGCGGGCAGAGCGCTGTCGCCAAGGGGGTCATATACTAAAGTTGTATGTAAAATGGTCTAGATATTAGAAATTTCTTTCTATTCTTTTTTTTTTCTTTTTGAGTAGTATTAAATACTATGTATTTTATTTTGTCATTGAATATGGGGATTTCTATAATATTGCTCTGCTTTTGTCTTCCGTTATGCACTATTAATATTTTTAATCTGTGAAAGGCAAATCGGCGAATAGGCGGGTAGAGCCCACAGGGATTAACAAGCGAAGCGATTCGGGGGGAGGCGAAGCCTCCATCGGGTGTTGGTGAGCGGAGCGAGTAAGGAGCAGAACCCTCTAGTATATATAAAAGAAAGTAAAAAGTAGAGATATAGATTCTATTTCCGGATCACTGAAGAGAGAGAGAAAAAAAAAACAGTAATAAAAATAATCGAATAAAAGTTATAGGGAGGGGGGATGATTTCGATTATTTCAAAGTAAAGTGCCGGTGTAGTGTGTATTATCTAGCGAAGATTTTTCTAAAACTTAACAATGTTATAACATCCGAAATATGTAGTAGTAATTTGTCCCATAAAGGAATTTTTATATTTGAATTTGAATTTCAGATATAAACAATGTATTTTAAAATGAAAATACAGCTAATATGTGTGGGCCATATGAAATAGAAATCCCGATGCAAAAATTAGTCTCTAAATATATTGGAAATCTCAAAGAGAATTTATAAATTGATTATTTGATTGATATTTTCATTCTTCACCAATGAATGTGGAATACCAGTAATATGTGTATGTGCAAAACCTGAACATATGCGAAACTACATTTCTTTATTGATTTGGTTATTTTTCAATATGCCTCTAGATGTATTAAATTTTATGCATACATGTTAATGTTTTTCAGTTTTGGGATTGGACATTCAAGATGAGATGGGTCGACATGAAGTGGGATTTGTAGAAAACACTCTTAAAATGCCTCTTGGTCCAGATAAAAAAGGTTGCCGATTTGAAGGTAGATTTTATATAAATAAGGTAAGTTTTTTTTTTTTTTTTTTTTTATAAATTTCACACATAAATCTGGAAATTTTATGGGGAAATAGAAAGCTGTTTTCAGCTATAAAACTAGCGTGTATAGGTAGTGGCTGCTAAGTTCCTCATCATATGTTTGTTCTTAATTTTATTATAGATCATGTTGCGTTTTGAATGTGCGAGTTCAGTTTTATGTATATTAAATAAATATAGCTTTGACTTTATAAAACAGTTAATTGTAAGTGAAAACACTTCCCTATTATGTTTTGCTAATCCTTTTCCAGAGAAGATAGTGATTCAGAATAATCTATAGTTGATAATTAAACTTGTAGAAAACCACTTGAAACAGATTCTGAAACGATAATACACATTAAGAAAAGGCTAAATTAATTTACAAATACTCGTTAATAATATTAGTAAGTAAGCAAAGTAATCCAGCATTTTTTAAAGCTTGGATAAATGTATTTAATTAAGGATATTATGAAACAATTTAGATCCATCTCTTATAAAGAGAGGCAAAAAATTGACTTTCTTTCGGCATTTAGTGATATAATTCTGTCAGATAAAAATCGTCTGCATTTATAATGGAAAATAATTTAATAAATAATTTGTATTCAATGAATTTTGTATAAATTGTATAGAAGAAAGTCATGTGGTGGCCACATCATACTAGTTTATTTTTTATGTTTCACATCTTTAAGAGGCAATTCAGTCGTATTTTATTGGAATTTTCCGACATTTCGTTAGATGAAGGATGTGCATCATATGAAGGATGCCTTCAAATTTTTCATAACTTACACACTCATATTTTTTTTTTATGCTTTTGAACATCGTTGTTTTTTAAATTAATTTCTTCTTTTGTAACATTTGTGAGTGCCATATTTTTTCCATGTATTGTTTATGCAGCATCCAAATAACATTGTACGTGTTAATTTCCAAAAACATTGTCCTAAAAAAAAAAAAAAAAAATTGCAAATTACAAAATACAGAAGATTTTTCAATAACCGATTAAAAAACTAAAGATATGTATAACTTAAACATCTATTTGACTGCTATTTAAATATTGGCAGCTCGCAAGATTAAAAAAAAAAGAGAGAAAGAAAAAAAGATTTTTTAAAGCTAAAAAGAAATACTTTTAATAAAAGGCCACATGCATATACTAAACAAGTTTGTATAGCACTTGTTTGTGAAACAAGCAACTCTTTCATCTATTAATTTCAAACTATATTTACCATAACGCTATTCAGAAATATTTGTTTTGCAAGGAAATTGTTAAACGCATTAAAATTAATTGCATTTGACGGGAAAGGATGTTGCTCGCCAAATCGCGTGCGCTTTTTGTCTTTTTACGCCAAATATTCGAAAAATTTTATTTTTAATACAGAATTTTTAGTGAGATTCCGCCAATAAATTTGACTGATCTTGTATTACCTATGTAAGTAGTATCTCTGTAATTTTTTTCGCAATATTCCGAGTATGCGCTTTAAGGAGACCTTCCTTGTGTTGTGAGCTCCATCGCCAAAGGATACAAATAAGAGTGAGTTGACTTCTGAGGGTGAGTGTTTAGTCACTGCTATTCAGATTTGTTCAGAGAGTTATTCTGAGCGATTGCACTATGGAGATTGTGCTCCAAGCGACTGAAATTTGTTCGTGAGTTAGCGAAAATTTCTGCTCTGGAGTAGGAGTATTTGATGTTATTTGTTTTATTCTTGTGGAACAAGTGATTATTTTCTTGGACTTCTAGAATTTTCTTTGAATAGAGGCTTTTGCAGTACGAGTGACAGCTTCTTTGGTCTGTTTCCAGAATATTCGAAGAATTAACAGTACTATTGGATTGTTTTCCAGAATATCCGATTTAATAAGTTTTGTTGCACAGATTAAAGAAGATACGTTTAATAAAGTGCATTCATCGACTAGAAATTTCTTGATTCTTCACGAACTACTTTCTCACGCAAGAAAGTCGACAAGTTTTTCATAACAATGTAGAAAGAGTGGTATTCGTAGTTTTCATCCAATTTATCTTTTAATTATTAAACTGTATAGTTTTGTATAATGCTTTTTTTATTATTATTATTGGTACTACTCAGTAGTCGTATAATATAAATTTATCGTTATTCCAAAACTAAACGACGAAATTCCCTTTAAATAACAAGATTATAGTGTTATTTTAATCATGTGAACAAGATCTTGCTGTATAGTTTAAGAATATAGTATCAATGTTTGGGGCTGGTATAATGGTTGTGTTTTATATTTATGCATACGTACTTCAGAAAGCTGTTTTTAGAGCAATTGATTGGTGGCTTATCTGAATTACTGATAGTAATATACTGATATTCGTCGTTGATAGTTCGCAAAATTGCTGATTTCATGAGAATTGTTATCAAGGTATGTTTTGAAAATACGAAGATTTGTTTTAATTTATTTTATTATTGCAAGGATAAGATAGATTGTATGTGTTTGCGCGTATATATCTGCACGTGTAGCTGTATTTCTCTTGCAATGTAGTTCTTGAAAAAATCAGATCAATTTAATTCTTTATTTAAATGATAAATACACTATTTTACGTTTTTTAGTTCCCCATCATACTATGGGGAACTTAGGTAATCGTGAAAAATTTCGACCCCGGTTTTTTGACTTTTTTATACGTTTTCAGGTGTGAGGAATCCGAAAATGACAAAATTTGTATGGTGTCTGTCTGTAGGGTGTCTGTTAGTGTGTCAGTCCGTTAGTGTGTTAGTCCGTTAGTCTGTTTACACGATACCTCACGAACAAATGATCGCAGAGAGGTCAGATCAGTTTTAAAATATTACTTTCGATACTGGCAAGAACCCTATTCATTTGCAACATTCGAATTAAAAAACTTCAGCAGTTATTCGAAATTTAAGATTTTCTTAACATGGGAGAATAGGACAAAAATTCACTTAAACATGCATTAAAAGGAAACTTTTTACTGTAAAAATGTCAGACCAATTTTAAAACATCAGTTTTGATGCCGGAATGAACATCAGTAACACAGTAACTATAAATATGCTACTTTGAAAATTTCGCAAGTTATTGGAAATTTACGAATTCCTTAACTAGGCAGCATAGGGCAAAATTTCACATAAACGTGAATTTTGAGAAATATTTTCATCGTAAAGATGTCAGACTACTTTTGAAATATTATTTAGGACACTGGCATGAATATTAATGCCTATGAATTTTCCAATATAAAAATTTCGTAAGTTATTGGAAATTTACGAATTTCTTAACATGGCAGAATAGAGCAAAATTTCACATAAACGTCAATCTTGAGGGATATTTTCACCGTAAAGATGTCAAACCACTTTCGAAATATTATTTAGGATACTGGCATGAATATCATAGACTATGATTTTTCCAATTTTAAAAAATCGTAAGTTATTTGGAATTAACGATTTACTTAACATGTCAGAATAAGGCAAAATTGAGCGTAAACTTCCAATTTGAGGATCATAAATACATTAGACAACTTCAAAATTACATTTATGATATTTGTTTGAACATGATTGAATACAAATAATCTAATAGGAAAATTTCGTAATTTACGATTTTATCAACATAGCGAAATTGTAGATTTGTCATATAAATATGAATTTTGAGGATTATTGCATTGGAAATAGTAGCATGAAAACTAAACAACGGAATTGACCCTGATAAAATAAATTAATAGATTAGAATAAGATAAATATATCGAAGCGAATGGTGGATAGCCTGTTAGGCGGGGATTTCATTCTGTCACTATATGAAGCTTTGGTCAAATTCATTTCTTTTAACATGATTATAATATGCCTCGCACTAGAAATTTATGAGAACATAAATATGATGGGGAACTGAGCAGAGTCCACCTATGCCAACTAGTTTTTTCTTTCTTACGTTCCTGGCATAAAGTTGAATTTTTAATATAGAATGTAGAATCTAGAACCAGGAAATTTATAGAAGAGATTATTATGGGGGAAGGGGAGTGAAGAAAGAAAGAAAAAGAGAAAAAAAAAAACCTTGCTTTGTTTTAATTATTGACACTCTGACACACACACGCACCCTCCTCTCGGAAAGAAAAAAGTTCTTTTAGTTTTAAGCCTTTGTCTGTGTCACTAAAGCTCCAAACAAATAGACCGATTTCAATGCCGCTTTTTAGGACGGAGGACTATTAGTTTCAATCTGGAATTTTTGTAGACCAGTTTTATGTAACACCAAAATAAATTAGAAATATCAGTTCTATCGTTACAAATTCGGTACCAAATGAAAGGGGCGATTTTTCTGAATCCAGGGATGCAAACAGTTTTTCAACACGACAATTATATATTTTAAAATTAATTAAAGTATCAAATTTAGGTGGCAACACTTTATTTTAATTCATTTCAGTCATTTTAAAAAGTACGCGGCCCAGTTTTACGGTCAAAAAATGAGATTAAAAAAAAAAAAAAAAAAAAAAAAAAAAAAAATCTGTTTAAGACAGAATCTAGTTTAGTACGGAGAACTATTACTTTCTATCTGTAAAATTTTTATTTTAATTTATTTTTTATCTCATTTTTTGATCGTAAAACTGGACCATGTACTTTTTAAAATGACTTAAGTGAATGAAAATGAAGTGTTGTCACCTAAATTTGATACTTCAGTTAATTTTAAAATTGTCGTGTCGAAAAACTATTTGCACCGCTGGATTCAGAAAAATCGCCCCTTTCATTTGGTACCGAATTTTTAACTATTGGACTGATATTTCTAATTTATTTTGGTGTTACACAAAACTGGTCTTCAAAAAATCCAGATTGAAACTAACAGTCCTCCGTCCTAATAAAAATTAAAAATAAAAATTTTACAGATTGAAATTAATAGTCCTCCATACTAAACTAAATTCGATCTTTGACAGAATTTTTAATGTTTTTATTTTTAAATCAGAACGCTGATTTAATCGGGATGGTTCTTAACTATATGTCTGATGAAAATCTATTTGATAAGTTTTTTTTAAATAAATTAATTAATTAAAATGTTTTCTCTTCAAAGTCACTTTACACTGATATTTTAAAATTTCCAAGCTGTCAATTTTCCAACTGCTAGGTTAGGTTGTTATGTAAGTCACGTGATTGGATTGGATTGAATTGGACTAGATACTAGAGTATAAAAATGCTTTTCTTTCTTTCTTTTTTGTAAATCCAGAATTTTAAACAGATTTTGACAAAAGTTAAAAATTGGCTACAAACATTGATTATGAGTTTATAGACCGAAAACTCTTTAAAATCAGTTGAAAATTAGAAATTTTTTTTAAATAAATTAGAATGTGATTTTTTTTATTTTATTCTTTTAAAGGTTATTTTTCATTGGTATTTTAAAATTTGTTAGCTGTCAATCTTCCAACTTCCAAATGATTTTTTTTTTTTCTTCCCAAAATCTAGACTTTTTTTTAACTATTTCGACAAAAATTAAAATTTGTTTAAAATAGCAATTATTAATTCACAGTCCAAAAATTGCCAAATTTGGTTGAAAAATTAAGCATTTCAACGAAAAATAATATTTAAATAAATGCATGGAAAAATAATATTTAAATAAATACTTGAATTAAATTGCAACTTAGTTCTTTTCCAACTAAAAATTACAGATTTCATCAAAAAATAAATTTAATTAAATACTTTTTTTTTTTTTTCTTTTAATAAAATTAGCTTTACACTTGTTTTTAATTAATGTTTTCTTCACATCCTTTTGCATACTTGTGAGCTGAATAGTACTGTAATCACGCTGTCAGTAATTATTAAATTAAGCAAGATAAATAACTGCACCATAATAATGTCAACTTACGTAAACTTTTGTTGGATGTATTCAATAAGTGCATAATTAGTGATGCATTTCATCTGGGCAATATAGTGTTGACGAATGTGGTGGGATTGTAGAGTAAATTTAATTAAAACGTATAGACACAATGCTCTCGTATTTACTTTTTTCTGCGTGTTTGAAATTATAGAATCAAATAGCTGTTTGTAGGAGAGAAAATACTATTACTTTTCCTTTTAACAATGCATGAAATTTTGTAGTGATAGAAATTCTTTTAGACTTCTGAGAGGTTCTTGCAGACAATGTAATATTGTAGTTAAAATTGCAAGTTAAATCTGTATAAACTCTGACAGGTATTCCAGAGAATTGATGTTCTTTTTCTCAGTTTTTCATCAAATTTTATGCATTTGATTTTGACCTTGTAGTTTAAATAAGATAGGAGTCAGTCATTGTTAAACATGATTGGCTAACAGTTGGCAACGGTAATCCATTTTGAAACATAATGTACACCTTTATTATTTGATATTTTGCTGTTGTTATTTTTATTTATTTTTAAGTATAATTTTCAACCATTGACTAATTTTGCAAAGATCACGAAATATTTCTCTAATGTTATATTTCTACCACTCTTCAATATTCCCTAAACATTTCAAGTTCAAAAATTATATTTTTTCAGAAATATTTTTTATATTATTTTGAGTGTCTTTTTGTATATGGATCATTAAAAACGTTAAAATTCTAATTTTCATCACTTTTACTCCCAGGGTGGGAACAAATTTTCATTATCTTATTTATAGAGAATAAAACTCATATTATGTGGATATTTAGATTTATGTAGTTTTAAAATGAAAATCGTCTGCATTCATCATATTGAATGGAAGATAATTTAATAGATAATTATTATAAATTATTTGTACTGAGTAAAATTTTATAGAAAATATAGAAGAAAGTCTTGTTGTGACCACAACATACTAATTTTGTTAGAAATTAAACCCTGGTCATTCAAAATATTCATCATTTTCTGCCAATATTTTGTTCTCCATTGATTTTTAAAATTAGTAAATATCTCTGCATTGCTAACAAATTAATTTATAAGCTGATGAAGTTATTACAATTTTTATTTATGCTGATGTGTAAATGCTATGAAATTAATGAAGTATTTAAAAACTGTAAATTGAATAATTTTTTAATCATCTTTCTTTTTAAATTTAGGTACCTGGTAATTTTCATGTATCCACACATTCTGCTACTACTCAACCAGAATCGATTGATATGGCTCATACTATTCATGAAGTTAGTTTTGGAACACAAATGGTAAGTATACTTTCAAAGAAAGAACATTTGTTTAGCTATTTTTCTTCCACCAAAATTCTTAATTTTACTTATATTTTTTGTGCAGGGTTCCCATGGGACAGGGAGAACCTGGAAAAGTCAGGGAATTTGAAATTAGTGAAAAAAATCAGGAAAATGTCAGGGAAAATTTCAAATATTGCCCAAAATCGTTGGAAAATGATTATGTAAACCTGGAAAATGCTTTTTGAGCATGCAATCTATATATATAAAATCTTTTGTCCTGAGTGAGTGAGTGATTCATATTCATCATTGCCCAGCCCAAACCTCTGGACCTAGAAGCGTAAAATTTTGTGACAATGTTCCTTCTGTTACGTAGACATATCCACTAAGAAGCAATTTTATAAATTCGCCCCCGAAGTTGGGGGTGGGGGGTAGGGGCAAAACGTGATTTCACAAAATCCTTCATATCTCAAACAAACAAAAAAAAAAAAACAGATATTCGTAATTTTTTTTTTTTTTTTTGCTTTAAAACATAGCTAACACAAATACCTAAAAATCAATTTCTGGAATTTTGGAAATTTGGAATCCACAAGAAGGGGTACATGGAAAAATGCGATTCCACATGCGCAAAATGTGATTTCAGAAAAAACCTTCATATATCAATGAAAAAAACAAATACCAGTAAATTTTTGCTTTAAAATATAGCTAACCTAAAAACCAATTTCTGGAATTTTAGAAATTCGGCCCCTAAGGGGGGACAGGGGACAAAACATGATTTCACAAAAACCTTTATATCTCAAAGAAAAAAACATATCCGTAAAATGTTTGCTTTAAAATATAGCTAACACAAATACCTAAAAACCAATTTTTGGAATTTTGGAAATTCAGTCCCCAAGGGGAGGAGGAGGAAGCAAAACGTTATCTATATTATATCTTCTGTATAATATAGATATATCTTCTATAATAAAGATTTTAAAATCATTTGTTTTAATTTTTAATTGTTGCAAAAAAAGTTTACGAGTTAATTAATTTTTTTTTATTTTATTTTTTTTTTTTTAGATATAATAAAATATATTTTCACGCGAATAATAATAATAAATATTAAATTTGCTCAGGCACATGGCAAAATGACGTCATTATCAAAATTAAATAATAATAAGATTAAAGCTAATTCAGATCTGTATTAAAGAGCTTTATTTATTGATAATCCTGGGTATTTTTTTAACTTTTGATGCTGAAGTAGATAGGGCATTTTTTGCCAAGGAGCTTTTTTTTTGACAGCCACCTTAAGCCAAGTAGTCCATAAAAAAAAAAAAAAAAAAAAAAAGCAGAGAGTAAAAAGCAAATAAGAGACTGCATTGGGACTCCAGAATCCATCGACTGTGGCATGCGGGAGTACTGCTACAGAAAATAGCAGGAACTTAAACTTATATTTTGACTGATTTCAATGATTTTTTTTTTTTTTAACTTATTATTATTATTAATAATATGGCATTTTGAGGATTCATTTCAATATACTGACCAGCAAAGCCTGCTAGTTTAAAATATATGTTGTGAGCTTTTATGTCACAAGCTATGTTATCTTTTTTATATTGCCAACTACTTTTTATATGTCATAAGCTATCTTTTATGTTACAAACCAAATTTTGTGGCATAGAATTTTATAAAACTTGACCTAGAAAACCTGGAAATGTCAGAGAATTTTATTTTTGAAATTGAGTGGGAACCCTGTTTGTGTCTTTTGTTGTAAAGTTTGATTTTGATCATGTATGGCTTACATGTACTACATAATGTACATGTGTATTTTTACTATAATCTGAGAAATGAATGAAAAAGATTAATAGTAATTACATTGAAAGAAATATCACCAAATCGGCAAGTTTGTGCTATTTATTTTCCTAAATTTAGTGACAAGCAAAAACATGTATGTGTGTGTAAAATGCAATGTGTCTGTAGTTTCTATGTATTAGTAAGTGTATATGTGCAATCACAGACAGGCAAAGAAAAGTAAAATAAAGAAATTAAATAATTTATTTTACTTAACACAAGTTCTGTTTATTTTATTGTGCTACAGGATACTACTGCCAGGAAAATATCTGCATGAAATATATTTTATACTTTTTATTTACATCTAGATTTTTATACTAACAACAAAATTTAGGAATAAAAATAAAATGAAGCTTTTATACATGAATACACTTAAAGTAAAAGAAAAAAAGTTAAAATAAAAACAAATAAATGAAAAATCAAATGATTTTGGTTGTGGATAATTGTGATAATTGTGGACATTGTAGATAATTCACAAATATTATATTAGAATTTTTCAAAATTCATAAATAATAAAGTCAGCAGTTCTTTATTCTAAACTATGTAATTTTTTGCCAAGTAATTCCATTGCAATTTTTTCTTTATCTTTTAGTATACAATATCTAATCCCACCGACAACCAAAGCCCATGTTATTCTAAATTCCGTTTTACAATTCAGAATATTTCTAACCATTAAACTAGTACTTGTTTTTTGAAATATATATTTTTTAATATTTTATTTTTGAGTTAAAAAAATAACACAAACTTTTTTCACATTTTTCAGCAAGAAAATAAAATATGAAAAATATGAAAAATCAATTTTTCAAAATCGAGTACTAATTTAATGATTGTGAATTTTCAGACTGTGAAAATGGAATTATAAAAATACATTAGGTAATGAGTAATTATTGTGAAAACAAAGTTTTCCATAGAAATAACATGGGCTTTGCTTGTTGGCACAATTAGGTATTGTACACTCTTAAGTGCTTCATCATTATTTTATTTACGTAATTTGTGAATTATATGTTTAGTGTCTAATGATATTGAAAGATTTATCTTAATTATATGATAAATGGTTAAATAAAATATCATAGCTGGATAAACTTATTACTTTCTTCTATATTCAATAGAAGAAAGTATTGGATTCGTAAAAAATTTTGACTTCGGGTTTTTGATGGATTTACACGTTTTGAGAGCTGTAGAGCACGATTTAACCATTTTTAGAAAATGTCTGTCTGTGTTTGTATGTGCGTGTGAGACAAAATTTTGTGGCAAATGTATCTCAGGTACTACTGCACAGAATGTCATAGAAATTGGTATGTAGTTACACATTGACATAAATTAGTGCCTATCAACTTTTGGTAAAAATTGTCCAGCAGCTTGCGTTGCCATCCCACTTTTTCTAATTTTTTAAACATGGTGGTATAGGACAAAAGTTTGTATAAATGTGCATGGATAGAATTATTTTTTAATAATCATTATGAAATGCAAAAGAATTATTTGTAACAGAGATAGTCAACTGGGGCAAAAAAAAAAAAAAATGTGTATGTAGGAGCCCCCTTCCCCCGGGAACGAACCATCGATCTGCGATAATTTAAAATAAAGTTATCGATTTTTTTCATTTTTAACAAAAGAATTTTTTTTTTTATAATGTAATATTGAGAATAAAATTGACTTTTTTTTTGGATATTTAGTGTTGTACTACTTCTCTAATATGGAAATAGTCTGCATTATCATGGAAGATAACTTTTTTAAATAATAATTTTAATAATTTATTTTTACTAAGTGAATTTGTATAGGAAAATATAGAAGAAAGTCATGTGGTGGCCACAACATACTAGTTTTGTCGTGGGATAGTTTACAAACAGAGCTGTTGTATAAATCCTTTTTTTTCCAAATAATGAATAGGATACTGGATACTTATACAAATGTATATCTCTATTTTTTTCTATTAGCAATTTTTTATTTAAAATAGCTTCCCTTTCGAGGTGATTGAAGCTATACTGTCAATTTTTCCTTTGTTTTCAACACTTTCTCTATATAAATATACATTGATTTGTGTTTATTAAACTGACTGCATACTGACTTTTTTCTTGTTACTTCAGCAGGTGTCATTTTGCAAATAAAACTGCACTGTATATTAATTGACTCTTAGAATTAATTTTTATGCTTAATCTATGTGCTTTAATATTATAATCAAATGAAACTTTTAAAAACACTAAAATAATAATAATAATATAATTTTTGAGAGTTTTACTAAAATTACAATAGTGCTGTTTTTTTTTTTTTTTTTCACTCATTTTCTTTCCAAAAAATGACTTAGTTTGTATGTTTTGAAAACAACAACTTGTTTAATGAAGTCATGAAACATAGATTATGAAAAACTGAATCATTTTAAAAATTTTGTATATGTAGCAAAATGTAATATACGGCTCCTTTTCAGAAATTTTACAGATTTGTTGAACATTTTAGAATTACATATTATCTTTAACACTCAATGATTAATCTTAAACCACCTCTGATTTTTTTTTTTTTTTTTTTTTTGCCGGGGAGGGGGGGGGGAGACTACTGTCTTGAATGATCAATATGTTTTTTCATAGTGTTTTAAAGATTTAATTACACATTTGATTTGTCACTCAAATATTTATATGTTATTGAAATTTCTGAAATATGATTATTTTGTGTTTTTATTGTTACTTTTTTTTTTTTTTTTTTTTTAAAGGGTGATGCTGTTGAAGGAAGCTTCAATCCTCTTAAGGGGTTTGATAAAAGTTCTGCCAGAGGTAAAATGAGAGTTTTTGAATTTGATGCTTGAAAGTTTATACAAATGAGTTTTATTTTGAGTCCGTCTTTATTCAAATTAACTGGTTTAAAATTTATGTTTTATAGAGCATTTTTTAAAATCTAAATTACATATACATCTTATTTATATGCATATGTGCAGTAAGAAAAAAAGCCTGAAAAACAGTAATATATATACAGTAACCGCTGCTTAATAAAATCACTGGTTAATAAAATCAGCTGTTTAATCTGATAAAATTGACAGGACTGGAATCAAATCAATACAAACTACTTTTAAAGACGCCGCTTTATAAAATCAACATTACCGGTTAATAAACTCAAAAGTATCTCTTCAGCAGCCAAAAATATCATTTATGCACACTGAAAAAAATTTTATTTGCTCTGTGATTAATATTATTTTTTCTTTTTTTTCAAATAGAGAAAGAAATTAAAGCACGACAAACCCTCCGTTATTGCTGATTGTCAAAGATTTTACATTTGTAGCACAGTTACAAATTAAACATGCCCCATAACTTATCTCCGTAATAATTTCAAGAAGCTATTCTTCAAAGCGCAATAATAAGTTATAAATTTTAATTTAAAATGATTTTTTTTTCTAATTAATAAAAGACAATTTCTAGTTTTTATTTTAAAATTACTATAATTCATGAGGTTTAAATGGAATGATTTTAAATTTATAAGAACAGCGTAAACTTTGGTAAATTAATGGTTATTTTCCTCTAAAGAAGAGCGCATGGGAACTTGGAATGCGTTTAATTTACTTATATTGAAGGAACAATTAATTAATTATCTATCAAAAATTAATTAATATTGTTTACTAATTTCATTATTCGTTGCCGTTTGAAGTTTCTTTTCAAATTCAGGGAAGTAATACCTTTTCCTTAAGTGCAGGAACGTTCCCGGATATAAAAATCAGCCGCTTAATAAAATCACTTTGGCTCAGAACGAATGTGCTTTTAATAAACGGCAGGAACTGTATATCTTAAATTTTAATTGATGTAATGGGAGGAAGTAAATTCCAAAATTACGATATTATAATATATTAGTTTAACCCTTTATTTATTACATTGGGAAATAGTAAATAAAAGGTGTAGTAAAAAAAAAGCAAAAGCAATTTCTACAGCAGTGCTTTTATAAATAAGTCAAAACAGTTAATATATTAACTGCATAGAATGTTATAAAGATAATGAGAAATGTGTTAATAGATGAAGGGAAAAAAGAGTTTACCAAAAAGAGTATCTGACACAGATAATATTTCAGTAGAATAAAAAGATATATGAAAAATATTGATGACATGAAAGATGATGAAATGATAAACTTTTAGATAGTTCAATAAACTATTTAATTCTGTTTCATTATTACAACACACAGTGGCAGATCTAGGGGGGGGGGGGGCAAAAGTACTGACATTCACAATTGAATATTACAATTGTAAAGTTTTCATTAATCTGGAATAACATCTTAAAAATTCTTAGCTCCTCTCTCCCCAAAAGTTAAGTTCTGAATCTGCCACTGACAACACAGAAGATATTATTATCAAATTTACAATAATTCTTTAAATTGGCTTATATTGTTAATTTTTTTTTTTTAAAGTTTACTATACATTTTGTATATTTATAATTAAAAAACAATTTTGTGTAAGAAAGTTTTTAAATATGAAAAACAAATCAATTAAAATTATCTTGTTAATCCAAATAAATTTTCTGTTGGAACACATTTAATAAAGAATTTTTATTGTGCCGACCATAAATTATCTTCCATGATTATGGAACATTTTAGTAAAAAATTCCTTCATGTAGGACCTCAAGCCTTGTTATACCACGTTAGAGGAAAATATTGGATAGTTAGTGGGAGATCTTTAGCTCGGAAAATGTTTCGTAACTGTATTTCGTGTTATAAACTTAAACCTTTAACGGTCAGTCAACTTATGGGAAATTTGCCAAAAGAAAGAGTCAATGTGACTAATCCATTCTATTATACAGGTTAGATTTCTGTGGCCTTTTTTCAATTAAATATCGGGGTCAAAGAAGAGGAATCTATAACAGAATTTTTGTTTGCATTTTTATTTGCATGCCTACTAAAGCAGTGCATCTAGAGGTAGTTAGCGATGTAACATCCGAAGCTTTTATTGCAACTTTAAAAAGACTTTTTGCTAGATGAGGCAAAGCCCAAACATTGTTCAGTGATAATGCCACAAATTTTGTTAGTGCAAATAATGAATTAAAAAGGTTGCATAGATTGGCTTCTCAGTCTGATGAAAACCTTGCTAATTTTTTTAAATTCAGAGAGTATTAATTGCAAATTGCTGCCACCCCCCGTGCCCCAAATTTTGGAGGGCTATGGAAGGCAGGCATAAAATCGTTTAAGTATCATTTGAAACACGCCGTAGGAAAGGCTAAATTGACATATGAGGAATTCTTAACAATTGTTTGTCAAATTGAGGGAATCCTTAATTCTCGACCCCTTACCCCCCTTTCAAATGATATTGAAGATTTGGACGTTTTGACTCCCGGCCATTTCTTGGTTGGCCGACCCGTCACTGGGGTGATTGAACCCGAGTTCTCTGGCATTACAGATAACAGATTAGATACTTGGCAAAAATTAACTAAAATAGTTCAAGGGATATGGGAAAAGTGGCAAACTCATTATTTAAATACGTTACAGCAATGAAACAAATGGAGAATCGAAACGGATAACATTAAGAATGAGGATATGGTGCTATTAAAGGAAGAAAACCTGCCCATATGTAGTTGGGTGTTGGGTAGAATAGTAGAAATTATTCCGGGAAAGGATAAAAAGATAAGAATTGTACATGTTAAAACAAAAGATGGGACACATAAACGACCCATTTCAAAAATTGCTCCTTTTACCTTTAGAAAAGTAAAAAAATAAATAAATAAATAAATAAAATGTTTGAAAATTAATGATGTATTTAGTTAAACTAAATTTGCTTATTGTATTTCATTGTTTACAATGTTATTAATATTTCTCTTGTATAAGTTTTATTATTTAAATTTCATATGTAATATTTTCGTATAATTAATTGTAATTATTGTATTAGAATTCTAAATTTGAAAAAATGTTTCAAGGTGGGCCGGTATGTTTCCACTCACTGTAGTTTGGCTATAATACGCCAACCTTGGCACACATCTCATGTTCACCTGCCTTCTCACATTTAGCAGTAGTAGTTGTTGTATTGTTTTTCGTCGTAATAGTAACATATACTCTTGTTCATCTTGTTCGGTGATATGGTTCACCTTTTTATGGTTTGAGTTGGCTATGGTGTCAACATAGTTTGATAATATATTAATAATACGTCATCTATTAATTGTAAATATGTACATAATAAATGTATAATACTTTAATTAAATGTTTTGTGAAGTAATAGCTTCAAGAATAGTAATTATTATAATGATATACAGTCCATTCATAAAGTATCATCAACATGGAGAAGAAATAAAAACTTTGAAATCTGAAAAAAACTTGAATACTAGTAACAAACCTCTTTCATGAAATCCTTGACAAAAATGGAATTATTTGTGTTGGTGGGAGGTTAAGACCACAAACATACCTGAAAGTCAAAAGTACCAAATTATACTTCCCAAAAAGCATCACATTACTGGTTTGATTATAAAGTACTTTCATGAAAAGCATCTTCACAGTGGAACTCAGTTAACAATTTTAATTCCACGACAACAATACTGGATAATTAATGCAAGAGTCGCTGTGAAAAGAAATATTCAGAACTGTATGAAGTGTTGCAGAAACACATCAAATTTAGCCTGTTAATTGATGGGTGATATTCCAGCTGCACGTGTAGTGCCATCACGAGTGTTTTCAAAAGTCGGTGTTGATTTAGCTGGCCCCTTTTTGATTAAAAGATCTAGGTGTTAAATCTTATAAGTGTTATATTTGTTTATTCATTTGTTTTACCACAAAGGCAATTCATTTGTAAATACTTAGTAACTTCACATCTGAGACATTCATCGCATCATTGAAGAGGTTTGTTGCTCAATGAGGAAAACCTGAAGAATTGTTTTCAAATAGAGGAACGAACTTTGTAGGCACCGACAACAAAATGAAAAAAATGATGTCCTTGATTTCTTCTGTAGAAAAAATCCATATATATTTGTCTGAAGAAACAATCAAATAGAATTTCAATCCACCATCTGCCCCCCATTTTTTAGGCATTTGGTAGGCTGGAATAAAACAAATGAAAAATCATTTAAAAAGAACTATTGGTCAACAAATACTTACTTATGAACAGTTTCTTACGTTGATTACTCAGATTGAATCATGCTTGAACTCAAGACCTCTTGTTGCTCTCTTGAATGATTCAAGTGCTCTGACTCCAGGACATTTTATTACAGGCACTGCCTTGACAGCAATACCTGATCCTTCAATTAACCTGGCCCCAGTTAGAACGATGGAAACTTCTGCAAAATTTTTTCCAAAGTTTCTGGAAGAGATGGTCATCAGATTACCTATCAGACTTGCAAAGACGCCAACCCCCCCGGGAATGATCACTTGGAAGAATAATTAAATTATTTCCTGGAGCAGATGGCAAGGTTCGAGTTGTACAGCTAAAAACTGTTCATGGAAAGCTGAAGCGTCCTATTAACAAACTATCACCTTTGCCTTTTAATGACTGAGAGGCTTTAATTTTTTTTTTTTTTTCCTTAGTCTGAATTTTATCTTCTTATTCTTTTATTTTAATAACCTAATTACAATATATTTATATGCATATTAATCTCTTTCTTTTTATCTATTTGCATTTGTAGTAATTTTTATTTTATTTAATTTGGTTTATGTATTGTTAAACTAATATTATTATTGCTGTTTATTATTTTAAATATTTTCATGAAATGTTCATGGGAGTGGAGCATGTTCAGAAGTCGAATCCGCCAAATCCCCCCCCCCCCCCCCCCCCCGATTTTGAAGTTGGCTCTTTGCCAAAGAGCACAAAAAAACTTGAAGTATTTACTTTTTGTTTAGTTTTTCCTGTTCCGCTTGTAATGTGAAGATTAATTTATAAAATAAAATAAATAACCTCACTGTGAGTGAGATTATTTATTTCATTTTATAAATTATGTTTGTGCTTCGTTTGAAATTAAAGATAAAGTGAAGATTAATCTTTTTTACCTGAACTTGAATATTTTAAAAATATGTTCATGGCTCCTATATATTCAGAGAAAAATAGTGATTTGAAACTTATGGCAAGTTGAAAGGTTGTTTAATATAGAAAATTTTTAATACTTCTATTTAAAATGTGAATTTCTTTAAATATTGTCTGCAAATACGATATTCCTTTTAACCTTGTATTTTACAATTGTGTAGTAAACATTTTAATAGCTCTCCCAGTGATTTTAACTTGTGTTCATAATTAGTGACTTTTTGAAATAATGAGAAACACATATGCATGCAGCATATCACAAATTTAAAAATACAACCATCCATTGTAGTCTAATGAATGAACATTTTTTTTTTTTTTTTTTTTTTTTTATCACAAATAACAAATTTTTTCTGTTTTAAAAATTATAAATCTAATCAAAAATGTAAATTGATAAGTGTCTCTAATTTTGCTTGAAACATGGAGACTATGCTCCAATAAAGGAAAAAGTAGTATATCAAGTTGTTAAGGTTGCAAATTTATATAAAGATTATTTCATGGAAGTATTATTAAATGTATTTATTAAATTATTAAGTTATTCTAAGTAGTTGGGATTCCTTGACTCCCTGAAGAATGCAATTATTGTCTCTTGTTTAAGATAAGTGGAAAACAATTGAAAGTATTATGTAAATATGCCTTTTCAGTTTTATACACGATATATTAATGCTTTTTAAAGGACAACATTAATTATAAATCCCTAAATGATAGTTTTATACGCATAATCATTGTAAAATTCATTTGCAGAGTAAAAAATGATTTCATGAGAATCATTATTAACAAGGTATTTCTTTGTTCATTGAATTTTTAACATTATGTTCCAATATTTTCAAGAATGCAATAAAACAATGCCATATTGATTTCAAAAATCCCCTTATCCATGAATTTCCCAAAAGTTGTTAAAGTTGTTTCCATGAAAAACAGATTTCTGCTATGTTTTGCTTTGGGTAGAGTATAGGCCCAACAGTAAACACTAATGTTTTTGAAAATAAGGGTAATTCATATCAAATTGTTATCTAAAAAATTCCCTAAACATAAATTTTTATCAGAATCAGGCCAAGCACCACTGTGGAAAGGTGTTGAAGATGAGGGGAACCCCCCTAATTTAGAAAGTACTTCGCCTAAATTATCCATGACCATTTTTGAAGCTGAAATGTGAGATTTCTAATTAATTTTTATAAGTTTATTCAAATGCTTCAACTTAATTTTGATTTAAAATTTAAACAGTATACTATTTTATGTAAAGTAAACAAAACAAAATTTCTAAGGATAAAATTTAAAACTATATACTTTTGTGCACCCTGATATTACCAATATGTAATTAAAAAAAAAAAATTTAAATTGATAATCTGTTTTATTAATAATTTAAAAAAAAAACCTTTTTTATTTATTTATTTATTTTAAGAATTTGTAATTTAAAAGATAGTTCATAAAATTATAATTATTTAAAGTTCATTAAGTTTTTAAAGTAATCTTTTTCATGAGTGAAGTCTGACTTCCAGTTTCAAAAATGACGGTTCAAACTTTCCCAGAACTACAAATTGACAATAAAATGAGAAGAAGTTACGAGAGTTAAGCCCAATCTCTGAACTGTTATATAATATACAACGATCTCTCACTTATACAGTGCTGGCAAAAAGAATCTTTACATTTGAGAAGCAAAAAAAAAAAAAAAAGACTTTACATGTCAATTTCTGTTCCCGCTATAAAAATGTGTCGAACCCCAGTGATGGCACTAGGTGTTAGTTGATCACAGACGACCTTTCCATATCCTATTAACACTCAGTTCGCCTCGTGGACTTTTAGGATAAGGCTGTATGCCCTTTGCTCCTGCCAGCCAGTATTTTGTTCATTTGTTAAAAGTTTGAGAACCTACATCGGTATTCCCACTCCACACAACTGGTCTCATTAAGCCTAAAATAGAAGAGAAATCTCATGCCTTGACTTTGCTAGAGAAGGGAATCTCTGTGATTGATGTAGCCAGAGATCTATCAGATCATTCTAGATGTAGCCAGTTGTAGCTATCTGGAAAATGTAGGCAGTGATCCGTACCTAAACGGCTGCAGTTGGTAATAAAATGTAAAGATGAGATGACAAAATACTGACTGCAACGTGATATTTACCATAAAGTACTAGATTGTTAAGATTTTTTCTTAAATGTTCACATTTTAATGATCTTGTAAAGATTTTCTACATCTGGCTACATCTAGAATGATCTGCCAGATCTCTAACTACATTAATCACAGAGATTCCCTTCTCTAGCAGAGTCAAGGCATGAGATTTCTCTTCCATTTTAAGATTTTTTTGACCCATTGTGTGGAGTGATAATACCGATGTAGGTTCTCAAACTTTTGACAGATAAACGAAATACTGGCCGGCAGGAGCAAAGAGCAATACAGCCTTACTCTAAAAGTTCACGAGGTGAACTGAGTGTTGATAGGATAGGGAAAGGTCGTCTGTGACCGACTAACTCTGCGTGTCATGACTGGAGTTCATCACATTTTAACGGCAGGAATAGCAATTGACATTTAAGGGGGTTTTTTTGCCGCTCAAGTGTAAAGAATTTTTTTTTTTTTTTTTGCCTGCACTGTACACACTCTCTCTTTTATACGTGTTTTTCACTTATGTGCATTTTTTTCGTGGCCTGGGCTAGGGATGTTGGGAAAACAAGGCAACTCTTATTTGTTTATGCATGGAACTAAAAAAGCACCTTTCACTTATGCATGAAATTTTTCTTAGCTGAAAATTTTTGCAATTCATATTGTAAATTCCTCAAGATGAAAATTTAATCACAGCTCAGTTGCAAGGAATGGGTGACTCAGCAGTTAAAATAAATGTTGGTGAAGAAGATGGCGATAATGAAAAAGATGTGACCAAAGTTCCTCCCAACTCCCACAATAGCACAAGAAGCGTTAGAAACTCTGCAGGACTATTTTCAGTTCAATTTCGGAAGTGAAGGAACTTTTTCATATCTTCATGAACTTGAAAAAACTCTCTTTGAAAACTCATGAAAACAAAAATAATCCTCGATTGTAAGTTATTTTGTAAGGAAATACATAGGAATAAAGGGAAATTTAAGTAAAAAAGCATTTACGTTTGTGTTTTCTTTTTATGTGTGTTTATATATATATATATAAATTAACTTTAGTTATACATGCAACTTGCACATTTTGCATTTTAAAACTTCTGCATAATCTTATTTACATTTTTCGATAATACTACATGTATGTAGCATTAATTAACAATTACTAAGTACACAGTGCTGATGTTTCACTTTTAAGACCCCTTTTGTTTGTTTTTTTTACTTATACATGTTTTTCACTTATGTGTGTTTTTGTCACAGTCTGCTATGCCCGTGTATAAATGAGAGATCACTGTATATTTTTTTAATACATATCCTATATGGCCTTTTATTTTGAAAATTATTTTTAACTATATATATTCTTTATTTTCAGATATTGAATCTCATGATTATGTGATGAAAATTGTCCCTACAATTTATCAAAGTCTTGATGGTACAAAAGTGAATACCTACCAGTACACATATGCTTATAAAGTAATTTTAAACTAATTTTTAATGAAAAATTTAGTTCTAAAAATATTGTTCTTTATCTGTTTGTGTATTAGTATACCTCAGTACTTTATCAAAAAAAGGAAAGAAATTAAGATGAGTGATAATTAGTTAAAGCAAGGAAGATAACCCTTCTTTGTAAACTGCTTTAAAATAAACAGAAGCCAAATTAAAATAGTTCCAATGAAAATAAAATTTTAAATACTTTTTCTTTCTATACAGCTGTTTTTTCTTCATAATGTTATTAAAAAAGGAAGAAAGAAGAAAAAAAAAAAAAAAAACTAATAGTACATAGAAACATACAAATTAATCAAAATATTAAAGAAAAATTCATGGATTTATGAGATTTTGGTGACAGCTAGGTTATTGAAACAATGAAGAATAATTTATATTTCCATTTTCAGTTATTCAACAAATTTTTAAATAATGGTAAAATTAAAGGAAAAATATTAGCAAATTTATTTTAATAATCATCTAGAAGTATTTTATTAATATTTATTTTTCATCGACATTTTCACAGTTGGAGATTTTGAAAGATATGAAAACAATGCCAAATTGAGTTAGTTAAATGTAGTTAATTTTACTGTTTAAAAATATGAGTTAAAGCACAAAATTGTTTTGACTTCTGTTTTCAAAATTTGCTTACCTCATTAAGTACCCAACTTGTTTTGCTCGCTATTCTGTTTAGGTCCAGATGCAGCCATCTAATAGGCCATCTCCAACAGGATAATCGAAGAATAAATAGAAGTTTTAGGAAACATAGTAATTCCACCAAAATATCAGCTTTAGATCTTTACACAGTTCAAGGAAAAAGAAATTGTCAGCAGTATAAGATCTCAGCATCATTTAGCATCAAAGAAAGATAGCATTCATAAAGTTTGGAGATATTGTGCCAAATGTTACAACAGGAATTCCCAAATGTTAAGTTCAAAGGTGGCAAAGAATTTAACACAAAAAGATAGCACCTTTTGTAATGAAGAATGTGAAAATAATACAGATCTTTATTTATCTCGTTTTAATAAACTATATTAACTTTTAAAAAAATATTACATTCTTTTTTTTTTTAAGCTTTGAATGAGCAAGAACCAATACTGCCTAAGCAAAGTTTTTAGTCTCACAGTCAGTGCAAAAGAACCAACATGCGTAATCATGTAATTATGAATGAATAGGATAACTTTGTTTACATATTGCGTCTGTTTTAAAAAACATGAAATTTATTAGATTATCAATCTGGTTAATAGCTGATGAATTTACTAAGAGTTTTATTTGACTTGAAAAATATCTTTTCATTACCATCTCATACTTTATAGGTATTTTTCTTTATAAGACACTTTACCAGCATTATAAAGGGACGTCCCAGACCTAATCTATTGTGTAACTGCCTCCCTTCCCCACAAAGAAAGTTTGACCTGTGTTATTTTAAGAATAAAAATTACTTGAACTATAAAATTCTTAAAATGCTGCAATTTTTAACTTATATTAGGCTAGCTTAGATATTGCAATATTGTGAAAGTGTCCTTGTAAATAAGCTTTCCAATGAGAGGGGAGGAGGGAAAGAAACACATATTGTTGATTAATTTTTTTTTCCTTTTTTTCTTCCCCAATCAGCCTATTGATAATTTATGAGCCTTTAATGCATTTTGTAAATTTTAATATTTATTGTATTTGTTTATATAATTTTTTTAAAGTTATTGAATCATTTAAACTAGCACTGTGCCGATTAATCGGTTCGGTTAATCGATCAATGCTTAGTCCCGATCAATATTTTTAATCGAGTTAATCGGTCCGATTAATTCGATTAAACTTTTCAGAATCCAATCAAAAATTTCAAATTATGAATTGATGTAAAAATTGAAAATGCTGTTTTGCTTACAAAATGCCACCTCGCCGAGTGGGTTCTGTGCTCAAAGCAGGTAGACGGGAAGTGCCGGAATCAATCCCTTGTCGTGCTCATTGACCTAGCTGTTCGGAAATTTCCGTGGTTTTCTGTGAAACTCGCGTAAATACAGGCTAGGACTCCTCAGAAAGACCCCCATGGAACACATTGCACACATAGGCTTATTACCCTAGTGAAGTCAATCATCCTTAATCCCAAACACAAACATCCATACGAAATATTTTTTCACATATTTGTGTGTATATATATATATATATATATATATATATATGAGGTGTGGCTATTAAATAACGAGACTATTGCTGTAAAACATTTTATTTTAAATTTATACATATTTAGTTATTATCACCTTCAATATACACCCCTCCTCTATCCCTACAATGCTCCATGCGAATTTTCCATTGTTTGAAACAGTGCTGGAAGTCTTGTCCTGTGAGCTCCTGCATGTAGCATGCCACATTTTCTTTCACAGCTTTAACTGACTCAAATTTTGTTCCTTTTAATGTAGATTTAACTTTGGGGATTTGATGAAAGTCACATGGGGCCAGGTCAGGCGAATAAGGCGGACGGTCTAAAACTGGGATGTTGTATTTGATTAGAAACCTCTTGACAGACAATGACGTGTGAACCGGCACGTTGTTTTGATGGAGAACTCATGACTTGTTCTTCCACAATTCGGGTCGTTTTTTCTTTACCCCTTCACGGAGTTGAGCAAGCACCTCAAGATAGTAATGTTGATTAATAGTTTGACATTCAGGAACCCAGTGAAGGTACACAATACCATGAATGTCGAAAAAAAGGATCATCATCGCTTTAAATTTCGGTCATCATCTCCAAAGTCTTCTCAGCCATCTTGGAAACAGTTGAACCACTCATAAACTCGCACACGTGATAAACATTCATCGCCATATACTTGTTTTAATAAAAGATAAGTTTCACCAGCGGTTTTACCAAGTTTCACGTGAAATTTCCTGACAATTCGTTCGTTGCTCTACTTTTACATTTATCATGTTTTCGGCAAAACGAAACAAACACCTCTTACACAAACGAAGGTTATGACCAGACTCATTCCTCTACAAACACGGGAGGCGCTGCAATCGAAAGAGAAGGCTTTATGCTGCACAACTGTCGGTCGTTCGGATTTGGAGCATATGTAGTTCATCTATAGCAGCAATAGTCTCGTTATTTAATAGCCACACCTCGTATATACATATATTATATATATTTCACATAAGATCAAGTGCGAAAATGTCAATCTGTTGTGTGTTTAAGGGATTTGTTAAAACTTTTTTATGATCTGTTGTGTAACATTTGGAAATAAACATGTCGGTGAGTTTCATTCCGATCTTTCATTATATATGAGTGAGTATAATTTAAATATTTAATATTTATAAGGTACTTTTTAATTATATTTTTTATTATTATGTATCAATAATTAAAAGGCAACCGCACTAAATATTCGTAATTAAATATCTTCACAATGAAATCTAAGTTTAACAGGAAACGTATTTCATAAAATAAAAAAATGTTTTATAAATACTCTGTTACATACGAATATTTGCAGTTGCTTTTCGAAATATGTATTATCATCGTATTTAAAATAGTTTATCGTTTAGAAAAAAATAATAGGTTTTCTTTTTTCATTATTTGTTTGCATGTTTATTATTATTTATTGTTCAAGGAACTAATTAAATTAACATCTATATCGTTTTTATAGTCTGTTGTGTAGTATCTGAAAAAGAAGAAGAAAAAAAAAAAAAAAAAAAAAAACGTATACAAAAATTTTATTCATCATTCAAATAAAATTATACAAAAACTGAAAATCGATTAAAAATCCAATTAATCGACCGATTAATCGATTAATGAACTATGATTAACCCAGTTAAAACTGTTAATTGATTCCCACCCCTAATTTAAACATAAATAACCTATATGTATAATAAAATAAGGTGTGTGTGCATATGTCCAGCGGTTTGTATGAAAATGGTTGATTGCAAAGCTACTCAAATTTGCATGGAGATTCGTATTAACCTCTCTTGATGCACCTTGAAGCCCGATTTTTGAATTTTTGATTAGTTTTTTTATTTAAATTATATTATGAAAGTAATTAACTTATAATACCGTTAAAATTAGCCATTTAAATACAGTAGAGCCTCACTTATCTGAGGTAATGTGGACCGAGGGTACCTCAGATAATTGGAAACTCTGATAACACAGACTCTGTTATAAAAATAGGAGGGGTTAAACATACAGCAAAGTTTAAAATGAAGGAAAATGCAGTCAATGAAGTAAAATAATACATATAATACATACTTAAATGTAGTCAGTTAAAAATGCAATACAATTCATACATATATAGATTATGAAATACAGTGATATATAGTAAAATTTGTCAAAGTCATCTATGCCATTCATCAAATGCACGCCTCCTTCAGGGTGTGGCCTTTTTAAAACTACCTCAGTTAACCCGGAACTCAGTAAATCAGGGCTTGGATAACCTACTACTGCAGGCTCTACTGTATTAGCTTTAAATTTAATTGTTGTCAAAAAAATTTAAGTTCCTTTTTTGGCATAAAAAAGAATATATTTTCACGAAAAAAAAAAAAAAAAAAAAAAAAAAAAAATATATATATATATATATATATATAATTAAATTTGCTTATGCATATAGCAAAACGATGTCATTATAAATTTAAAGTTAAATAATAATATAGATAATCCTGGGCAATATTTCAAATTTTGTTGATGAAGTACCAGATATTTTTCACCAAGGACTCTACTTTTGCAACAGCTGTTTTAAGCCAAGCAGCACATCAAAAATAAAATAAATTATAAAATATCGAAAAAAGAAAGAAAGAAATAGAAACAATAATCACATAAATTATTTATTTTTATTTCAACATATTTTATAGAAAAGGCCAAAATGGCAACAAAAATTCAAAAGTTATCAAGGGGAGCTATAATAAAGCTGTACCATGATGATTTTTACATATTTGTTAATTTTTCTATATACCAACTACTATTTACTAAAAAATATTTAAAATGGAAAATATATATAACTATAAAAATTTTGTTGTCTCATACGATATATGTAGCGCTCTTATCATCTTTGGCGTGAAATTGTTGTCATTTTATTGTCGACCAGATAAATCAAATAAAATATAGGAAATAACGTGAAAATAAATGTTATATATAGTACATATAATGTTGTTCATATGTAATCGAGATTAAAATATAAAAGGCTACTTAAATTTTTTCGATATTGTCCACATCGAAACTGTCATTTGATAAGCAGCAAATTGAAGGCATTGTTTCAGGCAGTAGTCATGTACCCGAGATTTTGCAGGTGAGGAAGATGGTGCCGTAGGCATTGGATCAATCATAAATGCTTTTTTTGGGGGGAGGAGGGGGGATGAGAGGGAGCATTAACTTTTTTATTTAAATTAATTTTAAAGTCAAAAGGGTATATTTAATTTATTTTGAACCAATTATCTAGTTGGACCAAAAAATACGACGTTAGCTAGATTTTGCCGTAATAAATGAGAGTACCAATTTTCGTAATGATCAGTTTACTTTGCATAGTGAACTAAAACCTAACATATTATAATTATACATAAAGAGGCGGATTTAGGTTAGATAGTGCCCTAGGCCCATTTGCACCTCTTCCATTCCTATTTTGGAATATTATGTATATAATGGAATAATAAGAATGGTTTAAGCCGGCCAATGATGAATCAGTCACTCAATCAGTCAGGAAAAAGGATTTTACATATTATAATTATATGTATCAAAATTATTTAATCTCATAAATAGATGAGTTACTATACTTCAGAATGAATGCTTACATGAGGGTAGGACTTATAGTTTTACCGGAATACAAAGCAGGATTTTTATACTATGTGGTTTATAGACTCAAACTGCTTAAAAGTTCGTTTTAGTAATGTTAAATTGTTTAAAACATTAAATAAATAAATGTTTGAAATTGGGAGCTTACCATGTACAATTCTTTTACAGGGGCATACAAAAGAATTTGGATATCTTACAATCTGTTAAACGATAGATAACTTAATGAGAAATGCTCAAACATATATTATGATTTTCCTTTTTGTTTATTTAACAATTTCTCTCATTTAAATTTATTTGAACAACCATTAATTACTAAATGTTCAGAAAATCGAGTAGATTTTTGTATTTAAATTCCAATTCATTTTTTTTTTTTTTTTTTTCATTTTTTAATTTTAATAGGCTTCAAAATTTTGCTGTCCTCATCGCCTCGGCTGGGGTGCGAATTTAAGAATAAATCTGA
Source organism: Salticus scenicus (assembly GCA_963930645.1). Classification (NCBI taxonomy): domain Eukaryota; kingdom Metazoa; phylum Arthropoda; class Arachnida; order Araneae; family Salticidae; genus Salticus; species Salticus scenicus. The sequence continues at coordinate 331,807,324 of OZ005649.1, forward strand.
CACTGATCTTTTCAATCACAGTATGAAAATAACAGAATCCCATCTCATAGTTTCAAACGGTTGCTTTGCTGTCCAGATAAACTGCACAAATACAGTGTGACACCGTACAAATATAGATATATCTATGTATTTCAACATAGTACTGGAAGATCGGTAACATGTCAAAGAGGCATACAGTGTATTATTATAGTCAAAGAAAAACCTAATTGATTTTCAATTTTAGTCACATTTTCAATTTAAATTCCTTTTCAAATTTTAGCCATTCTCTTTTTGTCACTGTCGTTAAAATTTCAGCCACCTTTAAAATTTTGGTACACTTAAAACGCTGGCGCCCCTAGGCCCAAGCCTCACTGGCCTAAGCCTAAATCCGTCTCTCACAATATAGGCTTGATTTAAGGTGTTCTACTGCAAATTTCCACAATGTTAAAATCACTGATTGAAATCAATAGTCCTGTTGCACTTTAAAAAAAATGCTGATATTGGGTATGAGTTTTCTTATGGTGAAAAGTAAACTTTAAACATTTAAAAAGAGCTGTTGGGAGAAATAATAAATAAACTAAAAATTGTTCTTCTCAATGTAATGAAATTTACTTTTGTATCATGTATGTATATACAGATATTTAAATTGGGTTTGAATATGTCATTTATGTAACAGAGATGTAAAATAATGAATGGTATAATTGACTGTGGCTGTTTTTTTTTTTTTTTTTTTTTTTTTTTTTTTGATAAATGTGTTGTGTTAAAGTTAATTCTATACTGAATTACTGAAATAGGGAGTTATGTGGAAAAAAAATTTCTCTCTGTTTCAAAAAAGAATTATCAGTAGTGCAGGTACATGTGTTTTAAGAGAAAACTATTTAACTATATTTATTGAAGAATATCTTTGAAGTTCTTGCTAGCACTTTCTGCCTGGGAGAAGATCTGAACTGAAGGTCTGAAGTGCTAGCAAGAACTTCAAAGATATTTTTTAAAAAACATGGTCAAAATATGTGATGTTTGCATTATTTTGTCTTTGTAGCTGCTAAATTAAATATATTTTTATTTTATAATTTCATATTTCAATATTTGTTAAGATTTATTTTTATATTTCTTTATTTTAGAGTTCTGTCACATTTAGTCATACTGGCAGGATAATGCCAGCCATTTGGTTTCGCTATGACTTAACACCTATTACTGTAAAGTACACTGAAACACGCCCACCTTTGTATAGTTTCCTGACGACGGTAAATTTATTTTTGTTTATTTTAATTTATATATGTATACATTAATATCATTTCAACAATTTTCTCAATTTTATGTCTTGAAGTGACCCATTGAAGAAAATAAATAAAAAAGAATGTACATTCTACACTATTAGTCCATTTGCAAAAGCTGCAATTTTAATTATAACTATTACTTTTAATGAAATTTCATTGTTGTCTTCCTAATTATGATTAGGTATTTTTGAGTGTTATCATATAAAATACTTTTAATAGTTAATAAGTGTGCGATTTTACAGAGGAAGGTATTCTTAAGATTGTGTTTAGCCTCCTATGTTCTTACAGGATTTTAAATTAACTTTTCTTTTAAAATAATGTGAAATATATTTATTAAATTCATTAATATATAGATTAAGGTAGATGAAAGCCAGTTTGATTTATCAAACTTTAAAAGTTTTATCAGTTAAAATAGATAAATAAAAATGCATAATCAATTGTCCATATAAAGCACATAGTAGTAAATTTTAATTCAAACTTCAGTGTTTGAGCCAAATATTTAAATCTGCATTAGAAAAATAAAGGATAATAAATAAATGAATGTTACTGCAGCATAGTACACGAAAACGCTTATCATGAAAAATCGGTTAACACGAAATGATATAGCGGTCCAGAGAGTGTACTATGCTATTTATTACATTTTTGTTTCTTTTAACACGAAACAAAAATCGTTTAACATGAAAAAAAAAAAAAAAAACTCACTTTCGATATATGGTTGCTACAACAGAGATGCCAACATTTTAATTTATTCCGGAGTATTTTTAACTCCGCCTTTATTTCCATACCACATTTTTCTTGAGAGTAATATTTCCTTATTTTATCGTAGTTATATATTGAAGAAAAATAGTCTGTAAATAAAGTGGTGCGGATTAAAGGGGGAGATAAAAATGCTTCGGAATAAATTATAAAGTTGGCAACTATGCTACGATATGTTGCCGTCGATGATCATGTTTGTACAGCACCGATAATGAGATTTTCGACATTGTTCATAATTAAAATGATTCCGCTTATGTAAATTTTGATGACAAACCTGACAACTGAATCAACGATGCAGTTCCGGTCCCCTCTGCTTCAGAAATAAAGAAAGTAATGAGTATTCGCAGTCATTTAGATGCGCATTCGAATTGCGAGATGAATAAAACAATGGATGATCTCAATCAATTTTCGAACAATATGGTGCTGAAAAAGGCACTTCAGTAAAAGATACCTGAATTTTTTTTCCAAAAAACAATAATATTTATACTTGATTTTTATCCTAATGGATGTAAGTTAGTAGTAGTTTTACAGGAAATGGAAATAAAAATTGACGACATGGAAAACATTGGCAAATTTTGTACTTTTTATATGAATCTTTTTACACGAAAAAATATTTTGGTCCCCTTAGTTTCGTGTTAAATGTTTTTCACTGTATTTGCAATCCAATTCAATTTATAAATGCATTATATCTGTGTAAATGTGCATTGTATTTTTATCTCAAAATATATTTTGTTTTTCTTTCCTTATCAGTAAATGGATGTATAAATATACATATATATTTACAATATTTTCTTTTTAAAATTCTCATGCCACTCATTTAGTATAATGACTAACCCCCCCCCCCCCCCCCCCCCCCCCACCCACCCCCCACCCTCTTCACCACCACACACACATTTAGTGCCCTACAGATTGAGAACCGCTTGCTTACTAAAATGCAAACTGAGTATTCAATAACGAAAGTAATAATGTCTTGGAAATTCTTTTTGAAATCAACTTTATGGTAATTAGAGTTTTTGCAGTATATTTTGTTAAATCTAGTTTGGTGTAATGTATCCATTTTTTCAAGCTCTGTTCTCACAGCCAGAGAAAATTTAAGGAATACACCTATTTTCATAAATTCTAATGGGATTTTTAAGCGTAACACAAAATGTTGACTTATTAAAAGGTGTTGCAGGAATAAGTAAGAAAAATAATCTGCATTTTTCTGTTACTTTTATTAATTCTTAAAATACCATGGATGTATTTTTTGCCTTAACAACTTAGATTGGATATTGTCAAAAATATTATAAGCAGATTTATTTATCCAAAATGAAAAGCTGTACAAAAATATTTTTGCTCTAATTTGAGAAAGTAACATCTTAGTGTCATAATTTAATCTTGAATTAAAAGATTAAATATGTTAAATATATTTTGCTTGCATAAATACATAATGCATATCAAAACATTTGCAAGTATTTTTTATTTTAGGTTTAACGGATTTTTATTGTATAATTTTATTTTTATAAATTTTCATAATATAGATTTAAACTGTATTTATATCTTGATAATTTCACATTGTAGATATTTAGAGCAGTTATGGCAATTTTAAATTATGACTTGCTATCAATAAATTTCAGCCAAAACAAAAAAAAATTTTCTTTGCCTCAGAAATATGCTTTTTTTTACAAGATCCCCTTATCTTTTCTTAGAATTAATTCCTCTATTGCCTATGATGGAAAATTTTATAATTTTGTTAGTTTCTATTAATTATCTTTGCTGGTAAATTTACATAAAAATTAATTCTCCAATTTTACAGAAATATTAATATATTTAAATTTCTAAATTTATCCATTATAATTTTACACCAATTTCATTTTAAGCATTCTTTAAAATTTTATCTAGTAATTCTTTGTCAGATGTCATTTGAATCAAAAAGCGGCATTGGCTATTTGCTTATTATATTGATATGTTATTTTACTTATAAAACACAATGAATTGCATAATTTTTTTTAATAGAATAACTAAGTAATTCACAGTAATGTTTAAAAACGTTAATGCTAGATATTTAAAGTTTTATGCTTGTTGTGTTATATTATAGTGTAGGAAGTATTATTAAATAAACATATATTAGCGTTAACTACTTTATACTGCCAAATTTACTTTATTTTTTTAGTAACTCCATTATATGTATTCCTCAGAAGCTAATTTAGTTAAATTATTATTGAGAAAAGGATAAGATTTGTTTTCATACAATAATTAAAAAAAGAAATTTTGGTTTATTAATTTTATAAAAAAAAGTATATAAAATTTAAAATGGAGCAACAAGTAAATGCTTTGATAACCGAAAATAATATATATTTATTTCATTAAAATTTACAAAAATCAGAAAGTATATGTATATTAAAAATTTTTATTTAAGGGAACAATACCTATAATTGTCAACAGCCAACTCCCTTATTAGCCTATGGGTACTTTTGTAACAAGAATTACTCTTTATCTAATTATAGATATAAATATGTATCTAATGTATACATATTTAGTTCTATTTTATCATTCAGAAAATTCATAGAAGAAATCACATTCAGAAAATGAATAAATTTTCACATTTTGTAGCTCCAGAAAAGAAGTATTAAAAAGTTTTAAAAATCAATTTTTAGAAAACAAGAATAAATTTACTAGTGTATTTTCTGATTACAAAATTGAAAAAAAAAAAAAAAAAGTTTAATTCTATAAACAAATTCCCTCATAGAATAAAAAGGGCTTTGAATTTCAGCAAAGATTCTTAATAAGCACTTATGATTTTTGAAGACTGAAGTTCAATGTTATAATAGTCACCCATTTAAAATTTCTTTTATAGGTATGTGCTATTGTTGGTGGAACTTTCACTGTTGCTGGTATTATTGATTCAATGGTTTTCACAGCATCTGAAGTATTTAAGAAGTTTGAGATAGGAAAACTAAGTTAATTTAAAAAAAACTTTTATACTTGACATTCTATTCAAATTTTGAATCTCAATTGGTTTGAAATGTTTGTCAGCCAAAAGAGATTAAATGGACTTCTTCCAGAATCTTCCAGTATTGAAAAACGAATTTTGTTTGTGTGCTCTACAAAGCGAGTAAACTGTTTTTGTTACAGCTCACTTTTTATAAATTCCATTTATAGAAAAATATCTGAAAATATTCTTTTATAACCTTAAAATCATTTTTATAAAAAAGAGACTGTGATTTTTTTCTTCTGTAAATGTGTGTATATGTTATGTTTTTTTCTTCGACTTCTGAACTGAGATTGTTTTTCCATGCAATAAGTTATGCACATTTGTCGAAATATCCTAGAAGCATTTCACTGCCTATAGATGCTTTATATTGAATAAATGTGTCAGGATTCACTTTGTACATATGTCTTTTTGTTTATAAAAATTAATGTGTTTCCATTTAAATTGAAATTTGCTGTTACAAAAAAGTAATTTAAAATAGTCCTAAAAAAATTTAGTGTTTTTTGGTAATGAGTTAATATATATATTTAAAAATCTACAGTTGTTGTAGCTATTCTTATAAATTAACGCATTTATTTTGCATATCAGCATTTAAAAGAGAAAGGAGAAAGGTTAGAAATATTGCATATGAGAATATTTTTGTATTTTTTCCCCACAAAGATTAATAATTATAATATTGTGGAAGGAAAGAAAAAACTATATTGCATTTTATTTTTATTCAATGAAATATTTATTTATAACTAGCCACCTTCGGTGCTAGCAGGTTTGAATTTTTTGAAAAACATCTCTAACTGCCGCAATTTCAAAAGATTGGCACAAAAAAAAAAAAAAAAAAATCGACTCACAAACTTTTTTAAATCGGATTACAATCCTTTACAGGGTATGTTAATCTTACAATGCTCAAACTTTTTTCTTTTTTTTAAAATGAAAACATTTTAAGTTATAAAAAGTTTAATACCAAATATCAATGTTGCAAAAAAAAAAAAAAAAAATGCATATTTTGTTAAAAGTTTGATATAGTTAAAAAAAAGTATAAATTGTCTTTCTAATGGTATCTCATGTTAAGAAATTGAAACAATAGTTTTAATACAGGGTGACTCTAAAAAGAAAAGAAAGAAAAGAGAAAATTTGGACCTTCAGATAAAGTAAAAGCCGTATTTCTCAACTGTCATTTCTTCTTTTTGTTGCATGCATCAAAGGAGAAAAATCCAAATGGATTCGCTTTTTAATTGACTTATGTTTGGCATTTTAAATATCTCAAAAACTAATTACGATTTAAAAATTGTTTTTTTCGCTATCCAGTCTAATAGGCTTCTATGCACCCATGTGTCAATTTTTATACTTCTCCATTTCGTGGGGATTGAACATATGGATGAATTGACAGTAGACATGCAGACATCTTCTTACATTGTTATACGCAAGCGTAGTGTGATGTCACTGACCATCGTTGGAGCCAAGTAAAAGATTTGTATGTCAATCGTCCAATGGATTTTTTGCAAAAAATTATTAAAAATTGAGGAAAATTATTTCCCGATTTTAATCTCTATATTTGGGTATAATTACAAATTAGCTATTGTATACATGTGTTAGATTAAGTTATTTTGCTGTCAAATTGACAAACTTTAATTTTAAATTTCAAAACTCTGTCATCCTTGGCGTTTTTTTTATCTGGCAATCAAAAACGTAGTATGAAAATATACATGCCAGATGTATATTTTTGTAATATGTATTGTACGTAATATTGTTTCATATTATTCATTACTCTCTTAATATAAGTTGCAAAAATAACCATGATATTTGAAAGGAATTAAATATGTTCACCAGATAATTTGGCGATATTTTTTTCCCACCAAGGATGATAGGTATCAAAGCTATTCCGCTGCAACTTATTAGTGTCTTATATTAGATACTGTATTTAGACATTTGAAAACAAGTTTGACTTCAAATTATGATAGAATAGTTATCATTTTCCTTTAATTAGTATATTAGTTGGATATTTATTATGTAAATATCATTACCCTTTGAAATGAAATGTTTGTTTTCAATCGAATATGGAAGTTAGCCATTTTTTTTTTTTTTTTTTTCTAGAGTTTTGAAATTTAAAATTCAAATTTTATCAATTTTCAGCAAATCTCAATCTAACACATGTGGACAGTAACTTATATATAACTATACCTAAATATGGGGATTAAAATCGGGAGATAATTTCCCTTAATTTTTAATAATTTTTTACAAAATATCCAACAGACAATTAACATAGGGAATCTTTTTACCTGGCTCCACGGACGGCCAGTGATGTCATCACTTTGCTTGCGCATAGATGCCAAATAATTAACCTAAAGTAACATTTGTTAGTGCAATCAGGTTTTATCCTCTTATGATTCGATTATAAAAAAATATTTATTAAAATTTGTCTCAAAATCAACCTCTTAACATTATTATTATTATTATTATTATTATTTTTATATATTTGAAATACAAACTGATATTATTTTATTGACGAACTTGCAACTGTTGCATAAGCACTGTTTATAATATGACCTCATTAAATTGTTTCAAAACTTTATTGTTATTTATGACTGTATAAATGTAGCTTAAGGGGATGCTTCAATTAACTTAGCTGACAGCCTAACCTCATGTTATTCTATTGGAAAACTTGTTATGTAAATTGCTCATTACCCAGTGTATATTTAAAATTCCATTGTCGCAATTTGAAAATTCACAACCATTAAATTTGTTATCGTTTTCCAAAAATTAGTTTTTTTAATTCCGAATATTTCATTTTCAAGCTATAAAATTGAAAAAATGTACTTAGTTCATTTTTAACACTTTATACATTTAAAACAAAACATTAAAAAAAAAAAAAAAAAAAAATTGAGAAATAAAAATCAACGTAATTGTTGTCTAGTTTCCAAATGCAAAAACAGAATTAAAAAAAAAAAAAAAAAAGAGTTAGTGACTAATTCACATAAGAGATTTCCTCACAGAATAATATGGAGTTTAGCTCCAGCAATAATAGGTGAAGTGTCCTCTCAAGTGTTCGAAAATTACACCAGTGATTTAGAAAAATTGTAGACTATTACTGAAATATAAAATTTTAGTTCTTGTTAGAATTATTTTAAAATTTATGGTGTTGCTATTGTAACATTCCTTGTATTCTGAATTATTATTGTTATTAGGTTTTTACAGATTTAATTAATATCTTTTAACATAGACTATATATTTAAAATTTGTGAAGTTAAAAAGAAAAAAATATTTTGATTTTTTTTGCTTTTTTTTTTTCCAAATATATGTTATAAAGTTGTATTATTTTATGTTTGTTGATTATCATGTTTGATAAGTGTTATTTTGTTGTTACTGAGTTACTTTTTTTTTCTGTGCGTTACAACAACAATGTACTTTTAAATACTATTATTGCACAACAGAGTAGATTATTATACATTTTTCATCTACACTAGATAATTTAATGATTATTTTTAGCTATAAAATATAAACTTCTCTCTATATTTTTTTCTCATTAAAAAATTATTTTTAGTATGTTTCGAATTTATTGTATTTAGGTTTTTAAACAGTACTTCTTAATTATCAAATAATAATAAGTGAGATTGTAGTGTATAATTAAATGTCATTAAGAAAAAATAAGTCATAAAGACATATTTAAAACAAAGATTCAGTTCATTTTTTCTCATTATTTACTGAGAATATTATTACAGATGTAACATGTTAATACACTTGAATTAAACTCAAATTTGATTTAAATCTAACTGCAGGTTAAATCAAAATGATGTATGTTTATTTAACATACTGGAATAAATTATAAACATAAACTTCTCATAACAAATTTAAAGGAAAGGACAACTCAAATATTTTTAACTTTAAAATTAAAATGATTGTAGCATTAAAGTAAAGCAAATATTTTTATTTTATGACATACGTGTTCAATATGACTTTCTTGAGTCACAGGTAACATTCAGTTGATAGCCCATTTTTTCTCACATTTGTTTCAGTATATCTGGTGTTACTAGGTTCAGAGCAATACCTACGCATGTTCGTAGGTCCTCCAGGTTGTGTAACTGTGGTGGCACATGTACTTTTTTTGTTTCATAAAGGGCCGTAAGAAAATATCACATGTCCTGCATAGGGTCGGGTAACCCGATTTACCCCAACTCAGCCCATGTATTGGGTCAAATTTTTCTCTTGCAGAGTGGGTTTGACTGACTTATTTTTCTGCAAGGTCAGGATGACTGAATTTTTTCCCCTATGGGTCAGGTTTAAATTAAAAAAAAAAATGGGTCAACTTGAGAACATTACTCAAAAACTTTTTACAATAGTAAACAGAAATTTGTTGATATAATAACTGTATAACTGATGTAAACATTTTGCATATGCCCATATTATTATAGTAAACAGGGGTGAAACTTTTCAGGGGCTATCCCTGAACACATATAAATGATCAAAAATTATTATTAATCCATTTTTCAGATTTTTAAATTTTTGACTCAGTGTATTAGTAATTACATTTTTAAATGTTTGTAAAATGATTTACCAATTGTGTGACAACGAAAATTTTCTTTATTATAACTTAAAATTTTTTTTTTGTGATTTTAAAATGTATTATTACTTTTCATTTAGTTTTTAAGTTTCAGGTTAAAAGCAGTCTGGTTTTGGATCAGGTTATCAAAATTCCCTGTTGTGGTTTGGGTCAATGAAAAATTTCTTGTCAGGTTTTACCTGACATATTTGGCGACCCAGGGACCTAAGAAGTATCACTTTGTTATTTGTTTTGTTGTAGCATATCCAACAATTAGGAATCACATTGTTGAAACATTCATACACTTCCAGTGTGGAGGCGTTGGGAAAAGGAATTATTTGAATTGATCTTTCTTTTAAACCCATTCTGATTGGTGGATTTATTATAGTCATCTATATATTAATAGGCAAGCATAAAATTTGTAGTCCCTTTTTAACATATTAATTATGGGAGTAGAGGGTTGAAAATGGTATCATTCGAAAGGTATGGTTAGCCGAAAGGTGCGAATACAAATATTATTTTCTTACAATGTTAAGAAGGTATTTAAAAATACATTTATTTTTTATGCATTTTCCCCTTTTATACACGTATTCCTTTACATTAAAAAATACCTAAAAGTAGAAAGTTGTTAAATCTGGCAATTTCATAAAGCTCAAATAAAACCATAGACACAGTAATTTGTATAATGTAGCATCACTATATGCAAGTAAAGTGATGACGTCACTGTCTGTCCATGGAGCCATGAAAAAGATTTTCTATGTTAATCATCCATTGGATTTTTTGTAAAAAATTATTAAAAAATAACGGAAATTATCTGCCGATTTTAATTCCGATATTTGGGTATAGTTATATATAAGTTACTGTCTACATGTGTTTAATTGAGTTTTTTTTTCTGTAAAATTGATAAAATTTTAATTTAAAATCACAAAACTCGAGAAAAAAAAAAAATGGCAAACTTCCAGTTTCGAATGTAAACATAAACATTTCATTTCAAAGGGTGATATTTAAACAATAAATATTCAACTAATATACTAAATAAAAGGTAAATGGATTTGTTACTAACTGATGCATGTATAAGTAGACGATACGGAAAAAATTCCGATTTCCGTTTTTTGCTGAATTTACATGTTTTGAGCTTTCTTTACGTTTCAATTAACTGAAATTGGCTACTTATTTTTTAAAAAAGTGTCTTTATTGCTAGCTTTTGTGGGTAGAAGAAGCAAGTAAAAGATACATAAAAACTTTTGATTTCCGGTTTTCGATGAATTTACACGTTTTGAGATTTCCTTGCATTTTAATTAAGTGAAATTGACTACTTATTTTTATTTTTTAAAAAGTGGATTTAATATTCTTTCCTCTGCATATATAAGTAGAAAATATAAGATTCAGAAAAGTTTTAGATTTTCGGTTTTCGATAAAGTTACACGTTTTAATATTTCCCGAATTCAATTTGACCATTTCTGAATTTTTTTTTTTTTTTGTTCAAACACTGTACTTTATGAACCAATCGAATTAATTTAGCAGAATTTGATACTTGGTTGGGCCTTGGTTTGACATGGTACCTACATAGAATAATAATAAAGGAAGAAGGAACATGCCAATTATCTAATGCTTGCAAACCCCTTCTAGTGAAATGCCAGTGAAAGCTACTTTTGCTCCTCTCAACCTTGAAGTAGGGCACCCATCCTCAGCGCATTTATCGCTGTTTGTTGTGGGTGCTGCCTCGCAGACTGATTGACAGAGAGATGAGACGATTAAAAAATCTCACCAACCAATCAGATGGAAGCACTGTTACAACCCTATACCCGGCATTCCTGGATTTTGCAAACCGAAACCAAAGCACGTACACTCCTTTTTCCTTTATTATTATTCTATGGGTACCTATTAGCTTCTGGGCTGTATCACACAACAAGGGGCGTTTTCACGTTGCGATTTTCTCTCATTTCAGGAAAGGCTAACATCTACAGAGAGAAATAGTTATATTAAGTAAAACTCTGCTGATTCAGTTAGAGTGAATATCGGCAAACAATTGCCGCAGCTGTGTTGCAATTGCATTCCGTTTAGGACAAGACAATAACTTTGCTTTGCTTTGCAAAAAAAATGGTCGAGTTTCGACCACTGGGCGATACTAGTCTAAATTAATGTACATCATTTTGAATAATCCTGTATACTTTTAAATCTTATAGGTTGAAGAATTTTATGGTCTAATTTGAAAAATCACACCAAATCTTTCTTTGTAATCATTACAGCAAAAAAAGAAACTAAACATACATGTACTAAATTTCAATTATCATCCACCAGTTTTATTTTTTTAAATCATGATCTGTTGTATTTTATCAATTTCTGTATTTACTGCTATTTTTTTTTTTTTTTTTAATTCAGAAATTGATTTTGAATGAATGATTTAAACTTAAGGAAATGCATCAAAGTGAGCCAAACACCACGTTAACCTTTAAGAAAATAATTTCCATTATTAAACCCACTATCACAATTAACCCTTGTTTTCTGAAATTCAACATTTTAAATTTTTAATATTTTATTTCCTAGCAGTAAAATGCAAAATTTAAACAAGGGGAATTTTGCATTTTACAATCTCAAATTTGAAAAATTAAATTTTGGGAATTTTTTGAATGTGAAAGCAGAATTTAAAAATATGTATTATGTAATAAATAATAATGGGGATAAAGTAAACATGGTATTTGGCTGAACTTGATACATTGTGATGCATCCCCATAATAAATAAATTGCTTTAACTTTTGAAAAGCTGCCATACTGTATGGCATGAAAAGGAGACAGGAAATTAACTATGAATCTAACCCTTTAATTATATATTTATATATATATAAAATATATTGAATACAAAATAGTAAATATAATGTAGCACTGATCTGATCTCATTTTTCTATTATTATGTTATTGTTGAAGCATGACATTTTTTAAATATTAAAATTGTGGGAGAAAGGAATCTTACATACTACTTCCACAATGTTACTTTCTTAAATAAGCATTAGAGTTCATAATTTTCTTCATTTATTTGTTATTGATTTGTATTAATTCATCTATCTGTGATTAAGAAGAGTATTTAGGAATAAAAGAAATTTTAGTGCAATTTATTAATCCAGATTTCTTGGAAAAACTTAAAATATTGATAAAGAATTCAATATGTCATAACAGTAAAAAACTGAACTAAATTAAAGTTCATAAGAATGCATCACTGACTTTCTGTTTCTGAAATGGAAATGCTAGTTTGTTATTTTCAAAAGACAAAATGTAATTAATTGTTTTGCATTTGAAAATGTTTCGATATACTCGCTCACCTTTTGTACTTACTGCACAACTGTTTCGAAAATGATTTACTCATATTCTGCTTGGTTGGGTTTTGAGTCCTATTTGTTAGTTTTTGAAATGTTATGTATGATGTGGTGTTTGTTGCAGGGATGTGCTATTTTTTAAAAATAGTTCATTTTACTTTTTTACTAATAATCCAAATGAAATAAACTAGTCCTCAAATTTTTTAAATAGAAAAGATTTATTTATTTTTTGCTGAAATGATGTTCTTAATTTTTTAGTAAGGTATTTTATCTGACAGACCTGACTTCCAAATAAAAATGTAGTTTTTTAAAAACTTGTTAAACATTTTTATAATGTATATGTTGACAGCATATTTGTTTTTTTACAGTGTGTATATAAAAATAAATATGTTAATACATATGAACTGTCATGATTCAAAGTAGCTGTTTATATGAAAATTATGTAACAAAACAGTCCTTTGAAAAGAAAAAAAAAAAACATTTTTAGTACTATTAATGTAATAATATCAATAAAAGAATAAATATTTCATTTCTATAAAATGTTTGTTTTCTGTTTCATGAAAAAATTGAGATGGATACTGGAGGGGAAGAAAAAGAGAAAATAAAATAAAATACAATCATAAGCTAAAATTATTAGAATAAGTAAACACATTCTAACAAATTATATAAATAAGATAAAAGTCAAAGACATTTTCAATTTTTTTATGCAAACTTTAAGGCCATATACAAAGTTACTTGAAAGAAGCCAAATGAATTGTTCTACTTATAGTAATTTCTTGAACTACATTTAATTTGTGCTAAACAGTTTTCTATTAAAGTAAATTTGACTATGCAATTTTAAATTTGTGCAGAATTAATGCAAGATCTCACACACACATTTTTAACCCACTGAGCATCTTCTAAATGGGCAAAAAAAATTTAATGTTGCTTTTACTGCATGGTTTTTAACATGTTCTGAAACAATTGTTATTTCAGTTTGAAATTAACCTTGAAATGCCTGATTTTTAAAATAAATTCCAAGAAAAATACTTTTTAAAAAATCATACTTTATTTTAAGTACAATTTACAGCTGAAAAGCAATTTGATATCAATTGGTGAACATGAGGCATGAGAGCTTCAATATTATTCTAATAATATTTTAGAAGACAAAATTGGGTATGTTGCCGAAAGAATTAAAAAAGTGACTTTGGATGTCAAGATAAACTTTGTGACTATTACATGTGACTTTCATACTTAACAAGCTAAGAATATATAATTATGTTTTTTAAAATTATTAATGTATTCAGGGAAAAATATTGCTCAGTGTATGGAAAAATACGTATCAGCTGCTCAGGGGCTCTCAACATATTTCAGCTACAGAAAAGGGGTAAAAGAGGACCATTTGCATTTGAAAAAAGGACTTAGGAGGACCTATTAATACATGTAATTGTGAGCAAATTGGAAATACATCACAAGCTACAAGCAGTGTTGCCAACTTAAATATTGCCATGTCTGTACTTACTTGCAGTTCAAAATATGCCCTGGTTCAGTGAAAAATTATGAAAAATCTTACAAAATACCCCCTAAAGTTTCTACATCCAGAAGAAAGCTGCTGAAAGTCCCTACACATACAGACAAATCCTAATAATTGGCAATTGGTTACGAGTATGTCTCACCATGACACACAAAAAGAGCAGCTCCATGTGACATCAGTCTCCTTCTATAGCAGTGATCCTCAAAGGGTGTGATAAGACACATTGACACTGGTGCACCCTGGAATATTTATGTGTGTACTACCTGGTAGTATTTCAGAGAAATATATGTTCAGATATAAAATTATAGTTGCTGTACTATACCATTCATTAGTGATATACTACTATTTTTGTCATCAATACATTACTATTATGCTAATTAATATTAACTGGCTCCCCCAAAAAGAGATTATACGTGGATATTATACGTGTAATACTCATTTTTTAGATTAACATATCCAAATAAAATGCATAGATTTCTTATAGTGAAGTAACATATTTAACAATCTCAGTCTAGAAGTGAACAAAAAGTGCCAGTAAGAAAGCAAAATTGTAGCTTTACCTGAAATATACTGAGTTATTTTCACCATCAGATATACTCTATAACAAAAAAAAGGACGCACCAAGGAGTAATGCAAACTGGACACAAATTGACATACATACAGGTTTCGATGGAAAATGCAAAATTTTAAAGTTTAGCTGCCATCGAATGAGTATACGATGCTGCAACACATCTTAATTGCGCAATTGGCAGAATATTAAAAATGAGAAATTTTGATTCCAGGTCATAAATTCTTCGAGAATTTTTCTTCCATCTACTCAAACAGACAGTAACTATGCCTCGCATACAGGTGCACAAACAACATGCGCAGATGTCAGCATTTGAGTGTGGTGTGTAGTGTGGCTCAATGAAGCCGGTTGGTCTAATCTGCAAATTTTTTGACAATTGGATAGGAGTGATACCACTATTAGATGATATTGACAGGAATTGGTGAACCATGGCCAAACACAGCGTCAGGGAAGAAGCAGTCGGCCTAAAGAGAGGACAGAAAGTGAGACCCAGTCAATTGCAAAGCGGTACTCAAAGCTCCAATTCATTATTATCGTCGATCCTATGTGCAACTGGTACTTCAGTGATTTCAAAGACCCTTAATAGGTGGTTCAGTGAAATGGGGTTGAGCTCAGTCCCCGGATCTCTCTTCCACTGAGGACGTTTGGAGCATCATAAAAAGGGTCCTACAACCAGCTAAGGATTTTGCCAATCTAATGCACCAATTGGACAGAATTTGGCACGATACTTCAAAGAAGCACATCTGCCGACTCTATCTATCCAAGCTGGATAATTGCATACCTAAGGGCCAGAAGTGGACCAACGTTGTTATTGACTTGTTTACTTTGTGAGGCCCTTTCTCTTGACTAAATCATTCAAATTTTCTGAAACTGTAATCAATTGTTTTTCTCCACATGTACATCACATCTACCAATTTTTGTCCCATTCGGATAACTCCTTCTTGGTGCGTCTTTTTTTTTTTTTTGTCATAGAGTATGTGTAAATTAGGATTTATTACTATTTAAACATAAAAAGGAAAGAATACTATTTATTAATGAGAAAATATGAGTATACCTTTCCAATATTTAATACAATTGTTATAATACATACATACTGTGGTGAAACTATTTTGGCTTTGCCAAAATTGAATGGTAAATAAAGATGACCAAAGGTTTCATTTATCTATAAAGAAAGGTACTATAAAAAAAAACAGCATGTATATAGTGGAACCCAAGATTTGTCCTAGTCATACATACATGGATAATTACTAATCATATATATATATATGTTACCGTTAAAGCTCGAGATCCGATCTTTGATTGGTATCAACATATCATATTGTTTCTTTAGATAGTTGACTATTTTTAAAATGCTACGCACAATTTCGTTCTTAATAGCTTTCATTAAATGAGGTGCCACTATAGAACCATTTCTAATATTAGACTTAAACTGATATTGTTTTGTACATATTGAGTTACCGTTTTCATGGCAACCTGTAGAATTTGCATATTTTTGCAAATTTGCTCATGTGCAATGGAAGTAGTAGTTTCATTCTTATCTGAGACGCTCCTTATGTAGCAAGTAGTACTGTAAAAGCATTTTGGTAAATTTTATTCAATCTCTGTAATAAAAAATCTGGAGTGACTCCACTCGACTTTCCGAACATTGAGTATTTAACAGTTTTGTAGATAAAGTAAAGAAAGGGGAGTTGTCAAACAAACAAAAGAGATAAAACCCTAATAAAGTGTTTGAGTATTTTTCTCCATATATTACACGATGTTTTATTTAACGCTACTGAACTTTAAGCCCATAGATCATAATGATTTTTTGTTGTGTCCCTGTAAAAAACCTATAAATGCTAGATTCACCAAAATGCTTATAGTCAGAGCAACAGTGATTTATAATATTCATATAAATTTTCAGCTCAATTGAATAAGGTGTTTAGATAAGATGCTATCGCACTTTTAACTAGTATGTTGTGGCCACCACATGACTTTCTTCTACATTTTCCTATACCAATTCACTCAGTAAAAATAATTTATTAAAATTATTATTTAAAAAAATTATCTTCCATGATAATGCAGATGATTTCCATATTAGAGAAGTAGTATAACACTAAATATCCAAAAAAAAAGTCTATTTTATTGTCAATATTACATTAAAAAAAAATATATATATATATATATTTGTTAAAAATGAAAAAAAAATCCATAACTTCATTTTAAATTATCGCAGATCTACGGTTCAACCATTCGTTTTAAAGGTACTGGCGAGCTCTTTTGAAAGATACCCATCATGAAAATGTACTCCCCTCGAGGGGGGAGAAGGCGAGGCTTCTACACATACAAAAAAAAAATTTCCCAGATGACTATCTCTATTATAAATAATTCTGGTAAATTTCATAATGATTATTAAAAAATAATTCTCTTTATAAACATTTATACAAAATTTTGTACTATACAACCATGTTAAAAATTTAGAAAAAGCGGGATGGCAACGCAACCTGTAAGACAATTTTTACCAAAAGTTGATAGGCACTAATTTATGTCAAGGTGCAACTACATACCAATTTGTATGAAATTCTGTGAAGTAGTTCCTGAGATACAAAAGTTTATCCACAAGTAGTTCCACAAAAGTTTATCACACACACACAGAGACTGACAGACAAACAGACAGACATTTTCTAAAAATGGTCAAATCGTGTTCTACAGCTCTCAAAATGTGTAAATCCATCAAAAACCCGAAGTCGAAAATTTTTACGAATCCAATACTTTTTTTCTATTGAATATAGAAGAAAGTAAAAATTTGGTCCCACAGGCCATAATGATAAAGAATTTTTCTTTGTGTCCCTGTAAAAAAACTGTAAGTGCTAAATTCACCAAAATCTATACAGTTTGTGCAACTGTGACCTATAACATGTGTACAAATTTTTTGTTCAGATTAAATAAGCGTTTAGATGCTATCGCACTTTTAAAAATTTGACCCATAGGCCATAATGATAAAGAATTTTTCTTTGTGCCCCTGTAAAAAAACTAAGTGCCAGATTCTCCAAACTCTATACAGATTGAGTAACTGTGATGTGTATAATTTTTTTGCTCAATTGAATAAGGTGTTTAGATGCTATCGCACTTTTAAGATTTTGGTCCCACAGACCATAATGATAAAGAATTTTTCTTTGTGTCCCTGTAAAAAAACTGTAAGTGCTAGATTCACTAAATTTTATAGGGTTCGTACTATGGTGACTTACAAATATACGCACCAACTTTCAGCTTATTCGAACAAAGCGTTTATACGCTAGCGCGTTCACTCACAGACATACACACATACATACATAAATCATCGTAAAAATAGTGAAAACGGACTCGGGGACCTCGAAACGTATAGAAACATCAAAATCTCAAATTCGGATTTTTGACATGATTACAATACTTTCCTCACTATAGTGTTCGGAAAGTAAAAAGTATGATTGGAAAACTGCGTATTTTCAATATTAATGTGTATGATATGCTGGTAATTGGATCTTTATATTAAGTTAAAGATCATTTTAATCAATTTAAATTTTGTTCGCAACCAGTGGATCTTAACCAGCTTTCCACGAACATATAAAAAGCATTTTGATAATTTATTGGTATTTCTTAATGTGTAAACTGTTATGTTCTTTTTAATTTAAAATGTAATAAAAAAGCTATAAAATGTTTTATTTTAATCTATAACAAGGAAAGCTCAAATAATTTTATGTTAATTTAAGCATTCCACAATTAACACAGGTTATTCCTATATGATCGTTAGATTTCAATTTACACACTTATAAATACAGTAGACTCTTGATTATCCATGGCATTGAAATATTATCCACAATATTGATTTATATATTTTCCTTAATATTTAGTCTTCTATTTTTATTTTATTTAAAAATTTAAATGTATACCTAATTGTATACATTATTATTGTTTAAATCCATCGTAATTTATAGCAGCAAAAAAGCCAAGGAAGATGGAAATCACGGATAAACCACCTGCGGATAATCAAGAGTTTACTGTAAATATATGAGACAAAATTGTAGCTGTAAAAAAGTTATTTTGAAATAATTTTACTTAAATTATTTTAGTATGAGGTTTTGTTTAAGATTATTCATCAAAAAACTGTTTTATTTCAAATTTCATTGCATATTTTTTTCATAAACATTATGAGAAGAGAGTTCTGTAATTTTGTCAACATTTTCTGTGAATGCGCTTATGGAGACTTTCTTGTAAATGTATCGAAGTTCTTCAAATAGTGAAAATTATCAATATTTAGTCTTATCGTTTCAAAAGTAATCCAATAACCTTAATCATGAGTAAAATCATCTATGAAATTAAGCATAAACAATTACCCAGTATATTCAAGTATTTCACTTTATTCATAAGCACGAAATATCCTTCCTGTTGTGCTATACGGATAACTACAAACTGAAATTTAAAACATTTAATAAATATTTTTTCTTCATTTAGATTATTCTGAAAAAATATCAAAATAAAAACAAGATCTGAATCCTTAAAATATACATTTATTATGTACAAAAATCTTACAATACATAAAAATTAGTTATACATATTATGAAAAATCATATTGCATAAATATGTTCCTAAAAATTCAATCAAAAATTTGCAAAATCACTAAATTAAATAAGGTCCAACTGATATATTTATTCATATTGTCTACTAAATATTAAAACTACTAATGGGAAAATATGCTGCACTAAAAAAGAAAATAAAAAGTCGATTCAGAAAAATGAATATTTAATTTTTATTTATGTGATATATATATATCCTTTTTTTAGTTTAACAGAATAGCAATTCTTATGTGAATTATTCTAATAAGCCAATAAAAAATAAATAACTTTTTTTTTTCGGTCATATTAAAATTCATTATTAAATACCTGAAAGGTAAAAAAAAAAAAAAAAAAAAAAAAAAATGAGATTAAAAAGTTCTTTGAGGTAAGAATAATTGTAAATACTGATAATATGTTGCTATAGTTTATGAATCTTTAATGCCGAAAATCATAGCTAACCCCTTCTCACTAAAAAAATTGTAATTTGTAAAACTATAGCATAAAAAAAAATAAAAAAAAAGCTACGAAATTATTTAAAAATTCTTTCTGTCAATGCAATGAAGAATCACAGAAATATATTTATAGAACAAATAATTCATTTCAGATGAAATAAAAACAATGTTGCTTTTGTAAACAGAAAAATAAATAGTATAGAAGGCAATATACAGCACTGAAATTGTAATTTGTATAAGCAAAACTTTTTAAAATGTTGAATAACTAGATAGTCAGGTGAAACTATAGAACATAGAATAAAAATACTAATATTTTATTTTGGATTCTACTAAAACTATTTCAATATTTTTATCTGGCTATTAATATGAAATGAAAGGGAGGTAACGATTTACATGTTCATATGTAATGGTCAATTTATTAGTTCCACTGAAGAGCTGAAACACATAGACCTATTTGGCTAAATTACATAAAGTTGTATTAATTGCAGTACTGTAAGTAACATAAAATATATTACATCCATTTAAGTCCAGTACAGCAATATCTTAAACTCTAATATGTAAATGAAATTACTGACTTTTGTTTCTTCTATTGAGATGGCCATTAAATAAAAAATTTACTTGAGATTCATTATAAAAATAATTTGACACCCAAAACTTGGCAAATGGGAAAAAGAAAAAAAAAAAAAAAAAATCTGTAAATTTACAATTATATGCAGCATAATGCAGATTCATGTACAAAATATTAATTGAAACTTCAGACATGAAATAAATTCAAACTGTAGTCAATATTGGCATAGATAATAAATTGGTACAGAAACATAATATAACACTTTTTCAATAACTATTTTAGTAATTATATTCAGAGTTTTGAACAAATATATAACCATTTATTTTGAATTAATAATTTTTGCTCTCCGAAGTTTAAAAACAAGAATATTAATAAACTGATCACAGCCACTGCTAAAATGGGTTTTCCTAAAAACTTCGTATTTTCTACTTTATATCCATAACCATGTCTCTGTCAGTACATTAAAAAAAAAAAGGGGGGGGGGTACACTTTAGTGTATATTAACAAAAAAAATTATAAAATAATAAAAGACAATAAAAAAGGTGGCGGTTGGGTGGGCAGATGTTTGATTACAGAGGTGGGGTGGTGTTGTAAGACTGGATGGTTTGGTGGGATTCTTTTTTAAAAAAAAAAGCTGAAGACTTGTTGCATTTACTTTGTATTACTATGCAAACTTTCTTTTTTCATTAAAATTTCTTCTTTTTTGAGTTGTCAACTATTCTTAAAATTCTAATCATACTATTAAACACATTGTAATCAATCAATAAATTTCATTGTTGCTTCGTAGTTTCATTATTATTCATCTGCTATGAAATTTTGCTTTTTTAAATCCATACGACTCCTATTCTGGTCTTGGCAGGCTTGGGGAGTGTTGCCGGCGTGAAACTAGTTTAACACCACAGACAAGTCACAAGTCTTGCCGCCTGCCTCCTTCCTTCCTTTATTAAGTTTCTTAAATTATTTTTTCATAAATTTCAATATAGTTTATGTTTTTAAGTTAAGATCTGTTGTGTTAGTTTATTGTTTCGTTTGTTTTGCAGGCTGTTAATTAATAAATCTGGTTTCTTTAAAAATGTGTATTTCATCCCCTGATGAATTTTTTTCATTTTTCGGAACTTCTCCTACATAAAGAAATTTTTAATCTTATTGGTCATTGGTATTTCACTGATCTTGTATCTGTTGCTTGACTTCTACTATGCATAATAGATCATCATTTATATATATATTTGAAAGGCTAAATGATTTTTCAAGAAATTTTATCTTAGAAAAGTACAAAATAAACATGGAAATTTTTAATAGTTTTGAGAGTTATTTTTGTGAAATTTTTATTTATATTTGTGAGGGGGGGGGGGGATGGAAATCATAAAACTTTCTATTTTAGCAATCACTCAATTTTATGTTTAATATCAAGTTAATGTTTCATTAAAAAATATAAGCAGTCATTTGAAATAATACTAAAAATATAGAAAAATTCCATAAAAAGATCATTTTCATAAAACAAAATTTTGTAAAACAGTCATTTTTATGGATTTGAATTTTTATGAGGAGGCAGCCTAAAAGTCCCTGAATTTTGCCTGGCATGACTCTAGCAATTATTATTCCCAAAGGAAAAATATCAAAATCTCACAAGTTTAAAAATATTTACATGTGTCAGTATAAAGACTTTGGAAATACTATTAAAAAAAAAATAAGGAGGTGGGTGAGTGGAGAATCTTATTTGTAATATTCAGTTTTAATTGTTAAGTATCATATTTACCAGACATTCTCATTTGAAAAGTTAATAACAACAATAAAATATTTCTGTTTTCATGAAAAATTGTTTTCTATGTTTTGATTTTTTTTTTTTTTTTTTAATTAGCATACTTTTAAACTAATGAAAGAGAGATTTAAAAAAAAAAAAAACAGTCATGTATTTTAGAAAAATAAAAAAGCAGGAATAAGATAAAGTGTTTCATGTATGACTGTACTATAAATGCTATTTAATTAATTATTTATTTTTGAATACTAGTAGGCTTTGCTCACTTCGCTGACATTACAGGGTGTCTACTGACATGACAGAAAAAAAATTCATGACCTCAAAAAAATTTTCATGACCTTTTTTATCGATGTATCCAACCTTCTTTTTAAATTAACATATTCATTTTTTTTTTAAACCGATATATCTCCTTGCTTTATTTTTAAAATCATTGTTTAACCATAGCCTCCTTAACTAGATGCCTGTCACGTAGCTCGGAAACATAGCAACAGTTGAAGTGGTAGACAGCGCCACCTAGTACATATTGTATGATTTTTTTATTTAACAGCCACCAATAACTTTAATAAGTGATATATGATTTATATAATCAACGTGTCTTTGATTCAATTTGCTTTTTATGTATACGATACCTCTCTTTAAAAAAATTTTGGTGGCTTTTTAATAAAAATGTCGTCCAATCTGCACCAGGTGGCGCTGTCTACCGCATTCAACTGTTGCCAAGTTTTCGAGCAACACAACAGGCATCTAGTTTAGGAGGCTATGGTTTAACAACAGTATTAGCTGTTAAAAAAAAAGAAAAACTGAAAACATTTTTTTTAAATTAACAATCTAAGTAAATAGCAGTGGAAATCAATCTAAAACCGACACATGTAACTACATACATATGTACACTATTTGTGCAATGTTATAATATTGTAGCTATTAGTTTTTTGGGGGATGAAAATTTTCATTTATTTTCCTTGCACCTTGCATTAAGGAGAGAAATATATGTAGTAATTTTTTTTCGAATCTACAAACATTTTTTTACCCCACGAAAAGACTAAGAATAGAATTATTAAACTAAAGTAAAAGTATATAACTATACATCTGAAACTTTGCATTTCGATGTCTTTCCTATACTTCAAAATAGAATACATTCTAAGTTAGAAAAAAGTAATTCATTTAGTTATACATTAATACTGTTTTGATTAACAAAATATTTTGAGCATACATATATTTTAGAAAATTTAAATGTTTATTAAAAAAAATTCAAGGATTTTTTTTTTTTTTTTTTGGGGGGGGGGGGGGGGGGACAAAAGTTAGAATGCCTGTAGATTTTCATACAAAACAATTTTGTTTTTTGAAGATATAAATGACTATACTAGATTTATAATCACACTTATATATTTACGTTACTAAATAATAGTAACCTGAAAATCGACCTGAAATCACAATAGAGAATTTTAATGACCCACACCTGACAAAACCTAAAATGAAAATTAATAATTTATCTAAAAACCTTGCAATTTAAGTTATAAAGTAAATTTTTATTGCTATGCAACTGGTAAATAATTTAAAATGTAATTACTAATGCCTCAAGTTAAAAGTTTTTAAAATCTGAAAAATGAATAAATAATAATTTTTAATCATTTAGGTGTGTTGTATACTTCAAGTGTACAAAATGTGCTTCAAGTTTAGTAATAAGTACAAAACTTTGAACACCATAAAATGTAATAAACTCGCAACAATTGTTTCGGGTTGAAAAAACACGACCATTCATGAAACGAACAAAGTGGGTACAAGTGCTACAAGCAAAGCGACAATGCACCAAAAGAGGCGTTGCCGAATTATGTTTTTGCTCGTTAAAGAAATTATTTTGAAAGATATTTTCAAGTCGACCTGACTCGTAGGAAAAGAAATTCAATCAACTCAACCCGAACTGCAAGAGAAAAAAATTGTTCAACCCGACCAGTGAAATTGGGTTACCTGAACCATAAAGGGCAAAATTAACGGTCACCACCGGCCACATGGCGACTAAATAAAAAAAGATGGCGATTAAAAATTATGCATCGATCGCCACTAAAGTCACCACTTTTTGTGATCATTAAAAGATTCTAAAAATCGAGCGACGATAGGCAATCGCAGCCTTGTGATTTCCAATCTTTTTCCATCCATGGCATAAATGTCAATGTTTATTTTGAACTTGCTTTATTATATTCTACAACATATAAAGAAGTAGAACTCTTTAATATATCTCACTCATATAATTTTTTGGAACCCTCCCTTTCCCTCCCCCTAACGATCCGCGATCACACAGCTTATAGAAAGCTTTATAATTTCTAATCATTCTCCATCTGCCGCAAAAATATAAATATCTATTTTAAACTTGCTTTATTAGATTCTAGAATCTGTAAAGAAGTAGAATTGTTTAATATCTCTTACTCATAATTTTTGTAATCCTCCCCCCCCCTCCCCCTCCTCTAGCGATTAGCAATCACATGCTCCGCTGAAGTTTTGTGATTTACAATCTTTCTTCATCTATAACATAAATGTAAATATTCATTTTAAACTTTCTTGACTGGTTTCTCCATAGTATTTTGTGTACATTTAACCCATTGAAGATATTTGACAAATGTGTGTATCAAAATTTTATTTGGCTTAAATGTGTATTTTTAAAAATTTTCGTATTTGCTTTCTTTGGAGTAGAAATCTTTTTTTTTTTTTTTTTTCACATTTTAAAGTAGAAATCTCCCTATTTTTAAAGTTACAAATTTGAAAGCTAAGTAAATTATTTTAAATGAAGCAGCCACGTATACTTTTTAAGGGGAAATATTTTAACTCTATTGAAATAAAATCATTTAAAAAAGTGTGTCTTTAGAAATAAGAAAAAAATAATAAAATTGCTAACTGTATTTACACATGACATGACCATGTAAAAGATTGTAATGAGGATGAATCAGCTGATTCATTTAATAGAAAATATCAATGTGAACTGTGAATATTAACAGCTTATTTCACTTAAATAAATTGAAAAAAATGTACTACTGAATTATCTGAAAGATAAAAACTGTTGTTGTTATCATTACAGCCCAAAGCAGATTTTAATTTAGGATGTGCAATTTAGGATTTTTAAAAAGAGCATAATTACAAATCACAATTTCATTGCCCATGTATTAATTTTCTTATTATATGTATTTCTTATTTTTCTTGTGGTGATTATACCACAAAATGGTGACAATGCTTTTTGCAGTCTGAAAAAAATATCTTATCATATGAAAAGTGGCCACTAACTTAAAAAAGTGGCTACTAATGAAACTGACAATACCGGCCACTGGCCACTAATGAATTTTCCCAGTTTTGCCCTTTACTGAACCAATACGTGACTCAAACCTGGGGTTGAATTTTATGACCTGTTCTTGACTCTCTTGACCTATTGCTGAATTTCATGACCTTTTCATGACTTTCATGACCCATTATTGATTTTTCATGACATTCATGACTTTCATGACCTAGTAGACACCCTGCATAATATTCAAAGGAATTACAAAAAAAAAAAAAAAATAATAATAATAATAATAATCACTAGATTTTACCTCTTCATAAATAAAAACTAAAAAGAAAATTCTATTGAAATCGCTCAAAACCTTGCTCGGGTCTCCACTGTTTGCATTTGCACCTTAACTGGACTTTTCAATTTAGGTGCTTATTGAATGATAGGTAGCACTATTACTATTCAAGAGCAACACTTTTACAAATAGCTACATTTCAGTGTCTACATTTATAGACATTATTATTTTGCAGTTAGCTGTGATTAAACATATGATTTTTTTCTTTTACTAATACATTATTTGATCAATTATCAAGTGATAGCAATTTTATGCCAAATATAATATTACAATATACTTATCAACCTCATGAGACAACTAAGCTTCTAAGCTTATAGTGTTGGCATATTTCTTCCCATTTAAATATTTTATTTTATTTTATTTTGGTTTATTTAAATATAAATACTAAATGTAAATTTTAAGTATTTGTATGACTTAAGGCAGAGTATCAAATTAATTTAAACATTAAAATTGGGGAAAAAAAAGTATCAAGGAATAATAAACAGAAAGTAGTAAAATGCTTCACTAAATGTAGTCTCAATAAAATCCAAATTATAACTACATGTTTTTTTTTTTTTTTTTTTTTTTTTTTTTTTAACATAAAAAGAAATATATTTACTTACAAGTGAATAATAAAATTTAAAAACAATTTTACTGATGTGTATAAATACTCTAAAGTTATAATGACATCAGTTTTGTCAAATGTATGAGCAAATTAAATTTTTGATAAATTTTTATTATTTTCATTGCAAATATATATACAGTGGAGCACCGCTTATACGTTTTTTTCAAGGGACCGTTCCTAAAAAACGTATAACTGAAAATTCGTTTGAACTCTAATCAATTTTCATGATTTCCTTTACATTTATTCGAATAAGATATATTTTTAAAAGGTTGAATAAAAATTAAATAATAATTAAAAATATAGAAATTCTGAAAATTTTTTCAAAATTTCGATTTTAACCTTTAAAGACAAAGCCTTTTGTTCTCTAAACGAAGATAACATTTTTGCAAATGATTAAAAGGAAGTAAAGAAAAAAAAAAAAATCTCCAACCATAACGTCAAATAAACACGATAAGAAAATCTTTCAAGTCGCCCAACGGAAGTGTGTAATAAATCTTCAAGTTTACAAAATGCCTATAAAGTTGTGGGCTTTTTTCCTTTCATACCCCATTCCTGAAATCAATTAAAAGAAAAAGTGGGATGTCTTCAAGTGGTCACTGGCTACTTGTATACCTACCATTCAAACCCTTCGCCAACTGCTTACATTCAAACACTGGCAACTGGAAAGCTTCAACTTCGGTTTCTTTTGATATTTCTTTGATGTGGTTTTTGAGAATCGAAGCTCGCTCGAGCCCTCGTTCACAAACCTCCTAGTGCGATAATTGCATGGGAACTGGTCTCTTTTGTAAAAGAGCAATAAAAAGTAATGTCCTTCATTGTAAATGTGTGCAAAATGTCAAGGGTCACTTTTGGACAATAGATAATTTATGACTTTTGAAGCTTGCATCGTTGCCAGAGTTTGAAGGAAGCTTAACATCCCCTTCCCCCAGGCTATTGATGCAAGTCGCACTTTGTTACCATAGTTCTAAGAAAAAAATAATCGAAAAAAAAATAAGAATAAATCATAAAGAGCATACATCTTTTTTTTTTTTTTTTTTAAATCCTGGAATGAAACTCAAACTTGGGATTCTACAAGGAAGAAAAAAAAAAACGTATAAGTGAAATTAAGAATTTACTTATGTGATATAAACAAAATGTTTTAACATTAGAATTCAATGGAATGATTTGGGACCCAAGTTGAAAAACGTATAAATGAGAACAATGTATAAATGAGAAACGTATAGAAGGTGCTCCACTGTATATATATATATATATATATGTGTTTTATTTATAATGGGGGGAATAAAAAGAATGCATAAACTTTTTAAAAATAGACTTAAAATGCTTTAAAGCTAATATATGTTTTCTATTTTGATATTTTAATTAATTAAAAAAAAAAAAAAAATCAAAAATGGGGCTTCAAGGTGTATCAGGTGAGGTCAAAACAGACCTCTATGTATAATTAGGCAGGTCTGCAGTCAGCCATTTACCTACAAAGCAACCAATACATGCATACACAAACATTTAACAGTTTATGTAAAGATAAGACAGACATACTGATAATTAATAACCATCCTCAAATAAAACATTTATAACCAAATTTGCAAGAAATTCAGCTGTATATGTAGTTGACAATTCTCAACTTTAAAGTGCAATTAAATAAACTGTTCTTTTTGTGTAAAAACTACAGGCCTGCACAGGCTAAACTGAATTAAAAAATTAATCTCAATTCACATAATAAATGTTTATGGTTAAAAAGAGGGAAAATTATTTCAAGATTAAAATAAAATAGTTATAAACTGGGGAAGGGATGGAAGAGAATTAACTTATGAGGCAGGCAGAATTCATAACCAAACTTCTGGAAAGAAAAAAAATTACATTTTTTTGCAACACAAGGAGATGAAAAATTAAAACACTAAATAAAATAACTTCAACTTAAAAGAAGCTCTTTTTTTTTAATTCTTTATTGAAATTCACTAATTTTATATTCATATTTACAACAATATAATAAAAAAAAAAGCTTTTTTTTTTTTTTTTTAAAGATTAAAGCATTAATAATAAATAAAGTAATATATATTATATAGCAATATTATTATGATTAATTACAACTTTTGTTCTTTGAATTAATTACAATGAAGTAATAAAAGATTAAAAACCTTTTATTAAAATAAAATTTTACAGATTGAGAAAGTAAATATATGTATATTGCATTTAATATTGTACTATGAATATTAATGAGTAAGAAAAAATAAAATGGTAAAATTCAGTTTGATATGGCTAAATATCTAAATGAGAAAGTACATAAAAATATTGACTTTTTTACTTAATATATTTTAAAGTATAATAGGTATAGAGCACCAAATAATGAAATGAAATATTATTTATACAATAGCAAATACTTTAAAAAAAAAGATTTATAAAAATCTTATCCACATTCCTTTTTAAGATGAGAAGCTGAGAAAATAATAATAATAATAATAAAATCATTCTATTTTACTTATAAATATTATTCATCAATCATAAATATTTATTTAGAGAAATTGGAGTGTAAGATTGAATTTTTTATACAACTGGAAGAAAAATGGCAGAGCCGGGTATCGAACCCAGGCACTCGCTTACAGTGTGAATACTCTACCACTGAGTTACCCTGGCTGAAGTAAAATAAGTAAAAATTATGTGATCTATCAGAATTGTGCCACGATTAATCTGCTCACTTGTTAAATCTGCTTTTACACACTTGGTGACTTTGCAAAAGGATATTATGTGAGAAATACTAAGTTGGTAATCAGCCAGGGTGGCTCAGTGGTAGTGCATCCGCATGGTAAGTGGAGTGCCCGAATTCGATTCCCGGTTCTCTTATTTTTCACATAGTTGGTATAAAAAAATTTAACCTTTCACTCTAATTTCTCCAAATAAACATTCTATTTTAATTTTATTAGTTGAAAAGCTGAGTGGATGAATATGGTAAGTGACAGTTTTGAAAAAAGTGAGATTTCTGGGTAGAAGAACTTATTATGGTCTCTTTTAAATATCAAACATTCACTGGTACTTCAAAATCTTCTAATAACACAAATATTGATGTAGGAAATTGTTATGTACCACGGTTTTTAGCTATTCCATTACCTATTTAGTGTTGGCTTTCTCAACTTTACTAAATTATCACATAACATGTTCACCTACTAACAAAGCTCTTCATTTGCAAATTAAAGTAAGCTGTAAACATTTTGGTCATTTGTAAATTTTAAGTCATCCCATGCAGAAATATTCAACGAACATTGTTAAAACACAGATCAAACTTTCATCATAGATAAACCCTCGTAAAAAAAAAATATATATATATATATATATATATGCCTCAAATTTAATAAAGAAAAGATAAGTATTACAAAATTCAACATTTTGCTTTTCTTTATTTCACACAAAATGACTAATATTTTTCATTAAAATAAGATGTCTACTGATTAATATATATATATATATGTGTGTGTGTAATATTAGATTCATTTCTAAGACAACATTAACTAAAAAAAAAAAAAAAAATATTACATTGATACTAATTAAACTATTAATAAAATGAAACAAAACTGCTAAATGCAAAAGCAATTGCATATTAATTTAATCCCATATAACTTTAAGCTACACTGTAAACTTTTAATTAACAATTAATTAAATGCTATGCCACAAGGAAATGTTATTACCTAATATTTAAAATAACAAACATATTATTTTCTCATAGTACTTACTTTTAATAAAAGCCAACTCACAAACATGTTAAAAATTTCATTATAGTTTTATGAAAATTTACAAATAGATGTTAGACAACTTAAAATTATTAAAATTTACCAATAAACTTTGAAACTAGAAAATTTCAACCTAAAGATATGCTTAAGACTTTTAAAATACCTACATTTTCAAAAATTACCGAGATTTATTTCAATCCCACAAAGAAAATATTCTTAACTGATTCATATTTTGCAGCATACGAGTTTGCTTTAATAAAAGTTTTTTCAATCCAAAAGATACAAGAGTTGTTACTTAAAAGGACTCTCTATTTATCGTCCTTGGAAGCTGAAGACAATGATATTCTATGGGGAAATTTGCCCCGTTATAACTCAATAACTAATACATGTTTTTTAATTCCATTTTCACATTCAAAAAATTCACAACTGTTAAACAGGTTATCGCTTTCTAAAATTGATTTTCTTAAATTTTTAAATTTCATTTTTAAGCTAAAAATGCAAAATTTCACATTGCGAAAATTCATATTTTACAACTTTAAAATAAAATATGAAAGATTAAAAAAATCTATTTTTATCAAACAATAACCTATTTAATAGTTGTGAATTTTCTAAATGTGAAAATAAAATTAAAAATATGTATTAGTTAATGTGTTTATAACAGGACAAAATAATCCACAGAATAACTTTCGCTTTCAAAGATGATAAGTAGAGAGTCCTCTTAAGCATGCAAATGATATTCCCTGACTTTTTCCAGACCTATTTTTCAGATGCATTTTATGAAATGTACTCTTATATGCAACAAGGCAAAATGCAGTCTTTGTGAAGGTAAAATAAATATATTACTTGTAATAATAAGTATCTTTATATTATGAATAAAATTAAATTAAAAAAATTTAAATTTGGAACTCTACAAAACTTGAGCCTTTAAATAATTCATAATTCTATTTTGAACAGTTAAATTATGTTTCCTTCAAACTAAAAAAAGATATATGATGTTTACACATTGCATCTTTATTTTTATTAACAGTAAATTCACCTAGTATTTTATATTTTAACCAAATGAATAAGCAGATAATTCAAAACGAATGGTAGAATATTACTTACAAACTTTGAATAAACACCATAAAATGCAATAAACTCGCAACAATTGTTTTGGGTCGAAAAAACACACAACCCTTCATCAGGCGAATAAAGTAAGCACAAGTGCTGCAGTCGTGCTTACTTTATTCGCCTGATGAAGGGTCGTATGTTTTTTCGACCAAAACAATTGTTGCGAGTTTATTGCATTTTATGGTGTTTATTCAAAATTTGTAAGTAATATTTTTTACAACGCCAGTTTTGTGGTGCTTTTTTATTAAAGAATGGTGCAATATCGCATATTCGTCCGCTATTAATTTTCAGTTTGAAGTTCCCATAAGTGATGTGATCATCAAAAAAATTAATAAAATTCCTTAATTTTCCAAATTTTGGTAAAAATACTGAAATCTCCCTATATTTTCCTGATTTATTAGCTATATTTTAAAGTTCCCTGTTTTTCAAGTGCAGTAGCATCCCAAAGATATGTATCAATAAATTTTTATCTTTAGGATGCTACATCACCATGAAAATGAGAAAGATTCACAGGTAAATGAGTCAATACACATTTCTAAAAAAATTGTATTGCTTACAGACTGAATTCTTATTAATATTTTTGAATATTATACATAAATATGATGATCAGCATAAACTAGTTATATAAATATTGGAAGAAATAGTTAAAAATTCCTAATTTGTTCATTTACTTTGATATGGTTATATTTTAATTGCATATTATATTTGCAAATATAAGGCCAAGGGCGAAAAATCGTCATTTATGGGTACTTTTTAATTTAGAAATACAATAGAATAATTTTTCCATTAATAATAATAAAAGTTTAAGAACTTTTATGTTTTATATCTCACAAACATACAATATGCTTTTTTTTTTTTTAATGTATGAATCTATTTTTAATTATGACAATATGAAGTTTTACAATTAGTCAGAAATTGGGTAAAAATTGAACTTAAAGAAACTTGAACTTTAAATAACACTGTGCTGCAAAGAAAAAAATAATAATAATAATAAATAAATAAATTTGATTTGGAGAATGAAGAAGAATTAATTTAACACCTAAAAACAAAAAAATATAATGTTTAATAAATAGTAATAATAACAGATTAAAAGGATGTGAGAAATGTAATACATAATTTCAGTCGCAAATCCTCCCCTCCCCCCCCCCCCCCCATAAATTTTCCTCTTGCCGCAAATGTTCATGTTTTAGAATTTTCCAACTCTGTAGCCCCTCAGAATATATTTAACAGTTAAAATAATCCTCCCCCTCCTAAAAATCAAATTTATAGTCATAAAATCACCAAAAAGTGATAAAAATAGGGGGCTGTCCTTAAGAAATGGTAGGAGATAGGGCAAAATGGGCATCATATTCGGAATCAGGAGGTCACTTTACATAAGAATTTACAAAAATGGTGTTGGGGACAATTTTCATGCTGAGCAGTGTAATTACAATAAAGAAAATTCTGAAATTATGGTTATTAAAACGTTGAACCCCATGTCAGCCATTCTAGACATTTTGTCATACATCTCTAAGTACTAAAGGAATCATCTTGAAACTTTAGGAGTGTGCAGAACATGTTATGCTTCAAACATTTCAGTGAAAGTTTTACCTCAAAAGTAAAAGCAGTACCAATAAAAAATTAAAAAGTTGAGCCCCCTGTCAGTCATCAGTGGTTGACAGTGTCAAATATGATATAAAGCCACGTCAGCCATCGGTGGTGGATATAAAATAGGACATAAAACTAAAAATATTACATTTAATGATTGAAAAATTATTAAAAATTTGCTTAATTTTTATTTATTACAGGAGGAATCATTATGGAATTTTAATGAATTTTAAGAATTTGCGTGGTGCTCAACATGTTAAAAATAACTAGTAATATTTCAAGATTGCCTTTATTTACTAAAAACAAGCTATTTTTAATCTACATTAGATTATGCAATTTAAAAAACAATTAAGGTTAGATTTTTTTTTTTTTTTTTTTTTTACAATGATTACTTATAATGAAAATTTTAGAAAACTATTCAATTAAAAAGAAACTTTTTTTTCTTCATTCAAAAATAAAGTATCTAAAACATAAAATGACTTCAAATGAATATAGTATATATATAAACTTTAAAAAAAAGTGTGCTTTTCTTTTTTTTTAACTTATAATGTAACAAGCATTCATATAGCAGATAATGTATCAATTATAATATCTTCTCTATAAGATCAAGACAGCTACTAGAATGGAAAATATAATAAAAATAAAATGACAGAAAAAACAATCAATATATATATATCAATATAATTCATCTTTCAACAAACACAATAATCTAATGTGACAAAAACAATAAAAGCTTCCTTATTTTTAAAGAATTGTATTTACATAACTTTATCTTATCTACAAATACAAATTATTTTTTAAATATTAAACTAGAGATATGCAGAAATCCTCTGATATGCAGATAGTATCTCTATTTTTCTCTTACAATTAAACAAATAATAAAACTCAATATTATATTATAGTCTTCAAAATTCAATAAGAAAAGAAATTCAAAAAATATTTTTCAATGATTAATCTTATTTGAGGATTGCAATTTCATGTATTTCAAAATTACAGATTCTGTACATTTTTAATTTAATATTACATATTACAGTCTGAAAAGTGAAACATTTTACTTTACTCATTTTAGTGAATATTCTTTAGCAACAATTAAATTTGAAAAATAAAATAATCAGAAATATGTATCTAAAAATATGATTGTAAATCAACACTTAACATAAGCATTACAGTAAATATATCAGAAATTATTCATTTTTTATTACTCAAAATCAATTTTTTTTCCCTTGAAAAATTAAATATGTAATGATTATATATCACAAAGTAATAAAGGAATTTTAAGAGAATTTTTATAAAATATTTACAATAGTAAATTCAAGTACTTTATAAACTCAAGTTGCAGCACTTTATTTGACAAAATATAGTTGTTCAAGTAGACCATTTAAAAATACATTCATTTTAGATAAAGTTAACATTCATTATCTTTAAGAAGGACAAGCTATTGAGAGAATCACCACAAAAGAAAATATATTAATTCAATAAAATAAAAATGTATTAAAAAATTTCAAATAAATATACACATTTTAGAAATTAGAATTACTCATAATCACTATTACTTGAGCTATCACTATTTAAATTGTCACTGCAGTTGCTAATTTGTGAATGTGCAGGTGAATGAGGGAAAGTTGCATTTTTGTCATAATTAAGTATTTTTCGTTGGCACTGGCGCACATACTGCTGTTGACGTAAATACATCTTTAAAATTCCTTTAACGAAAATAAATACCATTCCACCCTAGAAAAGAGTAAATCCATTTTTTTTTTATTAATTACTGAATGAAATTTTTAAGGCAACACAACATTACTAAATAAGCAATTATTATTAGTCAAATAGCTATAAAAGCATAGTTAAAAAGGTGCTTTTTAATTTATCACTAATAAATAAATACAAGATCATTTTCAAGACTACAGATGAATAAAATTAATGATTGATATAGAATTATAAAATGTTAATGATTATTTCATATTAGAGAAAAGGCTATATTAACAATTAAAATACCATAGTAAAAAATCCTTTAACCCTTTCACGCCCAAGGAAAATATTTTTCCCTTCTACAAAAATCGTTATCGATTGTTCAATTATTATTGAATCGATATTTTTTTTACTGAATGTCAAAATAAAACGTATGCCCAAGGCAGCAAATGTGTTTCTGAACGAATAAAAAAAAAAAAAACGTATAGAAAATAGGACACATAATAAATGTGTTATGTGCAATGTCCACTTGTGCTTCACAAGTATACAAAATTGTTTCGTAGAATACCATAACTAGCTATTTATTTTACTTTTCTGATAATTTTTATATTACAAAGCAATAAATTTGTATTACAAAGCAATAAATAAAATACCGATATAATAAACCTAACTCTTCGTTTATTTACTTTTATGGTCCATAGGGAAAATATTTCCCATGAAATTATCGGAAACCTATACACCCTGCTATGTTTTTCTGGTGATATTCTCTTACTTTACACCCACAATAGCTAAAATATTGTGTTGTATTGGCATATTTAGTCTTGGAAATCTTATGGTCCTGAAAGGATTAAATGCTTGTGCAGATATATTTCGGCCGTGATCGCAGCCCTCATCAGTACACCTGTGATCTGTTTAGAGTGCTAAGGTTAATAGGGTTAGTAAGATGTGTTCTAGAAAGGGCGGTGGATTATTTATTACATTTTAAGGTCTGAGGCTTCAAGTTCTTTAATTTGTCGTTTAGTCATACCTATGTAACAAGCATTAATGTTGTTTTCAAATGTGAAATTAATTTTATAAACCCCATGAGTGTTTTTGAAATTGATGGGATCTTTTTCATTTCTAAAATGTTGGAAAATATTTTTGTTAGGTCTTATTGGGATGCTTATGTCATATTTTGTTAGTAGCTCCATTACAATACAGGATAGTGGGAGTGAAGTTAGGTTTATTTTTCTATGCATTACTTATGGAATTCAGATTTTTTAAGCATTTTTTGTAGATTTTTTATATGTGATTTACTGTAGCCTGCTTTTTGACCAATTTCTTTAATGAATTTAATTTTGTTTTTGAGAGGGTTTTATTGGAACAAATGAGAATAGTATGGTTTTTATAGGATCTGAGGGCAGCCAATTTATATGGAGAGGGTGCATAATCATAAATGCAAAACACCCCTTCCATATAAATTGGTTGTCCTCAGATCCTATATAAACCGTGTTTGTTCCAATAAAACCCTCCTCAAAAACTAAATTAAAGAAATTTGTCAAAAAGTACACACAAAAAGTACTACAGTAAATCACATATAAAAAATAGACAAAAAATGCTTTAAAAAACCTGAATTCCATAAGTAATGCACAGAAAAATAAGCCTAATTTCACTACCGCTAAACAAAAATATATTTCAACGTTTAAGGAATGGAAAACATCATATCAATTTTAAAAATATCCCTGGAGTTTGCAAAATTAATTTTAAATTTGAAAACAATACCGATGCTTGTCGATACTGTCAATACAATTTGCTTGTTATATTTCTGGCAAAAAGGCAAATAAAAGAACATGAAGCAGAACATCTCTCTAATCTTAAATTTAATAAACATTCTACTAACCTCTCTAGAACACATCTTACCAACCCTATTAACCTTAATACTCTAAACATCCTAGAAATAACCCACTATAATTCACAGCAATATGATCTAAAATGAGAACCATTGAAATAGTAACAACTAACACTGCAGTTAATAGTCAAGAGCATAGCACAATTCCACCCGAATGGCAACACATTGTGACTGAACTGAAGAGAAGAGAGGAGCGAGAAACAGGGAAAGATGAAGGCGCCAGAGTAAACACATATCACAGGTGCACTGATGATGGCTGTGACTGCAGCCGAAATATATCTGCACAAGCATAAAAGGATTTTTTAATAAGGTATTTTAATTGTTTTTAAAAATATTAATGATTAATTCATTAATTGATATTACTAATAAGAAAAATTATATATATATATATATATATATATATATATATATAATTTTGTACTGATTAATCTGGGCTGTACTGATTAATCATTTCCATTAATCAATCAACACTTAGTCCCAATCAATTTTTTTATTAGCTAGTTCTATTTAGCAAATAAACAAATTCTAAAAAAAAACTTTCTTTTTTTTTTTAATAACAAATTCTATAGACAAATTAAAGGCACTCTCTAATGGAATCTCTTATTTCAGTTTTTGTCACAGAGTTTAAATTACATTTCATCAAAAAAAAAAAAAAAATAAATAAAAAAATAAATAAATAAATAAATAATAATAAAAATAAATAATAAATAAAATAAATCAAACACATTAAATTTTGGTCCCTCTATGTTGATAATGTTTTTGCCATCATCAAAAATAAAAACACAAATTTCCGAGATCTAAAATCGATCTATGTGATCAGAATGACTATTAATTTTCCTGTAATAACCACATAAAGCATGAGAAAGGATATCTAAAATGGGTTTATGTAACAGTTTCAAGAAAATTGTTAGAACCGTTTTTGAGACACTGATTTTTACCAAAACTTGGCATATTCAGTTGTTGACTGGAAAACAACAATTACATAAAAAAGGATATTTAAAAGAGGGTTAATATTGCAAGTTTGAAAAAAATCAATACAGCCATTTTGAAAAGAATCCATTCGCAGTACCTGAAATTCAGCTCTTTATACAGGATGCCTAGGTGAAATCTCGATATCGAATTTTTGGATTGAATACAATACTTCCATTACCTACGGTATAGTCGTGTAATGGAAGTAAATATCATACAAATTAATAATAATTACTTAACAAAATATAAACTTGTATTTATATAAGGGTGAATGGAAAATGGTATTCCCCAGCTACAATTTTTATTTACTTTATTTTATTATATTTTTAAATAAGTTGTCCCTCCACTTGTTTTGTTTGAAAATTTCTATGGCATTTTTGTGATTCTGCACAATGAAATTAAATGTTCTCATTTCTTTCCTGCAATTTAAAAATAATTTCCCTTGAAGTATTTGTGTGTTTATCAATTTGGTTTTATGTATATGTGGTATTTTCAAAATATCTTGACCTCAACTTTGATTCTTTAAACATTAATATCGTACATATATACCAATTTTAGAAAATTGTATTAAAAAATATACAGTGTTTTATAACATCAAATCAGGGTGGCTAACATTAGAACTTTTCTAAATCCCCAGGCTTTCCCATGACCACTTTTTACCATTTTCTCTGACTTATGCTGTTTTTATCTCAAACAATTTCATAAAATTAGTGAACAATTCAGCAGTTTACAATAATGAGCTTTCAAATATGGCTTATTTCCACAAAATTTGCCAAAATTACCTGACTTCACATGAAATTCAATGACTTTTTTAGATTCACTTAAATTCCCTGACTAGTGGCCACCCTGCAAATTAGTTTTAGGGGATTCAGTTTTTAAGAATAACAAAATTAAAATTTTTATATGGCATCCAAGGAAAAAAGATTCCAGTGAGTAATATATATCACATACAAAATGCAGTGATAAACAAAATAATAGCATTGTATCATGAGAAGTCTCCAAGGCATAATAAGACCAAAAAAAAAAAAAAAAAAAAAGAAAGAAAGAAATCTTTTTAGGATTTATTATTTTACAATGAAGAACCCTAATTACAGCATGAGGTACATTTTAAAAATTATAAAGGGTTTTTTTATAGTATAAAACTTTAGATTTAAGAACAGCTACAAAGATAGTTTTCTATAAAATGAAATTTGGAAGTGAAAAAAAAAAAAAAAATGAAATTTTGGGCCCCTGAAATATACCCCCACCTGGGCACGTGCCCCAAGTGCCCTGCCAGTAATAAGGCACTGCTTATCAAAATATCGGCACAAACTTCAAGTCGACCCAATATCAGCATGGATTTATATATTTGTATAAAAAATTAGTTATATGGAAATATTAGAAACTGCTTAAAACATATATAAGAATTATTTATATACTTACAACTAATGTTCGATGAGGATTATTAGGGATAGAACTAAAGAAACATCGACCAACCATGGTAGCCATAGTTGGTAGCAGCAATGCACCACATAATACACGAGTAGCAGAGACTGGATCAGAAAAAGATGCAACATCTGGTGGAGGTCTTTCAGGAAGGCCTACTGGAGTTCCACCAAGTAGTTTTTTAAATCCGGGAATTCTGTTCCAATACCTTCTCCAAAGTCTTAACACATAATCTTCCCATCGTACCATTCTGCCTAATATCAACATAATAGGAATAGTAGGAAGTCCAACAAGAAGCACAAGAGGATCAGCTTGTTCCATAGTAGTTAAACCTTCTTTATGGCCAAGAATCTATATGAGAAAAGAGTAAAAGGTAATTACTGCATTTATATGTTGAATAGTTTTATTACAGAAATAATTTTATTTCAAAAGTTGACCAATACCAGAATTATTTTTAAATGAGCAAAGCAAAGTTTGATTTATATGTATAAATATTATTATTTTTTTGTTTTTACTATGAAATAAAAAATATAACTACACATTTGAAGATAGACTTTATGGCTATTGTGTATCAACTGCATATATCAAAACAAGCTCATAATTTATAATTATATAAATGTTCAATTATAAGTAGGTGAGAGGGAGCAGTTTTCAGCTGGTACCTCCCCCCCCCCCCCATAATGCAATATTCCTATACTTCAGAAGTATTGTTAGCAGTACTAATGGTTTAATAATGAATAGTGATTATGTGTTTTGACATCTTATGATTAAACATTTGAATTACTTTACTAAGTAAATAAAAAAACAACCTTTTTATAACTTCATGCTTTAGCCAGAACATTTTCACTGGGGTATCCCAACTTTCTCAATGGCAACTTGGTGTTTGAAGTCTCCACAAATGCAATGTTTTTTTCAGCCACCACTACTTTTAAGTGTGTGGCACCACTGGTGATCCAGTCCCGCTGCATCGTTGCCATTACAAGAAAAAGGAAAACTCAAAATTTCAGCTGCTTCTTTATATTTGCAGAGACTCCAAGCACCAAGATGCCATTGAAAAAGCTGGGTTACCCCGGCGAAAATGTTCCGGCTGAAGCATGAAGTTATAAAATGTTGTTTTTTATTTACTTAGTAAAGTTAATTTGTATACTTCATGGAATAAATATGAATAATATTTGAATGACTATTTGTAAGCTTCTGAAGCCTCTGTCATTGTATTTTGCTCTAGATCTTTAGTGACATATTGGTAAGTAGATTTAAGTTTTTCTTATCATTACAAAAAATCTTGATTAAATCTGTTTATAACATACTTAAAGTCTACTTTTCCAAAACGGTGCCATAAGTAACCGATTTGAACAAATCGAATGAGGTAATTTCGAATATGTTCAAAACTGCCCCTTCTTTAAATTAAATCCACTTTAAAAATTAATATGTACTTATGAAGTATATTGACTATCATCAGTGATACCGCTAGTCTTTAAAAATCCTCGGTCGAGTTCCAAAAATCTGGGTACTCCCCCCCCCCTCCAAAAAAAAAGCTCCCCACATAAATGAATATACACAGTAAACTCCCGATTATCCGCGGTGAATGGGGAATAGACAACCGCAGATAATCGAATCAGCAGACAATCCGCAAAATGGTCAAAAAGGGGATATAAATCAACACATAAAGCCTTTTGATCAATACTATTTAATTAACAGTTAAGCATGGCCTACATATACAATTTAATATACTAATAAAAATTTCTACTCACATTTTGCTCTATTTTTTAACAAAAAATCGGTGAAGCAATTTTTTTTTTTTTTTTTTTGTACTAAAAAACTTTTTCTTAATTTGCGATTGCAGTTTCTTTATCAGCATTTTGTCACAAAGTGATACATCGTCCTGTTCCTTGAGATATTTTATAAGTCCATCTGCATGTGCTAGGGCTGCATCGTGGCTCATCCTCTGCTGAGTTTTATCTCCTTCTTCCTCTTCTTCTTCACTATCTTCTGAAACTGGGTCTAATGCTTGGCCCACAATTTGTTCATCTGTATGGTGTTCAATACCTGGATCATTGGCGTCACAATTAATCTACTCTTCAATGTTTCCTTCATTGACTTTTTCTCATCCAGTAACAGATTTAGCTAAATTTGCCAAATCATGAGCAGAAATTTCTTCCTCCTCTATAAAATCTACCAAAGTATTTTCCACATTTGGTAAAATTTTTCTCCAAGACCTTACCAATGTAGACTGCTTAACTGCGTCCCAAGCAGTCTGTATGTCATAAATGCTGTCAAGAATCGTGTAATATCTCCAAAAGCCTTGAAGGTCATTACTCTCTTCGATCTTTTTTGTAATAAGTTTGTTCTGTATTTTTAAATTCCCTTTTAAATTCAGGCCCTTGAGGACCGAGGATAATCCGACCGCCGATAATTGGGAGTCTACTGTATTAAAGACATAAATTAAAATTTATCTTATTGTTAATAATGAAAAACAGTTTATGAATTTTTAACCAGCTCTTTTTGAGATTATCTTAAAACTAATATTATGTGGGAAGTGGTTGCTGTTAAGAACCAACTGAAAACATTTAGCTCAATGTGCTCTGCAATAGAAAAAAATAAAAATAAATTAATAAATAAGAAAATATAGCATAATAGCTAATTATTATTATTATTATTATAAATCTTAACTAAAAACATTTTTAAAAAGTCTTTGAAATTATCAGCATTAGGAGAACAAAATGAGTTTTTTTTTTTTTTTTTTTTTTTTGAGAAAAGAGGAGTTTTGAGATAAGCAGATTGATTACAAAATTTAGTGACATGTTCTACTTCAAATACAGAACAGGATCCATTATCCGTTAATCGCGGAGCCGACCTGATTCCAGTCATTGGAATTTTCCGGATTTTGGCCCCTGTCGAAAATGGAAATATCACATCTGCAAAAGTTACCCCCAGTCCTCCACCCTCCTTTAACCCCAAAACAACTTGTAAAAGAAGTGTACTTTCTTATTTGTAAAATAAATTACTATAACAATAATAACATTCTGATATTAGCAAAAATATTTTATTTTTTGCTTAACACAGCAAACATATTACTTTTTTTTTTTTTTAATACTCAGGCCTTCCTTGAATCTTAATACAGACTGTCATGTTCTTGTAATCACGTTCGTTCATTTGTTTCAATGAACTTAGAATGCAGCACAATAATGCGATTCAATGTATCGGCACTTTTTACAGGTAACCTTTTCCATATCGAAACTTCATTTTTGTGTTTCAGAACTTTATGTTTGTTTTCGCTCTGGCTACTCATGTGTGTTTATCATACTGGATTGGTATATTGTACTTGAATTAGATAGGAATGTTTTTGATTTTTTGAAAGAATGGTTTTGCAACCATTTTCCAAATTTCATATTTCAGCTAGGCTTTGATAGAGGGCATCTATTGGCGATACATTGTGCTGTGAGGTGATTTGGTGTATTGTACACTTTTTACTGATAATAGGACTGGGCTCTATATCGATGTAAAATAAAATATCGATTTAACGCTAATATCGTTTATCCGATTTAAAAATTTCATTTTCCGTAAAATATCAATGCAGAAACATCAAAACACGCGAAAATCTGATTTGGGGCTAAACCGATTTAATGCTGGAATAGTGCCAGATAGATATTAATATTCATTCAACGGGATAACGGTTTAGTCAAGCATGCACACTCATAGACAATTAAATCATGAAAATCTTGACTGAATGAAACTGCAAAAAATCAAGAGAATAATATTTATTCGAAATGTCGTTTCGATTTAGTGTTACGCAGGCGCACTGGGAAAAAGATAATATCGGTTTAAAAGATGCATTCTTTCAAGCCATGATTGTGGTTTTAATGCATGTGCAGAAGCAAAATGAAAACCGATTCTGATTTCTGATACAAGCAAATGGGATTATTCATTCATTCAAAATTCGTTTGATTACAAGAGATTTATTTTATGAATATTAGTATTTTCATCTGCTATTTTTTGTTATATTTTTTGCCAGTTCCTATAATTTATAAGTAAGAAATCCTAGTTTCTTTCTATTAGATAAGTGAATTAACTATTCTTTATTAATATTTTATGTAATTAATAATATTTCTTCATTAAATTCATTAATATTAGTTCAGAATACGGCATTCTCATATTGCCAAAAATAAATTAATTCAAACAACAGCGTTATTTTAGATATGATTATTTTAATATTTTAATATCTATTTTTTATTTATTTAGAAGGTATGGGTATTTAAAGGGTATGGATACTCGAAGGTATGGGTATTTCGAACAGTATGAGTATTTAAAAATAATTTTAAATACTGTGAGAATCGATTTTTTTTTTCTTTCAAATGCACCAAATTGTTCTTTTTATCTATTTTATTTCCCTATACTGAGTTAGTTATTTAAGTCTTTTTGTCTTTTGTAATATTTGATGTAATTTAATCTAAAATAAGTAAAACTGTAAAACTTCAATAAAAAAAAAAATAAATCTTGTAAACTTTAAAAAAAAATTATATTCTAGAAAATTTTAATTAAGAATTATATTTATTAGGAGATTCAAGACACTATAGAAATTTAATAACATGTGTGAAGCGCTTCTCTTAATTAGCAATTTTCTGCTGATACTAGCCATTTTGCAATTTATTCGCATGCAAGTGGGGAATATAAATATTTTAATGCATTGCAAAGTAGTAAGAAATAATAAAATTCTGAATTTATCAATTAATTAAAATAATAATAATAGTAAATTGGGGTGTTTTAAATGTTCTGAATGTTACTCACGAAATGTCACGTCACGAGTCCATATAATAGAATCTGAGATAAAACAAAACTGCGCTATATTAATTATACTGATGTATAAATTTTGGACTCGGGAAAATAATGAAAAATTTTATAATAATTAGTATTAAAGCATTATACCTTTATCAGAAGGC
The DNA here is from genome assembly GCA_963930645.1 of Salticus scenicus. Classification (NCBI taxonomy): domain Eukaryota; kingdom Metazoa; phylum Arthropoda; class Arachnida; order Araneae; family Salticidae; genus Salticus; species Salticus scenicus. The sequence goes on from OZ005649.1 coordinate 331,851,110, forward strand.
TGTTTGATTTTTTCAGAGGTCTTATTTTAGTAATATTATGGTCCACTGATGATTTTCGCGTTTTTACGATCTTTTGTAGGTTTTCATTTCAAGAAAGTACTTGTAAAGCTTTTTAACTTCCGGTTTTCAATGAATTTACACATTCTGAGAAGTCTAGAGAACGTTTTGACCATTTTTAGAAATTATCCGTCTGCTTATGTGTGAAAAAAAAAAAAAATTCCAACGACTTAAGCGCGAGAAATAATGCACAGAATTTCATAAAAAGTTTTACATACTTGCACCTTGATATAAATTAGCGCTTATTCACATTTTGTACACATTGCTGTACAAATGACATTACCAACCAATTTTAGAACATAAGGTTTTAATAAATACTTTCCAGTATATGATAAATTTTTGCATAAATGTACGAAATGTACAGTAAGGATTATTTTTTACTTATCATTGTGAAACGGAAAAACAATTTTCTGTAATAATAATATTCAACTAGGATAAAATTCTAGTTAATGTCAATCAATGTTCTTAACTCCCATTTTGACATATTCCTACTGGTAGCTTAAAGTGGCTCTATTTATTGTGAAAAATCATAAAAAAATGTAAAAGTAACAAAAGCCATGCAAAATCCTATTTAAAAAAAAAAAAAAAAAGTCGCAAAATTTATAATTTGTTCCTGGGCTACGGTAGCCCGGTCACTAGAACGCCGAGCTCGTAAATGGAAGATTGCGAATTCGATACTTGAACTGGCCATTCGTGTTTACTGCCTAACAGTGGCTGGTGCACGTAAAGTCCATCGTGGCCACCCTGTCCTCCATGATCCCATTTAATAGCTCTGGAGTTCACCGAAGCTGGGGAACCATCACCTCCGTGAAGATTCAAAATTGTGACCAGTGGCGGATTTAAGGGGAGAAGGGGGGGGGGGGGGGCTAGGGGGCTATTGAATATTGCAATTGTAAATTTTTTATTGGTCTAGAATGACACTTTGAAAAATTTTAGCCCCCCCAAAAGTCAAGTTCTGGATCCGCCACTGGCATGTATCCAAACCATTCTTAGGAGAAGTGCATCCCCAACTGTCACCAGTTCGCCATATACTGTTAAAAATTTCAGTTCAAATTTTAATTGTTATATTCGATAGCAAAATTATTCGAGTGTTAGCAATAATACCAATGTAAAAATAAAATGAACAGTATTAAGTTTAATACTGTTTTGTTAAGTAAGTCCTTGTCGAATCATGTTCTTAGATGGACTAAGAACATGACTTGACAAGAATTTATTTTACAGAGCAGTATTAAGTGTGAATTTTTTTTTTTGAAAATATTGCTAGCACTCTAATAATTTTACTTCCGACTATATATGGAGTAATGTTATAAGCAATACCATTATATGGTTCGACCTCATTTTACCATGTTTTTATTAACTTCGATTCTTGTTTGTTTGTGTGTTTGTCAGGGCCAAATCTTGCAATCGATTTTTAACTAACTTCCCAACAAGCAAGATATTTGAAATTTTCAGGACAGCTCACAACATGGTGACAATACATTTTTCTAATAATTTTAGTCAACTATTTCAAGTCCCGCTGCCTTCGGCAGCGCTTATATGATTCGACAGAAAATTTATTTAACTAACTTCCCGACTAGCTAGACATTTGAAACTTTCAGAATAGTTCAGAACACGGTGAAAATGCATTTTCTTAATACCTTTAGCCAACTGTTTCGGGTTCCTGCTGCCTTCGGCAGCTTTATCAGTACAAAGCTTGCAATGGATTTTTCACAAACTTTCCAACTAGCTAGACATTTGAAACTTTCAGGACAGCTCACAACATGGTGACAATACATTTTTCTAATAATTTTAGTCAACTATTTCAGGTCTCGCTGCCTTCGGCAGCGCTTATATTATTTGACAGAACATTTATTTAACTAATTTCCCGATTAGCTAGACATTTAAAATTTTTAGAATAGTTCAGAAAACGGTGAAAATGCATTTTTTTAATACCTTTAGCCAACTGTTTCGGGTTCCTGCTGCCTTCGGCAGCGTTATCAGTACTAAGCTTGCAATCGATTTTTCACTAACATTCCGACTATCTGGACATTTGAAACTTTTAGGACAGCTCATAACACGGTGACAATACATTTTTCTAATAATTTTAGTCACCTATTTCAGGTCCCACTGCCTTCGGCAGCGCTTATATTATTCGACAGAAAATTTATTTAACTAACTTCCAGACTAGCTAGACATTTGAAACTTTCAGAATAGTTCAGAACACGGTGAAAATGCATTTTTTTAAATACCTTTAGCCAACTGTTTCAGGTTCCTGCTGCTTTCGGCAGCGTTACCAGTACAAAGCTTGCAATCAATTTTTCACTAACTTCCCGACTAGCTAGATATTTGAAACTTTCAGGATAGCTCAGAACACAGTGGCAATACATTTTTTAAAAATATTTTTAGTCAACTGTTTCAGGTCCCTACTGCCTTCGGCAGCGTTCATATGATTCAACAGAAAATTTATTTAACTAACTTCCCAAGTAGCTAGACATTTGAAACTTTCGGAATAGTTCAGAATACGGTGAAAATGCTTTTAAAAAATATTTTTACCAATTGCTTCGGGACCCTGCTGCCTTCGGCAGCGTTTCCAGTACAAAGCTTGCAATCAACTTTTAACTAACTTCCCGGCTAGATAGCCATTTGAAACTTTTATAATAGCTCAAAAGACGATAGCAAGGAATTTTTTTAATACTTTTATCCAATTGCTGGGGTTCCGGCTGTCTTCAGTAGCGTTTATATGATTCAACAGAAAATTTAAAAACATGGTTTATAAAAATTCTTTTTATCTTGTAATTATTTTAAATGCGAACGTATTTTAACAGTTTATTGAAATAATTGTCATATTTATTTTGTTCAATGGATTTCTTACTCGGATGAATCCAAATTTATCTTAATTTTAAGATTTTCAGTGGAGAAATGGATCTTTTTAGATGACTTAGTTTCTAAGAATCATTTTAAGGCACAATCTTATAATTATTTAAGTTCTCTACTTCCTGTGATTGAATTTAAGTTGCACTAAAATTGGAGCTACCATACATCCACTCACAAGGGAAGTATAAATCAATAAAATTTCTATTGAAACCAAACCAAGATTAAATTAAAAGAGTGATCGAAAACATAGGCTAAATGGCAAATTTTGAGCCACAATTCATTTATGGGTTGAGATAAAACCCTAAAAAATTTAATCCCTTTTATAAAAATCAACGAAATATAATAAGTGGGCAAGAAAGCGTGGCACAATGTCAGAGTGTTTGACTTGAGACAAGAAGATCTTCAGTTCAATCCCCGTCTTGGTTATTTTATTTATTTATTTTTCCATAATACTAATATTTGGTTAATCTAAAATTAACAAATCATGGTAAAAAGTTAAACCATCAGATGGTTGCAGCTACTTCAGAACCAAGTTTTGGTTCAAACTAACACCAAATTTTTAATATTGTAACGCTGTACTACTGCGACGTTAAACCCAACCAACTAACTATAAAAACCGTCTCTACATCCTAAAGAAAACTGCTAAAAGTCCTTACGTGTAGGGATTATACCCTACAATTGGTAACACTGCATTAAATCAATATATCCTTATATCGGTATTTTAGACGAACAATATATCGATTTAAGAAATGTCAACATCGCCCAGCACTAACTGATAATATTTTTACATTGGAACTTTGTTTTTGAATTTTGCACCGGCCACTTGTTTGTGTTTATCGTGTAGGATTGGTTCTTTTTCCTTTACGGTAAAACCGAGTTTTAAAGGATTTTTTTTCTTCTTCAGAGCAGGATGCTTTAAAAATATAAAAAAATTATCAGTTTTAAGCACGAAATATATTTTAAAATTTGCTTTTTTTCTTTCTTCTAGTTTGAAATTTTTTTTTAAGAATGAAAATTACACATCCCCTGGGACCCGCCACAATAAACTTTTCGCACCCTGCTTTCGATTTTTTGCATAATGTATGTGCTGTAAGCGGCATCGCTGTATCATTTATATAATTTTAAATGTTATAACTTATGACTTATAATGGCGTGAGCCCTTAGGAGGACCTGAGAGCTAGGCACATCGACCAGAGGTCTATTGTACCCAAAATCAAAAGCATCCTTAAGAGAAAAGTCTCATAGCTGAAGCAAAATTCAGCAGACACCTGACAGGAATATCCTGCAGCTCCCAAGGCTCAATGAGATGCCAACCAAAATGCTCAAACTTGTGAGCAAAAAAAGCCTCACAGTCACATAAAATGTGCCGAGCAGTTTCCTCTTCCAGACAACAACCACGACAAATGGGATCAGAACTGATACCCACAATGTTCAGATGCCTCTTAAGGTTACAATGACCAGTGAGAGGCCAAAAACCTTTCTCAAACCAGGACAGTCACGATTAAGCTCTTTGCTTGCCTTTGATCATTAGACTTATGCCATTGCCTATAATGCTCCTTACCAAGGAACTTGAAGATAAAGCCATGAAAGTAGTGGAAGAAATACCCAGAACAGGCTCAGGGCCACAAAAGAATGTGCAGGAGCCAAACCTTGCCAACTCTTCAGCCAACTCATTACCAGGAATACCAAAATTACCAGATACCCAGTAAAGTCTAACCTTATTATAGGATGAAAGGTCACAAAGTATCTTGTAGCACTCTCTCACAAGACGAGATGTGAACTTACACTTCACCAGTGACAGGAAAGCCACCTGACTGCGAGAACAGATACGCATGGTTAAATTACGATAACACCTGTCTAAGCACACCTTACAGCATAAGATGATTGCAAAGATTTCAGCTTGGACAACTGTGGCAAACTTTCCAAGAGGAAAAGACAGCCAAGTTTCATCCTTGGGACAGTAAACACCTGGCTCAGAATGAAAATTAAGCTTAGAGCCATCAGTATACCAAACCAAACAGTTGCTATTAAGCTAACTAGGAGACATAACCGTCTCTGGAGATCTTAAAAAGCTTATGAAAAGCAAATTTCATGACCACGTAGTCACTAGGCATAATGAAAGAAAAAAGATCAGCAACAAATGAAATGAGGGAACCCCAAGACACATGTTTAGAATAATTCTTCCACAAGCCCAGACACATGAAACGCTTCATGCAAGTTAAAGCCTCAGTTTTAATACTAAATTTGTTAATGAAGTGGAAGCAGCCCAAGCAAACACTCAAGGGCAGCTGTAGGAGTAGTCTTAATGCAACAATGAAAGAGAAGCACAGACCATCCTTTGCAGTAGTGTACCCATAGGGGGCTCAAGCCCTCTCCAGAACCAGCTGACATGGTAAAAAATTTCAGATATGCATGAAAAAAAAATATTACTCAAACACAGATATTGTAAGCAAAAATAGAGTTTATAAATTATACATTAAATATTAGGAATTTTTGAAATCCTTACTGTCAAACACAAAAACAATGAACTAGTTCTTTCATTTTTAGTTGACAGATATGCTAGACATTCCATTGCAGTTTTTAGGAATGGGCTTCTAAGGTCCTAAAGCATATACTGCTATCACGAAATCGAGTAAGTATCTAAAAAGTCAGGCGGAAGAAGCAATCTGATGAGGAAGTAAGCTGGGATGCATGTCAGAAAAATGGGATACAATTTTGTATTTTAATTTATGAGTATTTATAGCATCTTTACGAAAGTTTGTTTTGTCCCTGGGCAAAATTAACACATTCACATTGGTAAATGAAAATTCTTGTTTGACATAAAATAAAATTAGCCCTGCTCTTAGTCGTTCCTCTAAAACAATATTTTAAATAAAAAATGGACTTTGCATATTCGTGTTAAACCCTTTAAATGCCACTAGTGCAAATTCATGCTAGTGACATTTCGCATCAATTGCTGAAGATAAAATTTAATTGATTTAATCATAAATATGTAAAATTATTTTTCCAAAAATATACCGATTTAGAGGCATGCCAAAAGGCATAGTTTACTGTTTAAAATAGAAAAATACCCCGATAACACTATGTTAGGATATTTTACAGATGCTTGGGAGGGTTGGATCACTTATTTTTTTATCATGATACCTAGAACATACAGTAGGATCCCCACAAATTTTTCATTTTTGCTTCTGATGTCACTGAGATCTAAGCTCCATTCTTGGATAATGCAATTTTTGCCTGTTATAAAAATTCAAATTTCATAAAAAATATATTATATTGGAATACAATATCCTGTAATGATATTACTCAGAAAGGTAACGCTTGAAATATTTACTAACTGAACAAATAACTGAGCAAACAATTCTTTCTAAGTAATATATTATACATTAAAATTAATGTTCTAGGATATTAAGAGGTTCTGCCCCCTGCTTGCTGTGTTCATTAACTCCCACAAAGACTGCACGTCCAACTTGTTTCTGTTAACTGTACCTAGAAGGAGCATCACCCCCTTCCTCCAGATAGTTAAATAAAAATAGCCATGTAAAAATTTAGACAGAAATTCTGTTATAATTTATACATATAACAACTGTAGCTTTTATTTGGCTGTAATTATTATGATTTCTTAATTACTTAAGTGTTACTGCATCTGCATATACATATAAAGCATCGCAAAAGAGTATTAAATTTGATCAAATTTTATTTTCAATGGAAATATGGGAGGGGGGGGGATTTTATTTCAGGTAAATTTTATGTTCACTGGCTTGTCATATTATACACGGCAGTTTTTGATCTTAGATGAACCTACAACTTTATGTTTGCAAGCTCAATTCCAACCCCAACTGATCAAACTACTGTAACTTAGCATGTTGTATACTGAGATAAATTCCTGTATAGCGCCATTCAACTTAAATTCAGTTTCATTCATTCATTTATTTACCAGCAGCGGCTCGTGGACAGAAAATAGATGAAGAGGCATTTCACCTAATATTTTACACTATATTCATTTATAGAGTATAAATTTACATTTAAATAAAATGAGTATTTTTAGTTAAAGTTATGCTTAGTAAAAACTCTGCATTAAAACTACTTAAATGTTATTTCTCAGCTCTTCATCTATTTTCTGTCCATGAGCTGCCGCTGCTGCGTATATGGCCATAAACCTATTACTATACTATAGGAACCAATTATTCTTCAGCCCTCTCCAGACAGAAATTCTAGGTGCGCCTCTGATCCTTTGCAGCCTATTAAGGCAAGCTCTAATAGTAATCAGCATAGTCCTAGACCACCAGACAATACAACCATAGGTGATGCTAGGACAGATAATCAAGGTGTAGATCCAATAGACAGCCTTGGGACTTAAACCCAAATTTTCCCAATTGAACTCTTACAAGCTCAAAATACTTTAATGGCCTTATGTAAGCAAAAATCAACAGTTTAATTTGGCATCAAAGAACACACCTAGAAACTTAACCTCATTTGAGGATAACAGCTTATTTCCCAGGAAGTGTCACCAAAGTTTAGATGTCTCCTCCTAGAAAAAGGAACAAGGGCAACCTTAGATGGATTTACAGATGAGCCCAAATCAGGGCACCAATGTGCAACATGCTGAAGAGCACCATTCATAATATCAGAGACACAGTTACCAAACTTGCTCCTGACAACAATAGTCACACCATCAGCATAACAAACACATGAAATACCAAGACTGGCAAAGTGGACTAACAGAGAGTCGACAACAATGCACAAGATAGGAGAAAGCACTCCTCCCTGTGGACAACCAGATCTAGCATGAACTTTCATGCAAGTACTCATAAGTGAGGCACAAACATACCTAGAGGACAACAAATTAGCAATCCACCTGGTAATAATGAGATTAGTGTCCCTCAAGTCAAGAGCACAAATGATAGTATCAAAAGAGACCTTATCAAACACCCCTTCAACATCAAGAAAAGCAACAAGGGCAATTTCTTTATTTTCCAAAAGAAAGGAAAGTTCATACAATGTAGTATTAGTAGATCTTTTAGGCTCATAAGCATGCTGTGAGGAATCTATGTTATGAATCAGTTCATTTTCCTTCTACTTTTTTTTATTTTTAATTTCAATATTTTTTTTTCAATAATGCTACTAAATAGAAGAAGGTTAATTTGATTAAATTAATAGGTTATTCATATATATATATTATTATTAAACATGAAAAGGAATAATACTCATGGTATTTTAAACTAATAAAAACATACATACATCAGATTTTTTTTATGCTTGGAATTTACAGTGTGTGTGTCCCCCCTACCCCTCCCAGGGTTCTGCCAAATTTTGGTTACCAGATGTCTGGGCAACTAAAAATATCCCATTGGTGACCAGTTATAGTAGAACAGTGAAAAAATTTCATGCACATACAAAATTTTAGGTAGATTCCTTATAGGAGATCTACCTATTGCAATGGTTCTCATGACACGACGTCTGGAAAATTTGTTCATATCTTCACCGATCATGACCCCTAGAACTCAAAACCACCCTCCGTTCAAAAGTTTATATATATATATATATATGTATATTATATATATATATATATATATACACTCCTTCTCATATTTATAAGGACACTTTATATTTTTAAATAACTAACGTAAAAATAATTGTAAACAAGATTATACTAAGTGCACTTAATATATCTAGTATTCTAAAAACCAAAATTGCTATAATTTTTTTAATATAGAACAAAATTAATAAAAAATAATGCAAAATGTGTTTTTCTCCACGTTTTTAGATGTTCATAATTATAGAGACAATCCAGATTTTTTTGTTTAATTTAACTTACTAGTGGATAAATTACAGTTGACATGCGAATTTTTTAACTCCGGGCTAGATTAATTCATATATAAGCCTTCAATTTTTCTTGGACGGACATTACTGATAATTCCTCGAAAAAAAGAACGTTCAAGTAGTGAAGTATGATAAATGTGTTTTTTAAGTGGAAAGATAATTTCAATCCGCTGAATTTCTAATGAAATTCGAAGATCTAAAATTGCGGAAGGAAATGTGATCAAACGTTGAACTGCTGGTTCGATAGGAGAGAGATCTTATGCAAAATCAGAGTTGTTTTACAGAGATCGAAGACTCATAATTCCTCTTACTGCTCTACTCATAATGATTGCTGCCGAATTTGCTCGTAATTTTTAACGAAAGGTTAGGGTCTACATTTATGCCTGTTTAAAATAATTAATAATATGTTAAAATGAATAAAAAACCTGTAATAATCAATCAGCATTTAATGGGGGAAAGAACGTCTGTGTTAAAGTTGAATAAAGACAATATTAAATGGTAACATGTTGCATTTTCGGATTAAAAACATTTTATTCTTGATTAACCAAATGGTTTTAACAGTTACTGGTACGATCTGAAGATAGCGAAAGACAGAGAAGATTTTTTAAAGGCAGCTATGAATCGGGCATTTTAAAGGTGGATCTATGGTGCTCTGGGGAGCTGCTTTTACTGAAGGCAGAATGAATTTAGTAATTTTTACTTTCTCTTACCCATAAGGTAGAGAAAGTATTGTTTTTGGCTCAAATTTTCGAACGCGAGATTTTGTTATATTTACACGTTTTGAGGTCCCCTGAATACGAAAATCATGTTTTTAGCAAATGGTCTGTGTGTATGTCTGTGTGTCTGTCTGTTATCAGCATATCTCAAAAACAAATTACGGCAGAAAGTTCAAACTTGGTATTCTAAATGTGTATCATATAGGGATGCTACAGTAAGCTTTTCGTTAAGATCAAACAAATGGTTCGTGTACAGGGACAATCAAGAGAATTCTAATACATTACGTATATGGGGGAAATTGCAGGTAAGTAGAGTTTAACGTCTATAGACTGCACTAAACCAAATGAAACGAATATATATTTTTTGTAATAGAGATAGTTAACTGGGAAAAAAAAATTGTGTATGTAGGAGCCTCGCATCCCCCCCTGGGGGGGAAGTCCCCCCTCGAGGGGAGTAAATTTTCATGATGGGTATCTTTCAAAAGAGCTCGCCAATACCTTTAAAACGAATGGTTGAACCATCGATCTGCGATAATTTAAAACAAAGTTATCGATTTTTTTCATTTTTAACGAAAAAAAAAACTTAGAAAAAAAAAATCGTATTTTTTTATTTTTCTTTTATTTTTCTTTTTTAATATTGAGAATAAAATGGACTTTTTTTTGGATATTTAGTGTTACACTACTTCTCTAATATGGAAATCGTCTGCATTATCATAAAAGATAATTTTTTCAAATAATAATTTTAATACATTATTTTTTAAAAAGAGAATTATTTTTTAATAACCAAATTAAATATAAATCTAGGTGCATTAATGAAACGGGGGGTTGAGGGGGGCGGTAGCCCCCCTCACACAGAATTAATTATCATATGAAACTCTTCCGAAGCCTAATTTGATTTGTTTAACATAGGTTTACATAACATGGTTATCTTACCTCTTAATCTCCAACCTATATTTATAGTATTAAATTTCTGGGTAAGAGAAAGTCGTGTGAGTGACACACCAGATTATTTCTATTATTATGTTATGAACATCAAGAGAATATCCGCAAATTTTAAACGTGGAATTATCAGATTTTTGTTAGATTTTGGGGGGCAATAATATTGTTTTCAACAAGACTTACATTTTTGCTTTACTTTTAGAGCAATAGGAAATAGTTTGAAGAAAGAAACTTCTGTATTATTGCCTTTCCCATGGCCTAAAAGTTGAAAAAACCTTAACATATGATATTAGAAAAGTGCATGCAAGTGGAAAGCAATTTTAAATAGTTTAAATGTATTAAGAATATCACATATGCTATATGAAATGGTATTGAAACTGAATATTAAAAAAAAATGTATATATATATACCAGAGAGAATGTCTGACTGTTTAACCCTAAAAAGAGACCCCATAAAATATTAATTTAAAGATTAACTGAAAAAAAGACTAAAATTCGAGCTGTCCTTATAATTGTGAACACCTGAAAAATCATCTTTTTACCATATTTAAAGTTTCTTAAGATAGAAAAACGATAAAACTTTTTAAACATAGTCTATTAATGAAATTCAAATTAATTAAAAATATATTTGTTTAAATAATAGTGTTCAGTGTTTAGTTAATGTAGAAAAACGGGTGTCCTTATAATTATGAGAAGGAGTGTATATATATACATGTATAACGCTTTTTCCCATGTTAAGTTGTGAACACGATAACTGGAGTAATTTTTATTTAAATTTAACCAGCTCAGGATATGTTGTCAGGACAGTAAAAATCTCAGTCGAGTTCGTAAGATGGGGTGTCCAGCTCAAAGAGGGTGGAAATGGTGGGGGGGAAGGTGGGGGTGGAAATTTTCATATGCCCATAATTTCTTTAATATTGAAAATAGGAAAAAAATTCAAATCAGTCGAATTACCGCCTTACCCTAAAGAACAATTTTTGTATTTAAACTTTTTCGATAGCTTCAATTGCTTAGAAGTTATAAGCTAAAAAGTGATTTTTCATGAATTGTCTTGAAGCCGACATTTTCTATAGCTTTCATTGCAAAAATTTATAATCTGATGCTTATGTCACGTGCAAACGATAATAAAAAAGATCACTGAAAATATAATAAAATTTTAATCACTTTTTAAACAATATAATAATCTGACTAAAAAAAAAAAAAGTTTGATTTAACAGAAAATATGACGTCACTATTACAACAATGTACTGAGAAAAATGAAATAAAATTTTATCCGTGATTTTAAAGAAATAAAATAAAAGTTTACAAATAAATAAATAAATATGTAAATAAAATCAACATATCTTAGGGCTAGGCAGATTTAGACTTAGCTTTATGACATAGATGCTATAATGTAAAAGATAAATGTCATCGTTGAAAAAAAAAAAAATTGTGTAAATCCATGCTAAACGAATTAAACTGGCATGACAGAAAAAGTAATAAATTTGGGGACATTTAGATATTATCCCTTTGACAAATGAACTAGGGACGATTTTAATGAATTTTCCGTTGAAGTTTATTTTCATAAAAACTTAAATTTAAATTAAAGTATTTCATTACTCGAATTCCCTTATTTTGATAAATAAAATTATACCATTTAAAAAATAAATAAAAAACACTCTTTTATTGAAAAGTGAACTAATAAAGGTTTTAGAAAACTATTACATACTTTTAAATCTTTATAAAAAAAATTAATTGTTGCCACTCGACATTATACATCCAAATCCTGTGTCACATACGATAGTTTTGTATAAGTACATATTTTTTGTTTGCCCCTGGAACCTGCCCCTGATAGGAAAAGTGCCTGGAAACACTTGTATCTAGTATTGTCATTGATTATGAAGTCTTGTGCAAAATTTCAGGCCCTTCGGACGACAAGGAGTTGCCGAAAATTGAATTGCGAAAATTCCGTTACATACATTAATAGTTGCATCATATCAAGTCAATAAAAGTGTGTTAATTAAAAACCATCTCAAACGCTTTAATTAATCATTTAAAATATATAATTACAAAAATACGCCAATCTTAATACAAATATCGTTTGTGGTGAATAGTTTAGAATGTCTGTTTAGGCAAGAATATAAAATTTACAATAGAGAGTAATACGTTACAGCTTCCTTTGACTTTTTATCTTGTCGAAATAAGATATTGGTCTGTGAAGAGATATGAGGTTTTCGCATGGAAAGAAAATATAATGGCACCAAAGCTGCCTTTCTCCACCGCCAAGCTCGCCAAATTTTGTCGCCAGACAACAAATTATGTTGCCAAGTCAGAACTTTCGTCGTCAACTATCAAATTTTGCCGCCAAATCACAAATTTCATTGTTAAGTCGCAAGTTTTGTCACCAAAATTTCGCCAAATCATACAATTTACTAAATTCATAACAATTAACATTGAAATTCAGCAGTGCCAAACAGTCCAATGTTAACTAATGTTAATGTTCCAGCTTATATCAACCAAAACAGTTTCACTTTACAATTTTTATTCATCTGACAATAAGAATCACAAAAACACAATACAAAACTCTCAATAATTCAATAAAAATTACAATGAAATAACTATCCAAAAACTGCTACCACTTAACTGTATTTGACTTGACCATAGCAACGCCAAGCTTATCAGTGCTTGACCATAGTAAGGTCACAAGTGCATTTTCACGTTTCTATTTTTTCTTTAAAAGAAAGATATTGAACAACAGTTATATGGATTTTAAATAAAAATTATAATTTTGATTAAGTTTGGGTAGGGAGGGGGGGGGGGGGGGTAGACCAATAGCCCCCTCCGGGATTCACCATTGCTGGGATTGTATATCTTTAAGACTTTTATTTCTTGAATGATTATGAGCTTGAGTTTTAAAAAATTGAAACATTTACAGACCAATAAATCTAGCCTAAAATTTTAAGTAGATTGAATCCCTTTTGTAGTTGAAAATTAAATTTCTTGAAAACAGAATAGTGGCTTAAATAATACAATGTGCGAGAACAAAGCCATTGGTTAAGTATTAATCCATATGTAAAATTTCTTTACATTTGTAATATTAACGTAAAGGAATCTACCTTTGCCTTTAAGCTTGCCGAAAAGGGATTTTTTTTATCTAATTCAGTTTTGCTGTTCCTTTTACCTACCTCCTTCTCTTGTCATAAAAAATGACATATCTTATATATTGAATGAATGGTGTAATTTTAATGTTTTCGGGAAAAATTTAACAATTACTACTATTAATGAAACGCTAAATGTAATACCCCATATATATATAAAATAGCCGCCATACAATATTATATAAATTGCACAATAAACATATGTTCTAACAAAACCTTCAAAAAATCAACAAAATATGCCAAAATGCAGGATATAAAAAGAACTTGTTGACACTTTAACAAAATTAAGTAGCAGAGATTAGATCTTGAGTTTTAATTAACGTAGTTACAGAAAACGACAATGCGAATGCTACAACATCAATAAACTGAACAGGAAAGAGAACTTGCCATCTGCACAAAGAAAAGGTTACATGTAAAATCTCTGCGAACATGAGCAGGTACATGGAGTAAAGAGTTAATTGAAAGTTCATAATCAGACATGTGATTGCTAAAAATAGAAATTAGCTGAAAATGTCTCGCTAACATGATTGGTTGGTTGATTGGTTGAATATTGATAACGTTATTTTTAATAAATTGACTACCTAAACAGTTATATATATAACTTATCTACATAAAACATTTTCAGGATTTTTTCCTTATCATAAAAAGAAATTAAACTATAATAACTTTTACATTCACATAAAACCTTATTAAAATTTCATGTTAACACAAAAACAAAATTTTCAAACAAATATAGAACATAATTTTTATGTATGTACATTAATCATACAAAAAAAAAGTAACAGTACTAACTAATTATCAGTTTCAAACGTGCACAAAACCAACTGAGTATTAGTGTTCTTAAATTGGTTTAGAAAAAAAAAATTTCTACCTGAAAAATCTATCCATTTTTTCCCTTGTTTACTCATTTGATATAGACACGGAGTAAAAAGACAGGAGAAGAAGGTAAAGCTGAAATTTTGTGATGTTGTTTTATAATGTTTACAGATGGCGCCAGTGTACAATACTTCCTTCTCTCCAGCTTCCGCAATGTTATTCAATGGGGAAATGTCTCGTTTTAATTATTTTTTTTTAAATAATATCAAGCTGAAAAAAGTTCGATTGAAAGCAAATTTCATTAAATAGAGTACTATTCTAACCAACATGTTTTTTTTAAGAGCCATTTTATACTAATTTTACTTTGAAAGAGAGCTTTTAAAAAATGACGATCCTTATGAACCGAAGCTAGCTAAAACAGACAATTGGGAGGAAGGAGAAAGGATGAAATTTTGTAAAGAAAAAAAAAAATAAACTTACTTTAGGTGCAGAAAACACGAACTCGGACATTATTTCTCTCCTGGGGCTTTTTTTTTTTGTTCTTACAACTATCATAGCCTGTATTACAACTAGGAACGAAGCATTTATTTGAAACATCTGAATTATGCTGTTTTAAGAACTTACAAACAAATTAAATTGCTTAAAATAAAAAATTTAAAATGTATTCCAGCAAAATTCTATTGAAAACAACACTATATCAGCTCCGAGGTAGGGAGTAATGACAAGTGGCACCCTCAATATTTACCAAAAATTTACATCACAGTTTCGTAGCTTTCTCCCATTGGACCTTCAACTCCTATTAATATTACTCCATGGATATAGATAAGAAATATTTAATTGAGGATAAATAAATAGTTTCATCAAGTTCAATAATAAAGTCTAAAAATAAATACACATATGAGAAATATTGAGCACGTTTATCACATTATTGTTTCTAGAATTGATCATTGATCACTATTTGGAGATAGGGAAAGAGGAAGGGGAGGGGGGGGGGATAAAAAAAAATAATTACATGAGTAAGAGATATTAAACTCTTTCAGTTCTACTTTTAAAATCTAATAAAACAAGTTTAAAATGAATATTGTCATTTATGTTTTGGTGAAGGAAGATTAGGAAATAAAATACTTCTGCAGAAATTTTGAGTGCTGATCGCTAGTTGGAGATAAGGAAAAGGGGGTGGGGTGGGGAGGGGCAAAAAATAATTACATGAGCAAGAGATATAAAACAATTCTATTTCTTTATAGGTTCTAGAATCTCATAGAGCAAGTTAAAAATGAATATTCACATTTAGGTTGTGGATGGAGAAAGATTAGGAATAGGGAGGCTTTCTTACAGCATTTGATCACTGATCCTTAATGGGGTTTCTTCTTTTTTAAGCGAACGATATCCGCGACTTTTTTAAAAACAGAAGAAATTAATTCGCGGATTTCCGCGAATTCGCGGAAAAATCACATGCCTGATAATATTAACACTTCCCCTTGAACTTACAATTCTGTTATTTTCACCATACCAATGTCTCTGTTCAGCTTTATCTAAAAATTGTGAACAATATGATACAGCAAAGGCAATATCAGGGCGAGTAGCAACTGCCATGTACATCAAGCTTCCAACAGCCTGTCTGTAAGGGATTTTCTCCAAATCAACTTTTAGAGAATCTTCCCCTGAAAGATTGCCCCTTTCCATGGGTGTAGAAACAGGGTTGGCATCTTTCATGTTGAACTTTTCCAAAACCTTGTAAGCATAATTTTTCTGACTGATTGCAATATCACCACTTTTCAGCTTTTTTATTTCTAAGCCAAGGTATTATTCAGCATCTTTATGCATCACTTTAAACTCATGCTGCAATTCACGAAGGAAATTATTCTTTATTTGTGGAGTCGTGGCAACAAGTCCATCATCAACATATAATGCTAATAATAACTTCTGTTATTTGTCATTGTTGGAAAACAGACATGGATCAGCATTACTTGCCTTTAAACCATACTTTTCTAGATATTCTTTGAATCGCTTGTTCCAACATCTCGGTGATTGTTTTAGTCCATAGAGACTTTTTACTAATCGACATACTCGACCTGAGTTGTCATCATAACCTTCTGGTTGTTTCATGTAGATTTTTTCCTCTAATGTCCCATACAAAAAGGCAGTTTTCACATCAAACTGTGTCAGCTCCAAGCCCTCATTTGCAGCAACACTGATCAAAGCGCGGATACTTTCAAAACGTGCCACTGGACTAAACGTTTCAAAATAATCTACTCCTTTCCTTTGTGAAAAACCTTTTACCACCAACCTAGCTTTGAATCGCTTGTTCCAACATCTCGGTGATTGTTTTAGTCCATAGAGACTTTTTACTAATCGACATACTCGACCTGAGTTGTCATCATAACCTTCTGGATGTTTCATGTAGATTTCTTCCTCTAATGTCCCATACAAAAAGGCAGTTTTCACATCAAACTGTGTCAGCTCCAAGCCCTCATTTGCAGCAACACTGATCAAAGTGCGGATACTTTCAAAATGTGCCACCGGACTAAACGTTTCAAAATAATCTACTCCTTTCCTTTGTGAAAAACCTTTTACCACCAACCTAGCTTTGAATCTATCGATTTCACCATTGGTATGATACTTCACTTTATACACCCATTTATTTGAAATGGCTCGTCTTCCTTCTAGTAGGTCTGTTAAATACCATGTTTTATTCTCAGATAACGATTTAATTTCTTCATCCATTGCAATCTGCCATTCATTGGCATTTTCAGATTTTATTGCTTGATAGTAATGTTCTGGCTCAAGCTGTTCTGCAATACAACATTCAATAAGGCGTACAGATGCTTTCAGTCCTTTTCTATCCCTTAGTTCTCGAACACAGTTTACATCCTCAGGAGTGTCATCTGAATCAAATTCAGTTTCAGTAGTGGGTGTAATATCTGGTGGTTCAACATTAGATTCTGGTTCAACTCTGACAATGGCTGACGCTGATGCTGATTCAGGAGAAAATACTACATCTCTTGTTCGTTCTATCTTTCTTTTGTCTTTTAACCATACACGATAACCATCAACTTCATCTAAATAGCCAAATAAGATTCCTTTTTGACCTTTTGGATCCCATTTCTTATGTTTCTGCTTAGGAGTATGGAAAAAACACTCTGTGCCAATAATTCTAAAGTGGTCTAGTCTTGGAGTTGTAACCCAAAAAACTTCATAAGGAGATTTTCCTTCAATTGCTGATGTTCCAGCACGATTCAATATGTGCACTACAGCATTGACTATTTCAGCCCACAATGATTTTGGCAAATCCTTAGCAATCATGATTGATCGAGCTAGATCAACAACAGTTCTGTTATTTTGCTCAGCTGATCCATTTTGTTGAGGTGTATAGGGTGTAGTATAGCGAAACTGAGTTCCCATTTTCTGCACCAAACCTTTGAGATCTTTGTTATTATATTCTAATCCACCATCACTAAGTATTGCCTTGATAGGTTTCTGCGTTTGATTTTTAAAGAAAACACAAAATTCTTCAAATTTACTCACAACTTCTGATTTATGTTTAAGAAAATACACTTTTCTGTACTTAGAATAATCATCAGTAAAACAAACAAAATAATTAGAACCACCTACTGATTTTTCCTCCATAGGTCCACAGACGTCAGTATGTATAATCTCACCAATATCCTTTGCACGTTGCTGTCGATTTTGAAATGGTAATCTATGTTGCTTACCTAATACGTATGCTTCACAGAATTCATTACTATTTTGCACATCAATACCTTGAGATTGAAGAAATTTTTTCACATTTTGCTTATTCAAATGTTCTAGTCTCTCATGCCAGATTTGAAGAGAGTTCACTTCATTCAATTGAACTTCCGAAGAGGACGTTGTAATAGTGCTGAGCACACTTACTTGAGGTACAACCATTTTACATAAAAGTCTGAATAAATTTCCATTGCGTATTCCAACAGCAATGACACCTTTCGGCTTTATAAATTCACATTTGTCATTTGACATGTTGAACTTTGACCCATGATCTAATGCTTGACTTACAGAAAATAAATTTCTTGAAGAATCTGGAGCATATAGTACATTTTCCATTACACTGTCTTTCCAGCTACCATGTACAAGCATTTTCACAGATATCTTGCCATGGCCATATGCTTTCATTGTTGAGCTATTTCCAACTCTCACTTCTATTGGGCATTTATATTTTGTAAAACTTTGAAAGCAATCATTTCTGTTTGTGATATGTTGTGTGGCCCCTGTGTCAATTACCCATGTGTCATCACTACCAGCTGCAAGACATTCACTTATAAAAACCTCTTCTTCTTTAGACCTTTTATCATGCACAGTATTTTTCTTATAGTTACAATTATTTTTCATGTGGCCTCGTTTTCCACATTTGAAGCATTTATATTGCTTTCCCTGTTTATTTGCAGGCCTTTCAAATTTGGCTGTGCTACCTCGAACTTTCCCCAAATTGGATTTGGCATGTAAAGCAGTAAGTTCAGTTTCTCGAGAAGAAGATTCTGTCAGTTTTCTCTGCTCTTCTGCAACCAACAGTTTTTTCAATTCTGTTAGTGTTTGTTGCTCTTCAGGCCTTGTACACCAAGACATTTTCAGGGGTTCAAAGTCACTAGATAAAGTTTCCTTGTATGCGTTTTCCTTTTCCATAAGCAGACCTTCTACCATCCATTTCCACCTTACCCAATTTTCTGAGCCAAGAAGTTTATCTGTCGTAAATATTTCCATAATTAGCTATTAATTATATCGCCAAGATCAGTTTTACACCGTGAATCTCGATCACCTTGAATAGGCTTACTTCGATACTCTTCACTTAACTCTGGCGCAGTAGGACACGAATCTGGGCCCCATAACCTGTTGACACTTTAACAAAATTAAGTAGCAGAGATTAGATCTTGAGTTTTAATTAACATAGTTACAGAAAACGACAAATTTTGTAGTAGTTACATAGGATATAAACCAAACGCCATACGAATGCTACAACATCAATAAACTGAACAGGAAAGAGAACTTGCCATCTGCACAAAGAAAAGATTACATGTAAAAGCTCTGCGAACACGAGCAGGTACATGGAGTAAAGAGTTAATTGAAAGTTCATAATATTAACAGAACTTAATACATAAACTCTATAATACGATATTGCATGGTCTTGGACCTTATTTTTTTTAAACAAATTAGTGATGAATTTAAAACAACATCCCCCATTTTCACTCTCATGCTTGACAAAACTTTAAATGATCAAGATTTAAAATGGACATTTTTGTGAGGTATTGGAGTGAGAAAATTGGTACCTCAGAAAAGTATATAGGAAGTATTGCTACTGCCCTAGACATAGCAAATGGTATATTGAATATTATCAAAGCTTCTAAAATCAACCATAAATATCTGCTTATGTTGGGATCAACTAATAGTAATTTCACTACTATTATTTTGTTTCCGATACACCGCAGTTTCAAAGGTTACATTTGGGGTTTTAATTATAGTAATGCCTAAAAAATTTAGTAAGTTTTCGTTTTCTATTTCAAGAGTAAATTTAATGTCTGCATCACTTTCGTTTAGTTTATCATGTTTTTTGGGGGGAGGTACTATTTATTATTGCAAATACGTCGTCAACATATCTATACCAGTGTTTTATTTCTTTAAAGTTTTTTAGAATGTTTCCGTTTTCCATTAATCTCAGTTTTAGTTTAGCTATTACTCCTGAAATCGGCGATCCCATCGGGACCCCTTTATTTTGTTGGTAGAATTTATCATTAAATCTAAAATAATTTTCGTTTAATATTAGGTTATTGGCTGAGATTAGAGTGTGGCTTATTTCATTATTTCCATATTTTTCTTTTGTTTTTTCATTTATAATTTCATTAATTTCTTTTATATTAATTGATGGATATAGATTAATAACATCAAATCTAACCATGAGATCGTTAGGTTCTAATTTCATTTCTTTTAAATTTTTTATGAAATTGTCGGTGGAGTTTAAACTAGTATTTGATGAGGGGAGAATTTCTTGGTAAATGGTTTTCATGTATGTTTCTAAAGTATAGGATGGGCTTTCTCTTTTGTTTACGATAGGTCTAAATTTAGGAGGGTCTTTGTGATCTTTGAATTTTCCAAACATTCTTGCTGTGTTAGGTGCATGGTTGGTTATTTTTGGTTTGTTGTTACTGGGCCATTTTTCTTCATTTATAATTTTATTTATTCTTTTCTGTTAATTTTTTATTTGGATCTTCTTTAAGATGGATAACACCTATATCCTCAATTGCCTTTTCCAGTTTTTCGATATATTCATCGCAATTGAAAAATTGCTATTTTTCGTGTCCTATCGGAAAGAACGCATGCAATATCTTTAAGTTTGTTTAAGTTTTTTTAAAGGCTTTCCTATCTTCCCTATCATTTTGATTATATTTTTATTTTTTCAAGGATGCCTTTTTGTGCTATGTTGCATTATATTGTTTTGATGGCTTTTAGGGATATATTGTAGAGTGAATTCAACTTTAGCTATGGTATCTTTAATGTCAATAGGTTCATCTAATATATATTTATGCCCAAGTTTCAATAATTAGTCTTGATGTGTAGAGAGTTTTACATTAGAGAACTCTCTACACATCAAGACCAATCATTGAAACTTGGGCATAAATATATAATAGATGAACCTATTGACATAAAAGATCCATACTTAAACTTCTTCAATGTAAAACTCTCTACACATCAAGACTAATTATTGAAACTTGGGCATAAATATATATTAGATGAACCTATTGACATTAAAGACTTATACTAGGCGAGACGTATAACCCTCGACGATAGGTCTAAAGCCCCAACCCTACCCTCTTGCTCCTTGATGTCTTTTTCCACCCACCAACCGCCGCCATTGCCGAGTCTTATACAAGGCGAGATGTATTAACCTTCGACGACAGGTCTAATGCCCCAACACTACCCTCCCGTTCCTCGATGTCTAGTTCTAGTCAATTTCATCCTTCTATTCTTTCTGGTGTTAGCCGTTTTTTTTTTTTTTCTCCATACTTGACATTGTGAGTTTTTTCATCCCATGTTTCTATGGGTTTTTAGCTTTTTTTTCTTGTTTTTTACATTCTAAAGTGCGGTGCCCACCTCACTTTAGGATGTAAAATACATGGGGAAAAAAAAAGCTAAAACCCATAGAAACACGGGAAAAAAGAGTGAAAATTCTATAGAAAAAAGCATGGGGTGAAAACAAAAAAAACTCATAATGTCAAGTGTGGGAAAAAAAAAAAAAAAAAAAAAAAATGGTTAACACCGGAAAGGATAAAAGGACAAAATTGACTAAAAAAAAGACATGGAAGAGCGGGAATGGGCGGGCTGGGGCATTCAATATATCGATGGGGTTTAATACGACTCACCCAGTATAAGACTCGGCTAAAGTTGAATCCATTCTACAATATATCCCTAAAAGCCATCAAAACAATATACGCAACATAGCACAAAAAGGAATCCTTGAAAAAATAATATTTAACCAAAATGACAGTGAAGATAGAAAAGCCTTAAAAAAACTTAAACAAAATAAAAATATTGCATGTGTTCTTACTGATAAGACAGGAAAAATAGCAATTTTCAATCGCGATGAATATAACGAAAAAATGGAAAAGGCAATTGACGATATAGGTGTTATCCATCTCAATAAAGATCCAAATAAAAAACTAACAGAAAAAAATAAATAAAATTATAAACGAATGAAAATGGTCCAATAACAACAAACCAAAAATAACCAATCATGCACCTAAAACAGCAAGAATGTTTGGAAAATTCAAAGATCACAAAGACCCACCCCCAGTGGCAGAAAGTTTTGTAGCTGTCTGTGACAGGCTTTTAAAATTTCATAATCTGTCGGCAAAATTTGTGTGTAATCAGGGGTGAAAATGGCTTACACTCAAAAAGCCTGAAAGCTGATGGGGCTTAACATCAGTAGTGATCTTGTACAACAATACACGAATACAATTTTACTACAGAACAATATAGTATAAACAATTGTATTTATTCAATTCATCTCATTCAATTAAATATTTTATAGCAATGTTTGACACACGACATGAGATATGTCGATAAGCGTGAAGGTGTCGTCAACGTAACGGGTCCAAAAAGGAAAAGATATTTTCTTAAAAAGCAGATATTTACATGCACTATTTCGAAAGCAAGCTTTTTAAGAAAATATCTTTTCCTTTTTGGACCCGTTACGTTGACGACACTGTCACGCTTATCGACATATCTCATCACAATATTGACCATGTCTTAGAAACTTTAAATTCGATTGACAGTAATATCCAATTTACATATGAAATTGAAAATAATGGCTCCCTTCCATTTCTTGATACCCTTGTCTCTCGCACTGTAAATGGATTTTCAACCACCGTCTATCGAAAACATTTTGCTGTCTCCCTTCCTCCCCATGCGCGTTCATGTCACCCACCTATCCAAAAAATGACTGCTTTCCATACTTTTGTAAACCGTGCACTTAATATTTGTTCAAAACCTATTTTATTAAAATCTGAAATTAAATACCTGAAAGCCATTGCAATTGACAGAGGTTATGACTCTTCCATTATAGACAAAGCTATCCAAAAATTACAACTCCCTCGTATTTCGTCTACTAAATCAGTCTACTAAATACAGGCCCACATAAATCGCGCAATAACAGTTTGTAACGACCCTAAAATTCTAAAAAACGAAATAAAAAATATTAAACAATTTACACAAAAGGCAGGTTACTCAAATAAATTAATAGATAACTTATTCAGAAAAAGATTAAAAAATTTAAATCAGATCAATAACTTTCAAAAACCTAAACTAAAATACACAACTTCAATTCCTTATGATCGTGCAATCTCCAATAAAATCAAAAAAGTAGCAACAAAACATAATATAAACATACCTGTCAAGCCAAACCCTAACATTTTCCAATTAATCAGAAACGACAAAGATAAATTAAATCCTTTAGAGACAGCGGGAATTTATAAAATTCCATATACCAATAAACAAAATAATGAAATGTGCTATATAGGTAAAACAAAAAGAAAAATAAAAACAAGAATTAAAGAACATAGCCATGATATAATGACAGGTAAAATAACAACCGCGTTAACCCAGGTAAATAAAAACGAAGAAATAGACATAAAATTTGATCAAGTAAAAAAGTTGGCCAACTACCACAACCACAGTTACGCTACAGTAAGAGAATCCGTAGAAATTTTAACAAGTTCCAATTGCTGCAATGGCAACGATGGGGCAGTAATCAACCGCCAATGGCGAAGAGTATATATAGGAGGGAAGAAACAAGAAACATCAGTTTCGAGCGACTTCGCACACTGTGATGCTGGTGATCAAGCTGGAGCGCCCCAGAGGAAACTAGTTCAGCAATTAAACATGGAGTAATAAAAGGTTGTATATTTTATAAAGTTTTAATTAAATTAACTTCATGGTTATAAATTATTTCAAGTAAATCAGTCTCTTTTAATATCAGTATTGTCTTACCCTATTTTCCTAAATCCAGTCAAACCATAGCTAAAATTCTCAAACAATATGATTTTAAAATAATATTTTCGCCTTCCAATAAACGCACCTTTTCTCAGTTAAAAGATCCCATTCATATACATAATTCTTGGGGTATTTATAGTATTTCAGTGTGGTTTATCATATATTGGCCAAACTAAACGCAGTCTTAAATTTCGTCTAAAAGAACATATGAATTACGTCCGCAAACAAGAAACCAATAAAACGGCTACTTCTAGACATTGCTGGGAGGAAAATCATAATTTTAAATTTAATTCAGCTAAAATAATTTGCAGACCTAAATCCATTCAGGAACTCGATTTCTTTGAAGCTTTTCATATTTATAAAAATTTTAAAAACCTTGTAAATTGTGATTTCGCTATTCCCTATTTGTCTGACTGTTGGAAATTTTATATTCAGTCCACATTTTCCTAATTTTTCTACTGTTTACACAGCTAACTTTCCTAAATTCCTATTGGTCACTCTCCCCAACTTTCATGTAATCCTACTGGTTGAACTAAATCCGGCCTCTCTCCTATATATACGAGCACTTCTCCTGATTCAGAATCCTTCTTGCACTAAAGACAGTACGCTTTAGGCTACCGAAACAGCTGTATGCATTTTCGGCGTTTCTGACGTAGTAGTTTATTCGGGTTTTAACATTTAAGAATACATACCGATTTTTTCAAGTCCTGAAAGATACTTGGCAAAACTATTATTTTTGCTTAAAATGTTGTTACTATTTAACACTGACATACCAGTTGCAGCAATTACTCTTTTGTACAATTACTTGTTAACCCTTTAACGTGCAGTGTACTCGCCACAAGAACGCTATTTCATGAATTTCTTTTGCATTCTAATTCCGCAAATAAATCAGCAACTATTACTGGAAATCAATCATTTAAGTCTAAATAATGACACTAGATGGTAGCACTACAAAATTTTTGCATTTATCTGCTTGAAAAAATAATGTTACGTAAGCTCGATTTTAAGGAAATTGATTTTTCAAGCTTAAAAATTATAAAAAAGGAGATTTTTTCAAAAATATCTACTAGAAGTCATTGTAAGGATCATGATTAATAAATATGTACAACACTTTTCACATTTTTATGTTAACAATTTATATTATACATTTAATTACTATCCCTCCTCTTCATGAAGACACCGCACGCTTACGTAATGCTTTCCCCTATCTCTTGAGAGAGATTTATGATTGAATTCTGCGTCGCAGTCACTTCAGAAGTGTTTATTTTGTTTGCGGCTAATCAGTGATTTGTAATAAATTCCCTGAGACTATTTATTGATAAGAAACACTTCATAAAAACTTGTAATTATAAACTTATTGATAAAAAATGTATTTCAAAATAGAGATATAAATCTTCTTTTGTATACAAATATACAGTAGTATGGTATAATTTTTATTTTACATAATTTTCTTCATATAATATATAATTTTTATACATATATATTTACCTTTAAAATATGATTTTATGTATACATGATTATTTCATAAATATTTTGTGCTAATCGTAATTTTATACTTTTTATGAAATATCACTTGATGAAAATTTTGTGAATTTTAAATTAATATTTTCTTAAAATTAGTGTTTTATTAATAAAACTTTATATAAATAATATTAAACATTAGTTTTCATTATATCATATTATTTGATAGAGTTAATGAGAAAAGCAGAGCCATAAAAGTAAGTTTTTTTCTCCTTATAGCTAGAGAAGCTAAAAGTCCTAGACGCACACCATCCCCATGACGAGGACGGCTCCTTCTCCTAAAATAAGCATGTTAATTTTTTTAAGTGCATATTATTCATACAGAGGGTCATATTGTTTAATATCATGTACAATTTTAGTTGAAAAAAAAAAAAAATATATATATAGTCGCACACGTTAAAGGGTTAAGGATACTCTTTTCAAAATTCCTTTCTCCTCCTCAGAGGAAAAAACAAATAAATAATAAAACACTTTACAAATTAAATTTTATCTCCCAAAATGAATGACTTCCTTTTTCTATATTTTGTCATAACAACTGCAATAGCTAGTTCAAAGTAAATAAACTACAAATAAAAATGAATTTGTTTCACAAATAAAAGTAGTTGTGCAAAGAAGATATTTACATTGTATTAACTTGTCCTTTCTCACTATGCATGCATACATAACACATATTTGACTTATCAATTGTTACACACATGCACATAAAAAATTCTCATAAATAAGAGAAAAAACTTCAACAATTAGACACAAAAATTGAATTTTAGCTACCAACAAGTAGCTGATAGATCCTTTAAGCTTATTATTCACATTTTAGCAAATTTATTTTGTGTTAAATTGCATTAAACAAATTCTTTTGAAAATCGACCATATCCAAAAGAAATAGAATAAATAAACATAAAACATTTTTATTCTTTGGAGAAAATTTTTTGCATGAGAATAATTTCAAATAGGAAAAATTTGATTAAAATAACAATACCTGCATAACTGTAACAGCACCATAAGTAACAGCAGTCCAGTAGATAGAGCCAACAACAATGCCAGCTGTTGCCAAAGGACAAACTTTAAACATGATTCTATCTGCAACATCTAAAATAAACACAAGACGACCTGTTTCGGAAAAGGAAATACATACATTACTCTTATTTTCTTCCGCAAATTAAATAATATATATATATATATATTATTTATTTATTTATTTATATAGATTATTTGTATGTATTAATGTATTACCATAGTTTTTTTTTTTTTTTTTCAAACATTTATTATTAAAGTTCAATG
This sequence comes from Salticus scenicus, assembly GCA_963930645.1. Taxonomy (NCBI): domain Eukaryota; kingdom Metazoa; phylum Arthropoda; class Arachnida; order Araneae; family Salticidae; genus Salticus; species Salticus scenicus. Next base: position 331,877,765 of record OZ005649.1, read on the forward strand.
ATGTGTTCAAGGAGAGAATTAAAAACCTTCATTAAAGTTCGTTCTCACAAAAGAAAAATCTAATACCTTTTTCTTTTATAAAACATTCTTAAATATTTCCTGGGATTTTCACATTAATGTCATTTGCTATAATGTAAATGACATTATTTTCACATGACACTTGTTACAATGCAAATCTATTATAACACAATCTTATCAAATAGAACTAATATTGTGGTATCCCCCAGAGTCCAGTAGCAGAATTTTCTGTATCTATCTGCAGCAAAACAAAATTTGTCTGCAATTCAGGAACACCGGGACCGTGTCTGATATCACAAATAGTATTGGCAATCCATAAAATATGCAAAATTTACAGATACAAAGAAAACTAGTATGTTGTGGCCACCACGAGACTTTTTTCTATATTTTCCTATACAAATTCACTCAGTAACAATATTTAAAAAAAAAAAAAAAAAAAAAAAATCCAAGTTTTTTTTTTTTTTTTGTTAAAAGTAAAAAAAATCGATAACTTTGTTTTAAATTACCACATATTTATTGTTCAACCATTCGTTTTAAAAGTATTGACGAGACCTTTCGAAAGATGCCCATCTTGAAAATTTACCCCACCCCAGAGGGTACTTCCCCCCAGGGGGGGAAGCGATGCCCCCACATGCACAATTTTTTTTTCCTAATTAACTACTACTATTAGCAATAATTCATATTAATTTTACAATCACAGGTTAAGAATAACTCTCATTATGTACATTTATACGAAATTTTGTCCTATACACCATGTTAAAAATTTAGAAGAAATACGATCACAGCGCCTCCTGTTGTGCGATTGATCCCCAAATCTAATCAGCACCAGTTTATGTCAGGAGCCAACTAAATACCAAGTTTTGATAATTTCGTTAAAAAAAAAAAAAAAAAAATTAAGATTTTTTTTTCTAAGTTTTTTTTTTTGTAAAAAGTAAAAAAAAAATGATAACTTTGTTTTAAATTATCACAGATTTATAGTTCAAACATTCGTTTTAAAGGTACTGACGAGACCTTTTGAAAGATACCCATCTTAAAAATTTTTGCCCTATATCACCATGTTAAAAATTTAGAAAAAGCGGGATGGCAACGCAACCTGTAAGACGATTTTTACCAAAAGTTGATAGGCACTAATTTATGTCAAGGTGCAACTACATACCAATTTGTATGAAATTCTGTCCAGTAGTTCCTGAGGTACAGTTGCCACAAAATTTTGTCACACACACACACACACAGACAGACAGACAGACAGACATTTTCTAAAAATGGTCAAATCGTGTTCTACAGCTCTCAAAACGTGTAAATCCATCAAAAACCCGAAATCGAAAATTTTTACGAATCCAATACTTTCTTCTATTGAAGATAGAAGAAAGTAACTAGTATGTTATGGCCACCACAAGACTTTCTTCTATATTTTCCTATACAAATTCACTCGGTACAAATAATTTATTAAAACACTTATTTATTAACATTATCCATCACGATGAATACAGACAATTTTTATCTTAAGAAAACTAACACTAAATATACGAAGAAAGATAGTTTTATTCTCTATAAGTAATATCTTAAAAAAGGCATTTTCATGATGATTATTTCACATATCGAGTTTCATACAGTTATATGCCACAGAAGTTGACATATAGCCTTCCCATTATTGAGGAAAATTGCAGTATAGCAGCACCACCTGTTTGAAGGTTAACACCAAAAGTTGACAGGCACTAATTTATGTTAAGGTGCATCTACATATAAATTTATATGCAATTCTGTGCAGTAGTTCCTGATATATAGCCTTTCCTTAAACTGCGAAAATTGCTGTATAGCAATACCACCTGTTGGCCAATAAGTATTTGAATTGAATCAGCATAATGCCTCATAATGGAATTCTCACATATCAAGTTTTGTTTGATTACACCCAATAGAGCCTGAGATATAGCCTCCCCTTAAATTGCAGAAATCGCTGTATAGCAGCATCCCCTGTTGAGCAGTTGACACCAAAAGTTGATAGGCATTAATTTAGGTCAAGGTGCCTCTACATATAAATTTATATACAATTCTGAGCAATAGTTCCAGAGACACAGTCGTCACAAAATTTTTGTCACACACACACACACAGACAGACATTTTCTAAAAATGGTCAAACCGTGTTCTAGACCTCTCAAAATGTGTAAATCCATCGAAAACTAGAAGTCGAAAATTTTCATGAATCCAATACTTTCTTCTACTGAATATAGAAGAAAGTAATAAATCAAGAATACGCAACAAATATTGTAATTTAGACACCGAATGTAAATTGTATTCGTATTTTAAAGCCTGGCATTTCTTTTTAAGATTATCCTGCTGCATTGTTTCTGCTTTTGGGACCCAGGGTTGATTTAAATAGAATTTATCATAACTGTTTCATTCTCTAAAAAATATATTTGAAAGAAAATGTATTTTTGCACAAAACCATTATAAAAATGCATTTAGTTATTAAAAGAGATAACTAAATCTGGATAAAAAAATAATATAAATTAATACTACACTGATTTCCAATAGTTAAGGTTGTACATCAATAAGATTTCCTCTTTTTTTCTTCCCATGTTATTTAATGGGATTTTTGTTGCTTTGTTTTATAAGAATATCTCATTTAAAAATAAAGTTTTTTGAATTCTGTTTTTTGAATATTACTCTTTGACAGGGTTGGGTTTTTGTCGTCAAAAAGTGGTTTTTGACATGACAAAGGTTTAAACCGTCAAAAACCTCTACCGTCAAAAACCTGTATTGTCAAAATTCAACGTGTATAAATGAGCTAGAATCTGGTTAAAAATAGGATTTAGTAATATTCGCCATATACAAGTGAATATCTAAATAATATGCTGTTTATAAATTAACAAATCTTAAAACAATTTGTACATAATTTATAAAAATTTAGATAAATATACCGGTTTATAACCTAAGAAATATATACAATGTATGCATAGATACTTGAACACGACACCAATCAACCAACCAACCATGCATAGATATATTTTGTATCTTTATGTTTATTTAAATTAATATTTATGAAATTCTAAAATTCCAAAGTTACTTATGAATTTTCACATAAGCCACGAAAACACAAAAATACTGGATTTTTTTTTCTTTAACATAATATATGTGGACAGTACATTAATATGAATTTGAAAATAATTATATTTACAACCTACATTTATTACACTTATCATTTATTAATAAATTTTTATTTGCTTGTTATTATTTTTGATTGTATAAATATTTGTGCCTGTTTATAGCTTGGACTATTGGTGTTTGGCGTTTCGGGAGTAAGGCTGATTGACTACTCTAGTGTCTTAGGCCTAAGGAGTAGTGCCCTCCGTGTGGGTCTTTCTAAAGGGTCCTAGTCTGTATTTATACAAGTTTCGGAGAAAACGACGAAAAACTCTAAATGGCTAGGCCGACGAGCTCACCCTGGGATCGAACCTGGCACCTCAGCTTTGAGCATAGAACTGCTTGGCCGCAGGTGGGTCCTACAGCTTAGACTAATATTTTTTTAAAAAATCTGTATGGGTAAATATTAAATTTATTACAATTTATACATGTCCAGAAAGCATTCATATTTCTCTTACGGTAATTATAAGAATTCCAGACGCAATTCAAGCTTGTTTAACATTCAGAATTATTGCTTTTTCTTAAAAACTTGCAATATCAGCAGTCATTAAAAAAAAAAAAAAAAAGTTATATTTTTCTATAAAATATTTAAATACAAAATATTAGGTTATGCATTTTTATTTTACTGGTTGAATACATAATACTAAAAGCAAAAAAATTGAAATATACAATGTTGTATTGCAAATAAAATGATTTGTGAATCAAAATGATCTATCAATGATTTATAGATCATAAATTTTTAGAAGCCTAAAGTTTTGTTTTCATATAATTAATCAAAATGTTATAATAATGCCTCTCCAAAAAATTAATATGTTTACCTTTTAAAGCATACTTATAAATAATATCTTATTAAAAACAACTATATTTTTAAAGTATTACATAACTAAGTTTAACGTGTACTATATTAAGCATAGTTATAAATAAATTTTGTAATAATATATAAAAGTATCACAGCATATTTTGAATGAACATAGAAATAATTCATACCTAGTAAAATTTTAAAAGCCTAAAGTTTTGTTTTTTATATTAATCAAAATGTTATAGCAATGTGTTTTTCAAAGAACATCAATTTATTTACTCTTCAAAAAAAATTTATGAACTATATTTTATTAGGCTAAGTTTTTATATGACAATTAAATTATAAATATAGGTTTTTGACATTTTTGACAAGGTGGTTTTTGACATGACAGTTTTAACCATGGTTTAAACCGTCAAAAACTGTCACGTGTCAAAAACCTGCCAACCCTGCTCTTTAAATATTCGCCTTTTAGCTCAGTGAGCAGTTTTTTTGCACATTTTAATTAAACTCCACTTTAAGGAATTTCTATTATTATTATTAATGCCTTGTTGTCATATGTGTGTGTAAAAAAAAAAAAATAGTCACTGTATATTTTACAATCCTTTACATTTTCCTCTAAAATTTTGTAAATGTAATGCAGTGTTTTTATTTTTTTACTTGTGATTTTTACTTCATACTTTCCCAACAATTTTGCATTTTTAGTATATATTTCTTGTACATTGCTTTTATTTAACTTTTTATCAATATCCATCCAGTTATAGTTCTTGTGCATGCCCTCATTTGGTCACTCTCATACCAATTAGAGGCCCACCAGCAGCCGAGCTATTCTGTGCTCACAGCCCCAGTAGCAGAAATTTTTCTGCCAATCTGCGACAACTATTTGGGCATTAGAAAATAATCTGCAGCATAATTTCACAATAAATTACAGAAAAAAAATTACTAGATTCAGTAAGCATATTTTTATCACAAGTTTGCACTTATCTAATGTTATTAATCTGTTAGTTATGTCAAAGCATTGTAGTTATAAAATTTCGATTACATAGAGCTAGGTAAAAAATTGGCATTAGCCACATTATCCTTCATTTTGTATAAAAACTACCTTTGTTTATGACTTTGTCGTACTGACTCTAGTAAAATACTTGTAGTAAAAGACTCTAAACATTGAAATTAATGCTGCTTTCTAAAATTTTCTGGTTCCTGTGTAACCAGATGGACAGATATTAAGACGTATAAACGTCCTTTTATCAACAATTACAGCTTGTTTAACATTGCCATCTGTACATCTTAATTGCATTTTGCTCCCCATCTCAATGTCTGAGCCCCAACTTTTACAGAAATCTTCTGATACTGAACTTGAAACTGCAAATTTAAGTAACTTAATAAGCAAACAGGTATTTTCTTTAACAGCTCACTAAAAGACTTTTCGTAAAAAACTTGAGATCCTTTCAGATCCACTTTCTTCTTCTATAGTGCTAGCGATTCATTTACAAAAACACTGGTATTCATGCAAAACGGTGTCAAAATCATCTAACTTTGAAATTGATACAAAATCTTGTATATATTCAAAGAAGCAGCAACAAAAATGACATGAGTAGTGAGCGATATTGATTCTACCTCTAAACAGGTTCTGCAATTTAATGAAACAAGTTTAAACAGAATATTGGCAGTTAGGCTGCATACAGAGAAAGGTTGAGAATCACAACACTTCTGCAGGAAGTTTCATTACCGATCGGTTCTAAATGGTAATTGGGGGGAGGTGCACCAAAATATTATATGAATGAGAAATATTGAACAATTCTACTTCTTTATACATTCTAGAATCTAATAAAGTAAGTTTAAAATGAACATTGACATTTATGCTGTGGATGGAAAACGATTGTAAATCACAATGCTTCTGTGAAGCGTTTGATTGCCGATCATTAGCGTAGTGTGGAGTTGGGGGTGGAGGGGAGGGAGTAAAACAAATATACGAGTGAGAGATATTGAACAATTCTACTTTTTTTTTTATATGTTCTGCAAAATAAGTAAATAAGTTTAAAAAGAACATTGAGATTTATGTTGCGGATGAAGAAAGATTTGAAATCACAAGAATTTCGTGAGGGGTGGGGAGGGGGGGGTCACAAAAAATTACATGAGTGAGAGATATTGAACAATTTTATTTTTCATAGGTTCTAGAATATAATAAAGCATGTTTTTAATGAATATTGACATTTATGCTGTGGATGAAGGAAGATTAAAAATTACAACGCTTTTGTGAAACGTTGGATCACTGATCGTTATTCAGAAGGGAGGGGGGAAACTAAAACAAATATGAGTGAGATATTGAACAATTCTACTTCTTTATAGGTTCTGGAATCTAATTTAGTAAATTAAAAAAGAATACTGACATTTATGTTGCTGATGGGAAAAAATTTTGAAATCGCAAAGATTCCGCAATCTGTTTGATCGCTGATCTTTAACAGGTGTAAGGGAAGGGCTGGGGGAGGGGGGTCACAAAAAATTACTTGAGTGAGAGATATTAAACAGTTCTACCTCTTTATAGATTCTAGAATTTAATAAAGCGTGTTTAGAATGAATATTGACAATTATGCTGTGGATGCAAAAAGATTGAAAATCGCTCTTTCCTGCCAAAATCGAGATTTGGGAATTTCTGCATAATGCTGATTTGGAAAATAATCTGCAGACTTAAAAAAAAAAATATATATATGCGACGCACGTCGCGCGTCTCGCTTTTTCTGCTATGGGGCTCACAGCTGGTGCCGGGTTCGATCCCAGGTAGTGTTCGGTGACCTATCCTGTTTTCTCCGAAATTTGCATTACAGGCTAGGACTCACTGAGAAAGACCTCCACAGAAGGTACTTACCTTCAGGTCTTGAACCCTAGTACAGTTAATCGGCCTTATTCCCAAACACCAAAAACACCATCCCAATTAGAGATTTCTTTGAATATATCAGGTTGGATACGTGCAATGTAACGAGTTGTTTAGCAGCTTTTGAAGGAAGTCTGGCACATGCGAAATATTCTTCTTATTTCACTCAGAATGCTTTGGCTTTGTTCCTTCCCATACCAATTTTGTTAAAAGTTTTTTGTTTTTTTTTGATTGATTGCGAATAGCAACAGTTTACCCACTTAATTCTGAGTAGTTGATACGATACTTCCAAATTCCAAATGCGTTAAAGAAACTATTAAAGAAAAGGGAATGAGGCTTCCTTATCATTCACATCTATTTGTCTATGAATAATACCCTTCCAGCATCTACTTCCAGTGGCTGTACTACTCCCTCCCCCGCAAAGTGTTTGAACGGACTTTTCTAAAAAAAAAATAATGCATCAGATATAAATAATGTCACTCCCCTGTTGAGATCCCTTGCCCTTAGGTCCTATGTCCTGCCGCATCGCAGACCTATTATCGCCGCTACTATTTAGGACTGCTAAGCGGTTCTTATCTAAATTTCTTGTTCCTTTCTCATGTTCATGTTTTTTAGAATTGTGGAAAATACACACTTTTTAAGAGAAAAAAAAATGAGAAACTACATATTTTAAAATTTAGATTTTTGTCACTTTTGTTCCGGGCCCCCCAAACTCCCAGCCCCCTGGGCAGTTGTCCCCTGTGCCCCCCCTCCCCCTGTCACCGGCCCTGGGTTTAACATCAGTGATGATCTCGTGCAACAGTACACAGATACAATTTTAATACAGAACAATATAGTATAATCAATTGTATTCATTCATCTCATTCAATTAAATATTTTATAGCAATGTTTGGCACAACAGAATATAAATAATTATAAATAATAGAAGTATTAGTTTTAGTTTTGATACAGAAATTTTTATAAGTGAATTGTTATCCGAAAGTTGCAGATAATTTTTTTTTTTTTTTTAATCAATGCAGACAAAAACTGTCTGCAAGCTGTTTTTCTGTGTCCGTAACTATGTCGCCGTGTTTCTGCCACTGGGGGTGTAATAATAATAATAAAAAATAAATAAATAAAAAACAGAATAAAAGAACTTCACTCAGATATTAAATTTAATAAAAGTACCACAACACAATCGAAAACTGCTCTAAATGAAAATATTAGCATTAAATTTAATGAGCTTGAAAACTGGCAAATTACGAAAACCCTACCCACACATTTTTAAGAGAAAGATTTAGAAAAAATTAAAAATATTGATTCTCATAATGGTAACAAGCCTAAGGCCAACATCAACTAATTATGGTGCCACCTCATTGAGAATAAGAACAACACACAGGAAAACTTCAGTTGCAGAGCCAGTGCTGACCGTAAAGGTCCTTCCTCTAAGGATGCTGGGGAATCCCATACGAAAGTGACTCGGGAATAAAATTTTTAAAGTAAGGTTGTTTAATTTTTAATGAAGTTTAAACACTTTATATTTAATGATTAAAAAAATAAATATTTGATACTTAGTATAGAACATTTCTTACCAAAAGGAGGAAAAACTAATATATATTCTTCATTACAAGCAGGACAGGACACAGCAGCAGAACTATTACCCTTCTGCTTTTCATCTATCCATCGTTGAAGACAACCTTGATGAACCCACTTAGAGAAACCCCGGCATTTACATGGTTGTACCCATTCAGCATCTTTATCGTCTTCTGGACTTCCAAAGCAAACCCAGCAATTAATTCGATTGTTACTAGAAATAAAGTTTAAATAATTTCAAAAAAGCTATTATTTTTTTTTTCTTAAATATAAATAAATAAAAAGCAAAATTTAAAAATTCATGTATAGTCTAATTCAAAATTAATTTTGTGCATTGTACACTCCTGCTCAAAAGTTTAGCAAGATTTGCAAACAATCAGTTTTTCAATTTAAAAACTTATCTCTTGATGAAATGTTTTCAAACATTGGGTATTTAAAGAACCTGATGTTTTTCAGTGAAGATTTGTTTAAGACAACATTCAGGGGGGCGGTAACAAATTGAACAAAATCAATAATGTAGATTCACTTAACAATCACCTTGTATCGTTAAGTGAACGAAATGAGCTGCAACTTTAGGATATGTTAATATAGACCCAGTTCAATTTGTGGATGAATCTGTGTGATGATAGTATTTAAATAATGGAGATATAAGCATTTTTTTTTCCTCCAAAAAAAAAAAAAAAAAAATCAACATGTTTTTTTTATTTATAATATACAGTTTTTAACAAAAATTATTCCCACTTTCAGATAAGATGGAAAAACACTTTTAAAACAATATACTGCAATCAGAATACAAATATCTTAAATATCTCATGAAATATGAAAATTTTTTTGAAAAAAGTTTTCACTGTGCATATGCAAAAGATTAAAAAAAAAATTACTGCATAGGTTGAAAGCTAGGTATATTGGGCAACTTTTGTCAAAAGTGCATTTAAATAGAGTAAAAATTAAGCAAATTATCTGAAAAAGAACGAGCTAGATTTCAGATATTTTCCAAGAGTTGAAATTCCTAAACGGGTTTTTCACATACCATACCGCGTAATTAATTTTAAGATCCAATTATTTCAACCATGCTCCAAATGCCCTTTTTCGTGAAAAACCCTTTTTAAGCTTGTAACTGTAACATTTTTGTTTATTTACTTAGATTTCTCAGAAAATAAGTTTTTTTTTTTTCTTAATACAAAAAAGAACTATTGCTAAGTGGTTAAAATAATTGGATCTTTAAATTAATTATGAGGCATGTGAAAAACTCCTTAAGAAATTTCAACTCTTGGAAAATATATAAAATCTAGCTTGTTCTTTTTCGGATAACTTGCTTAATTTTTATATTATTCAAATGCACTTTTGCAAAAGTTGCCCAATATACCTAGCTTTCAACCTATGCAATAAATTTTTTTTTATCTTTTGCACATGCACAGTGAAAACGTTTTTCATAAAAATGTTCATAATTCATGAGATATTTGTATTCTGATTGCAGTATATTGTTTTAAAAGTGTTTTTCCAACTTATCTGAAAGTGGCAATAATTTTCGTTAAAAACTCTGTATATATTATAAATTAAAAACATGCCGATTTTTTTTTGTTTTAAAATAAATGCTTATATCTCCGTTATTTAATATGCTATCGTCACACAAATTCATCCACCAATTAAACTGGGTCTGTCTTAACATATCATAAAGTTACAATTCATTTTGTTCACTTAATGATACAGGGTGATCACAAACATTATTGATTTTAACTTAAATAATTAAAAAACCTTACATTCTTCTTGAATAAAGCCTTAGTACTTGCGGGAAGGGGCCCCTCCCATCGTCAGAGGCAGCACGTTGGCGGCTTGCTTAGTAGTGTTGACACTGTTGACTTGATCTCTTGTAGTCTTGATGGTCCTACACCAGTTATGGTTGATTTCCTGTGCTGGGTCGTTGCCATTACAGGTAAGTGGATTAAACAAAATTTCGACCGTTTCGCGATTCGCGGTGTATATTGCATTGTTGTAATCTGCTAGTTTGCGAGTTTCGTTAAAATTTATATTAATGGGTTCGGTAGTGTTTACTTTGGTGAGTGTGGTGGTTATTTTTCCAAATTTGATATCTGCAGAATGTTCTTTAATACGTTTTTTTATTTTACGTTTGGTCATGCCTATGTAGTGACCAGTATCATTGTTTGTTTTGGAATAAGGAATACTATAAATTCTGGAGGTTTCTAAGGGATCTATTTTGTCTTTTTCGTTTCTAATTGTTTGATAAATATTTTTATTTGGTTTAATTGGGATTTTTATATTGATTTTGTTGGCTGCATTTTTTATTTTTTGGGAAATTCCGCGGTCGTACATAATGGCTGGAGTGAATTTTTGTTTTGGATTTTGGAAGTTGTCTATAGTATTAAGTTTTTTTATTCTTTTCCGGTATAGTTTGTCAATTAAGTCTTTTTTGTAACCTGCTTTAGTAGTAATTTTTCTGATAATATTGAGTTCTTTGTTTAGTAAATTCTTATTAGAGCAAACGGTGATTGCGCGATTGATATAGGATTGGATAGTATTTATTTTATATTGATAGGGGGTTTTACTATTGCAATGAATTATTTCAGTACTACTATTTGGTTTACGGTAAACAGTTGTTTCTAGGGAATGATTATTGGTTTTAATTATACTAACGCCGAGGTAATTAAGAATATTGTTATTTTCTATTTCATGGGTGAATTGTATATTTTTATCAAGTTTATTTAATCTTTCAAGAATAATAAGACCATTTATCAGAAAAAAGCAAACTTTTATAGTCGTACATAATGGCTGGAGTGAATTTAAGAACATTCTGCAGATATCAAATTTGGAAAAATAACCACCGCACTCACCAAAGTAAACGCTACCGAACCCATTAATATAAATTTTAACGAAACTCGCAAACTAGCCGATTACAACAACGCAATATATGCCGCAAATCGCGAAACGGTCGAAATTTTGTTTAATCCACTTACCCGTAATGGCAACGACCCAGCACAGGAAATCAACCGTAACTGGTGTAGGACCATCAAGACTACAAGAGATCAAGTCAACAGTGTCAACACTACTAAGCAAGCCGCCAACGTGCTGCCTCTGACAATGGGAGGGGCCCCTTCCCGCAAGTACTAAGGCTTTATTCAAGAAGAATGTAAGGTTTTTTAATTATTTAAGTTATAATTTTGCTTCTTGTTTTACGAATTCTTTAATTATTGATTTTGCTCAATTTGTTACCAGCCCCCTAAATGTTGACTTAAACCAGTCTTCACTGGAAAACATTATTCTATAGAAAACAAAGACTTTGTGCATATGAACAATAAATCAATTTTATTGTAATTTCTCCAATATAAAGAATTTAAAATATGCTTTAAAGAAATACTGTTCTTTAATGCAATAAATCGGGGTTCTTTTGGGTGTCTTTGTGCATGAGCCAGTTGTACTATTTTTCCATTTTCAATAGAGAACATAGCTTAGTGAACTTGAACAACATATAACAATTTCAAGATATTCTAGGAATATTTGTGTTAATCAGAGCTGACAGAAGGATAGACAGACAGACAAACCAATATTATAAACACTTTTCTATTTTATTAAAAATTGTTTAAAGAAAAGCTCATAACATTAATAAAAAATGCCATTTGAATCAGATTCATTTTATCTGAATATGTATGTGAATATTTATTTTACCTAATAAAACAATTTCTGCTAATCATTTCCAATTCTTTAGGAAATATGCCTACTTACATAAATATATAGTAGGTTATAATTCGTTATGTTTTGTGCAATATAACAATATTAAAACAGACTTTAAAGGGAAACCTTGCATAGACCGAAATGTTTAGGAATTATTTTGTGAGCCCCTGTACGCAAACCATCAGTGATATTTATATCCTTTTTTCAACAGGGAACATGCTATAATAGACCAAAAAACACACATCAGTTTCAAAGAATTCTACAAATATTTACGGCATTTAGAGCTCAGACAGTCAACAGAGCATATATATATATATTTTTTTTTAATTAGAAATTAGAAAGATTAAGAAAACAAAATGATCCACAGCTTATCTCTTTGGTCATAATAGTGTACTTAGATAATGTCACATCTTTGTTTTTAAGTAACTCATTGGTAACCTTCTCTTTCCTACCATTGAACGTAGTATTCATTTTCAGTGAATAAACTAAAAATACAAACAATACAAAAAAAATATAAAAATAAAAATCTTTAAATTATAGTAATTTCTGATTAAGTAATGCACAGGTGTTTCAAGAAAACTTTTGCCAATGTCAGATCCTTTAGATTAATTTCCTCAAACTCCCATGAGCAGAAGGAACCAGTTAGTGTATAAATCATTTATCTATGGAGTCATTCTGAAAAGTCACTGTTATACATGTAGTAAGAACGGGTTCTAACTGAAAATTTCAGTAAACAGCTGAAATAAAATTTTAATTCGTTTCCTTACTAACCTTAGTAGTGATAACCCGTTCTTACTAGTAAGAATGCGAAGTAACAAATGCTCGCAGACGTTTCGCATTCTTACTAGTAATTACGCGCACTAACGGATTTCAGGTATTTATGGTAATATATATATAATAATATGGTAATATATATAATTATATACAAACATAAAGTTTTAATGTTCAGTGTTATTCTTATATACCTAATAATTTAATAGTCAAGTGAAAGTGTGGCATTATTTACTAGTATGCGTTTAGTTTGAATAATATTCTGCTTTTAATATTCAAAGTAAAAATAATTTTTTATCAGGTCCAAAATCCATTAAATCTTAAAAAACACACACTAATGGTCCCGAGTTGTGCAGATTTTTGATTCTCTGCTGTATTTTTATATTTTTGATAATGAGGTTACTGGGTGCTTGCTTGGTTGAAAAGACTTTTGATAAAGAATTTTTTAAGGTATTTAATTTAAATTTAATTTAAAAGTATTTATATTTTATCGAAGGGAGTTCTTGCAGAACTCGGTGTGATGATATGATGTAGAGAGAAAAAAAAAACATGCCAGCCTGAGGAGAGGCAGAGAAAGGTAAGGGGGGGGAGGGGTACATATCTAAATGCTATAAGATACTTGGTAGGATTCGTGTTCAAAATTAAATCATTTTTTTCAATATCAAATTTTAATAGGTTTTAAAAATTTTGTGATAATTGTGGGTGCTTGAGATGGCGATGGTCTGGGCCATAATATTGCAGTATGAATATACAGCATCCAGTAGTTACATAATTTGTTATACAGAATACAGGCACTATATGAATATAGCATAGCAGCACTAATATACATCTGTGTGTTTCAATTTTATATGGAAAGATCCATAATGTGCCAAAGTGATTATTTTACAAAAAGAACCCAATCACATTCAATTTTAGTCACCTTTAACACTTTGGTACCATAAAATGTTTTGGCAATCTTGGGCTCAGATTTTGCAGGCATATGACTAGTTTCACTACAGTAGGCAAAGAGTTACTGCAATTATGAATCACTATGAACTTCTATGCCTGAACTTGTCGCTGGACGCCAGAGCATTAATTTTTTAGTCATCAGATGGGCATATATAAATTATAATATATATGCAAATTAAAAAATAAATATCGTTATTGAATATATATAAACAACAACAAATATTTTACACAGAATAACTAAATTGTTGTTAGCAAAACACGTAACACAAAAACATTAACGCAGATAGGTTATGAGCAACAGGAAAATTTACTGTTGCTTGCAATCAGAGGTATTTACTGATAAGCAATAGATTATATTTTACTACACAACAATTTTTACTATTAATCTTTTTAAATTCGTATTGGCATTATTACTAGCATAACTTATGACATATGATTAAGTTGATGAATTGAAATTTCAGAATACTTTTTTTTTTTTTTTTTTTTTAAATAATAATTTATAATAATTACTAAGAACTTAATATCAATACTTAAATTTACTTAATGATTTATTAAATAGCTAAATCAACATTAAATCAAATCAAATTTTCAACAAACATTTCTATTTATATGAAATTTACCAGATTTTTTATTTTGGTTATATATAAAATAAAAGTATACACTCAATTACATACACACAAATGTGTAAAAATACATTTTAAAATATACACACATAATAACTTTGTGCAGATAAATAAAATAAAAGGATGAACAAAAATATGTGTGATTTAATACAAGCAACCAAAAGGAAATGTAATAAATTTAAATACACAATATATATTGTTTATTAACATTCTTTTAGCATATCATAACAGACTCAAATTTTTAAATTTAGATGAATTTAAACACTTACTTGATGATTAAAGTGAAATAAAAACAATACCTGTCATTCAGATTTGTATTTAAAGCGACTTCATCAGTATTTGTAGAAACAGCTACAGCGTTGTTTTCATCAGTCATTTTACATTCACTCTTAGACACAAATGCATACAGGACAATCAATAAAATAACTGTCGTATAAAATAAAATTTTGATGTGAAATATCTACGCAAGAGAAAGTTTTTATCAGATTAGTTCATTAAGATCTATAGATATCAAATAAAACAGAAAATAAAATACGAAAGATCGAATACCCAACAAGAGCATGTATGTCACATTTCATCATATGCTTGCCAAAATGAAAATAAAAAATTTTAATGTACACAATCTTTTCGTGAAAATAATATTTTTCCCGGATATTATTATCTTTATTATTTATTATTAAAGTTTATTTGAAAATTATTATAGGCAATTTATTTCCTAAAAGTCGAACAAAAAGTTCAATGCAATTTACAAAATTATAATTTTCTTATTAAATTTGAAAATTATATCGTAATAAATAGTCATTATTGAAATTGGCAAATATTTTTTTTATTAAATTTCTTTTTATTAATTTTTAATTGTTTCCAATTAAATTTTCGTCTGCTTCAATACTGATATCGATTGCGAAACTAGAGTTTTGAAAAGATATAACTGTTCCGTTTTTGGCAACCGAGTGCGGCTAAAGAAAATGTAACTATCGTTTGGTTTCGATGCTGCAGTGCGCATTACACAAGACAGTTGAACACAGTAGTCGTCGGTTGTGAAAGACGGGAAGAAAAATCAGCTGAAGTAAAATAAATAAATACGCAATCAAGTTGGCCGTCTGATGGATGATTACAATTTCAGTGTAAATTCGAGCGTTGCAGCCTTATCTCCAGTTGATTTTCAAACAAATTCTGGTAGCACATCTTTGTTTTTTCCGAGTGAGCCGGTTGCGCATACGATGCAAGATGATCTGCTGCTTGATAAATCTACCGGCAAACAACTCCAACAGCTGTCTCCTTCCAATGATAACAATACAAATGGAGATCAGAATTCGGATGACTTTTCTCTGAGAAATAAAAAAAATGAGGAATCAGAAACCGACGATGTTCAGAACGAAAAGAAAAATTTGGACTCCTCTTCCCCAGGGACTACAAGCTCACCTTTGCAACTTGGTTTCTCGGAAACATCGAATACTATAAATATCACTTCAACTGCTCCGAGTTTCTGGTCAACGGTAGGTACAGATGATACTTTTGTTCAAGGAATACCAACCATGAATGGCTCGCTACCGTTCCAAAACTTTGCAACATCCACAAATCCGATTTTAAATACTAATATGGGACCTCAGTTAAATCTCTCGCAGCAGCCTACACCTCAGAGGCGTGCAATTACCGGTGCTCACAATTTTCCTCAAAACAGGCATCAGCCGCAACCTAATTTATTTAAAGCTTACACAAATTGGAGTAATCCTCATCAGACAGCATGGTCAACTCCTCAGACTCCTAATGCCCTATCTGCATGGAATGCAGTCAACATCACAAATCATAAAAGGTCCGTGCCAAATATGAGCCCCATTTCACCATTAAAGAAGACCCAAACGAATGTTGGCCAACATTCTATGGTTATATCACCGTCCAAATTTCGTCGGAGTACATCAATGCCTGTTGGTAAACCTTTTCCTCATGGGCTTGGAACAAATACTAATTATGACATAACCGGCGACGACAACAGGGATGGAAATGTTATTTTGCCTTTCCAGGTAATTTTAATTTATTTGCTTTATGCTAATGCCTGCATTCTAACTGCAATAATTTTTAATATTCTTTCGTTTGTTTTATTATTTATTTCAATAAAATAAGAGTTTTACACTTTTTTTTTTAGTATTTTAATTGTTACTTTATGCAAAGTAGAGTGATGAATAAAAATCACACTATGCAGTACATATTGCAATTGGTCATATCTGTTCCTGTTGCTCTATTTAAAAGTCTTGACTGAAATTGAATGGAATTATTACATGAGCTATTAATGGATGTTAAAAGAGAAATCAGATTATGCTATTATTTTTGCTTTTTAAAATATAAACAAACATTTTCCTTGACAATTGTAAATTTAAGAAACTTAATTTTCAATCTTAACAAAACTGCTGGAGTAAGGATACTTTTTAAATACATAATCTTTAATTTAAACATAAAAATTACTGCTTAATAATTAAAGAATAAAACAGTTTTTAAAAAGGAAAAAAAATTAAAATAGGTTAATGCTAATCTTAATGAAAATTATCAATTGTTTAAATTAATATAATAATGATAAACTTTAATATTATCTAAAATTGTTGAAGAATTTGCTTGTTCTGTGTTCTGTCTAAAATAAATAAAGTCTAGTATATAATATGAGAATGCATTAACTAATATCAGGTATTGATTAATTTATTGGTAATGTTATGATTATTATTGTTACTATAGATCTTCAGATAATGTACAATATAGACCCGACAGTAATGAAAATTAATACCTGGTCCTAATATGACTGGTTTGGCAATTTTTAGTTTGTAATCGTTTTACTATCTGTTGGGACAATATGAAAGTACATATGAATCATATGTTAGGGGAGGTTTAAAGTAAAGTACATTTTGTTAAAATTTTAAATTTAAAAGATTTAATGCAATATTATTTAAGGTGCATGTTTATTATTACTTTTTGAAAACGATATAAGTTATTAAAAAAATGTCGGGATATCGTCTTCAATTTTTATTTTTGTTCTTATTTTTAATGCATCTCTTTTGACCAAAAATCTTACAATAATAATAATATTTTTATATTACAAATAATTTCATAATATAATGTATTAAAATCATTATAATTAATGATTATACCAGCGTGTATTAATTTTTAACATAACTATTTACATATTACTATGAATTGTAAAATTATTTATTCATTTAAGAGAGAGCAATCTAGAAATTATTAGTTGCTAGAAATCATTCTAAAAAATTTTACTTCATCTTCTTTAGTGCTCATCAAATAGAAAAAAAAAAGTTTTATTGTCTTTTGCTAATCATTGTTAAATTTCAGTTGCTATATTCTGGAGAAATTTATTCCCTTTCTTTCTTTCATTTCTTTTTTTTTTTTTTTTTTTTTTTACTTCTAAAGGCAAAATGATGAATTTTACAACGGAAATATTTTATCTAAATATGTATTTTTGTGTGAAATAGTGAAAAAATGTAAGATTTCTTCTCTAAAAGGGGTAAAAAATATATATATATATTTTTTTTTTCTGCCAGTTTTGTTTATCAATTCTATCATGGAGTGGACATTGGATTCTGTGCACACTTTTGGCTTAACCAGGCTCGTTATAGATGATTGTAATAATTATTGCCATAATAGGTCTATTATTCTGAAATTTATTATACTGCTACATAATAAAAAAAAAAAAAAAAAAAAAAACTTAAATTAAATTCAGAATTGCTCATTTGAAAGCTTAACCTTTAATATTAAATACATAAGTCACTAGGTAAATATGATATCAAAACCTAGAAATATTTCCAAAAAATGCAGATTTTTTTTTTCTTTGCAGTGAATTATCGCTCAGCATTTATCTGCTTGTGGTACTCAAACTACATTGGAGAGATCTCCATTATTATGACCCTGCACTTTTTAAATCTTTTAAGCAACTGCATCTTAAATTTATTCTAATTATTTGTGCTTTATTTTTATGAATTTCGGAAATATAAAAAAAGTACAAATAATATTATAAATGCAAACATATGATGTGTTGTATAGTTCTATAGTTACATGGTTAATTTCAGTTTTTTTTTTTTTTTTTTTTTCCCCTGAAATTATTCTACTGTCTGCTTTGTGTCACCCCCATCCTTTCATGGACTTTTTGTGTGTAACATTTAAGATTTGGCTTCTTCTTTTTAGATTATTATTATTTCAGCATTGTTTATTTATCCTAGTGTATATACATTAGTGATTGAATATATATATATATTAAGATCAATTTCTACTTAAAAAAAAAAAAAAAAAAAAAAAGTAGTAGTAGTTAACAATTTTCTGTTATACATTGTTCTAGTTATGGACCTGCTGAGGAAAACTAGGGTACCATTTGGTATTATAAAATTAGGAATGATTATTCATTCATAACCATACAATATATTATATTTGAATTTTCATTCATGAAAAAAGAAAAAAAGCATGTGAGATACAATAAACTATTTTTAATTAGAATTAATAGTTGTTTTATTCAATTTAAATTCATTTCTTTTACCTATCTTTTGTTATAGTATTTATTTATTGCAGAAGATATATCTATGTATTTTATTTTATTATTATTTTTTTTTTTTAAGTAGTCTTACTTACTCGCAGTAAATTAATTATTATTTAAAAGTACAGTGATTTTTAATTATATATTATTTCCAGTGGTTTTTGAAATCACTCTTAGTTTAGTACCATTGCCTAAACTTTTATATGTCTTCTATTCCATTTTATATGGAACAGAAACATAAGTGAATTTCTAATTTTGTAAATAAAACCAAATTTCCACAATTATTTTTTTCCCCCTAAATAGTTTATAAAGAATTTAATTTAATTATTTCCACAGCTAATTATATTATGATTGTGGTGTATATTATTTTCATAATTTCTTCATGATGTGATTTTTCTCTGCAGTTTCTATGTATAATTTTACTGAGGTATTCAGTGTTTTAATTTATGTTATAAATAGATTCATTAAAGGATTAGGCAGTGTGCATAAGAATGCATCTGAAAAATGCATACAATAGTTTAATAGGAATTTCTTTTCTGTTTAACATTTAATTTTTTCTAAAGTTATTAATTTTTTCTTAAATACATAATGTAACTGTATGCATAAACGAACCCAAGCTAATTTAAATGTTTTACTGACTGAGATGGATTTTAAAATTATCCATTTTCAGCATATATCTGCTCATTTAATTGGAGTTGAACGTAGCTTTAAATGGGAATGATATATTTGAGAGGGGAGGGGAAGAAACAAACTTCTACAATAACGCTTAGCTGTCCGGCATATTTTAAATACTCAAATATGAATAATCTTGTATATAATTTAATTTTTAATTACATCTTTTTTTTAATTACTATAATGTGTTATTAAAAAGATCGCAACTGTATTTAAATCGAAGGGAAAAAAGAAAGAGATTATAGAATTTTTACCTATCGAATATACAATAATAAAAATAATTTAATGGAAGACTAGTTAAAGATGCATTTTTAAAAAATATCGCCCGAGTGTATTTTTATTTATTTATTTATATTCTACGTTTTAAAAGCCATCTTAATTGTTTTCTAAATATTAATACATTGAAAGTAAATTTTAAACTAAATAAATCTTTAGAAATGCTTTCCGAACAGATTTGAGCGACCCTTACTTTTGTTGCTTTTCAATATCATAATTACAATAAAAAAAAAGTCTAATTAGAATACACGTGTTACTTTGTTAAATCGGCAAAAGGAAGTGCTCTGTGCAAAATGTTATTATCATTATATTCATACGTGATATATGAGGCCACCGGTTCTATTATTTAAAATTTCATTTGAATTCATTAAAAGAGTTCCATTGCTGCAAATACTTAAAAAAAAAAAAGAAGAAGAAAAAATCAGTCTCTGGCCACTCCCATTTCTTCTCTTTACAAATTAGTCATACCGCCAATCATTAAAAAATGCATAAGATTAAAAAAGATATATTTTGTGCTTTTGTTCGCAATTCAGCTGTATGAAACCTTTTTTGGGTACTTATTACAATCAGTATCTCTTTCCCATTCACAACTTCGACCCAGTCTCTCTTCCCGCATAAACCTATCAGCCGCCTTGCCCGCCTTTACCTCTCTCTCTCTGGTTCTGATCGATAGAACGGGGGATAAAACTCGATGCTTGCTCCTCATCTTCTACAACTGCCCTGGCCAACTGGAGGCGTGCAGGAAAACTTGCGGCACATAAACCTAATCTTCATTAAACTGAATATGGCTTATATCGCTCACTGGGTTCCCCTTGCATTATTCGCTTGTTTTACGACATATTTTTTTTTTTTGCTTCACATAATAACGCAAGAAAGAAAAAAGCGTAAAAAGTTGTCTTTTCTGACGTATTCCCATTCAAATTCCTTTTACTATAATAGTGAAATTTGTGAGAGATTGGGTAAAGAAAAATCATTCATGTAAAGAATAGCACGTTTGTCTCTATTGACTGTATTACAGAATTTCATTTGAGTATTCTTTTGGTATCTTTTGCAAAAGAAAGAGGGTTATTATTATTATATTATTTATTTATTTTTTCGTAAAATGTGTGTTACATAATTCTTTTATGTATTTCTAAAATTGAAGAGAATCTTTTTTTCCCCCCGTTTTTGAATTAAATGACTCTGATTTTACAGCGTATAATTATGCATACAAATGAATTTTATTTATTTAACATTCTCCTGCTCCCCCCTTTCTTTCAAAACATTCCATAAACATAAAGATCAGATTGTTATTTTGTTTGTTTCTTCACTTTTCTTTTTACTTACTCGTTTCAGGTACATAACATTTCTGTTTTTATTTAAACACAATAATGCTTGCAAATGGATATACGTATTTCTCATTTTATCTGTAGGAAAAGCATAGGTTTAACGAAATATCCGTTCTTTCTTTGGTACCAAGATATTTTCTGCAAATTTTCAGCTGCATTTAAATTTTTATTTTATTTTTTATTCCATATGTCCCTTAGAAACAAAGATGACGTATATAAATCTTACATCCTTCTTTGTTAGCAGCTCTTTGTAAAAAGTAAAATATAAACTTTGACTCTGAAATAGCTTTAATTAAAGAAAAATAATTTAATTCATTTACGATTCAATTAAAAATAGGTCAATTGCGTTTGAATTAACGCTGTAAAGAAATAGGAAGTTCTCATTATTTCTTTTGTTTCATTCTGATTCTTTCCTCGTTTGTATTTTTATTCTGGTTTTAGTGAATTACTTTTCATTGGTGTTTATACTTGACATATGTGCATTAATTTTTTGAACGATATTTAACAGTTAGTATCAAAAATTAAATAAAACCCTGCATCAAAATATTCAGTGGTAAAAATATTCATCATCATTGAAATGTTAAATGTAATATTAAAAGTCGTAATAATTTAAAACTCAATCAATAATAATAATAATAAATAATAATAAATCACTTTATCTACCTTTATATTCTAAATTTTTTTCTAGAATTCTATATTATATGTATATGTGTATAAATAAATATAAATGAAGTTGGAAGCATAAAAGTAGTTTTTTATTCTTATAGGTGCCCATTTTAAAATAAAATAAGTGTATTTGATACATAATAATCTTGTTAAGAGATCGAGGGATGTTGAAATTAATTATTTTTGTTTTACATTCTATTGCTTCTCGTATGAAGTACTGCCACGAAATCTGTCATCTTTTATGCATATAGCTTGTTTTAAATGATAAAAAGTAATTTCTGAGATGAAAAAGCTTTTTTTTTTTTTTTTTTTTTTATGGAAATAATAATACAAAATAATGCCTAATTTCAAAATACTCCGTGCTAATGCTTAATCATTTTAAATCTCCATTTTTTTAAATGCAATTGAACACATCTACGCATTGATTATATATATATATGTATGTATGTATATATATATCATATCAGTTACAAAAAGAAAATAATAATAATAATAATAATCTTATTTTTAAAATGAGACTAAATATTACTGTTAGATGTACCCAAAATTCGTGTTGTTTTGAATTAGTAAAATTACACCAGAAATTTTAGTTTAAAAATACTTATATTTTACCAAAAACCTTCTTAAGGCTTATTTAAATGTTGTCCAGGAAACTTTCCGTGGTCAGTTTTTTTTTAATTCAAAAAGCAACAGCATTCTTCGGCACATCTAATTTTTTAAAATATAATATTGAAAAATTACAAACTCAAACATAATTATTTTGTTTTATTTTTTATTTCATTTTGCACGCGCGCTTTTTATTTCCTAATTCAAAATTATCCAAAAAAAAAACTTTTTCGATACTGTCCGTTTCGAAACTGATTATTATTAATTTCCTTTTCTTTTTCTTTCAAAAAAAGATTCTGATGAAATTCTGGGTAAAGCAGAATTTAGTTTATTACGGAGGACTATTATTATTATTATTATTATTATTTTTTTTTTTTTTTTCAAATTATAACATCGCTTTCAAATTATTCAATTATATTTTCGATAAATGTCCGACTATCGTAAAACTGGTATCGTAAAAATCCGTAGATTGAGACTAATTGTCCTCAGTCCTAAAAAAAAAAAAAAAAAAAAAAGTTTAAAACTTGAAATCTTCATGAGTTTTTGCCATGCGACTAAATTTAAGAGTAAATAAATAATAATTTATGATAAAATAATATTACAAATAAATGTAATCATGTCTTGATTTCAAATTAAATGCCCAATTTTGTGACAAATATACTGATTAACATTTACACAAATTTATAAAATGATTAGATGAGAAAAAAATTATTAAGGCGCATTATAAGTAACTAATTATTCCTGAAATTTGGAGCCCAAGAAAAATAAATTTAAAGTTTAAAAAATTTTAAATAATATTCAGGAAGCTGTAGAATATTTTAAAATTATTATATACCTTAGAAAACATTCTATAATAACTATTTAGATAGTTTTAACTGGCGTTTTAAAGTAATAAGTTCAAAACTTTGAAAAAACACCTTGTTGTATTTTATCATGTTTATTCAAAGTTTTGAAATTATTATAAAATTATTATGATGTAAAAGATGATGTCATTTGTTTTAAATGCCATGTAAACCAATGTTTAGTAATATAAACTTGCAAGAAGAAATAAATCGAAAGTACATGTGTAAAAATCGAGCGCTAGGCGGGCGCGAACCAACTAGTGATAATAATAACGAGGATGAGAATTTTCAGACTTTTCTTAATTTTTTTAAAACAATTTTCAGGTTTTTTGTTCTAAATATTCTTATTTTTGTTCAAATTTCTTTCTTTTGACTGTTTCGAAACAACTTATTTTCATATAGTCACCATTTTTGCTTATAGAAAGTATGATTTTGTGTATCTGTTTCTTCTTTTATTACTTAAATTATCTTTGAGTCTTGCTGATACTTTCAGACTTTTTGTCTGTTTCCCACTCTCATCTCTGTAATAATCATCATCATCATCAACTGTAGTATTAACTTTAACGATTTTACAGCTAAAAAATATTACTTAACAACACCAAAAGTTCTTCTTCTTCTTCTTCTTCTTTTTTTTTTTTTTTTTTTTTTTTTTTTTTTTAATAAAACCGAATATTTTTTCTTTAAAATACAAATGTAATGGAATCAATGTTGACTTTTTTTTTTTTTTTTTTAATTATAACAACTTTTAACAAGGTAAAATATTTTCATTTATCATGTCGCAAAAACTTCAATTCGTGCTGAGATGCATCGCGGCGGAGATATTTAGTAAAATCTCAAAACTAATAAACTATGCAATTTCATGCTGATTCATTGGATTAAGAGTTTACATCTATTTGTACATGTAGAGTTGGGGCGCAGCAATTTAAAAATCATAGGGAAGTGATGTTCAAACAATTTTATTACAAAATTATTTTCAAGACTACAAAGAATTAAATCTTAATTAATATTCACTCATTATTGATATAAATTCCAAAAACGCCTTTATAAGTGCATATTTTTAAAAAGATTTTCTTTCATGATATCCAATGCGGTAGGAAAATGCTTTAGCCCCTTGAGCCTCCAACTTTTCAACGCCCCTGATTAGAAATATTAGAGATATTTAGTTATTATTATTACCCGACTACCGTAGGTAATGGAAGTATTGTATTCGGTCCGAAAATTCGATATCGAATTTTCACCTGATTTACACGTTTTAAAGTCTCCTGAGTACAAAAAAGTTGTTTTTGGCAATTGGTTAGTGTGTGTATGTATGTGGGGAATCTTCTGGCTATCATATCTCCAAAATTAATAAAGATAAAACAACGAAACTTCCGAATTGAGGCAGGTCTGGTGTACAGATGAATTTTGTAACTTTTGGTGAAAATTGGAAAACCAGAAGTGGGACACCGGAAATGGGATCGTAAGTCCGTATCGCTAAAACGGCTCTAACGATTTTCTTCAAAGTTGCTGTATAAACAAAACACTCTATTAGACATCCTTTCGAATGATATAGTTGGTTAGTTCGGGAAAATTGAAATGCGTCCTATATAAATAGCTCAATTTTAGGTCTCGCAAATGCGTTTCTTTAAAAACGGCTGTACTGATTTTTTTTTAAACACGCCATTTTAACTCCCTTTTAAATATCCTTTTGTATGTAATTGTTGTTTTCCGGTCAACAATTGAGTATGCCAAGTTTGGGTAAAAGTCAGTATCTCAAAAACGGCTCTAACGATTTTCTTGAAAATTGTTAATAAACCAGGGTTGGCTAGATTTTGCCCGAACCGGGTTTTTTCGAAAAAACCCACTTGAAAAAGCCCAAGTGGTTTTTTATTTTATTTTTTTTCAAAATCCTTGTTTTAAATTGTACTTTTGTCTAACTTACAATAAACATTCAAATATTATATACAATATTTGAATGTGGACTAAGAATTTTGAGAAATATTGGAGATGCTCAAACTGCTCTATAAAAAAAATATCCTGAAAAATTCCCCGCGGAAAAAAAAAAAAAAAGTATAATTATCTTATTAAAACAGAATAAAAAATTATATTAAAAAAATAAAAGCAAGAAAAAACAGACTTGTTTGCCAATATTAAGAAAACTGTAGGACTTGAGGAATGTAAACTATAAATAAATAAAAATCAAATTATTATTATTATTATTATTATTATTATTTGAAAACTTTAACAGTGCAACACTGTTATGTAATGTAGAGGGACAATAATTAAAAATGTTTTATGAAAATCTATTGTCTACGAAAAGTTCAATAAAGCAACATGAAATAATTATTAAAATCCATTTTTATTTATTTTTTTTTTTTTTTTTTTTTGTGAAGGGCAGATAAAAATAATTTTAGAATATTTAAAGTACAATTGTTTAATTTTTTTAATTTCTATATAACTTAATCAAAAAAAAAAAAAAAAAAGACCTTAGAAATTTTGAAATTAAATTTTTTAAATTTTGATTTTAATGAATGAATAATTTAATTTTTTAAATTATCTTATTATGAATGATATACTTAATGATAAAAAAAGAGGAAGAAAGAAAATATTCCTAAAAATTTTGAAAAACCCCGAAAATACTCTGAAAAATCCCTGATAAAACCCGAAACACCCTGATAAACCGTAATAAATTTTTGTTTTCGATTATTTATTTATTATTATTGCAATGTATTATTATTACTAGTAAATGTTTGAATTTTGATGCAGAAAAAAAACTTCTTAATTCATATGTGGTGTTGAAATTGGAGTCAAATATTTTCTGTTACCACAAGGGCCAACTCTCCCGCTTTTTAAATACAATTAATTTATAATAGTTATTATTATTTTATTTTATTGCAAAATTTAGTGTTTGAATGAAGCAAAAATTTTTCATCGGAAAAAGTGGTCTTAAAAAGGTAGATTTGACAGCTACGTATTTTTTGTGTTTCTTTTATTGGGTTGGGGACAAAATATCAAATAAATGAATGGAAAGCAAAAATAATGTGATTGGTGTTATAAATAAAATTATACTTTTAAAACATTTTATATGAATGAGTTGGTAATTATTAGTAATGTGATATAAAATTTCATGGCAACACATTTATATTTACCACAAAATTTTTTATGAATTTTGCTTAATAGAGTTTAAAAACTATGTTTATTAACTTTTGTCAGTATAAGTCATAATTTCAATAGTGCTTATTAATTTTATAATTTTTAATTCAGGCTTGTGAACAATGTTAAGCTTTGTCAGCAATGATGTACAATATTTTTTAAAGTGTATTGGCAATTTTAAAGTGTATGATGAAAGGCAAATGATAAAATAAATTGAAATTAAATATAGATAAAATAATGAAATTCCACTCTATAATATATATATATATATATATATATATATATATATGTGGGAAGTTCCTCATACAGACAACAGATGGCGCTGCCTCCGATGCTCATCTTTCGACGAGAGGACAAACGGAAGATAGTTTAGATCTGGCTGCAGTGGAGATCGGTTGAGACCGTCAGCGCGAAGGCTGATGTGGTCATTTAGTCCTAATTTGAGCACAGAATGCTCATAATAGTTGTGTAGAGCCATGGAGGGCTCAATGCATCAATCTCACATATTTGATAAAGTGCGCAAAGGTACTTTTGTGAATTCTAAGTGTGAGCGAGTGCTTAAATGTTGCTTTGTTACGGTTATACTGATGAAGAGAGTTTGTTATGTGCTAAGCCTCGAAACCAGCTGTTGGTTAATTATGCAAATTCTGCTATTATCATTTTTTCTTTGTGTATCTTGTGTTGTGTGTGTTACGTAATAAATGTTTAGTCATCTAAGTCGCAACTCATCATTGCCCCACCTCTAGACACCCAGCCAAGATTCTACATATATATATTTATATTTATAAGGTCATATGGACCTCACAAGAGATCGCACATGAAATAGATCCCATTATTTTAATCTAATCGGCGCGATATTATGTCCGGATCCCTTATTTCCCCCCTCCCTAATATACTGTATATGAGGAGCAAACATTTAAACCCTGTTTTCTCAAAAAAAAAAAAAAATAAAATAAAATAAAATTGTGGTAGTGTGGTAAAAATTTTTTCTTTAAACTCAACATAAAATACTATGTCTACATATCTTGCTGATATGTCTAAATATTTTTCTATTAACTAGTAATACATCTAAACAAACGATAATTAAAGATTAAGTTTAGTTATTTATTAGTTTTTTGTGCTTTCTGAAAAACTATACGAAATGAGAAAACAGGGTTTGAATGTTTGTTCCTTATATGTGTTTCAAAATTCATTCGGAAGGTAAGATTTTCATAACACATTCAAAATCCTCCCACGGCACTCTGATTGAAGAATACTGCAAAATTATATTTGTAGACTTTATTTATTTATTTATCTATTTTAATTGTGTGATACGGAAAATTTAATTTAAATGTTACAGGGTGTAAAAATATATGATATTGGATATTTGATTTGATAGAAATGAAAAGGTATTCATGGGCATTAGAAAAAAAAAAAAAAATATATATATATATATATATACATACATACAGAGAGAGAGAGAGAGAGATAAATAGATATAGATAAATTTTGTGTAAAATCCATGATATAGGAAGTTTGAATGTTACAGGATGTAAGAATGTATAATACCGATGTTCGGATTCATAGAAATCAAAAAATATCATTAGAAACTAACCAGCTATTTTTTATTTATTTATTTATTTTATTTATTATTATTATTATTATTATTATTTTTTTTTTTTTATGTTTTGAATGCAAAAGTTTTCACTAAAAATCTACAATACAGGATGAAATTTATAAAAATGAAAAAAGAAGACAGAAGGAAACTCGTTTTAGTTTAGTTTCGCATTATGCATTGAGTGTCACAATGTTTCATTACCAACCTGACGAAAACGTGAAAATTACTCTTTGACAGTAGAAAAGTTACTTGATGTCTAATTGCGTAATTTATTTGTTACTACTAAATAATAGAAAAGTGTTCAAATATGTCGCTATGGAATATTATATTTCTTTTTTGCTAAAATTTATTTTAACTTGAGATTTCGCAAAGCAGAGTTTTGTTTCAACGGCAATGGCAATTTATTAAAAATTGCACAATGGTATTTTTTCATTGCGCACGTTGTTTTTTATTTATTTATTTTTCAGTATATTTTATTCAATTAAACAATGGATAAATCTTTTGGCTGCTGAATCATTTAGTAAAATGAAATGTTTCATTGACATTGCGTTTTTCCTGTTTCGAAATTTGCATATTATGTAAAATTAGTTGAATGGCAATTTGCTTCATTTACGCTGCATGAAAGCTTTCGATTTTATATTCGATTATATTTCATACTAGTTTAATGTACAAATTAAAATAATGTTGTTAAAAAATAAGTAACTTTATTACATTTCTTAAAGTAAATCGGAAACTATATTTACAAGTTTATACTATTATACAAACAATTTTTGTATACAAAATGATGCCATTATATCATATACTGAATAGGAGATAGTGGTAAATTAAACTTAGTTTTTTTTTTTTTTTTTTTTTTTTGGAAAAATTATTTGAAATATCTTAGCATTTGAAAACATTTGATAAAAAACAAATTTGAAAAAATTAAAAGTAATGAACCAATTCCTATTACCTCATGGGGAAAAGATTTACTTGATATTGATTATCATACCATACGATTATATTTGTAATCATGCAATTCTATTAATTAATCAATGAAATGAAACAATCGTTTCGAATAAGTTTGATTCATCTTTTTGTATAGAAATAATTTAAAATTTTTGATGGACCAGTTTTTGCAACGTACAGAAGGTGTTCACACATTTTTGTAACGATTTTACAAAGTTATATATATAAACAAATACAAGGATTTCATTTTCTGCTGTGTTCAGTCGGATAGCTCTTTTTGTGGAACTATCGTATTACATCTTAATTTCCAAGATAACAGAACATTTCTTAAAACATCGAGGTTGATTCTGTTCCACTCCTCCTCCAGACTCTTCCATAGTCCATCCAATGTTTTGGGATGCCGCTTATAAAGAACTTGTTTCAAAAGACCAAATGCACAGAAATCCGTAAGAGACACGTCAGGGGATTTCAGTGGGATGCATTTAAAGGGAATATCTTCAATTCTGGTTTCATTTTTCAAAAAAAAAAAAAAAAAAGAGCAGTAGATTTAAGAGGTATAGCTTATATCCTTATCCTGATGGTACTCAACGCAGTGAAGATTGTTTAGGTTAAGCGATGGAATTTATTCTTTGAAAATAGGTGTTAAAACATATCTCTGACAAGTATCAGAGTTAATTTTGTCATTTTTTTTTTTTTTTCTGATTTGCTTATTTTAAGTTTTTTTCAATAATAACTATAAAACCTTCAGCAAAACTTTCTTTATTTTCTCTGAACCGACATTTTAAGTCTTTTTTTTTTTTTCTTCTTTTTCGCTAATAAATCGATCTTTTCCCATTGAAATCTGATAATAATACCTAAGCTTCATCAATTGTAACTGTATATTTCCATTTTTCACCTGTCAAATAATTTTGGTACAACAATATGCACATAGTCTTACGCTGAGAAACATGTTTCGGCATTAAGCGATGAACATCATGGTTTTTTTTTTTTTTTTTTTTGTGATGTTTAGCTTTAAATCATATTTTATAATATTGTTCACCGTTCCTACAGAGATATTTAAAGATTTTTTGATAGCTCTTTAAGAAGTTGGATTTAAAAAAAAAAAGCATGAGGTGCGACTTTAGATTTAATAAGAATTGTACAAATATTTGTTTGGTATGCCTTTTTCACAGTATAATGCAAATTTTGACATTTATTTATTTTTTTATTAATTTCGTCCTTTATTTTATATATAGAAATATTAAATCCATGTTTTTCACATCTTTATTTTATAACGGAACAAGGGTATTTTTCTTCGGGAAGCTAACAAATATAGCTTTCGATCCAATGTTTATTTTCTAGTGAAATTTTAAAGAAAAAAAAAAATTTTTTTTAATGCTGCAGAAGGTATTTGATGTCAGTCACGTTTCCATTTTAAAATGTAAATTTAAATTCAAGTAATAAGTCAAAATATTTACAAAAATGTGTGAACACCCTCTGTAATATTTAAATGAAAAAAGCTATGAAGCGTTATTTTCTTTACTTCATTTTTTACCCTCTAGCAATCGTAATTTATTGGGAGAAAAGTAAAAAGCTTCTAAATGTGGCTCTATTTTATTTGTATTAAAAATTCTGATGAATTCCAAACTTATTATTTTGGTATTAAGAATATTCTGTATTCGTACGAAATTATTCTATTTATCCCACGCTTTAGTGAAGTAATTTATTTTAGAATTTACATATAAAATGTAAATTGCCTTAAAATGTCCTGAAAACTACATTCTATAGAACGAATTAATTATATAAAAATCCTTTGGGATAAAATAGTATAAAATATCACGCAAATTTGAAGATTGAGTAAAATGTTTACAGTTAATCCTTATGTTAATATGTAAATTAAGTTACCTTACAGTTCGTGAAAGAACACTGAAATAATTTGCTACATTTTTTATTGTAATTAATTAAGAGTTAATTTAGTACTGACTGTAGACTAATTTGGCAGAGTGCTCCACCTGGCGGTCCTTATTAACATATTATGGCACCAGGCGGCTTTTTTTAAACCTATTTTCACCCTCTGCGGTCCTTACATTTTAGTCCTAGGTGGCCATTTAAATAATATTTTAAATGTCCTAAGGCTTTTAGCCACTTTTCTTCGTGACATGTAGCGTTTTAGGGATAGTTTTATAGCATTCCTGCAAGAACAAATGTATTTAACCTACACATAAAATTAGTAATTTACCTTTGTCACGTACAAAAATTGTAATAAAAAAAGACTTCAAATTATGCAAAAAGTGTCCTTTTTGAAATATAGATTGCCCTTTTTTATTGAGTATCCCTATCCCCCCCCCCATCCTCCAAGTGGCTCTTTTTTCCTTGAGTCAGCACTATAATTTTAAGATTTCCAAAAACTAAAATAAGCCCTAAACAACATACAACTTTTTGTCTAACTTTAATAAGAATTATAAAACTTGTGATCAATTGAAACACTCATTTTTCACTGGTACTAGAACATTTTAAAAGATGTTTGACTTCTTTATATTTTACTAGCTGCATAGTTATTTATTAATTCTATATAGCGTTTTGAGGTTATAATTGTACTTTTATATACTTGTTATTTTGAGCCAGGGTTGGGTTTTTGACGTCAAAAAGTGGTTTTTGACATGACAAAGGTTTAAACACGGTTTAAACCGTCAAAAACCTGTCATAAACCTCTATACCGTCAAAAACCTGTATTGTCAAAATTCAACATCTATAAATGAGCTAAAATCTGGTTAGAAATAGGATTTAGTAATATTTGCCATATACAAGTGAATATCTAAATATTATGCTGTTTATAAATTAAGAAATCTGAAAACAATTTGTAGATAATTTATAAAAAATTAGGTAAATATACTGGTTTATAATCTAAGAAATATATACAAAGTATGCATACAGTTATATTTTGTATGTTTACGTTTATTTATATTAATATTTATGAAATTCTAAAATTCCGAAGTTACTTATGAATTTTCACATAAGACATGAAAACACAGGAATACTGGATTTTTTTTTTTTTTTTTTCTTTAAGTAAACATAATATATGTGGGTAGTAAATTAATATGAATTTGAAAATAATTATATTTATAATCTACATTTATTATACTTATCATTTATTAATGAATTTTTATCTGTTTATTATTATTATTGATTGTATATATTTTTGTACCTGTTTATAGCTTGGACTATTGGTGTTCGGTGTTTTAGGAGTAAGGCTGATTGAATACTCTAGTATCTTAGGCCTAAGGGATATTGCCCTCCGTGTGGGTCTGTCTACAGGGTCCTAGTCCGTATTTATACTAGTTTCGGAGAAAAACATGAAAAACTCTGAATGGCTAGGCCAACGAGTGCACCCTGGGATCAAACCCTACACCTCACGTTTACCAGCTTTGAGCGTAGTACCACTTGGCTGCTGGTGGGCCCTACCGCTTAGACTAATAATTATTTTAAAAATCTGTACGGGTAAATATTACATTTATTACAATTTATACATGTCCAGAAAGCATTCATATTTCTCGTGTTTCACGGTAATTATATGAATTTCAGACACAATTCAAGCATTTTTAACATTCAAAATTATTACTTTTTCTTAAAAACTTGCAATATCAGCAGTCATTAAGAAAAAAAAAAAAAAAAAAAAGTTATATTTTTCTATAAAATATTTAAATACAAAATATTAAGCTATGCATTTTTATTTTACTGGTTAAATACATAATACAAAAAGCACAATACTAAAAAAAATTGAATTATACAATGTTGTATTGCAAATAAAATGATTTGTCAATCAAAATGATCTATCAATGACGTATAAATCATAAATTTTTAGAAGCCTAAAGTTTTGTTTTTATATTAATCAAAATGTTATAATAATGTTTCTCCAAAAACATTAATATGTATTATGTTTACCTTTTAAAACATACTGATAAATAATATCTTATTGAAAACAACTATATTTTTAAAGTATCGCATAACTAAGTTTAACATGTGCTATATCAAGCACAGTTATAAATAAATTTCAAAATAATATATAAAAGTATCACAGCATATTTTGAATGAACATAGAAATAATTCATAGTAAAATTTTAAAAGCCTAAAGTTTTGCTTTTTATATTAATCAAAATGTTGTAACAATGTGTTTTTCAAAGAACATCATTCTATTTACTTTTCAAAAAATCCTTATGAACTATATTTTATTAAGCTAATTTTTCATACGACAATTAAATTATAAATATAGGTTTTTGACAGTTTTTGACATTTTTGACAAGGTGGTTTTTGACATGACGGTTTTAACCATGGTTTAAACCGTCAAAAACTGTCACGTGTCAAAAACCTGCCAACCCTGTTTTGAGCAAAAGAGAAATCTATAGTTTTTCATTTTGTTTTGTAAGTTTTATTAATGTCGACTACGACTTACATCACTGTTACTTTGATTGTCGAGTTGCGTTGATGCATTTTTCGTGGAAAATCTACTCTTAGCTTTTCTGTGTAGTGTCTCCCATTGTAGAGAAAACATATTTACAGGCAGGAGGAGACTAGAATTTTCGAGTGGGTTTGCCAGCTCTTTTTCTGTTTAATATATATGTTACATAATGCTACTATAATTGAAACTACAATCATTTAACTGGTGTTTTACAAAATTTTTCTAGCATATTTTTCTCCGAATGTACGCGATTTTAAAATTTTTGAACCTTAAATAAACTTGCATCGTGTGAAAGAAAGAATTATAGCAGAGGTGAAACTTTTCATGGGCTATCCCTTAATTCAGGGTTTTTGAAAGTTCTGCTGTCTCTGAATTTCATGTTGAATTATTTGTTTTTACAGAAATTTATCATTTTGAATATTCAATTTGCCTCATAATGTATTAAGAACTCTGCAAATATCACTTATTATATGTAGCCATATGATATATCATTGATAAGTCTCCTTTATCTGCATGCCAGTAACCGTTTTCCGAGTTTTGCATGTTAGGTAGTTTCGTCGCTGATTATAGATAAGCGTTTAGATTTTATTTATTTATTTATTTTATTTTTTTTTGTAAAATGAAAAAGAAGAAGAAACAGAAGTAGCTTTGAGGGAAAAAAAAAAAAAAAAAAGATTCACCATCTTCCTAAGTTACTGTCAGCTACTTCAAACCTGCTTCTATTCAGCTGTGTCTGATATTGTGAGATAAAAACGCTAAGATAATCTATAATAATAAAATACCTAATATACCTAATTCAGATTTTGTTTTGTTTCTCCTGACAATCTAAAGAGAAAGAAAAGGTTGATATTTGGCACATTATCGGTTTTTTGTCTGTTTAGTTTTTAAATATTCATTTTTATTTATGTCAATTTTCTCGGTATGAAAAAAGTTTTTAAAATATTTTAAAGTAAAATAAAATTATTAAAATATTGTTAATGAAGAACCATCCAGAAGCAAAACATAAACCATATAAAATATACATTAATTATACGTATATATATGCTTTAGCCAATTTTTTTTCGTTACATGCTGGTAGTTTATATATATATATTAAAATTTAATTAAACAAATTTTATTTTCAATTTTATAAATTAACTTTAAGGTTAGTTAAGAATTAGAAGGAACAAATTAACTAAATTTTATTAACTTAATCGTTCAGAAGATAAATACGATTCCCTAATTGACTGTGAATTTAACCGAATTCGGCCTCATGGCTGCTGTTGTGTGTTTACGATAAATTCGGCATGTTTTTTCACAAGTACTTTAGTTTTATTTATTATCCTTATGTTTAAATTTAATTATTATATAAAAATTAAAAAAAATAATAATAATAAATTGGTGGTTATAGTTAAATAAGTTTGTTTCTCTCTTGTTTTTTTTTTCCTCTTATTCTTTGAGGTTTAAATTTTTTTCTTGTCTTTTGGGTGTTAAATAAAGTTATATAAAGCTATGCCCAATATTGGGCATAGCTTGTTGTAAATTTTTAGCAGTTTGCATACAGCAAGACAGAAATAGCGCCTCATTTGCATGCAACTTTCATTCTATGCCCTTGAAAAAGTAATGAAGTTGTATGTTTCAATTTAAGGATGCTTGATTTTTTTCTTTTCGTAATCTTTATTCGTGTTTTTTCTAGTGCTTCATGTGATGCATGGTTTCATCTAATTCAATGTTTGAAAAGGTTTTCATTATATATATCATGTATCTATTAACTGCTAAATTTTATAACGTTCTGTTCTGAAATTCTTCACTTTATATATATAAAATGAGGGAGAAAATTAATATTTTAAAATTGCTTATATATTATAGTGTAAAGATCTATCCAAGTATGTTAAGTACGTTTGCAAAAATTAGAATACAGTCATACAGATTTAAAAAAAAAAAAAAAAAAAAAAAAAAAAGAATTTTTTCTGTATTTTTACAAATTTATTTCATCCGTCTGAAATTTTATCTATCTGGTTTTTTTATCAATATTTAAGAAAATTATTAAAATTTAATTTTTTTAAATTAAATTTTATGCACTAAATTAATTTAATTAAATTTTATGCATTAATTTAATTAAATTTTATGCATTAAATTTTAATTAAATTTTACTCTTTAAAAGTTAAGTATGTATTTTTGTTCTGTTTGTGAAACCGACTAATTTAGACTTTTAAAAAGTCTCTTTATATTTTTATTTATTTTTAATTTTTGGGGAGGAAAATAAATCTCTTTTCGCTTCAGGATACAGCACAACATGCAATATATCTTGCTTAATATGGTACAATAACTTAACAAATTTTGCCTTTTTGTGGTTAAAATATGCTAAAAAGATCTTTAGAAACGTGTGCATTAATCCTGTCTCAAGATACTGGCATGAAATTTAATTAATTGGCTAAAGTTCGTTGTCCTTTTGGATATGAAATATGCTGATCAAACTGAATAAATCAGCTTAAAAATTTGAATACGTGATCGATGTTATCATGGTTAATCATAAAAGATGCTTGGGAAAGAGTTTGAGGGAAGTTGTTCAAGGGCAGTCTTTGCTGAGCTGCCGAAGACCTGAAAAGACATCTTTTGTTCTTTTGTGTGCTACCCTAAATCAGCAATTTGAAGCTTGGCGTAAGTGATGGCTCCACGAAGTCACTAATGTAAGTCAGCAATAGAGTAATTTTCTTTATTGCAAGTTTTTTTTTTTTTTTAATGGATATATTATTTATTCAGGATCATAACTAATATACACCTTATAGAAATTTGCATTAAAATACAAAGTTATTTCATTTACGTTGAAATGCACCGAAAAATCAATATTCAAAACAAAAATGAAAGTTTAATTAAACTATGAAATTAAATATATCTTTGTGAAAGAAAAATCTTATTTTAAAAAGTTTGTAATTATGTAGGAAGTTTGTTTTGCACGTCAGCAAAATGAAATCTCTTTCATGGTAATTTAACATGTCTGATTATTCATTCTATAAAAATGTAGACTAGGCACATGATTTTTACATGTATGGAACTTAAATGATTGCCGTTGGTTAATTATAATTAATTTATTCATCTATGATTTTTGCAAGTTTTTTGTAGAATTTTTTTAAACTATGTCTAAATGCAGACTTATGTATACAAAATTTATTTTTAGTATTTTTATTTTGAAATATTAATTATTTCGTTAATTGCGCCATAATTTCGGGAAAAAAAATTAATTGTTCCTACTATTAGACTTATAGTAAATATTCATTTTGGTTACATATTAAAATATTTTTAGGAAAAAATCTTAAATGATTGTCGTCGATTGTCGAGATAAGTAAAATAAAATTTTGTTGTCGGAAATATATTATTTAGCTGTATCAACATGAAAAAAAAAAAAAAAAAACAGTTTAAATTGTAATGCTTAGATGTGTTTTATATGTTTTTCAACATTTGATTATTCTCTAGTTGCATCTTTATTTTTGCAGTTTCAGAATTTTTTTCAGACATACTTATTTTAACAATATTTTTAAGTCATACGTAATATACCTTCACTGGATGTGGTCAATTTATGGCCTGCCAAATCCTCCGTCTTTTTCCTCATTCGCAAGAATATCCTATAAATGTTCCAGTTGCAAAAAGAAACATACATGAAGGGAAATCGAAAAATAAATTTCTAAGTTTACAAGTTGTTGCTCTCAGCAAAAATAAATAAATATAATATAATAAAATAAATAATAAAATATAAATATAAATAAATAAATAAAAAGCCCAACAGCATATAGAGAGAAATTCACATCCTCACTTGCTCACCTTTTGCTTAATTTTTGTTACGTGGTCGTACGTTGCATTATTCTGTATACACCGCCAGGGAGTAGGGAGTAGGGATCGCTCTTTGCTTACAGATCCAAAGCCTGTGTAATTTTATGAGAAATTTGTTAGAAAAATTACTCATTATCTAATATATATATATATTAATTCCTTTTTTCGCATTCAGAAAATTACATCCATTAAATTAGTACTCGTTTTCTGAAAATTGACCTTTTTAATATTTTATTTTTGAGTTTGATAAATTTACTAAATGGAATTGTCGCATGTTTTAATTGTGAAATTAAATGTTTAAAAAATAAAAAAAATAAGAAATCACTTTTTAGAAAATGAGTGCTAATTAAAACGGATGTTAATTTCCCAAAAGTTAAAACAAATAAAAAGAAAAAAAAGAAGAAGAAGAAAAGAGGAGATGAATAACTTTCAACAGTGGGGAAATTTTTTACCAGATTTCCCCAAAAAAGACATGGGCTTTGGTTGTCAGCGAGGATAGTTATTGTACGCTCATAAGTGAAGTGCCTTCTCTCCTCTTTAGATTTTAAAATGCATTATAAAACTGACCAACATAGCTGAACTGTCTGTCTCAGCTAAACAAGGATGAAATAAGGGTATAAACGTTTACAAAGAAAGGATAAATTAAACAACAGCATCAGTTGCCGTTCTTCAGTCTGACCCTTCCACAAAATTCCATTTTATAAAAATTGGACCCTTCACAAATTTCGCCACCTTACAAAATTCAAATTCATAAAAGCTTCACAAAATTTTGTTTTAGTTAAAAAAAAAAAAATCATTTTTTCAATATTATTTCAAATGATTCCCTAATCTTGGTTTTATAAAATACTATAACTTGATATTATAAACATTAAGAGTTAATTTCATATGAAAGTTGTCACGGAGACCATTTTTTTAATTAATTCAATAATTTTTAATTTTATTTGGTAAATGACATATCTAACCTTCAAAAAACGAGATAAATATTATATCAGAAAAATTAAATTTTTAATGTTAATTTCTATACGCTACATGCTTTAAAACAAAATATCAGTTCAGATTATCCAATCTTTTATATCCAATGAAACTTTCACAAAAATTAAATGAACCTTATTTTAATAAGTTTGTTTTCAAAACTAACTTACTTCTTAAAATAATAATAATAATAATAATAATAATTGAAAATATTTTTATAAACAAATATATTTTTGTTAGTGTTTTTTTTTGGTATTTTCCTGTCATATTTGTGCCCAAAAACATATTATTTTATAATTTAAAGAATATCTGTTGACTTAAAATACTTAACAAGGAAATATTGAATTATTATTATTATTATTATTATTTTTTTTTTTTTTTTTACATCACCAGTAATATTTTATCATAAAAGGGGAAAATGAAATTAAAAAACTAACTGAACTGTACACATTTTTTAAAAATACGAGGGTTGCTATTTATATTTCTGGCCTTGGCAAAACAGTAAGTGTTGCTAGGCGACCGCAGACGATTTTAATCGAAAGTTTTATATTTTTAAACGTAAATTCAGCAGACGATTTACCATTATAGCTTTATTTGTGTTGTTGACAGTAAATTGAAAAGTTCTTCTCTTTCAAAAAATGGAATTGAATCGTGAAAATTTTCGTGCGATTATTTTTCATAACTTTCGACGTGGATTGTCAAGACAAGAGTGCTTCGATGAACTTAATTCTTTATACAGCGATAAAGCGCCATCCTACAGCACTGTAAAAAATTGGTATAACGAATTTAATCGTGGTCGATGTTCGATCCAGGACGAATCCCGTGCAGGTCGTCCAAAATCTGTTGTTGTGCCAGAAAAGATCGATGCTGTGCGTGAACTGATAAAGCAAGATCGTCATGTGACATACCGTGAGACTGAGGCGTCTTTGGACATTAGTATGACTAGCATCAATAAAATATTGCATGAACATTTGAGCGTAAAAAAAATTTGTTCGCGTTGGATCCCGCATAATCTGACAAACGCTCAAAAAAAGGCTCGTGTCGATTGGTGCAAGGAAATGTTGGAAAAATACGTTCAAGGTACATCAAAGGCTGTGTATAACATCTACACAGGTGACGAATCATGGATCTATGCATATGAGCCGGAAACAAAACAGCAATCAACTGTATGGGTCTTCCAAGGCGAGGCAAAACCAACAAAAGTTGTTCGAGGAAGAAGCACATCGAAACAAATGATTGCCTGTTTCTTCGGCATTAACGGTCATGTGGCAACAGTGGCGTTAGAGCAACGCAGGACGGTCAATTCTGAATGGTACACGACCATTTGTTTGCCAGAAGTCATCGGAGAAATTCGAAAAAAGCAGAAGAACAGGCGAATCATTCATCATCATGACAATGCGAGCTCTCACACATCGACTCAAACAAATGCATTTCTGACTGAGCGAAAGATCGAACTGATGGGTCATCCGCCGTACAGCCCTGATTTGGCACCCAATGACTTCTTCTTATTCCCACACATCAAAAATAAATTACGTGGACAACGATTTTCGACCCCCGAAGAAGCGGTTGATGCATTCAAAACGCATGTTTTGGAGTTACCTCAATCGGACTGGAAAAAGTGCTTTGAAAATTGGTTCAAACGCATGCAAAAGTGTATTGATCATCATGGAGAATATTTTGAAAAACAATAAAACCAATTTCGATCCTACATATTTGTTTTTTCATTATTAGGCCAGAAATATAAATAGCAACCCTCGTATCATGTCTGCCACTATCCTTTTTAGCACTTTCCAACAAAGTTGAAAAATGTTTATTATTTCAGTTTGTCTATCTGTCCGCTCGTATTTTAATATCTTTGTTTTGAATAAATCATAAGGAAATTGTCGTTTATTGTTCATACACACAAAAAGATTGTTTTCTATAGAATATAATATGTTTATCATTAAGATTTACTGGGCTACACAATACTATTCAGATACGTTAAAGACTATCATTGGAAATTGCTGAAATTGCATTTAATTTTTATTAAGCATTTTTGACGCTTTCTAACAATGTTTAAGTGTGATTTTGGTTTGAATTAGTGAATTCGTCTCTTTTTCTGTTCGTCTCTAGCAACCGTAAATATTTTCCGAATTTCCTCAAAATGATATATGTTTTACAAGTTCATTGTGGCATGTTCTCTTTTTAAAATGGTATAAATAACACAACTGGTTATTGTACAGTAGCACCCAATAATATGTCAATGTATTGCCTTCTATGAGAGGCACTTTTAATAATCATATTAAAATAATTTTGTATGAATATATAGTGAATAAAATATGAATATTTTGTATAAGGAAATTGGTATTTATTATGCATACGCTAAAAAAATATTTCTATAAAATATGGTATGTTAGCGTTAATATTTACAAAGCTACACTAAAGACTAAAGTATTCAGATATATTAAGGACTACAATTAGAAATTACATCTCCGTTTAAGTTAAGCGTTTTAAACTTTACAAAAATGTTGAAGATTGATTATGAATTCAATTAAACTATTTGTCTGCCTTTCCGGTCATTCTGTCTGTCCATTTAGTGATCACGTAGACAAAGTACGTCGAAAGTTAAACGATAAAACGGATATGTACAGTCAGAAAGTGTTGATAATCAATGCCAAGCGCATGATTTTTTGTTCTTGTTTAACGCTTTGCAATGTAGTTGAAAAGTGTTTTTGACTTCAGTCTGTTTGTTTGCACTCGAACTCCCATAAATATTCATGGAATTTCTTGAAACTGATATAGGTTATTCAAGTTCACTGTCGGATGTTCCCTACTGAAAATGAGATAAATACAATCACTGGTTCCATGTACAGGGACACCTGAAAGTATTCCAAAGCATTGAGTTCTATGAGAGATATTTCTATAAACCATATTTTAATAACTTTGTTTTACACAAATCAAAATGAAATTGACAATTATTATTTATTTGCACAAAAAGATGTTTTCTGTAGAATTTAGTTTGATTGGCATTAAAATTTATAGGGCCACACAAAAATATTTATATACATTAAGCGCTGTAAGCGGAAATTATTGGAATAGCATTTTCATTTTTATTAAACATTTTAAACTCTTTTCTAACAATGTTTAAGAGGGATTATAAATTGGATTTATTAATCTGTCTTCCTGTCTATCTATCTGGTTTTAGTGCTCGTAAATGATATAAGTTATTAAGTTCACCATGGCATGTTGCCTATCTAAAATGGTATAAATAACACAACTGGATTGTGTAGAGGGACATCCAAAATAATGCCGGTGTTTGATGCGAAGCATTTTTATAAATCACATTTAAATAATTTTGTATTGCACAAAAATAATTAATAATTTTTTTAAACGCATCTTTTAACTTTCTAATGTAATTTTCTATTTTAAAATGTTCACATGTAAGCATTTTTTTGTTCATGTCTTACATTAGCTTTCTACAGATGCCGATAATATTAACTATCAAATCAATAATTTCTCTATAAGAGTTTTAGCATGTACTTACTACTAAAAGCTACTTAATATGG
Organism: Salticus scenicus; assembly: GCA_963930645.1. Classification (NCBI taxonomy): domain Eukaryota; kingdom Metazoa; phylum Arthropoda; class Arachnida; order Araneae; family Salticidae; genus Salticus; species Salticus scenicus. The sequence goes on from OZ005649.1 coordinate 331,919,541, forward strand.
CTTTAGTATTGCTTGTTATAACCAATTGTTATCGATGTGAGGGATATGGGTCAAGTGAAAAATTTCTTTTTATGTGAAATCTTTTAATGTTTTTGACCATACACGTTCATTTATATATTAATAACAAGCAAAAGTAAAGAAAGTTTAAACTAAAAATATTTATTGTATGCATACTTATCTTTAAATGACTGTCTGGATATTAAAGGCTAAATGTGCCCTGAAGAAACCAAAAACTTTTCTCACAAACATAAATGTAGCCCTTACTGTATTAGGAACACTACCTTTTTTTTTTTTTTTTATGGAGAACTGATGCATAATAGGTTTGACGTTCTGATTTGCATCGGTTTGCATTAGTATTTCAAATACCGGAGAGGGGGGGGGGATCATATGAGTTGAACTTGCGTGATTATTTATTTATATTTCTCTTCACATATGATCGTGGTTTTAATTTTTTCATAAACTAATAATATTACTCAAAATGTTGTGGTCAAATTTGTTCCATAGATTGTTATTGAAATTGATATTATAGTTTACATATCGAAGACAAAATTTGAAAAATAAAATAAGATCGATCAGCATTTTAAAATTACTTGTAAAAATCCCACTTTTCAATGTACTACTTTATTTTATTTATTTATTTTAATTTTATAATTTTTTCTGTATTAAAACATTTGTACACTTGATATTTTTTTAACAATAACCATTTTATATATATATATATATATATATATATATATTGTTATTATTCATTAGTCTTACATATGAAATATTTGAAAAGAAAATTCTTGAAAAAAAAAAAAAAAAGGAAAAGGAAAAAAAACATTGTTAACTACATACTGGGTGCGGGGAAAAATAAATATATAAAAATAAATAAATAAAAGATGACGAAACTGACATTGTGTCATGAACATTATTTTAAATATTACCAAAATATTTTAACCCTTAAATGCCGAGCCTTGCCTTTCGGCAACATACCTAATTTTGTCTTCTAAAGTACTATTAGGATAATATTGAAGCTGTAATGCCATATGTTTGTCGATTGGCAACAAATTGATTTTTAGCTGTAAACCATAGTTAAAATAAAGTATGATTTTTTAAAGTATTTTTCCAGTGATTTATTTTAGAGAAGTAAGAATAAAATATTTTGAAATTGGTTTGAAAAATAATCTGTCATTTAAGGGTTAAAATCATACTAATTTCCCGTTTTCAAATCAGCTCCTTTCTCTCCAGACAAAATTTATCTTTTGGTAGATTCACCGCTCTTCCTGTTGTTGATATATCTTTTACTCGGCTTTGTGTGCATTGCGCACCCATTTGTATTTTGGCAGTTTGCCAGCAGAGGTATAAATGCAATCAGCTGAGCCAATGAATTTGTTCGCGAAAGAACAGTGTGTGAAATGCAAGCTCCTAATTATTTTTCCAATCATTAAGTTGAGATGTGATGTGTATTAAATTAGTTAAGGAAACGCAAGCAGATTAGTTTTAACTCAAAATCATTTTGTTTTTGTTTGTGGATGAAATACTGTACATATTACAATATTAAAATAAATTTTTAAGTAGTGTTTTTTTTTTCTCTCTCTCTCTCTCTTTCCCGTGTTTCAGATAGTTTTAGGATTTTAAAACGTTAGGGGCATTTGAGTTATTTGTTTCTCTTATTTTTTTTCTTACACAGATAAAACTGAAATATTTCTATATATTTTCATGATGTTTTTACGCATATATTATTTACTTTTGTCTATGTATAGTTCAGTATAAAATATTTATTAACTAAAATCAAAAAATAAAATGCATAAATAGTGTAAATTAAATATTATGTCAATAAATTAAAATTTTGCCGACATAAAAAAAAAAAATAGAACAGAATGTTTCTTTCTAATAATTACATCAGTTAATAATCATCTTTATAATACAAAGTTGAGACTGCATTATTAAATACTCTGCATTGAAGAAAAAATATTATTATTATTATTGTACAAAAAATAACAAGTCTTCTATATTAAAATTTATTCGATAAATTATACAACATACCTCGTCGAAAATAAATCCAAAGATGTATAGACTTAAGAAATGTATTTCAAGATGTTTTAAGAGCCATAAGAAAAATCATTAAATAAAAAAAAAAGAAAAGAAAGAAAGAAAAATAAAATAAAATAAAAGTGTATAAGATAGCTTAGATATTTCGTTAAAAATATAATTGAGATCTTTTTAGCAATTATTGCTCTAAAATAGTTTTTTTTTTTTTTTTTTTTTTTTTTTTAAGAATTCATCTTAAATTTAATCTCTTCACATTTTTTGAAAATAGCTCTATTCAAAACGAACTACGACTGGAGTTCATAGAAAATGTACCAGAGTGCTTTTATTAAATGATGATTAATGAAAACTTTGTGAATAAACACAATAAATTTCAAAAAACATGCGACAAGTTTTCATTGAGCATTAGCTGTTGGAATTAGATCGGCACTATTAGGCTATTTCGCTACGAATAACCATCCGCGGTTTAAGAAAAGTTTAAGTATGGATCAGGGCTCCAAACTAGCAGTCGTTAATTGTATTTTGCAATTAAAAATTTCATTTTGATGACCACAGTTTTTTACTTAGTCATCACTTTGACACCTAGCATTCTTTTTCCCCTTCAGTGTGCAATTATAACACATTTTTTAAATGTGTGTAATTAAAGTTTATTTAAAAAAAAAAAAAAAAAAAACTAACTGGATAAAGTAATTATAGTTTATGTACAATGTTTATAAATATTTTTCTGTGTGTAAATAACAATTTTAAAACAAGACCTACCGCCTCATTCGGAAGGGTAGGTTGATTTCTTTCTCCCTATCAAGTAACTGCAATTTTGAAACAAAATGGCGGCTAAGTTCGCTGTCCAACATTGCTTAACGAACTCATCCAAGATATTTATAACATAACTTCAATGTCCAAATTTGGCCCGATTTGGAGTATTATTTCGGAAGTTATCATGATTTTAAATTTTCAAGTGGTAGCCTGAATTCAAGTGACCCCGCTTAACTTTAAGATATCCGCCACTTTCTTAAAAATGGCAGATAAAATCCACTAGTAAACTTGATTGAGACACTTATATGATCTACGTATATATTAAAATTAAAAAAAAAAAAAATTAGAATAAGCTTTTTACAGTTTGAATTTGAAAATTTCAAGTGGCCTCCACTTGAAAACAAAATGGCGGAGCAATTTGGTTAAAAAACCCATTCAAGATATTTATAAGATAAGTTCACTGTCCAAATTTGGTTCGATTTGGAGTATTATTTCTGGAGTTATCATGTTGACAAAAATTTCATTAATAGATATATAGATAAACGAAGTGAATGCAATTGGTCGATTTCTAAAGAAATCAGCCTAATAACATGTCAGTACAAACATAATAGCAGCTAAGAAAACAATGTTAGTTGTCATTTGACACCCAACTTGCTGGTTCTAATTTCGACACCTGGTATGGATTTATTAATCTTAAAGTGAGGTATTAGAATATGAATATGTCACATGAAAAGAACATGAAGCATCGTCGAAAAGTAATATTTAAAAATAACGCGGAGTTGTGATAATCCTGATTTAATTTAAATGATAATATTCTGAATTGGAGAATTTAAATTCGGAGGTTTTTTTTAAAAAAATACCACTAAATATTAGTGATGTTTTGGTGCGTGTATTTTTGCGATTTTAAATTTCAGATGTAAAGTCAATAATTAATAATTGTAAATGAAATGTTTACATCTATTTACTCGCGGAAAAAAAAAAAAAAAAAAAAAAAAAAAAAAGCTATTTTTAAAGATTTAAATCGTTTAAAGTTAAAAAAAAATTTTCTCGGTTTTTCATAATTTATAATGACGTTTAAAATTGATTTGCTTTTACTGATGGCTTTTTCTCGATGAATTTGACGATTTAAAATTTAATATCTAGATAGAAAAACACGCATAAATATCACGTTCAATTAAGCATGTGCATAAAAGAAATTCGAAGGGGAAAAAACCCTGTAGAGCGGATGGCGATATATATCTAGAGAACACGATAAGATTATATTAATACAATTTATTTTAGTACTAATATATTAATTATAATAGATATATTTTTGAAAATTTTATTTTTATTTATTTTTTACTTTATACCTCTTCATTTTGATGTTAATGTAGTTTATCAGTATGAAATATTTACATAGTAATTAAAATAATTATCGTTTTTTTTTTTTTTTTTTTTTTTTTTTAAGAATATGTTATAAATGTCCTGAATTTTGTAATACATGTTAAAAAAAATTTCATGTATATAGTCATGCGCATTGGTATGTCCCATGTCAACACATTTTTTGGCACCAGATGAACGAGTGGCATGGTTTATTGGTCGAAAAAGAAGTACATCATTCTGTGTATTAATTTATTTTTATTTATAAAGAAAAAAAAATGCTTTTTTTTTTTTTTTTTCAGTGCTTATAATAATAATAATATTATTATTATTTTAAGAAATATTCAATTTAATTTGTAGATAGTGAACTGCCGATGGCTTATTTTTCTTTGTACTTTTAACGACAGTGTAATTCTTTTTTTTTTTTTTTTTTTTTTAATATGAATATTTGAATTTATACTTTTTTTTTGAACACTTTTAGTTTCGTTAATTTATATATTAGCTACATTATAGATATATTTTTTCTTTACAATTTGCATTGTATCAGTTGATAAAACGTTTAACCTTTTTATCTATATATTATATATATTGACGTATCAGCAGTCAGGACGTATGTTTTAAAAGTTAATCTTAGCATGAAATAAAGAAGAAAATTACTGTAAGTCAATTTTTGCCTCCCTGTATATACGTATTTTTAATCATCAAGCCATCATTAAAAATATAAAAATGCATGTCACCTGATTTAATATTAATCAATATTCAACCACTATGAAATATATTCCGCAATTTTGTTTGTTTCGGAATTCACGTTTGACAAAATTATCCGTATATTTCCGCCAAACATTCCCCTCCCGTTTCCTCTGGATTTGCTAAATATGAAAGGGATGCTCTCTAAATGTTCTATTACTCCTCACTTTAACTGCTTAATCACTGAAGCATAAACTATTTGACCTATTCTGTTGTACATTCTCCCGCTTACATTTTCCCCTTTTATTGAAAAATTAGTCATGATTGAAAACACTCATAAATTTTAAGATTTTATCCTCGATCCCTACCGCAGATAATAGCAAGATTTCTTTTAAAGTAGTAACACTGATCTTGCGTGAATTGTTCCATTTTTTTTAAATTCAATAAAATTTAATAGTACTGTTCTAATATAATGCAATTAAGAATGTTTTTAATTCATCCATAATTTAAATTTTTAAGTATCAATTTTCTTTTCTTCACATTCTATTTTCGCCCATGTTTTATTTTGTTATATTACGAACGATATCTTAAAAATTAAAACTATCTTGAAGCTTGATTTCGGCATTTTTTTTCTCCCATTCCAATTTAAAAATGACATTTATAAATTGATCTACTTTTTAGGTTTAAGAAGATGTCATATTAAATTCAGCAGCTGATTACCGAAATTTTCAGTTCATTGTCTGTAATTCTTGATTTGTATTTTTAACATTCATATAAATTGTCAGAATTGCTATACATTAAGAATACACACATATATATTTATTTTATTATTATTATTATTATTATTATTATTTTCTTTATTATTTTCTTTCTTTATTACTTTCTTCTATATGTATATGTAGAGAAAGTATCGGATTCGTGAAAATTTTCGAACTCCAGTTTTCGATGAATTTACACGTTTTGGGATGTCCTGAACACGATTTGACTGTTTTTAGAAAATGTCTGTCTTTCAGTCTTCCTCTCTGTATGTGTATCACGAATTTTGTGGACGCTGTATCTCACGAACCAATGAACGAAATTTAACCAATCTTGGTATTTAATTGGACCCTGACATAAACTGGTGCTGATTAGATTTGGGGATCATTCGATCAACAGGTGGTGCTGTGATCGCATTTTTTCTAAATTTTTAACATGGCAGTACAGGACAAAATTTCGTATAAATGTACATAATGAGAGTTATTTTAACCGTGTGGTTGTAAAATTAATATGAATTATTGATAATAGTAGTAGTTAACTAGGAAAAAAATTTTGTGCATGTGTAGGCATCGCTTCCTCCCCCCCCCCCGGGGGGGAAGTAAATATTCAATATGGGTATCGTCAATACCTTTAAAACGAATTGTTGAACTATAGATCTGTGATAATTTAAAACAAAGTTATCGATTTTTTTTTTTACTTTTAACGAAAAAAAAAAAATCATTTCTTCTGATATTGCAAAAAGATGACTTTTTTTCGGCATTTAGTGATATAATTCTGTCAGATAAAAATCGTCTGCATTTATAATGAAAAATAATTTGATAATTTAATAAGCAATTTGTATTGAAAAAATTTTGTGTAAAATTATATAGAAGAAAGTCATGTGGTGGCCACATCATACTAGTTTTTCATGTATCTGAACAATCTATTTTCACATATTTTTCGCGTTGATTTATCTTAAGTACGATATCTTTATGTTTCGTTTCTTTTTTTCTTCTAAAATCATCTTGTTCTTTATTTATATGTAAATGATCAGCGAGAAGGAAAGATGATTTCACTTATTTCAAATTGTGATAATTTTATTACTCCATTGCAGTTTATTCATACAGTGGTTCTGAATGATGTTTCAAGACATCACTTCCGTTTCCGTGTCTTTATAGCATTATAATTTACTCACTGTTTTAATTAATTCTGTTTTTTCTTAGAAGAAATACAGGGGGGGGGGAACAGAGTGTTTATTTTATTTTATTATTATTTTTTATTACGTTACGTCATTGAAAAACGTGTTTTAGCAAAAGATAGTTTTATCTCTTATAAAAGTAAAACTGCTTGTGTTGCTGCTTATGTCTTTTGTCGCTCCACAATACTTGGCAGATTTTATTTATCAGATTTGTATTTCAAACACTTCATTTTAACTTATGAACGTTTACCTTTTTTAGTTGTTTGCATTTCTCCGTGTGTTTCCTACCTCCTCCAAGTATTAATAGCCGACGCCACAAGAAAGCTTCGCAGAAATTGTTATCTAAAAAGGATTAAGATTAATCCAAAGGAGATTTTTATCTTCTGCACACGCGCTACTGTTATCTGCTCAGAGTTAATGCGTTTTTCTTCCTGCTTTCCTAGACAGGATTTTTTTTTTTTTTTTTTTTTTTTTGTGAAATCGCATTATGTATATTTCGTAGTGTTCCATATGTAAGGAAAATTTATAATCTTAGATTTCTACATGTTATTAGTTTTTATGAATATTTGTAAATTGTTAAAAATTTGTATATTCATTAACTAAATATCTAGCTAATATATTAACTTAATATCCAGTTAATCTATACTAGTAGTTCGAACAAGATTCTTCTTAAAGATTCTCTTTACTAGTACTTAAAAGATAAATACTACAAAATTCTACATCATTAGTACTTACAAGATTCTCTTTACTAGTACTTAAAAGATAAATCAAATGTATGTGAACTATGTTAAGTATAACCACATCATTCATTTATGACTTATTTGTCTTACCGCCCCCCCCCCCTTTTTTTTTTTTCTTTTTAGTCTAAATTTTACTGTCATTAAAACTAATTTTTTTTTCCCCATTTGTGTGTGTATTTTAAAGTGAAAAAGACAAAAAACTCTTTAAAGAAAAGGTAAGTAAATAAATAAATAATAATAAAGCATTTTTTTCACCTACGCAGCTGCGCAATGTAGAGGAAAGATAAGATGTTGATTATAGGCATTGAAGAATTCTTCCGATTAAGCTTTTAGTGTTTTGAGTTTATTATTATTATTATTATTATTTATGCAGAAGATGTTTACTTTGTTAATATAAAAAATAAAGATTTTTTTCATTTGAAAAATTCGATAAATATAGAACGATACAATTTAATATACATTTTGATGTGAAAACGCCACAAAACTTTCCCAAAATTACCAACACAATTACTATTTTTTTTTCTCCTATTCCGCATATGTCTCACATGCATGCAGCTTCGTTTTGAAAAGTGTTTCAAATATATATTTTTTTTCCTTTTCTTCATATATCCTGAAAAAAAAAAAAAAAAACTAAATTACGCTGTCTAATTGCTGCTTTGTGGGAAAGAGCGCGAGAGCGTTATAATTTTTTGAATTAAACAAGTCAAAAAAAAAAAAAAAAAGAGAGAGAGATTCTATCACTTAGTTAGTATGTTCTATCACTTTACTATAATAAAAATTCTGAACAGTTAAAGCAGTAAAAATGTGAAACAGAGGTCTTAAAGTAATGAAAATTGAATAATAATTAAAAAAAAAAAAAAAAAAAAAAAACGCAGTTTTTCTAACTTTAAGACTTAGATTAGGAATTCTCTATGCACATTGAATTAGAAAGCAGAAAATTTGGAATGTGTTCCTTTTCATCTGACCATATTTTAAAAAGAACCCTTTTATTCAAATCGCTATGAGTTATCTATATAAATAAAGTATCTGTCTATATTTATACACTGAAAATTGAAGTGCTTTTGAGAATGTTAGACCCATTAAAATAATAATAATTATAATATTAAAAAATAAATAAATAAATAAAATAAAATAAATTAAATTTTAGTTATGTTTGACAGATCTTTCGGACGTTTTAGAAACGTGTTGATAATTATGTGTGCATCGATTATACCGTAGAATGCCTATTAGTGATATTATAGAATTTAAGCTTAAATACATGCTTATTGTTGTTATTATTATTTTTAATATATATAAAATTTTATGGTATAAAATTTCAGTTTTTCTTATCCCTGTTTATCCACATGAAGATGTATATATTAGAAATTTATTTTTCATGTATTAGAATAGAAATGTATCCTACGATCTAAGTACATTTTTCTGTTTAGGTTTTATTTAAACAGTTATTTCATTTGATTTTGAAATTTCCCCCCCCTAAAAATCATTTTTTTTTTTTTTTTTTTTACCCTTTTGTAAAACTGTGTGTATTTTTTCTACTTTTAATTCATTTCAGAAACACACAGCAGTAATGTTCCCAACATTATAATCGACGATATGTCTCAAAGTATGGTTAGAAATTAAATGTCATGCCATCTAACTATTTTTCCTTAATTGCCAAAATAGATTACTTAGGCGTAATTCATAAATTATTTATTATGATCATAATGCTGTAAAACTCAAATCTATGCATGAATATATACATACAATGACTTAAAAATTTTCTTCTGAATCTGATTAATATGTGTATATACATAAATACATTCACAAAAACATCACCACAACATCAATAAACTAGTACAGTCGGTAACAAAAGTGTCCGAACACTAGCAAAAATTCCTATTTAAAAAAAGTACACTTCATACGGTTTTGTTAAATAAATCCTTGTCGAATCCTGTTCTCAGTCAGTGTAAGAACATCATTCGATAAGGATTTATTTAACAAAACCGTATGAAGTGCACTTTTTTTAGATAGGAATTTTTGCTAGTGTTCGGACACTTTTGTTACTGACTGTATGTTGCAGCAACTACAAGATTTTCTTCTATATTTTCCTATACAAATTTACGCAGTATAATTTGTTTATTAAAAATTATTATTGATTAAACTTATTTTCTTTGGTGATGCAAACGACTTTCCTCTCACAAAGGCATATTTCTAAATGTATAGAAATGTATAGACTTCTGAGAAAACTTTTTCTTTTTTTTTTATGAAAAAAAGTCGATAACTTTGCTTTAATATTTCACAGATCTTTAATTCCACCCTTCGTTTTAAAGGTGTTGACGAGTTCTTTTGAAATATACACTCTATAACAAAAAAAAAAAAAAAAAAAAAGACGCACCAAGAAGAAGTGGGGACAAAAATTGGTAGATGGGGTGGAATGGGTGGTTTGAATTGAATGGGACAAAAATTCGTAGATGTGATGTACATGTGGAGAAAAACAATTGATTACAGTTTCAGAAAATTTGAATGATTTAATCAAGAGAAAGGGCCTCACAAAGTAAACAACTCAATAACGCGTTGGTCCACTTTTGGCCCTTATGTACGCAGCTATTCGGCTCGGTATTAATTGATAGAGTTGGCAGATGTGCTCCTGTGAAGAATCGTGCCAAATTCTGTCCAATTGTTGCGTTAGATATGTAAATTCCCGAGCTCGTTGTAGGACCCTTTTTTATGATGCTCCAAACGTCCTCAGTGGAAGAGAGATCCGGGGACTGAGCTCAACCCCACTGAGCCGCCTATTAATTGTATTTGAAGTCACTGAAGTACCAGTTGCACGTAGGATCGACGATAATGATGAATTGGTGCTTGATTCCATCAAAACCTGTATGTATGTCAATTTGTGTCCAGTTTGCATTACCCCTTCTTGGTGCGTCACTTTTTTTGTTATAGAGTATATTCATATTAAAAATTTATATATCCCGCGGAGTAGCGATGCTCCTAAATGCGTACAATTTTTTACCTAGTTTACTACTACTATTATAAAACATTTATATCAATTTCACAATAAAAACGAAATTTTGTCCTATGTACTGCCAAATTAAAAATTGTCATATTGTTTATTTATTTTATTTTTACTTTTATCTGCCCCCCCCCTCTCTCTCTCTCCCTCTCCATTTAAAACAAAGCTTAATTTGTTATTATTAACCTTTACAAAAGAATTCATATGTATGTCTTATAATGTTTAATAATTCACACGGTTTGCCTTACAGTGTTTATAATTTTTCCTGAGCGATGATGTACGCTCTCTCTTCACAAAACTTAAAAGATAAATAAATTGATAAAGTGAATTTGCTAAATTAAATTTAATCCATTTTATGGCAAGTTTTACATGTTCTTCGGCTTGTTAACCAAATTTTAATATTGCTTTACCTTGATGTACTTTTCGCTCGTTCAATTGAGATAATTCTTACATTTATTTTTTCTTATTTTGGTAAACTGCCTTTAGCAAGTAGCAACTCATTTTGTATGACTATGGAAACTGCAAAACATGTGAATGATTAATTTTTCTTTCTTGGCTTTATAATGTGGTAAATCTACGTTTTGTAAATTACTTCTTTAATTCCTTTTAAGGCGCCTGCTGCCTACCTTTAAAATGCAATTTTCAGTCAAAAATCCGATTTTCTATTTTTGGGTTAGTTGTATTAAAGCCTGACATATCAGCTTTCTAAATCAGTTCGAATTTTGTTTCTATCTTGCTTAGAACTAGAGTCACAGGCATTTTAATATTAGTCACTTGCAAGTTTTTGAAACCGGAAGTGGCCGTAAATGTTTGATTACATAAATGTTTTACTCAATATAAGCATCAAAATTTGTTATAGCATATAAAATGAATTTAGAAAAGAAGAAATAAATCAGGAACTTTTAAAATTATTTTTTATTTAATAGGTAAAATCTGGTTTTTCATTATGTTTTTTGCTTTTTCTCAAAATGAGTTTTTTAACATTTTGCTTTATCGCAAAACATCAGAACTCCAAAATTTATAATTGTAATGTTATGAAACTTTTACAAAATACTCTAGAGGAGTTGTTTTAGGGATTGAACTACTGCAATGAATCTAGTTAATTTTTTATTTTTTGATAGATGTTATGAACTGTCATGTATATTCATGATTTTTTCAGCATGTAAAATGTTAACTTCTGTAAAATATTAAATAACATGGTTATAGTTTTGAGAATAGTTCATTCCCTTTTAAGGACTTTTGAATGATCAAAATTAAATTTAATAAAAATATCTTTATTTAAATATGACTTATAATGTTTTGAAAAACTGCTTTTATTTTTATTTATTTATTTATTTATTTTTTCTTCGTATTTTTTTTTTTTGTAGCAAGAGGGACATAACTGCATAACCATACAGTTTCCGAAATCTTGAGATAATGCTGTTCTAACGATAGATTATATGTCCCCTGATAAGGGAGTTCTTCAAGTTTTGAGCATTTTCCAATTCCAATTAACTTGCTCCAATTCTTGTTGGGTTCTTCTTTGAAAGTTATTGGTTTCTGACGGATGGATTTTATTATTATTATTATTATTTATTAATATTTCATTCTTTGATGGCTTGCATGAGTGGGTTAAATCAGTAAAAATTAACGCGAGTATCTCATTCATATTTAATCACCAATAAAGGCTTTATTTATTTATTTATTTTTGTTTCGTTTTTTTAATATAATTGGCCTTAATAGCCCCCTGATTGAAAATTTAAAAATTATTTTTTGAATATAATTGGCATTAATATTGTATCTCTTGTATGCTAAATTTTTTTAATGATTTACAATTCTCAACAATATATATATATATATGCGCATTGTGCGTTTTTCTTTTTATTCCACACATACATGGCAGTACTCTACGAATTACAAACAACTTTTTGCGTTACAGTACATTGCGTTCATTTTTGCAAAGTATTTAATATTGTTATTAAATAAATTTAAACATAATCTAGATATTGATATCTTTAATTGTAATTTGTATTATTATATTAACCCTTTCGCGCCGACTGTCACGCATGCGTGCCAGCAAGAAATGCACTGATTTCCCGGCTGGCATGCCAAACTGAAAAGCGTGGTTTTAGCAATGAAAAATTTTACATATCGAAAACTCATATTTTGCTGTTTAAAAATAAAATATTAACAATTAAAAAAATCCATTTTTTAAAAAATGTCTGTCAATTTAAGAGTTGTGAATTTTTTGAATGTGAAAGCAAAATTTAAAAATATGTGTTAGTTAATGAGTTATAAGTTAAAAAAAAAAAAAAATCCCATAGAATAACATTGGTCTTCCGCCGACGGTAAGTGAAGTGGCTCCATACATGTATGTTTTCATTCCTGGATTTTGTTAATCGTTTTTTAATTTATTCGTGTAATTTTCGTTTTTCTTCCTGTGAAATATATACAGTATGTTACATTTCTCAAACAATATGTCGTTCTATTGATAACTTTTGTTAGCATCGAAATCCATTATACTTTAGATTTATAAGTTGCTTATAACACGTACCTTCACTGACATTTTTAATGGCTGTCAAAAAATTGAGCAAAAAAAAACCCGGTTTATTATATAACTTGTATCGGTACTGTCATTTCAAAACATGTTTCATTTTTATCATTCGTATACCGCACGGTAAATTATTTTTAGAATTTCAGTTCCATGTAGAACACCGTAAACAAGCAGATTTCTCGTTTTTCTAACACTGAAATAGCTTTATCTATTTTTGTGAATGAAAACACTCAGATAATTGCCGTGAAGTTTCATTCTGCTCCCTGAAATCGTAAAGCATAATTTCTTATTAGTTTGTTACTGCTTGGGTTCACAGTTTTTGGAAGCTTAATTTTTTTCTACCCATCTGTCTTAAAAGGCTAATTTCACAAAATCTATAAAAAACCGTCATTAGTTATTTAAAATTGACTGTCTGTATGATACTATATCATAAAAGGAATGGTAGGCTTCCTTTTTTAAAAGGAGGTAACTGTGTTCTCCATACCAGAGCACGTGCAAGTTCTATATCAACACATACAGTATTGCTTCTGCTCACTTATTAAGGTTTTTCTTTCTTCCTTTCTCTTCTTTATTATTATTATTATTATTTTTTTTTTTTTTTCCCCAAATAATTTTTATTTAACTTTCATTTTGAAAAATGAAATTCGTTGATTTTTAAATAAGTATAGTTAACTTTGAAAAATGTTTTTTAAATAAAATGCAGAGCAGTTTCTAGCAAAGTGCAGTTCAAGTTCATTGCCAATATCTGAAAGTCTTAATATTTAAAATATGAAGTTGTGTTCTTCAGCAATTGTTACTATATTCATTTCTTAAAATTTCTTTTGCAAGTTTTATCTCAATTTTATATTAATTTTTTTTTTAACTTGTTGCCAAAAGAAAGAAAAAAGAAAAGTCTTTCTCAGCTACTATTTTGTCTGGAAACAATAGTCCTGTTTTCCTGAAAGAATAGTTCTGAGGCCAAGAATTTTTGTCTGCCTTCTTGGCCTCACATGGGATTTTATTATTATTCCTGCAGCTCACATTAATCATGTCTTTCGAACGATACTACCTATAAGCCCCTCTTTTTAAAAATAGGCTAATAACGTACGACAAATTTCATGTTTGCAGGTTATTATATAGATACTAAAGTATATCATGAAGCTATGTTAAAAGTATATTGCTAAATAATTCGGTAATTTTATTTTCGATATTTTGCGTATTGAAAATTTGGAAATATTACTACTGCTAATTATAATTAATACATCACTTAATATACTTAAAAATTACCTTAAATCTGCTTTTTTCTGGCAGTGGGAGGAGGGGGGGGGGTATTTTTCTCCTGTTCTTTTGAACAATAAGAATCGTTCGTTTGCAAGCAAGTTTCTCATTTTAGTTCTCTATTGCGGTGGTTTAAAATTCTTTTACGGAAGATTTTAAAATCAAATGGGAAAAGACAAAGAAGAACGAATCTTCGAAAAGAGAACGCGGTAGAAATTTTCTGCTTAGTGGTATTGTATTGATTTCTGTATTGATCGTTTTCAATTGAATCTGTTAAAAAAAATAAATAAACAAGTTCTTTCTTTCTTTTTTTTTCAATTGCACGTAACCTATTTGTTGCCTGTCAGGTTTTTGGAGGCCTATCATTTAAATGTATAATCAAAAAGTCAGCGAATAATTGTGTTATTTATATGTTTTTTTCTTGATTCGACAAAATTTGTGTAAGAAAAATTACAGTGATATTAATTTATTCTGTGTTTTGGTTTAATTTTATGTGTTACTTAAATTCCTTTGCGCATTCGCAAATTTTGAATATATTGTTGTACTATTTTCGTCCATAAATTCCATTTCAAATTTAAACAAATCATAAATCGCGGCAATAAACCAGTAAACTAAGTAATTTTAAATGTACTTAAAAAAAAAAAAATTACAATAGCCCCTTTTGTTAAGTTAGGTCTTTCTTAAAAGGCTTATAAGTTAAAAAACTACATTTTTAGCTCTTTTTTTAATGTTAATTAGCTTACAATATTTTTAAAAATGGTACTATATACATTTGCGCTTGTAAATAAATAAATAAGCTTTTTTTTTTTTTTCCTTGTACTGAAAATTACAATTACTTAATAAAAAATTCTGAAAACTAAAAAAGAAAATACAATATTAAAAATGATGATAACGTGAAACACGATGAACTTATTCGAGTTTGTTTTATATTATTATCTAAAGAACAAACTAATAATTTCCTTAAATGTTGCTGAAAAGGTAAACAACTATGTGAAACGTCCTTGCATGCTCTGTAAAATGAATGGAAAGGTGATAAAATGCGACTATTATTTATTTCCCTCCTTTTCCAGCACAAATAATGTTCTACTTCAATGTTGTTACTATGCATATTTTCAAATCTCACTTGTTTACTAGAGATTACCTATATCTTATTAAAGAACGTGTAGTTTATAGTTTCTGAGGGCTACCTATATCTTATTAAAGAACGTGTAGTTAATAGTTTTTGAGGGCGTTAAGATATTTATATATCTATTTGTATTTTTAAAAATGCCTTTATATGTATACTTTTTTTTATATAGTTATTTATTATTATTAAAAATACTATTTTTTATGTGCAAGCATAATTTTATCGAGGAAGAAAATCGTTTCTTCACTAAAAGAAGTTTTAAATGAAATATATATTCTGATAGAAAGTAGTGACTTTTCTTTTATGGAATGATCTTTACGCACGTACACTGTAATAACAATGACAGGAATCTTTCACAGAAAAAGGATCCAAGGAAAATATCCTATCAGGCCATCTTTTAATATGGGGCATTTAATGCTGCATATGATACTGGAAAGCTGTTTTACTTTTATTTTTGTGCTACTCATTTTCTGCTTCTATATATCAACGCGCAGATGAGAAGATCGAAGTTGGTGAAGCCTCCAACAGGGAAGAGGATTTCCACAGCCCTTCATTTCCTGTTTCATAACTGCTACGTTTCCTGATGAGCTTCTATCCCTTATCCACTACATCAAAATACCTCGCGGATCTGTATCATTTTACAGATACAGATTAAGGCTTCAACAATCGCGTTGTAGCTTGGTCTAATTGATGAAGTTATATGCGTATGTGTGTAAAAAAAATAAATATTTTCCGCGTTTTTATCCCCTTACTTGAATTTTTAGTTGAAAATTTGTTTAATAAGTTGAGCTGGTAGAAGTGTGATATTGCAAATTATTCGTAATATTTAATTATAATTTTAAAAAACGGGATTAATTAAAGAAAAAAATATTTTTTTCAGAATTTTTTACTTAAGAACTATTAATTACTTAATGCTCGGAAAGTCGAGTGGAGTTACTCCAGATTTTTTATTACTGCATAAAATTATTAAGGCTTTTTTTACCTAAAAGTGCATTTCTTAGAATATTTTTTTGCATATTAAAACACAAATATACTGTTATGTATTAAAATCGTAGAAAAGAAATAACGTTCAAGCATTGTGTGGTAATATTTGTTCTAATCGATGCAAGAAAACAAAAGGGACGTTTAATCTTATGAAAGATCCAATTTGAAGGCATATATGACATATTTGGTCGAAAGAAATCGTATAGGTCGTTTTCAGATTTCGTTTACATAGTGCTCCAAATGAAAAAGGGAAAAATTCAAGCATAAATTATTACTAAAAGTAGAGCTGGCTTACTTTAAATGTTTCTAAAATTATCAAATTCAATTAAATTTTCTAGACACGAATCTTTTAAAGTATGATTTTAGGCAAAAATGGCTGTCCCTTTCTAGCTTTATGACATTAAACATCTTTTCTTTTCTATAAAATTTAAAATTTTAAATTAAAAAGTAAAATTATGTTAAATATGAACATTCATGAGCTTTTGAAGCAAATTATATATTTATATATTATTTAATTGTGAAGTATACTTAGTAAATTAGTATTTGTAATGTAATTCATACATCTCAATGCCTATTGTTTTTATATTAATAAACATATGAATATTCATGTATTTTAGATTTGCCAATTTCAAGGCCAAACTCTTGTATATGTATGTTTTTCATTTAATGTCCAAATACAATTCTAGCTAAAAGAAATTTTAAATGGTGTATCACAGCTGTCGTGTGATAGCTATGATACATAGAATACACAGGAAGATTACTGGAAGCATAATGTAATTACAGTTTCTCAATTTTGAAACACAATCCCTTAAGATTTGGCGAAAATTGCAAGTCTTCTCAATTTGCAATAACTCAGCGAATTTTTCCCTTAGGAAAATGAATTTTCTCTCTCCCTCTCTTCTGCTTTTTAGACAAAGGACAATATTTTTCTAAATATAAGTCATAATAAAAGAGGGACCGTATAAAAATTACACATTTTAATTAGTGCTGCACCGAGTAGCACTTTGGCCGAGTAGCCGAGTACCGAGTACTCGGCCTTTTACTACTCGGCCGAGTACCGAGTAGCCGAGTACCGAGTAGTTGTAAGAAAGAATAATTGAAATTGACGTATATATGAAGAATTTTGCACATCTTGAAATATAGAAAAGACTTTTTGAACACAAAATTAAGTTAAATGGCAAACAGCATGTTTACATGAAACGTATCAGAACTTTTGTAGTGTATATACACAGTTAGGTTCATTGTTATATTTGATACTTCCAGCTTAGTGGATTATTAAAACCATAATAACTGATAACTTCCTTCTTTATTATATAGTCTTTCTCAGATGCGAATCATTCTCAGATAATTCTTAGAGAATATAAAAGTTCTTTATAGGCTTAATTTAAGATGCATGAAATTTACATATGAAATGAGAACATTAAAATAAATATTTTATCATTATTTCAAACATGATAGACTTCATTAATCTTCAAATTCTAGAAGAGTAAAAAGGCAGGTGGTTTTGGGCCATAATTTGCAGAACAACAAATTTGATAATATAGGAACATTTTAGTGTATTTACCTTTTTCATAATTATTATTTTTTAAATTAAAAATCAATCTTTTTTTTACAGTTTTAAAAGTGTCTTACTTTTATTTGCACAAATACGTAACTAAAGTTTTATCTACTATAGTAGTATTATATAAGAGGTTCTTTTTTCTAAAATATTTTATTCTTGTCTGTTTTATAGATACAATTTTATGTACAATGTTTTTGTAAAAAAAAAAAAAAAAAAAAAATTGCATATTACACACATACAAGATGGTTATACTTAAATTCTTGTAACTAAAATGGATAAGCTCAAATCATGAATAGTCTCTATATCGAGTTTTGTGGCAATTTACTTGCCCGTTTTAACTGCAGAAAGCTGTTTGCAGCAAAAGCTTAATGACTATGTTTATATTTTCATATTTTTTTAGTTTAGTTATTAAAAAACAACTCTTATGAATACATTTCTTTCAATAATACATAAAAATAATGAAATTCTTACAACTACTCGGTATTGGCCGAATACTTAGTCCATATTTGGCCGAGTACCGAGTACTCGGCAAACTGGCCGAGTAGGCCGAGTACCGAGTATATAGCGAGTACTCGGTACAGCTCTAATTTTAATATGAAAACAGCCCCTCGTACAAAGGATGGTATATCTGAAATCTGCTCTTGATTTACACCAATTTTGTAAATAAGTATGTTTCATATGATTGTTAGCTTAAGAAATAATCGCTGTAATATCTATTTTCAATCACCCCATGTAGTAATGAAAATAAGTTTAGTATTATAGATGAATGCACAACAGATATTAAACTATCTCAATATTGAATCAATTACTTGCGTATAAGAAGTGCAATAAATGCAGCGAATACGTTATCAAATTGTGCTTATAGATTATACGTAAAGTTCTGCAAAAGCTGTTTTATTTTCATCAAGGCATTTATAAAAATGAAGTATTATTCAAGAATTTCAATGACGTCGTTTAAATCTCTGATTTGAGCATTTCTGATAATATTCTGAATATCAAATTTTAAAATGTAATTACACTACAAGCGAAGCAATTGAAATCAGTGAGATATCAGGATTGCTTTTGCGAGCTTTTTGAGAGAAATGCTTTGTAATTGAAAAACCTGTAAGATTTCAAGTATGATATAAATCTCAATTGCTTTTCAAAATTAATGATAAATTTATTTCTTGAAGTTAGTTTACAGCGCAGGTTTTATTTCAGGAACAATTAAATCGTTTCATTTAGTTTTATTCCTCAAATCTCATCGCACATTTATGAATAAAACTTTATTCATGGTTGTTAGTATGAATAAATAAGTTATATTTAATAATAATAATTTTATTAAATAAATATTTAAATAAATATTTATTTATTTAATTATACCAATGAAAGATCTTGTTAAATTTTGTTAAAATCTATTTTATTACTATTATTATTATTTTGTCTTTTCGTTTAATTTAAATATTTAGAATTATAAAAAAACATTAATTATATACAAAAGTATATTTAACAGGGTATTAATATGGCGCAAGTGTGAAAAAACCCGTACAGCCGTTTTTAAAGGAAAGCACTTACGACACCTGAAATTGAACTATTTATACAGGACGCCTGTTAATTTTCTTGAACTAACCAACTCATTCATATGAAAGGACATCTAATAGAATGTTTATATAGCAATTTTGAAGAAAATCGTACAAGCCGTTTTCGAGATACGGACTTACGGCCCCACTTTCAGTTCCCGATATCCCACTTCCAGTTTTCCAATTTTCACCAATATTGGGAAAATCATCTGTACACCAGGCCTGTCTCAATACTAAAGTTTCGTAGTTCTATCTTTATTAGTTTCTGAACTATGATAGTGAGAAAATTCCACGCACTTACCTGGCCAATTGCCAAAAACTACTTTTTTGGACTCAGGAGACCTTAAAACGTGTAAATCAGGTGAAAACTCTATATCAAATTTTTGGACCGAACTGTTCAAGTATTGGTTTTATAATTTTTTTTTTTTTTTACAGGGACAAACACACACACGAAAAAAAAAAAAAAAAAAAAAAAAAAAAAAACTATGGCCTGTGGGCTCAAATTATTTAAAGTGCTATAGCGTCTATTATAGGTCATATTATAGGTCACCGTCGCTCGAATTGCATACGTTTGGGTGAATTTGGTGAAAAAAATATTAAGAAAATAATTGAAAGAAGAAGACTTCAACTAACCAAAATACTAAAAATATTATCAGTTAATTATTGGGCTGAACTAATTTTCTCTGAGGAGTCAAGTTAAATTTATTTCGAGCTGACAGAAACAAGCTAATAGGACGACGAAAAGGTGTCCAACTTAATGAAAACTGTACTTTTAAAACAGGGACACATACTCTGTACATTACGGCGCGGAGGTGCATAACTTTTCAAGTAATCAGGCAAATTTTCATGCTCAAGGGATCAATTAACTCGAAATAAAACACGGCCATTATAAAAGTGGTGCCTGACCGACTATATTCGAAGTATCTCAAACTTTCCCACAATCAGCATTTCAAAATGATAATGCACCTTGCTGCATGGCTCTGTAGTATGTTTGTTTGATTCAAATTGTTAAATTTACCTATCCACTCCCCTGAGCACCTATAATTATGAAGTAATCATAACTTTTTTTTCACTTTAAGTTAAATCCCACAAAGAATATCGTAGAATTTCTACTTTACCAGACCTAGAAATAGTTCTAATCTCAATACGCTCGATAATATTTAGTCTATAAAACTGAAAAGGGATTAGAAATTTTTAGCCTACAACTTTGCAATAGCTTAAAAAGTTATTTATATTCAATGTACAATACATATTTTTATTAAGTAATAATTCTTTTGATCTAACAAATAAATAATTTTATTTCATATATTAAAATATAACATGTTTATTTCATATAATAAATCACAATAGAATACAAAGTATATGTATATTATATTACGTTAAAAAAAAAAAAAAAAGTTTTAAATCAAACAATTTAATTTAAAAATTAATAAAAAGCCCAACAGATTTAAAACAAATACTCAATTAATTGTGACTTTTACAAATCAAATATTGAACAGTATTAACATTACGTCTATCATTAATGACAAGGAATGTTTTTTTTTTCCGATTAAAGATTTAAATCTATCTCGTACCTTCAAATATCCTCTTCCTCTTGGCAGAAAGATATTCAATTACAATTCTGTATCTAAGTCTACCTCTTTTACTAACACTGTAACCTGTAATAAATGCAATGATCCTTCTTTCTCAAAATTTATTGACAGAGACCATGGACACATTATCACTGGTAATCTCAATATTATTGATAATTATCAATTAAAAAAATTCATGAAATTTGGCACCAAATTTAGACTTCCAGTTAAAACTAGCATTCCACAAATCTTTCAACAGTTTTCTTATGATCTAGATTTATTTATTTATAAAATATCTATTACTCATAATAAACCTATTGCCTACTTCACTCAATGGAAAGTTTTAGTGTTACAAAAAATTAAAAATGCATGATTTATCAATTCTTCAAATCTGGTGTTATTTAAAAAATCTGTACTTTTTAACTCAATCAAATCACTACAGGATGACTTTGTGATCACTTATGTTGACAAATCACCTAATAATTATGCCATTATTTGTAAATCCTACTATCTCTCTATTTTAAACTCTTCAGTCACTAATAGTAACATCTTCAGTTTAACTAATAATAACCTTATTATTAATAACCGAAAAGTACATAATTACTATAAACTACTTCAACTTCCCTTCAATAACTTTAATTATCCTTATATAGTTCTCATACCTAAGTTTCACAAATCTCCAATTAAATTTCGCACTGTCACTGTTGGGTGTAACACTTATAACAACAATGCTAATAAAGCTCTACTGGATATTCTAAAACAAATTTACAAATGTACTTGCAAAGTTGATAATTTACACTGTCTTAAAAATAGCTTTCAATTAAATCAATACATCAAATCGCTCGATTCAATTGACAATATTATGACTTTTGACTTTCAAGATCTTTTCAATAATATTGAGTTATCAGATCTTAGTAATATCATTTACAGTCTTTTTCAAGAATATAAAGCTCAAATTAATCTTCCTTACAATTTTAAAGCAGAAAAATTTAAAACACTTCTTAACTTTTTTATCCATAATAATTATATCTTCCACAACAATGATATCTATTTGCAAAAATTAGGCATCCCACAAGGAGGTTGTAGCTCCAGTATTTTGGCAGATCTCTATCTTTATTATTATGAAAAGCAAATTTGCAATGATGATGTTCGATTTTATCGTTACATCGATGATATTATTGTATTTTATCTCAACAAGAACTCACAAAATGGCTTTTCCTTCAATTATCCACCTAATTTAAAGCTAACTCAAAATACTCTGACTAATCAATCAATTAACTTTTTAGATCTCAAAATAATCATCGATGGTAATAAACTTTACACAGATATCTATGACAAACGGCAAGATTTTAGTTTTAATGTAAACTTATTTACACATTTTAAATTTAATTCATGTCTGCATCTTTCGGTATTTAGAAACATCATCATTAACCATTTATTTCGAATTAATAATTTATGCTCTGCAAAGTTTAAAAACAAGAATATTAATAAACTGATCACAGCCACTGCTAAAATGGGTTTTCCTAAAAACTTTGTATTTTCTATTTTATATCCTTAACCATGTCTCTGTCAGTACGAGTACAAAAAAAAAAAAAAAACTGGGTACACTTTTGTGTATATCAACAAAAAAATTATAAAATAATAAAAGACAATAAAAAAGGTGGCGGTTGGGTGGGCAGATGTTTGATTACGGATGTGGGGTGGTGTTGTAAGGCTGGATGGTTGGGTGGGATTGTGAAATTAAATTTAAAAAAAAAAAAAAGTAGAAGGCTTGTTGCATTTGCTTTGTATTACTATGCAAACTTTCTTTTTCCAATAAAATTTCAGATTCTTCCTTTTTGAGTGGTCAACTATATTTAATGTTCTAATTATACTGTTAAACACAATGTTATCAATCGGTGAATTTCATTGTTGCTACGTGGTTTCATTGGTGTTCATCTGCTTTGAAATTTTGCTTTTTTAAATCCATATGGTTCCTGTTCTGGTTGTGGCAGGCTGGTGGAGTGTTGCCGTCGTAAAACTAGTGTAACCCCACAGGCAAGTCACAAGTCTTGCCGCCTGCCTCCTTCTTCCTATCTTGTGCTTCTTGGGTTGTTTTTTCATTAATTTTGATAAGTTTATGGTTTTAAGTTAAGATTTGTTGTTTTACTTTAATGATTCGTTTGTTTTTGCAGGCTGTTAATTAATAGATCTGTTTCTTTACATTAGTGTATTTCATCCACTGATGATTTTTTTTTTTTTTTTTTTAAATCTTATTGGTCATTGGTGTTTCAGTGATCTTGTATCTGTTGCTTGGCTTCTACTATGCTTAATAGATCATCTTTATTTTATATATATATATATTCAAAAATTTTAAATAACACTATCTTAAAAAAAAAAAAAAAAAAAAAAAAAAAATTACTTTTAATTTAAAAATTTTATTAAAAAAAAATTAATTTTAATTAACGTAATCAAGTTGTATATCGAATTAAAACTTATAAAATTATCTTTAAAATGACGGGTCAGAAACTTCTCTATCTCTTTTAAAACTTGAGAAATTTGAAATTGCATATAAACTAAAAAATGCTAATTAAAAAAAAAAAAAAAAAAAATGAAAATTCAATGAAATAAAAAAGTTCTAAAAGTATATTCTCATTTATATCATCAAGGAGAATGATTCCTGAAAATTATTAGAATTATTATTATCATTATTATTGGTTGCTTTGGCATGAAATGACCTACATAATACTTATGAACATGTATGAATACAGTTCTTTTTTTTTAAATATATTCTCAGTAGCAGGACCCAACTGACGTGTTTTATTGCCTCTCAATAGTTTACTTTCATTTTAACCTGGTTATTGCCAAATTACTCTTTTTTATTTCATTACGTCCTAAAACTATAAAATTGCCCATCTGCGCAGCACTAGTGCGACGTAAAACCCAACCATCCATCCATCCATCCTAAAACTAAAAAGAAAAAAAAAAAAAAAAAAAAAGATATTTTTAATAATATCATTATTAGTTACTAATAAGTTTTTTTTTTTTTTTTTTAATCCTTATATATGCATGTACACATGGCTTTTTATGAAAAAAATTATAATAAAATATAACATAAATGCGTTTTTTTTTTTTTTTTTTTTTTTTATGTCTAAATAAGAATTTATTTGTTTTAACACTGATTAATCTAGATTTTTAAGTTAGGTTTTAATGCGTATATGGGTCATTTTAAAATTTCGATAACAGAATTTTTTCTCTCTCATATTGTGTCAAGTCCATTACCATAAGTTTTATTAATGGAATGATCCTTCTTTGCAGTTTTATGATTTAATGTTATTAATTAGATAGTTTGTTAACACGTTTAAAACTATCCAAGTCACGTCTTTTTTTTTTTTTTTTTTTTTTTCCTTTTCTACAGATAGACTAATAGAATTCATAATGGTTCTTAATCGTTGTTGGAAAGTATTAAAAAGGCTTAACACAAAAGAAAATGCAGGTCTTAGATGCTAATTGCAGCCCTTAATGTATCTGAATATTTTAGTGCAGTCCTGCAAATCTGAAGAATAACCTTATTATATTCTATGCAAAATATTATTTTAGCATATTAACAATAAATGTCAATTTCTTTATGATTTTTAAAGCGGAAAGTTATTTAAATATGTTTTATAAATATGTCTCTCCTAAAACGCAAAGCAATGGTATTTTTTGGGTGTCTGTGTACTCAAACTCAGTTGTACAGGACCTATTAATGCCTTTTTAAATAGGAAACATTCTATAGTGAACCTCAATAACATATTTTTTCTTTCTTTCTTTCTTTTTTTTTTTATTCTGAAAATAATTACGAACGCTGGGGGCAGGCAGACAGACAGATTAATAGTCGGACAGGCAGATATGAAAATTGAAACCATATTCACACTTAAAAATTGTTAGAAAGTGTTAAAAACACTTAATGTAAATGAAAATGCGATTCCAGCAAGCTTTCAATTCATGGAATTTCTTGAAGTGGTATGTGTTATTCATGTTCCCTATAGGATGTTCCCTATTGAAAATGGAGTGAATATCTTTACTGGTTTGTGTACAGGGACACCCGAAAGTATTCCAAAACATTGCGTTCTATGAGAGATATTTCAATAAACCAAATTTTAATAACTGTACTTTGCGCAAATCTTAATGAAATTCAAATATATTGTTCAGATGCACCAAAGAATTTTTTCTATGTAATATAGTATGATTAGCCTTAGATATACATCAGGATATTCAGCTTACATTAAAGGCTAGTTTTGGAAATCTGCTGGAATTGCATTTTCATTTACATTAAGCAATTTTAAAACTTTCTAACTATTTTTAAGAGCGAATACGATTTCAATTTGTGTATCTGTGTGTTCGACTGTTCATCTGCCTGTCTGTCTGCCCCAGCGTACGTAAATATTTTCACAATTTAAAAAAAAAAAAAAAACGGTAAATGAATTAAATTTTACAATGGAATGTTCTCTATTTAAAATGGCTTTAATCAATAGGCCCAGTACAACTAATTTGTTTACAGGGACCCCTTCCCCCCCTCCCCCCCCCCAAAAAAAAAAAAAAAAAAAAAAAAAAAAGCCAGTTCATTGTGTTTTAGGACAGACACTTTTAGAAATCATATTTACCTAACTTTCTACTAAAAATATTATTAAAAAAAAAAAATTGAAATTTAGTGTTAATATGTTGAAATAATATTTTATATAGAATATGACATGGTTAACCTGCAGATTTACAGGGCTACACTAAAATATTCAGATATATTAAAGGCTGCAATTAGAATCTAAGGGCTGCATTTTCTTTTGCGTTACGCATTTTTAATAATTTCCAACAATGTTTAATATTGATATGAATTCAATTAGTCTATCTGTATGCCTGTCAATCGGTCTGTCTGTCCGTCATATGTTAACGTAGGCAAAGAACATTGAAAATTATACCATACAACAAGTACGTGCAGTTGGAAAGTGTTAATGAGGAATGCGTATCGCATGATTTTTCATTCTTGTTTTATTTCCAGTACCTTGTTTATTTTTAGTCACGTGGTACATTGAAATTTGAAAAGCAATTATTCCTAACCAGAAGAATCGTCTGCCAAAATGTCTGGTACGGTAAAATAAGTGAAATAATGAAGCACTGACATTATATAATGTCTTACTTTTATTAATTAAAAATTTCTAATCGTCGCATCGATTAGGGTTTCCCTGGATTAAAAATATCACCCGTTTCATTTTATACCGAATTTGAAAAAAATTGGAGTAATATTTCTAAGTTCTTTGACCATTTAACGCTCCTTAAATGTTTCTGAAACTCAGAATTGATTCGTTTATTAATTGACATAGGTTGACGTTTTAACTAATGTCACCGCAACTAATTAATTTTTTTTAATTCTGTTTAAACGGCCCTCTTCACTTACCGTCGCCGGAAGCCCAAGCCAATGTTATTCTATAGGAAATTTTCTTTACTTATAACTCATTAACTAATGCACATTTTTAAATTCTGCTTTCACATTCAGAAAATTCACAACTGTTAAATTGACGGACTTTTTAAAAAACTGATTTTTTTATTTTGAAGCTGTAAAACACGATTTTTCAATATGTGAAGTTTTTCATTTTCCAGTGTCCAAATAAAATATTAAAAGTAAAAAAAAAAAGAAAAAAAAAAAATCGTTTTTAAAAAAGGTCCGTCAATTTAACAGTTTTGAATTTTCGGAATGTGAAAACAGAATTTAAAAATATGTATTAGTTAATGAGTTGAAAAGTAAAGAAAATTTTCCATTGAATAACATTAGCTTGGGCTTCTGTCGACGGTAAGTGAAGCGGGCCCTTAACTGCCCCCTCCGGAAGATTTCTGTCTTACATGTATGTCAATTTTTGTACTTCTGCATTCAGCGGGAGCTGAACATATAGAAGTACAGACAGACAAAGGGGACTGACAGGCATCTTCTTTTATATTATTATAGATTTGTCTGTGTAATTTATTCTGCAGTGGGTTACTTTGTAAATAGAAATTCCCTTTGTAATATTTAACTTAAAATTCCGGATTCTAGACTTGGCCCAATCTCAAGATTTTGTGAAGTTCTCAGTTCAACAGTCGTGTCAACAGCCTAGTCAATAAAATCTCTACCTTTCTTAAATCTTCTTTACTTATTTTATTTATTTATTTATATTCTTCTTAGCTTTAAATACATAAGGTTGGATATTTAGTCACCGCAAACAAGTTTGTTCTTGATAATTAATTAAATCTGGTTACTATTCTTAAAGTAGACTATTTTCCCTTTGCTACCTTTTTCTCTTACATTTTCATTGTATTTTACGCGTTTATCGGTGTGCTTTAGAATTTAGTATTCATAGTTTTTTTTTTTTTTTTTTTTTTTAATTCAGGGGGAAAAAGGGGATTAGCTCTTTATAGATTGGCAAAGTTACTTGTGATTTTAAAGTTTTGGCTAAGATTCTTGCAATAAATGTGTCAACCGCAGGTGATCATTCCTTGGCAAACAGCCATTTCAGAAAAAATAATATTTGTTGGCGAAAATGATATCACCCGTACAAAAGGTCAGTGGCACCGGAAAAAAATTCAAGTCAAGTTAGTTTAAAATGTATTTTTCGTTACGAACATCTGACTGAGCTTTTTACCCTCAAAGAACATGTTAATGAAATTACCGTTTGAAATAGCCTACGAATACGCTACCTCTGCACACACACACAAGCACATTCAGTCAAATTCCAAGCTGTTACAGGGTTTCAAAATTAAAACTCTTGGCATATTTCACATTTCGAAATCTTGAAATCGCATCTAAAAAAAATAAAAAATAAAATAAAAAAATCTTAGTCAAAAACTCCACTCTGAAATTGTCAATGATTTTTCAGTATATATATATATATATATATATATATATATATATATCAATAACGTTGTTAAGAAAGTAATATCATAATAATTATAAAATTCTTAAATTAAATGTATGTTCAGTTCAACATTTAAAAAAAACGTAGAATTTAAAAAGTATAATCTCCCTTCTAAAACAATTCTATTCTCTATCATTGAAAAATATTCCTCCCCAAAAAATACGTGTAGGCGTAGGTTCCATGAAAGACGTGAGAGTGTCGAAAGTTTTTTCGTCCTATATCTTTACCAAGTCTTCCTTCCATGCTTTAACTGTCCTGTTTCCTGCTTTTTCAACTTTATGTTTGATTATTCCCACAAATTCTCTATTGGACTGAGATCATAGGATGAAACAAGTCTTTTTAAAATATTTATTCCATTTTCATCGAGCCATTTTGTGGTTTGTCTTGAAGTGTGAGACCTAGCATTCTCTTGCGGGGCCGTGCCCTTAGCGACCGTGCCCTTAGCGGAAATGTTAACCCCCCTCGGTGGCGTGCTTTTAGCATACGTGCCTTTAGCGGAAATGTATAATAAATTTCAAAATAAATTAATAAATAAATAAAAGAATTCTTCAGTTTTCCTTTACACTTTATCCGCATTTAGCACTGGCTGTATTTTGCTTCAGAAGTAACCTGTCGCAAAAACAGGTATGCGTACTGTAGAATATCCGTTATTTGGGGGAACGGCGATCTGTAACCATATAAAGTTTAATGAATCACAGTACTCCATACGAAAACGTACATTACTGCCATTTTATGATTTTATTATATTTTTGAAAATATAATTGCATTAGACCTTTTAAAACTAAAACGAAAACGAAAAATCAGGAGGTACACATTGATCAGCATTTTCCAACTGTACTTACTCATTGTACCGTATAACATTCTATGTTCTCTGTCTATATTATAACACAATGGACAGACAGAAAGACATACATATAGACTAACTGAATTGATAATCACTCTGAAACGTCGTTGGAAAGTGTTAAAAATGCTTAACACAAACAGAAATGTTGCTCTTAATTTCCTATTTGCACCCGTTAATGTATTGCAACATTTTTTGGGTTGCTCTGTAAATCTGGAGGTTAAGCATATTATAGTTTATAGAAAACATTTTTTTAGCATAATAACAATAAATGTGAATTTTTTTATGATTTTTTGATGAAATTATTTAAATGTGATTTACAAAAATGTCTCCCATAAAGCGCAATGCATTGGTATTTTTTGGATGTTCATGTACACAAACCAGTGGCATAGGTTCTGTTACAGCCATTTTAAGTAGGGAATATTCAATAATAAATTTGAATAACACATATTATTAGAAAAAATAAAATAAAATAAAAGTAAAAATTAGTAAGTTGTGGTCACCACAAGACTTTTTTCTATATTTTCCTATACAAATTCAATAAGTGCAAATAAATAATTTTTATCTTAGAGAAAACTAACACTAAATATCCAAAGAAAGACAGTTGTTTTATTATCTATAAATGACATCTTAAAAAATCCTTTTTTATAATAGTTATGTCACATATCAAGTTTTGTAAAGTTATGAGCTATAGAAGTTGAGATATAGCTTTCATATTGTCAAGGAAATTTGCAGTATGGCAATGCCACCTATTGGCCGATAAGCACCCAAATTGAAGCAGCATAATATCTCACAATGGCCTTCACATACATCATGTTTTGTTTGATAATACGCAATAGAGCCTGAGGTATAGCCTCCCCTTCAATTGCGGAAACCGCTGTATAGCAGCGCCACCTGTGGAGCGGTTGACACCAAAAGTTGACAGATACTCATTTAGGTTAAGGTGCATCAACATATAAATTTATATGGAACTCTGTGCAGTAATTACTGAGATATAGCTTTCCCTTAAATAGTAAAAATCGCTGTATAGTAGCACCACTTGTCGGTCCATAAGCATTCAAATTGAATCAGCATAATGTCTCATGGTGGCCTTCTCTCATACCAAGTTTTGATTGATTATACGCAATAGAACCTGATATATAGCTTCCACTTAAATTCTAGAAATCGCTGTATAGCAGTGTCACCTGTTCAGCGGTTGGCATCAAAAGTTGATAGCGCTAATTTAGCTCAAGGTGCATCTACATGTAAATTTATATGCAATTCTGAGAAGTAGTTCCGGAGATACAGTTGCCACAAAATTTTTGTCACACACACACAGACAGACAGACATTTTCTAAAAATAGTCAAATCATGTTCTAAACCTCTCAAAGCGTGTAAATCCGTCGAAAACCGGAAGTCTAATTTTTTTACGAATCCAATACTTTCTGCTATTGAATATAGAAGACAGTAAAAATTCTTAAAATATTTGCGGGTGCTGGAGGCGGAAAAACGGACAGTAGAATAGACAAATACACTAATTCAGATCATATTCACATTTTAAAAAATGGTCGAATAAACGCTTAATGTAAAAAAAAATGCAATTCAGAAAATTTCCAATAATAACCCTCAGTGTAACTGAATATTTTTGCGTGACTCTGTAAATCTACTACATTCTACAGAAAGCATTATTTTGTGCATTTGAATAACATATTTCTACCTTCCACATGCACACCTTCTTATTTCCGCTAAGGGCACGGCTTCTTCTATTCCTCCTTCTTCCCTTTAACCCATTCCGCTAAGGGCACGTTCCGCTAAGGGCACGGTCGCTAAGGGCACGACACCTCTCTTGCTGCAACAAAAAGCCGTCGGGGTAAAGTGTTTCCATAGTAGACAGATTTTCATTAGTGATAAAAATATCTGTGGACGAATTAACAATTCCTTCAGTGACAGATAAGCACGTTGTACCGCTCGCCCTTATTGCTCCCAGACCGTTGACATAGGTGAGTGCTTGGGTCCAGGTTTACTAAATATATCTTTGCACCAAATTGCTGGTTTGTTGCTATAAAATTGAAAAGTGCTTTCATCAAAAATTCA
The DNA here is from genome assembly GCA_963930645.1 of Salticus scenicus. NCBI lineage: Eukaryota > Metazoa > Arthropoda > Arachnida > Araneae > Salticidae > Salticus > Salticus scenicus. The sequence goes on from OZ005649.1 coordinate 331,950,446, forward strand.
ATTATTTTCCAAGTTCCTGTTTAAGTTTTCATGAGCCCATTTAACTCGATCAGCTTTTTGTTTTGATCTTTGGATGCTGAACGAGGCACTCGTTTCAACCAACCTGCTTTCTTCACATATCGCAAAACAGTTCATTTAGACACAAGGGGTGAGCCCTTTTTATGGGGCCGTACCCTTAGCGACAGTGCCCTTAGCGGAAATCTATAAACCCGTGTCCTTAGCGGAAATGTTATCCCCCTCGGTGGCGTGCTTTTAGCATACGTGCTTTTAGCGGAAATGTATAATAAATTTAAAATTTCCTCCACACTTTATCCACATTTAGCACTGACTATATTTTGCTTCAGAAGTAACCTGTCGCAAAAACAGGTATGCTTACTGTAGAATATCCGTTATTTGAGAGAACGGTGATATCTATAACCGTATAAAAATTAATGAATCAAAGTACGCGATAAAAAAACGTACATTATTGCTATTTTACGATTTTATTTAAGTTTTGAAAATATAATTAAGCATTACACCTTTTAAAACTAAAACAGAAAAGAAAAATCATGAGGTACACACTGATTATCAACACTTTCCAACTGTACGAACTCGTTGTGTCGTATAACATTCTATGTTCTTTGTCTATATTATCACACAATGGACAGACAGAAAGACAGACATATAGACATTGAATTCATAATCACTCTGAAACATTGTTGAAATTGGAATGTCTTCCAGATCCTGGTCTTCTTTAAGGGAACTGGGACGTTCTCGACAACGAAAAAGTAGTTAAAATTGCAGTTTCAAATAAAGGGTTTTCCCCAAGTAAAAGTTATATTTGAATTAAAATATTATACATATAAACAGAACATAATATTTTCATTATAAAACACTAAAGAAATCCTTTTAATTTCAAGTATTTATTTTTTAATAGCAAATCGAATATGAGCTCTGATGCAATTGTCTGTAAATACATAACCACAAATCGGTACGCTCAGAAAAAAAAGTTTTGCATAGAATCACATAAAAATTATCAAAATACATGAGTAAAGGTTCAATAATTATAGTGAACATATTTTTATTTTAATATACACAAAATAGAAATAATAAAAAAAAAAATTAAATGCTATATAACTTGAAATTCTATAAATTATGATTTCTTTTAACATAAACAGCACCCCCCTAAAAAAACTGGTGCCCACAAATAAATAAAAATGTGTTTAATAGATGAAAAATGCTTAAAAATATTATATCACAAAATTGCAGATTTGTGTGATGCATAGAATTTTAACAAAGTTTTTTGCATTTTTCTCAAAACATGTTTTTTCCATATTTAGGTACGCTCGTATAAAATTCTATGCATCACACAAATCTGCAATTTTGTGATATAATATTTTTAAGCATTTTTCATCTATTAAACATATTTTTATTTATTTGTGGTCACCAGTTTTTTTAAGGGGGTGCTGTTTATGTTAAAAGAAATCATAATTTATAGAATTTCAAGTTATATAGCATTTAATTTTTTTTTTATTATTTCTATTTTGTGTATATTAAAATAAAAATATGTTCACTATAATTATTGAACCTTTACTCATGTATTTTGATAATTTTTATGTGATTCTATGCAAAACTTTTTTTTCTGAGCGTACCGATTTGTGGTTATGTATTTACAGACAATTGCATCAGAGCTCATATTCGATTTGCTATTAAAAAATAAATACTTGAAATTAAAAGGATTTCTTTAGTGTTTTATAATGAAAATATTATGTTCTGTTTATATGTATAATATTTTAATTCAAATATAACTTTTACTTGGGGAAAACCCTTTATTTGAAACTGCAATTTTAACTACTTTTTCGTTGTCGAGAACGTCCCAGTTCCCTTAAGGTGCGGGTGATCAAATTATTAGATTTTTTTTTTTTTTTTTTTTTGGGGGGGGGATTTTTTTCAATTTTCTAAAAAAAAAAAAAAAATTATTGACGGAATAGCCTAGAACTATGGTTGGTCCCCTGATTGTACTCAATCGATAGTGGAAAATGTGAGTTTTTAAATGTTTTTTGTATGTCTGAAGTTCCAAGCCATTTCGTCCAGTATTTCTTTTAGTAAATCGAAAAAATGTCAAAGTAATATATATACATATATGAAATGTTTGAAAAAGTTTTCATTATATATATATATATATATGTGTACAGGGTGATCAATTTAAAAGAGTACCCGTTGGTTTTTCTTATTACCCTTAAATATGACGGATGTGGCAACTATTCTAACACTGAAGTATAATTACTTGAACCTTGTATAAGTGTGGGAGACATTTCCAACATTGTTGGACTGTTACAACTTTATTTGTGAGGCAAAACAGAAATGGAGACGCACAATGTTATTTAATCCTGTGATAATTTTGTTTTTGAAAAACAATATTTCATTAAAATGTTTTACATTATCATTCCTACATTACATTTACATTATCAAATTATCATTTCATAGGGTTTTCCAGAGAAGTCCTGCAAACATCGATGAATTAAAACAAATCATAACTGAAGAAATCTCGTCAATAACACCAACAATGCTCAATGCTGTTAAGTGTGTCGAAAAACATGGTTCGACGTGTTCATGTTTGCATTCAAAATGGTGGCGAACATTTTCAACATTTTCTGTAAGGAATGATACTGTACAAAAATTTAATTAAATTATGTTTTTCAAAAATAAAATTATCACAGGACAGGATTAAGTAACACTGTGCGTCTCCATTTCTGTTTTGCCTCACAAATAAAGTTGTAACAGTCCAACAGTGTTAGAAATTGTCTCCCACACTTAAACAAGGTTCAAACAATTATACTTCAGTGTTGGAATAGTTGCCATATCCGTCAGATTTAAGGGTACTAAGAAAAAACAACGGGTACTCTTTTAAACTGATCACCCTGTATATAATTCATTGAAGTAAAATTTAATTTTCATATGTTTTTAATTGTATGTTTAAAATTCTGTTTATGATGCTGCTGATAATTTATATGTGTAATTTAAATTCATGAAATTATTATTATGAGAGATTTTTTTTTTTTTTGATTATGTGTTCTGTCGTCTCGTTTTTAATGCATTATCTTCAATGCTGTGAATATAGAGACTAGCAAAACGCATCGATCTCTGCCACGTTGCTAAGGGCGTTGACCAACTCACAGATAGAAACATCGAACACATTTTGAATCTATCCCCACCCCTGCTTAAACCTTTTATGTTTTAGATCTCTAGTGGAAGTGGATCCCTTTTCCACGCGAGAGTGTCACATAGAATTCTAAAAGTGATCCCCGCCCATGTTTGCGTTACTCCATACTACGAAGAGGGAAAGCTAACGTGAATCACATCTTGGGGAGCTATTAATAGGAAAACTTCTAGTCTGTAACGGTATGCCGCTCTGCGACGTCAATTCTCACCCATTTTTAATCTTTATCCTCATGCCAAGTAACCTTTTCTTACCTGATATTTTTTTTCCCCTTATTACTACTCTGTTTAAAAAATAAAAACGGAATGAGTTGTGTGAGTACATCCAGTTGAATACGAAACAAAAAAGTTACAAACGCACGTAGTAGTTTTTATAATAAGATGTCTTTTCCTTTAATATTTTGTGAACGATCATTTACGTATTAATAACAAATTACCTACAAACGCTATTTCGATGTTTTCCTTACGTGTTATTAAAAATTAGTGAAAATATTATTAGAAAGACAGATTTTTTTTTTTTTTTTTTTTTGCGGGGGGGGGGGGGGATTTTGAATTTTAATAATATTAAAATGAAATTGATTCATATTTTTCTCGAAATTCAATATTAATTTGATTATCAATACGTGACGTGACCGTACATATCTTTATATTTCTGGACCTTGCTTTCTCCTTCTACCCTCTTTTCTCACCATCCCCACCCCACCAAAAAAAAAAGTAAATAAATAAATATAATAAAACAAATAAATACTACTCATACTCATCATTTGTTCTAATGAATTTTTATTAGTTTTTTTTTAATAGAAGTTGGAAGTATATAAAAGGTATACTTATGTGTACGTATAATATTTTATCATAATGATGATTAAACTCCAAGAAGGAAGACTTGAATTAATCAATAAACAATTACATATGGAAACGAGACTTTTTATACCAAACAAAAAATATTGTAAAAATTGGTAAATGCAGAATTTGAAGTCCCCCCCTCCCCTCCCCTCCCCAAAGAAAAGAAAGGGGGGAAAACTGCTTTTTTTTTTATCAAGGGTAATTATGTAAATAAGGTGATACCAAAAAAAATGAGTTTTTTCCAACACCTGTTAGATATCAACAATGAATTAAAAATTATTTAAAATGTAAAGAAAAAAAAAAATCATCATCCATTTGCATATTAATTTATACTACTATCGCCCAGGAGTCGAAACTCGACAACTTTTTTGCAGATCAAATCGAATCAAGGTAATTGAATATTATTAAAACAAAATAATTTTACCCAAATTAAAACAACGTAATTTTACACAATGTCCATATCATATATCATGTTTGGTGCGTTTATGCACTACAGAAGTTGAGATATCGCCTTGACTCAAATGGAATGAATCACAACATAGCATCACTACCTGTTGAGTGATATATTCCAACAGCTAATCAGCACCAATTTAAATCAAGGTTTAACCAATTGTCGACCGTAATTAAATTCCGCCCATTGATTCATGAAACTCTACAGAATTTCCCTAACACATCATTCACACAGACAAATGGCCATTTTCTGAAAATGAGCGAATCGTGTTTACGACATATCAAAACGTGTAAATTGATCGAAAACCGGAAGTCAAAAATATTCGTGAATCCAGTACTTTTTACTATATCATTTTATATGACATCGCCACCTACTAATTAACATGAACAAAAATTTAATCAATATAATCAATATCCATTCATATTCAAGAAATCTGAAAACGTGTAAATTCATAGAAAACCAAAACAAATTTCCACATCTTATACATTCTTCTTCATATATATCCAGAAGATGTGGTAGTAAATTCGCTTATTAATTTTATTTATTTAAAATGCATTATGTTTTAGTTAAAAAATGTGTCTTCAAATTAGATCTGATGTAAATCACAAGAAAAAAAATCTGGAGTGACTCCACTCGACTTTCCGAACATTGAGTAACTAACAGTTTTGTAGATAAAATAAAGAAAGAGGAATTGCTAAACAAACAAAAGAGAGAAAACCATAATAGAGTGTTTTTTTCTCCATATATCACACGAGGTTTTATTTAACGCTACTGAACTTTGAGCCCTTAGATCATAATGATAAAGAATTTTTCGTTTTGTCCCTGTAAAAATCTATAGATGCTAGATTCACCAAAATGCTTATAGTTAGTGCAACAGTGATTTATAATATTCATACAAATTTTCAGCTCAATTGAATAAGGCGTTTAGATGCTATCGCACTTTTAAAAATTTGGTCTCATAGGCCATAATGATAAAGAATTTTTCTTTGTGTCCCTGTAAAAACACTTTAGTGCTAGATTCACCAAAATCTATACAGTTGGTGCAAATGCGACCTATAACATGTGTACAATTTTTTTGCTCAGATTAATAAGGCGTTTAGACGCTATCACACTTTTAAAAATTTGGCCCCAATGGCCTTAATGATAAAGAATTTTTCTTTGTGTCCCTGTAAAAAAACTATAAGTGCTAGATTCTCCAAAATCTATACAGATTGAGTATCTGTGACCTATAATATGGGTATAAAATTTTTGCTCAATTGAATAAGGCGTTTAGATGCTATCGCACTTTTAAGATTTTGGTCCCATAGGCCATAATGATAAAGAATTTTTCTTTGTGTCCCTGTAAAAAAACTATAAGTGCTAGATTCACCAAAATCTATAGGGTTCGTACTATGGTGACTTACAATATACGTACCAACTTTCAGGTTAATCAAACAAAGCCTTTAGACGCTAGCGTGTTCACAAACATACACACATACACACACACATACATACATCATCGTAAAAATAGTGAAAACGGACTCAGGGGACCTCAAAACGTATAGAAACATCAAAATCTCGAATTTGGATTTTTGACATGATTACAATACTTTCCTCACTATAGTGTTCGGAAAGTAAAAAGAAAGAGAGAGAAAAAAAAAAAAGAAATTATATCATAAATAAATTAGAGAAAAAAAGTAGTACTTTCATAAATCAAATCTTTTTACTTTCCGAACACTATAGTGAGGAAAGTATTGTAATCATGTCAAAAATCCGAATTCGAGATTTTGATGTTTCTATACGTTTTGAGGTACCCTGAGTCCGTTTTCACTATTTTTACGATGATGTATGTATGTGTGTGTGTATGTGTGTATGTTTGTGAACACGCTAGCGTCTAAAGGCTTTGTTCGATTAACCTGAAAGTTGGTACGTATATTGTAAGTCACCATAGTACGAACCCTATAGATTTTGGTGAATCTAGCACTTATAGTTTTTTTACAGGGACACAAAGAAAAATTCTTTATCATTATGGCCTATGGGACCAAAATCTTAAAAGTGTGATAGCATCTAAACGCCTTATTCAATTGAGCAAAAATTTTATACCCATATGATAGGTCACAGATACTCAATCTGTATAGATTTTGGAGAATCTAGCACTTATAGTTTTTTTACAGGGACACAAAGAAAAATTCTTTATCATTAAGGCCAATGGGGCCAAATTTTTAAAAGTGTGATAGCGTCTAAACGCCTTATTAATCTGAGCAAAAAAATTTTACACATGTTATAGGTCGCATTTGCACCAACTGTATAGATTTTGGTGAATCTAGCACTACAGTTTTTTTACAGGGACACAAAGAAAAATTCTTTATCATTAAGGCCAATGGGGCCAAATTTTTAAAAGTGTGATAGCGTCTAAACGCCTTATTAATCTGAGCAAAAAAATTTTACACATGTTATAGGTCGCATTTGCACCAACTGTATAGATTTTGGTGAATCTAGCACTACAGTTTTTTTACAGGGACACAAAGAAAAATTCTTTATCATTATGGCCTATGAGACCAAATTTTTAAAAGTGCGATATCATCTAAACGCCTTATTCAATTGAGCTGAAAATTTGTATGAATATTATAAATCACTGTTGCACTAACTATAAGCATTTTGGTGAATCTAGCATCTATAGATTTTTACAGGGACAAAACGAAAAATTCTTTATCATTATGATCTAAGGGCTCAAAGTTCAGTAGCGTTAAATAAAACCTCGTGTGATATATGGAGAAAAAAACACTCTATTATGGTTTTCTCTCTTTTGTTTGTTTAGAAATTCCTCTTTCTTTATTTTATCTACAAAACTGTTAGTTACTCAATGTTCGGAAAGTCGAGTGGAGTCACTCCAGATTTTTTTAATTTGCGTATATGTTCAATGATATAAAAATTACTCATTCACTCATAATCATTTTTACCACTCTAATGGCCGTTGCCTCTTAGAATGACAAGTCTAGTCGAGAGTTTTAAGAATGCTACATCTATACAAATCACTGTGTTCGTGGTTTTATTTGAATTTTAAGTTATTGCCAGATTTTACAACTTTCTTCTTTAGGATTTTTTTAATACAAAAGAATTACGTGTATAAAATGAAAAGTGCATAAAAAATAAAAGTATTTTAAATTACCTTCTTGCCATCGTAATAAAATAATTTTTGTATTCTTCTAATCTGGCTAATCATACTTTTCGAATGATACTACTTTGAACCCGCTACTCCCATAATTAATATGCAAAAAGTCTACGATAAATTTCACGTATGCCTATTAATATATAGATGAAGCAAGGGTAATTAAAAAAAAAGTATTGAACGCAATACAATATTAATGTAAGAGATAATAAGATTAAATGTTTTAAACAGTTCAGAGAGTGATAAACGGAAAAACAAACATACATATTGATCATCATTAAATGTAACTGTAATTAAGTATCGAAAAATTTAAAAGTTTATAATACTATAAAAGTAGCTAATTATATATACATTACCATACAGCAACCGTTTTTACGTAGCTATACCCAATATTCAGAAAAGAAGAGGCGAGTTGTATACTTAAAGATATAAATAATTATGTTATGTAACATTTCATGTTATTTAACGATACTAATTAAATTAATTACAGTTTGATATAATAAATTAACTTATCTTAAAGACCTTCATAAATGACCTGACTTTTTAAAATATACAATTACTGTAATGTTAATTTAAACTTATGTTATTTATCAACTACTTCCGCATTTTAAAGCTGAAATAGTTATTTAAATCCGTGAATGTTACCTAATAATGGTATACTATAATCATTAACGGCCCTCTTCACTTACCGTCGCCTGAAGCCTGAGACAATGTTATTCTATGGGGAAATTTTCTTTACAAATAACTTATTAACTAATACATATTTTTAAATTCTGTTTTCATATTCAGAAAATTTCGAACTGTTAAATTGACGGACCTTTTTTAAAAATGTATTTTTTTTTTTTTTTTTTTTTATTATTTTTTTTTTTAATTGCAAAATGAAAAATGAAAAAATATCACATATTGAAAATTCGTATTTTGCAGCTTCAAAATAAAATATAAAAAAATGAAAAAATATTTTTTTTAAAAAGGTCCGTCAATTTAACAGCTGGGAATTTTCAGAATGTGAAAACAGAATTTAAAAATATGTATTAGTTAATAAGTTATTTGTAAAGAAAAATTTCCCATAGAATAACATTATAGCTTCGGCTTCCGGCGGCGGTGAGTGCCTGGTTAATGTGAACACTGTTAACGTGAATTACTTTTAGCATGGACTGTTTCCACAATCCCCGTCAAAATGAAGATTAGTTTAGTTTAGTTATATGAAGATTAGTTACTGATAGCATGAACTACTGATAACATGAACAAATTTTTTATCCCCCTTGAGATTCACGTTAACGAGGTTCGACTGTAGTAAATTTGTTATAATATACTTGAAATAAAATGACTTATATATATATATTCAACAACCCACCCTACCTTCTTAATCATAAATCTGGCTTTAAACAACATAACAAACATATGTGCTAATTTTGGGCAAATTAACTCATTTTATATATAATACCAAAATATACATCTGTTTTGCAGAAAGGCTTTTTTTTTTTTTTTAACCATGTTTTTATCAACTCGCCAGGGATCGATCCAAGCAAAAATTGGGACCCTTTTGCTGCCCCTTCTCAAAATTCAAATCTCTAAAATGGGCCCCTTCCCAAAATTCAAATCCATAAAATGGATCCCTTCACAAAATTCAGATTTATAAAAACAGCCCTTTCACAAAATTTTGTTTTATAAAAGTAATACTTTTGCAAAATTTTTCCATGTTTACAGTGTTATTTTTAATGAGTGTCTATACTTGTTTAATAAAATGCTATTAACTTGATATTAAACATTAGACAGAGTAACTGCCAAAATGAAAGGTTTCTAGCGACAATTCTTTTTTTTCACAAAAATATTTTGATTTTTCGCAAAAATAAATAAAAAATATCACAAAAATAATTTGTTTTTCACAAAAATGGGCCCCAAAAATTAAAATCAACCCTTGCTCGCTTTCTTGTTTGTTTGTCCAATACAAATCTTGCAATCGATTTTTAACTAACTTTCCGACTAGCTAGACATTTGAAACTTTTAGAATAGCTCAGAACACGATGGCAACGCAATACCTCGAAGCCCGATTTTCGAATTTTTGATTAGTTTTCTTTTAATTAATTAAAATATGAAAATAATAACCTCTTAATAGCTTTAAAATTATAAATTAACCATTTAAATATTAGCTATAATTTAATTGTTGCCAAAAAAAATTTACGAGTTCATTTTCTTTCGACATAAAAATAAATACATTTAATTAAACGTGAACATTAAAAAAATATAGAAAGTTAAATTAGACATCTCACAATAATGGACGTAATTATAACTTTAAAAATTTTCTACACATTGATAAAGTGCTAATGTAGTTCATGAGGCTAATATATGTTATTCTAAAAGGATTAATATTTTTTATTAAAATCACACAATCAACTGATTGGGAAGAAAATCATATTTATTGAAATTTTATTTTTCCGACTGAGTGAAAATAATGCCTGGACCGGGAGTCGAACCGCGGATCTTTGACTTACAAGGTCAAGGCTCTACCAATTGAGCTATCCAGGCCGACAACCGGTCGGCATTACTCACTCAGAATCGGCATTACTCACTAAAATTTCAATAAATATGATTTTCTTCCCAATCAGTTGATTGTGTGATTTTAATAAAAAATTGTATTTCTTTCTCCCATTGTTTAATGGCGATTTCCATTACCTGCGGCTTATTTCTGTGGAGCTATCTACATGATAGACCAGATATTTCTGCCTAAAGGTTGTCTGAGTGAGTAATGCCGACCAGTTGTCGACCTGGATAGCTCAATTGGTAACGCCTTGACCTTGTAAGTCAAAGATCCGGGTTACGACTCCCGGTCCAGGCATTATTTTCACTCAGTCGGAAAAATAAAATTTCAATAAATATGATTAATATTTTATTTTTAAAACCAACCTTTTTTTATATATCGCTTTGAACTCGCTTTCTTGTTTGTCCAGTACAAATCTTGCAATCGATTTTTAGATAACTTCCCGACTAGCTAGACATTTGAAACTTTTAGAATAGCTCAGAACACGATGACAATGCATTTTTAATTATTCGGGTAATGTGTCAAGTTTATATGATTCGACAGAAAATTTAAAGCGTGGTACATAAAAAGTTTTTTTTTTTTTTTTTTTTTTGTAATTATTATTATTATTACTTTAAAGAAGTCTCAATGTCATCCACAGACAAAGGTGAAACATGTGAATAATAATGTTATTGGCAAGCTAGGTACAGAATAAAACAAGAAAAAAAATATTAAAGTTCATTAAGTAGGAATTCAATTGAAGAAAAACGCGGAAGAAAATACATGGCGACTTGCATAGATTACAAAACACTTTCTACACCATAGTGCCAGCTTGTATGTTTTTTTTTAACACCACTATTTCTTTGCAAAAAATTTCATCATGTTTAATCATAGAAAACTGCATAAAAAACTCTATAAAAATTTATATTAAAAATTTCCAGTAGCAATAAAACATACAAGTTGGCAGGCTATGCTATACTTACCATGTTACGTCGTTCTCTACACAGTTTTTTACATCGTTTTCTACATTGTACACCGCAATCTCTAACGTATTTCAGTGATGCTTCATTAAAATATTATTTATTTTAAACTGCGGGGATGAAATTACGCAAAACATAATTTATAAATTCACATTCAAAAAGAAAGCATACAAAGGATTGCTTTCCTGTAGTATTATAACTATATATAAATGCTTCAGAGCTACAAGAAAAATATTTTTAAAGGAAAAATCGTACGTTATATTGCTTTCGTGTAGTCCCGTGTAAGAAACTAGTTGGCATAGGTGGACTCTGCTCAGTTCCCCACCATATTTATGTTCGCATGAATTTCTAGTGCGAGACATATTATAATCATGTTAAGAGAAATGAATTTGACCAAAGCTTGACACAGTGACAGAATGTAATCCTCGCTTAATAGGCTATCCACCGTTCATTTCTATATATTTATTTTATTCTAATCTATTAATTTATTTTATCAGGGTCAATTCCGTTGTTTATAATTTTCATGCTTCTATTTCCAATGCAATAATCCTCAAAATTCATATTTATATGAAAAATTTACAATTTTGCTATGTTGATAGAATCTTAAATTACGAATAACTTACGAAATTTTTCTATTAGAATATTTGTAGTCAATCATGCTCAAAAAAGTTAATTTAAATTAAAGAGCATGGTCGAAAACATAGGGTAAAGGGCAAATTTTGTGCAACAACTCACCCATGGATCAAGAATCAAGATAAGACACTAGAAAATTTAGCCCCTTTTATCAAAATCAACGAAACAGAATTAGCGGCAAGAAAGTGTGGCACAGTGCCAAAGTGTTATACTTGAGACAAGAAGGTCTTCAGTTCGATCCCCGCCTCGGTCGAATGTTGAATTATTTTTTATTTAAAACAAAATACCAATATTTGATTCAACATAAAATTACCAAATCATGGTAAAAGGTTAAAGCATCGAGTGGTTGCAGCTACTTCAGTACCTAGTTTTGATTCAAACTAATACCAAATTTTTAACAATATGGGCCTAGAGTTAAGCATCGATTGAACTGAAAGTTTTCGTGGATATTCCTAACATGCAATGCATTAGTGCCTTTTGCAATAAAGAAAAAACTTGGTCCATTACACAGGGTTGTTATTTTGAATTTAGTGATATGTAACACAAAAATTTCGTGAAATCGTCAAAAGATGGCGTTAGTTTCCGAATTTCAAAGCTTACTTTAACAAGTTTCAACTACTAAAAATTTGATAAAACTATTTTTTTTTTTTTTTTTTTTTTCTATTTTGATTAAAGAGTTCTGTGTCAAAAATTATGAAATATTTATAAGAAGTTTGCTTATCAAAAAAAAAAAAAAAAAATCTGGAGTGACTCCACTCGACTTTCCGATCATTGAGTAACTAACAGTTTTGTAGATAAAATAAAGAAAGAGGAGTTGCTAAACAAACAAAAAAGAGAAAACCATAACAGAGTGTTTGAGTATTTTTCTCCATATATCACACGAGGTTTTATTTAACGCTACTGAACTTTGAGCCCTTAGATCATAAGGATAAAGAATTTTTCGTTGTGTCCCTGTAAAAATCTATAAATGCTAGATTCACCAAAATGCTTATAGTTAGTGCAACAGTGATTTATAATATTCATACAAATTTTCAGCTCAATTGAATAAGGCGTTTAGATGCTATCGCTGGTCTCATAGGCCATAAAGATAAAGAATTTTTCTTTGTCTCCCTGTAAAAAAACTGTAAGTGCTAGATTCACCAAAATCTATACAGATTGAGTATCTGTGACCTATAATATGTGTATAAAGTTTTTGCTCAATTGAATAAGGCGTTTAGATGCTATCGCACTTTTAAAAATTTGGCAAAGAATTTTTCTTTGTGTCCCTGTAAAAAAACTATAAGTGCTAGATTCTCCAAAATCTATACAGATTGAGTATCTGTGACCTATAATATGTGTATAAAGTTTTTGCTCAATTGAGTAAGGCGTTTAGATGCTATCGCACTTTTAAGATTTTGGTCCCTTGGCCATAATGATAAAGAATTTTTCTTTGTGTCCCTGTAAAAAAACTATAAGTGCTAGATTCACCAAAATCTATAGGGTTCGTACTATGGTGACTTACAATATACGTACCAACTTTCAGCTTATTCGAACAAAGCGTTTAGACGCTAGCGTATTCACTCACAGACATACACACATACATACACACACACATACATACATCATCGTAAAAATAGTGAAAACGGACTCGTTGGACCTCGAAACGTATAGAAACATCAAAGTCTCGAATTCGGATTTTTGACATGATTACAATACTTTCCTCACTATAGTGTTCGGAAAGTAAAAAAAAAAAAATAGTGATATTAAATAAAATTAATTTGAAAGAAGAGTGATTTTTTATATTCATTGTTACAGAAAAATGCGCCGACTGCCGCAAAAACTACATAAATTTTAGAATGTGTGTACAACTTTTTTTTTTTTTTTTTTTTTTTTTTTTTTTTTAACTCTCCGAACATACATATGTAAGGGAAGTATTGTAATCATATCAAAAATCTCTATTTGAGATTTTGGCGTTTCTATATGTTTTAACTTCCCCCGAGATCATTTTGATTTTTTTTACGATGATGTATGTGTGTCTCTGTCATTGTGTGTGTATAAGTGTGTGAGGGAACACGATATAGGTCATCATAGCACGAACCCTATTGATTTTGGTGAATCTAGGACTTATAGTCTTTTTCACATAGACGCAAAGAAAAATTCTTTATCATTATGGCCTTTGGGTCCAAATATTTTAAAGTGCGATAACGTTTAAACGCCTTATTCTATTGAGCTGAAAATTTATACACAGTAGTACGGACTGTATAGATTTTGGTGAATCTAGCACTTAGTTTTTTTACAGGGACACAAAGAGATATTCTTTACCATTACGGCCTATGGGTCCAAATTTGTTAAAGTGTGATAGCGTCTGAACACCTTATTCGATTGAACTGAAAATGTATACATATGTTATAGATCACCGTCACATGAATTGTATAGATTTTGTTGAATTTAGCCCTTATAGATTTTTACAGAGGCACAACGAAAAATTTTGTATGATTATGATCTATGGGCTCAAATAATTTGAAGTGCAATAGCGTAAAATTAAACAATGGGGAAAAATACACAAAAATCCTATTATTTTTTTCACTTTTGTTTATTTAACGACTTGTCTTACTTTAATTTATTTATACCGTTAATTACTTAATGTTCGGAAATTCGAGTGTAGTCACTTCAGATTTTTTTTTTTTTTTTTTTGCATGGATACGAAGTAAAATTCTAGGTTCAACCTAGATTTAAAAAAAAAAAAAACTTTATGCGATTTTTTCCTCCCCTTATCAGTGATTACTTTTACCCGATGTGAAAATCATTTTTTTTTTTTTTTTTTTTTTTTTTCTGTATTGTTTGCGAATAGTACAAACTAGGAAAACTTTTACAAATGAATTTTCAAATGTCAGTATTTATAAGCACCTACTTAAATTCAAATAATTGAATATATTTAAGACACATTATCTTTTATGAAAATATAATAAATTTCACTTATGTTTTTGTTTTTTCGCTGTCCCTTCTCTCCCAAAATGTCGATTACAAAAAAAAAAAAAAAAAAAAGCATAATTCTTTTATTATATTTCACTGTCTCTACTAGTCCAATGTAAAAATCGATTCTAAGTTCAGCGGTCTTTCACTCTTTTATCTCAACTCATAATAGAATTAAGGAAGATTTCCTATGTCCAGATCTGGAAATACGTGCAAAGCAGCTCTTCTGTTCAGATTTCATTTATTTATTCTTTATTTTCTTAATTATTTATCAATTTCTTTATTCTTATTTATTTATTTTGTGTGAGAGAGGGATTATCTAAAACATTAATCCTTTTTAAAAACTTTGCTATTTACCTTCTGTAAATTTTGAATTACATTTTGAGAGCATTTTAACTTTGAATTTGTAAATCCATTGATGATACAATATCGCTATTAGGCATTTTTTTAAAAATGGTTTCTTTTAGGGGAATTCGTAGACCCACAACACTTGGGTCACTTTTGTTATACCTCCCAATAATGTTTTATTATATAACAAAATAATTTATATTATTATTATTATTATTAAATGTTCCTTTGTTTATTAAAATCGTATAATCAGTGTCATACAAACTTTTAAAGAATTTAAAAAAATTAGAAAACTGAAACATATTTCTTCATTAACAAAAATCCGTTTTTAATATATATAAATATAAAGAAGGGGTTGTTGCGGGGCCGCTGCGAAGAAGAAAAAAATAAGTTTCTTAAGCTGCCATCAGACAAAGTTCGATATGAAAGGCATTAACACATACTACCTCATAAACATATTTTTCATGAGAGAAATGGTCGAAATATCCCCGTTTGATGCATTTGCCTCACCTATATTTTTCAGTCACGAACTTTCGATTGCTTATATCTTATATCTCACATAGTAGTTTTCAGCATGAATTCCACCAATCAGGGAATCACTATTCCAGAATATCCTCTATCAGTTTCCTTTCAAACCTTCTCGAGGTGAATTATCGCCAAATGTTCCATTTGCTGTTTACATTTGTGGATTTCGTTTATGCTTAAAAATAACCCTTTATGCAGCTCAAAAAAGTCGTTCGGAGTTTTGAGCTGCAATATTTTATACTTCAAAATATACGATCTTCCGTGTGATAGCAGCTTTAACAAGCAACTTGTTTCCTCTTCGCAGCAGTCCCGGTTGTTATCAATTGTGATAAAAAATGAAACTTAAAACTTGCTGCTACTTTTCATGCTTAAGAAGGTGTCTTCCCATTTGCGCGAACAGAGTAAAAATACAAGAATAGTACGAGATACATACGTTCTCTAATTCAAACACAGCGAGGTAAGAGTGTCCAGTGATTTTTTATATATATATATATATATATATATATATGCTGATTGCTGCGATAATGAGTTACCAGCGTTTTCAGATTCATGCACAGCGAGGTAGGGGTGCCTAGTGATGTTTTTTTTTTTTTGTTTTTACGTGCATGGCAGTGATTGCCGCAGAACCGAGTTACGGGCGTTCTCAGATTCATGCACAGTAAAGTAAGGGTGTCCAGCGATGTTTTTTTGGTTTTTACGTGCGTCGTAGTGATTGCCGCAGAACCGAGTTACGGGCGTTCTCAGATTCATGCACAGCAAGGTAGGGGTGTCCAGTGATGTTTTTTAAGTTTTTACGTGCGTGGTAGTGATTGCCGCGGAGCCAAGTTGCGGGCATTCTCAGATTATCAAGATAAAAAGGAAGAAATCACCTGCACACCTTGGTCCTGCAATTTCCGGTCGCGCAAATGGGAATTTTTCACCCCTTCACGCAAATGAGAATCGCACAAGTGGTACTAATTCCTTAAGAAAACACAAATAATTTTCAAAATAAATTAGAATTTGTGTGTTTATGTGTTTTCTTTGAGTCGTATCTGTTGAAAGGTAACTTTTTAAGATTTTCAATGTTTAAGAACTATTTATCTAATATTGTATGTTTTTAGTTTGCCAAAAATTTTACCTTTAAGACGCGTTGAAGTTCATAATTTGAAGTGAGTATCAAAATGTGTATGAAACAAATGGCGTAATTGTAAATTCACGTGTTTACGTTTATTATATGCCTATACGGGAAATTTTCACACCACATGACTGGGATTAGGACTTTTCATCTTTTCAGCTAATTTCAGCTTTTTTTGTAAACTTAGCTTTTCAGTTTTCTCAGCTTTTTTTTTTTTTTTTTTTTTTTTCTTGTGTGTGTGTGTTCTCATGTTCATTTGTTATATGAGCTAATCAAATAAAACTTTATTGAATATTAAGCATAATTATTTGTTCTTTTTTATAGATTGGAGATTAAAAAGCATATTTATTACTGAGTATAATAGATTTTGTCATAGAAATTCTAGTATTGCATTCTAGTGTCTTGTTTTAACGTACAATTTCAGCTTTTTTTGCCTTTTTGCCTGATATTAGTGACAGTTTGATAAAGTGCAGACAAATAATAATAATAATTCTTATCAATTTAAATGTATATTTCAGTACGTAATACATAATTAAATCTACACTAAAATGAAAACAAAAATGAAAAATCATGCGGTACGCATTGATTATTAACACTTTCCAACTGTACGTATTACTTGTATCGTACTACTTTCAGTGTTCTTTGCCTACGTTATCACACAACGGACTAACAGAAGGTCTGAAAGGCATACAGATAGACTAATTGTATTCATAATCACTCTCAAGCGTTGTTGGAAAGTGTTAAAAGTGCTAAACGCAAAAGAAAATGCAGGACTGGGATTTTAATTGCCGCCCTTAATGTATCTGGATATTTTAGTGTAACCCTGTAAATCTGAAAGTTACCGTATCATGCAAAACATTATTTTAGTATATTAACAATAAATGTCAATTTCTTTATGATTTTTACCTTCGAAAAGTATTTAAAAGTGATTTATAAAAATGTCTGTTCTAAAACGCAATGCATTGGATTTTTTTTTTTTTTTTTTTTTTTTTAGTGTTCCTGTACACAAACCAGTTGTACAGAACTTATTAAAGTCATTTTAGATAGGGAACTTCGGACGGACGATCAAACAGATAGACAGACTAACCGAAGTTAATAACATTTTTAACCTCATTGGAAAATGTTATTGAGTTATGTGTAGATTTAACCCTATCCCCCCCCCCTTAAAAAACTTACTTTTTATCAGAAGTAAGGTTTTGAAGGGGGAGGGGGATTAGAAGTTAGATAACTTTTGATATTTTTGCTTTCTATATTAATTGCTACAGTTCGCTGAACAGTTTTAATTTAACACCTCTCAAATGATTATAGGAAAGAAAAACTAGTATGTTGTGGCCACCACAAGACTTTCTTCTATATTTTCCTATACAATTTCACTCTGTAACAATATTTAAAAAAAAAAAAAAAAAAAAAAATATATGTTCGTTTTGTTAAAAGTAAAAAAAATCGATAACTTTGTTTTAAATTATCACATATTTATAGTTCAACCATTCATTTTAAAGGTATTGACAAGACCTTTCGAAAGACACGCATCTTGAAAATTTACCCCCTCCCCGGGGGGAAGGGGGGGTACTTCCCCCCAGGAGGGGAAGCGATGCCCCCACATGCACAATTTTTTTTTCCTAATTAACTACTACTATTATCAATAATTCATATTAATTTTAATATCACAGGTTAAGAATAACTCTCATTATGTACATTTATAAGAAATTTTGTCCTATACTGCCATGTTAAAAATTTAGAAAAAATACGATCACAGCGCCTCCTCTTGAACGATTAATCCCCAAATCTAATCAGCACCAGTTTATGTCAGGCGCCAACTAAATACCAAGTTTGGTTAAATTGCGTTAAAAAAAAAAAAAACGATTTTTTTTTCAGTTTTTTTTTTTCGTAAAAAGTAAAAAAAAAATCGATAACTTTGTTTTAAATTATCACAGATTTACAGTTCAACCATTCGTTTTAAAGGTATTGACGAGACCTTTCGAAAGATACCCATCTTGAAAATTTACTCCCCTCGAGGGGGGACCTCCCCCCCCCCCAGGGGGGTTGACGAGGCTCCTACACATACAAAAAAAAAATTCCCAGTTTACTATCTCTATTATAAATAATTTTTGTAAATTTCATAATTATTACCAAAAAATAATTCTCTTTATGCACATTTATACAAAATTTTGTCCTATATCACCATGTTAAATTTTAGAAAAAGCGGGATGGCAACGCAACCTGTAAGACAATTTTTACCAAAAGTTGATAGGCACTAATTTATGTCAAGTTGCAACTACTTACCAATTTGTATGAAATTCTGTGCAGTAGTTCCTTAGATACAGTTGCCACAAAATTTTGTCACACACACACAGATAGACAGACATTTTCTAAAAATGGTCAAATCGTGTTCTACAGCTCTCAAAACGTGTAAATCCATCAAAAACCCGAGGTCGAAAATTTTTACGAATCCAATACTTTCTTCTATTGAATATAGAAGAAAGTAAAAAAATCCTTATACTTATTGTTTCTGTTTCTATATCGATGAAAATTTTGATGTGCCACAAAATATTCTGAATATATATCTCACCCTGACATGAAAAGTGACAGAACTCAGAAGTGCTATTTGATAAAAATCAGTTTAAATGTAACGATTAATCATTGATTAATTACCTATCAGGTGGATAGATGTTTTACCTCATTTTTCAGATGAAAAATCGAATTTTGTCATTAAAAAAAAAAAAAAAAAAAATCCTGTTTTTATATGAAACTAGTATGTTGTGGCCACCACAAGACTTTCTTCTATATTTTCCTATATACATATTCAATCAGTAACAATATTAAAAAAAAAAAAAAAAAAAAAAAAAAGTACGATTTTTTTTTTTTTTTTTTTTTTTTTTGTTGTTAAAAGTGAAAAAAATCGATAACTTTGTTTTAAATTATCACAGATTTATAGTTCAACCATTCGTTTTAAAGGTATTGACGAGACCTTTCGAAAGATACCCATCTTGAAAATTTATCCCCCCCCGGGGGGGTACTTCCCCCCCAGGGGGGGAAGCGATGCCCCCCATGCAGAAAATTTTTTTCTAGTTACATACTACTATTATTAATAATTCATATTAATTTTACAATCACAAGTTTAAAACAACTCTTATTATGCACATTTATACGAATTTTTGTCCTATACTGCCATGTTAAAAATTTAGATAAAATGCTATCACAGCGCCACCTGTTGAGCTATTGATCCCCAAACATAATCAGCACCAGTTTATGTCGGGGACCAACTAAATACCAAGTTTGGTTAAATTTCGTTAAAAAAAAAAAAAAAAAAACGATATTTTTCTAAGTTTTTTTTTGTTAAAAGTAAAAAAAATCGATAACTTTGGTTTAAATTATCACAGATTTACAGTTCAACCATTCGTTTTAAAGGTATTGACGAGACCTTTCGAAAGATACCCATCTTGAAAATTTACTCCCCTCGAGGGGGGACCTCCCCCCCACAGGGGGGTTGACGAGGCTCCTACACATACAAAAAAAAAATTCCCAGTTTACTATCTCTATTATAAATAATTTTTGTAAATTTCATAATTATTACCAAAAAATAATTCTCTTTATGCACATTTATACAAAATTTTGTCCTATATCACCATGTTAAATTTTAGAAAAAGCGTGATGGCAACGCAACCTGTAAGACAATTTTTACCAAAAGTTGATAGGCACTAATTTATGTCAAGTTGCAACTACTTACCAATTTGTATGAAATTCTGTGCAGTAGTTCCTTAGATACAGTTGCCACAAAATTTTGTCACACACACACAGACAGACAGACATTTTCTAAAAATGGTCAAATCGTGTTCTACAGCTCTCAAAACGTGTAAATCCATCAAAAACCCGAGGTCGAAAATTTTTACGAATCCAATACTTTCTTCTATTGAATATAGAAGAAAGTAAAAAAATCCTTATACTTATTGTTTCTGTTTCTATATCGATGAAAATTTTGATGTGCCACAAAATATTCTGAATATATATCTCACCCTGACATGAAAAGTGACAGAACTCAGAAGTGCAGTATTTGATAAAAATCAGTTTAAATGTAACGATTAATCATTGATTAATTACCTATCAGGTGGATAGATGTTTTACCTCATTTTTCAGATGAAAAATCGAATTTTGTCATTAAAAAAAAAAAAAAAAGCCTGTTTTTATATGAAACTAGTATGTTGTGGCCACCACAAGACTTTCTTCTATATTTTCCTATATACATATTCAATCAGTAACAATATTTAAAAAAAAAAAAAAATGTACGTTTTTTTTTTTTTTTTTTTTTTTTGTTGTTGTTGTTAAAAGTGAAAAAAATCGATAACTTTGTTTTAAATTATCACAGATTTATAGTTCAACCATTCGTTTTAAAGGTATTGACGAGACCTTTCGAAAGATACCCATCTTGAAAATTTATCCCCCCGGGGGGGTACTTCCCCCCCAGGGGGGAAGCGATGCCCCCCATGCAGAAAATTTTTTTCCTAGTTACATACTACTATTATTAATAATTCATATTAATTTTACAATCACAAGTTTAAAACAACTCTTATTATGCACATTTATACGAATTTTTGTCCTATGCTGCCATGTTAAAAATTTAGATAAAATGCTATCACAGCGCCACCTGTTGAGCTATTGATCCCCAAACATAATCAGCACCAGTTTATGTCGGGGACCAACTAAATACCAAGTTTGGTTAAATTTCGTTAAAAAAAAAAAAAAAAAAAAAAAGCGATATTTTTTTAAGTTTTTTTTTGTTAAAAGTAAAAAAAATCGATAACTTTGGTTTAAATTATCACAGATTTATCGTTCAACCATTCGTTTTAAAGGTATTGACGAGATCTTTCGAAAGATACCCATCTTGAAACTTTGCCCCCCCCCCGGGTGGGGGGGGGGAACCTATGCCCCCACATGCACAAAATTTTTTTCCTAGCTAACTACTACTATTATCAATAATTCATATTAATTTTACAATCACAAGTGCAAAATAACTCTCTTTATGCCCATTTATACGGAATTTTGTCCTATGCTGCCATGTTAAAAATTTGCATAAAATGCGATCACAACGCCACCTATTGAGCGATTGATCCCAAAATCTAATCAGCACCAGTTTATGTCAGGGTGCAACTAAATACCAAGTTTGGTTAAATTTCATTTATTGGTTCGTGAGATACAGCGTCCACAAAAAAATGATACAGACAGACAGACAGACAGACAGACATTTTCTAAAAACTATTAATTCGTGTTCTCCATATCTCAAAACATGTAAATCCATCAAAAAGTGGACTTCGAAAATTTTCGCGAATCCAATACTTTCTCTATATTACATATAGAAGAATTATGGCATCTGAAATTAAATAATTAGATACAAGAGATATAAAATTAGATTAATCGTATGCAATACTGGTTATTATGGCTTCTAAACAGTTTTGCATACAGAATGATCTCAAATATGCTAGCACAGCAAAGAAGAGGAAAGGATTTAGAAAGGGCTATTCTTAAATCTCAATTGCCATCTTTCTGATTCACTTTGAAATTTTTTTTTTATTATTATTATTATTATTTAAACTCGTCAGATTTTCACCTCTAACTCAGTTTTTATAATAAAGAGATCGTTTTCGTTTTTCTATAAAAATAAATAAATAAATAAAATAAAAATTACGAATACAAAATCGGAACAAAATGGTATTTAAAGTGATTTTGGAGCCAGACTGTCTATTTTCTAACACTTTTGAAATTTATGTACCTTATTACTTTCTTCTATATGTAATATAGAGAAAGTATTGGATTCGCGAAAATTTTCGACCTCCGTTTTTTGACGGATCTACACGTTTTGGGATGTCCTGAACACGAATTGATAGTTTTTAAAAAATGTCTGTCTGTCTGTGTGTCTGTGTGTCTGTCTGTATCATTTTTTTGTGGACGCTGTATCTCACGAACATATGAATGAAATTTAACCAAACTTGGTATTTAGTTGCACCCTGATATGAACTGGTGCCCATTAGATTTGGGGATCAATAGCTCAACAGGTGGCGCTGTAATCGCATTTTATGCAAATTTTTAACATGGCAGCATAGGACAAAATTCCGTATAAATGGGCATAATGAGAGTTATTTTAAACTTGTGATTGTAAAATTAATTTGAATTATTGATGATAGTAGTAGTTAACTAGGAAAAAAAAATTGTGCATGGGGGGGGCATCGGTTCCCCCCCTGGGGGGTTAAATTTTGAAGATGGGTATCATTCGAAAGATCTCGTCAATACCTTTAAAACGAATGGTTGAACCATAAATCTGTGATAATTTAAAACAAAGTTATCGATTTTTTTTTACTTTTAACAAAAAAAAAAAAAAAAAAACCGATTTTTTTTTTTTTTTTTTTTTAATTATTGTTAGTGATTGAATATGTATTAATTTTCACAAAAAAAAAGGAAAAAAAAAATCTTTTTTTTTTTTTTTTTTTTTAATATTGTTACTGATTGAATATGTATAGGAAAATATAGAAGAAAGTCTTGTGGTGGCCACAACATACTAGTTTTTATTGTGTATTGTATGCGAAGATATGGTAATTTTTACTTTCCGAAAATATATTTTGTAAGGAAAATATAGTAATGATGAAAAAATTCGACTTTGAGATTTTGTTGTATTTATACATTTTGAATTCATTTTAGCTACTTTTACCATGATGTATGTGCATGTGATTGAACACGATAACGTCTAAACACTTTGATTGATTAAACTGAAAGTTGGTACATATTTTATAGGCCATCGTAGCACGAACTGTATAGATGATAGATTTTGGTGAATTGTAATATTTTTAGAGGGCCACAAAGAAAAAATTTTTATCGTTATGGCCCATGAACTCAAATTTTTGAAAGTGCGATAGCGTCTAAACTCCTTATTTGATTGAGCTGAAAATTTATACACATGTTATCGGTCACCGTCGCACGAACTGTTTAGATTTTGGTAAATCTAGTACTTATTTATTTATTTATTTATTTATTTTTAAAGCCTATGAGCTCAAATTATCTAAAGTGCGATAACGTACAAATGCCTTACTCAATTTAGCTAGAAATGTATGTATATATTGTAGGTCGCACAAACTATATAGATTTTGGTGAAACAGAGACGCAAATAATTTTTTTTTATCATTATGGCTTACGGGCTCAAATCATTTAAAAATGCAATAACATCTAAACGCCTTATTTGAATGAATTAAAAATTTATGTGTATGTTATAGGTCACAGTCGCAAGAACTGTATAGATTTTTGATTATAGCATTTATAGCTTTTTACAGGCACACAACGAAAAACTCTTTATCATTATGACCTGTGGGCTGAAATTATTAAGATGCGATATCCTCTAAATGCCTTATTTTTAATATACCTTTGTTAAATTTAAATACATTAGACATTTGTACAGTTAGAAAAAAAAAAAAAAAAAAAAAAAAAAAAAGGCCACCCCCCACCTAATTTCACCGTAAATTGTCGTAGAAACATGCGGCTGGTGCCAATCGATTTATAATAGCGTCTAGTTTATAATGGTATAGTTAGATTTTGCTTAGGGGGATCGTCTACATATTAAAAATTAAAACTGGTATCAACTTCATTTTTTTCAATGGTAACTCCCATTTTTTTATTTATTTGAATTATTTGGATCAAATCATCGGGGAAAATGATATAGTTTATGTATTTTGCTCAATTTTTCATGGAATTATCAGCTGTCAAAGTATGGAATGCTAATGAAAAGTGAATGTGACAAACATTTATTCATATCTTCCCAAAAAATTACTATATTCAAATTCTGTTTTTTTTTTTTTTTTCGTTAGAATAAAGTGACGCAAACATATTCCATGCATATTTTTGATAAAAAAAATATTTTTTGAATTATGAAAATTATTAATAAATTCATAGGTTAAGTGCACCAGTGATCGACACTTTTAGAGCAATCTCTGATTTTTTTAATATTCTAGTCATCAGAAAATATTTTTAGAAATCTTAAATTAGTACATATGGTATGTCTAGTACATATGGTATGAAAGACATTCAGAACCACATATATGTTAAAATATATACATTTGATAACAATTATTTTTTTTTTTTATGAATTTTTATTTGACACCCACTCAATGTTCCAGTAATTGACACTGCCAGTTTTTCATTTTATCAGTAATTGGCCCCCTATGTTACAGTGTTTGACACTGTTAGTTATTCATTTTACCAGTTATTAGCACCCTATGCTTCAGTTTTTGACATAAAATGTTAAAATTCTTATATGTAAAATGTATGATTTTATTATTTTTATTATTTATTAATTATTTCGGGATAGATGTCAATTACTGGAGCATGACAATCACTGGAGCACCTACCCTATTTGAAAAAATTATGAATTAATTTTTGCACGAATAGAACGGGCATCATCAAAAACATGGGTTTCCAAATTTACAGCTCGTTCCTAACATTATTTTTTTAATTACTACAATGTTTTTTTCATTTTTTATTGCTTTTAGGGGGCCGGCACTTGTTATAATTTGTATCCTCTCTGAGTAAAATCTGTATATATTTTGACGAAAAACTATTTTAATTTACCTTTATGTTATTCGTTGTTTTCTAAGCAACATTTCGATGTTTATTATACAAATTGGCTTATTTTTATAAAATTATCGCAATGCAGGGGAGATATTGTGAAAGAATTCCAAAAGAAATGAAGCCCCGCCTCTATACCGCTGAAACAGTATTTAAAAAATTAGTTTGCATATTCGTATTTGACTCTATATGTAACGCTGGTTGGTATGCATAAATCTCAATGGCATTTACTACATTGAATGCTGAAGACAAAATTTAAATGATTTAATTACATACGTACACATAGCTGCTAATATTTTGATTTATTCCAAAGTACTTTTAGCTCCGCCTTCAATCCATACCACTTTTTTTTAAAGAGTAAATTTTTCTTATTTTATCATAGTAACTATGACAATTCGAGAAAAGTATTCTAAAAATAAAGTGGTGCGAGATAAAGGCGGAGCTAAAAATATCCCGGACTAAATTAATGCATTGGCAGTTATGCGTACACCTCAAGTTAAATGTCAGGATTTAGGAAACGCGGTAAAGCGAGAATTATTGTTTGAAAGAGCAATACGCATTGAACAATCTTTTTTTTTTTTTTTTTTTTTTATTATTATTTTTTTTACCTTTTTTAAATTATTATAATTAATATTTAATAATTTTTATAAGATTTTTATAACGAATTTTCTGTTTTAATCTTGTTGTGATATTTTTGCATTCGTTTACTGTACCGTTTGTAAGATTTATGTTATTTAAATTTTATCGCATGAGTTAACATAATAAAATATAAAATTTTTATTAAATGTTTTTTTTTTAATACAGAATCAAATAGTGGAATTTATTTTATTTATTTATTTATTTAATACATACACACACACACACACACACACACACACACACACACACATATATATATATATATATATATATAATCTAATATTGAAACAAAGCGCAATATTATTTATTTTCGATTATTCTAATCACGGCGTAAAATTCACATTTATTATGGAAAAAAAATTTAAAACAAAGTGATATGTCTTATTACTTTTAAAGATATAAATCTTATACATTTAAAATTAAGAATTCAAGTACAGTATACGACTGTATAACGGGCATTTCAATACAAGTTAAGTGTTAACATGTAAGTCATAAGTTATTTTACGGATCGTAAAATAACACTTAAAATACGTCTACATTAATAATTTGTTGTATTTTTTATTACAATTAATTAGGAGTATTAATCTGATTATTTTTCAACAGCTGAAACAAGACGTACACATTTTTGTGTAATTTTTAAAAAACTGTGGTCAATTGAAACAGACTTATCTTTTCGCACGTACTGTGACATTTCCCCCTTTACTTCTTTTATTTTGTTGCAACGGATTCAAATCTCTTAGCGACCAAATATAAAGTGAATGGACTGCTCCTTTTTTTTTTTTTTTTCCAATTTGACTGTAAATCTACTTTTACTGCAACAACACATTTAAAGCAGAAAAGAGATTTAAAACCATTGCAACAAGGTCGTACAATTCTTTAAATAAACAGTGACACTAGCTTCAAAATGTATTTTAGTCTTTCCATAGAAAACGTGTACTATGACTACACAAATTTTCAAATATATATATAATATATTAAATAACTTATTTTAACGAATTTGAAGATCAGCTTATGGTGTTAAATCTGTCATACTATATGCCACACAGAACTCCATTTTGATTTTGTAAGAAAACGGTGCGATAGTCATTTTTGGGAACTGTCATCATTACTGGTAGAACCGATATATACACAGTAGTGTTAAAACTTACTGTTTCGCTAGATAATCATTTTATGGTTACTTTAAATTTTCAATTTATAACATTGGGATATTCGTATTTTATTCAAAGTAGCATATTGAATAAAAGACAGGCTTTTAAACTGTTGTATTAAAAAAGGTAGCTAGGATGATATCACGAGCCTAAGGAAATAATCAAAGAACATAAATAGGAAATAATTATCTAAAATATTTCATATTTATCTAAAGCAGTTTGCTTACAATTCTAAAATGGCCGCATTTTTCATTTGTTACTAAGAAAGGACAAGTATATCTCCATCTAGTAAGTTTTAAAATATTTTTGTGGCAAGCTTATTTTTTTTTTAATAAATAAATTCTTTGTGGCAATAAACAGAGCAAAAATCTTTTATGTGATGTTAAGTTTCATGTAATTTCTAAAAAGAATACGCTTTCTTCCATATATGGGTTAAAATAATCAGCTGGAATAATACAAATCTGGCTTGCGACAACTCCACCTTATAATATATCGCTTCTGTTGACACATTTTTTAATTCTTTATACGTTTTAATTTCGTGAAATTTTAGATAAATACCTAAAGAACTTTAGGGCTCACCAATGGCCGAGCATTTCTGCGTTCAAAGCTGGTAGACGTGAGGTACCGGGTTCGATCCCAGGTCGCGCTCGTCGGCTTAGCCTTTCGGATTTTTCTGTTATTTTCTCCGAAACTTGCATAAATACGGGCTAGGATTCCTTAGAAAAACCCCGGGGCAGTCCCCCTCAAGCCTAGGACCCTAGTGTAGTCAATTGGCCTTAATCCCCACAACTCAACTCAACCCAAAGAACTTTCTATTTTTACCTGCAAAAAAAATGCAAAAAAAAAAAAAATAATAATAATAATAATAATAATATATATATATATATATATATAAATTTAAACTATTATTTTGTGATTTGATACTACAAGTTTTCTGCAAAATCATTCTTTAACCGATTATGATGTAATAACTGATAAATTAAAGAATTATTACACGATATAAATTTTTTAAAGCCTTTTGAATTTTTAAAACCTGTTAATGTAGTTTGTTATGATGTAAAAAGATGATATCTTATAAACCGACGTTAAATAATGTGAATATTAAACTAGTATGAGAGCTATAAACGCACGGTATAATAAATCTGGAAATATTGACTTCCAGCTTGCGAAGGCCAATTAGTTCAAATTAATCAGTTTCATAATATTTATTTAAAGTCATTTTATTTCAACCAGTTTCGTTTTCTATTTATAAAACTTCGATCATTTTAAAAAGGCTTTAACATAAATTCCTTAGCAAACAAAAATACTATTTATAAATTACAAAGACGTGTATTTTATTATCTTAAAATTTGTTTATAGAATTACTCATTACCTAATATACTTTTTGATTTATAGATATATACATATTTATTTATTCATTTGTGTGTGTGGGTTAAGTCTAAGAATTAAATTTTGGTTCCATTTCTTATCATCCGATTGAGCTTCAATTTTGCGTACATGTATAACTCCGATAACAATACATGTTCAAGTGCTAATGAACTTATGAATGAAGCCCTGGTGGCCGTATAGGTCCCCAACTCCAGGTCAAAATTTGTTTCAAATTTTAACCCTTTTCCTATCGTCCGATTGAGCTGATATTTTTCATATATATATATAACTTCAATGGCAATACATGTTTAAGTAGTGGACTTATGGGCGGGGTCCTGAGCCCCCAACTTCAGTTTAAAATTTGTTTCAAATTTTAATCCACTTCCTATCGTGCGATTGAGCTGAAATTATGCAGTCATGTATAATTCCGTCGAAAATACATGCTTAAGCAGTAACATACTTGGGGGGGGGGGGGGGGTAAGGTCCTTGGCTCCCAATTACCGTCATTAAGCTGAAGTTTTGCACATTATCCATATATGCTAAATTGCAACTTTTAGCACATTTTGAAATAAAACCACGTCTTTATTTATTTATTTATTTATTAAATTTATATATTATTTAAATTCCATATTCACATTCGGAAAATTTATAACCGTTAAATTTGTGCTTGCTCTCCAAAACTTGATTTTTTACATTTTTAGCATTTCATTTTGCATCTAAAAAACAAAAAAAAAAAAAAAAAAAAAAAAGAGTTTAATTTAACGATTGTGACGGAAACGGAAAACGGAATTTGAAAGAGTAGATTAGGTAATGCGTAATTCTATAAAAATATTTCCCCATTGAATAATAAAGACTTTGGCTTCAGGTGATGATAGGCAAAGTAGAGTACAACATAAAGATTGCTTAAACTGTTTGTTTGACTACAGGTAAAAAAGCTAAAATTAAAACTTTGGCAAAAGAGTTGAATTTATTTTTTCTTTCCCACAAAAAAATATAACCCTTATACTATGGTACCCCAAGAATGTTTCATTTGTATAAACAACATGTTTATAATGTAGTCCTTGATACTTAAAATTAAAATCTTTGCGTCATTTCTAATTTTACAACTAATTCCTTAATATCATTATATTTAAGCCTTTTCTTTTTCAACTGACGTTGTATTTTTACTTGCCAAATTCTTATTTTTTACCCCTTCCCATTTATTTCTTAGAACAATTAAAACAAAAGTTAGATGGAAATTTGCCAAATAGAGTGTGTGTGCCTTTGAAAACTAAAAAGTATCTTACCTGGCCTTGTGCACATTTATATACTCGCATTGGAGGACTAGAGAAGAAAATAAGAAGCAATTATTAATATCTCACCTGGAGCTGTCGTCTTCTACTTTTTATTTATTTATTTATTTTTTTTTTTTTTATAATCTGACTAAATGTTGTTGTGAATTTTCAAATTTATTTCTGTATATTCAACATTTCTTGTTGAGTACTTGTTACTCCTCTTGAAATTATAATATAATAACAGGGGTCGATCTAGGCAAAATTTGGGTCCCTCTTGCGGCCCCTTCACAAAATTCCACATAGTAAAAAGGGACCCTTCACAAAATTCAAATTCATAAAATGGGACCCTTCACAAAATTCAAATTCACAAAAAGGGACCCTTCACAAAATTCAAATCCATAAAAAGGGACCCTTCACAAAATTCAAATTTATAAAATGAGTCCCTTCACAAGATTTTGTTTTATAAAAATGATCCTTTTATTAAATGTTTTCATATTTTCAGTATTATTTTTAATTAATGCCTTAATTTGGCTCAACGAAACTCTATTAACTTGATATTAAACATTACATAAAGTGATTGTAAAAACGGAAGATTTTACACAATATTTTACTTTTTCACAAAAATATTTTATATTTCACAAAAATAAATAAAAATTTCACAAAAATATTTTGTTTTTTCACAAAAAAGGGACCCAAAAATTAAAACCTGGATCGACCCCTGAATAATGAGAAACGTAAATCTAAATCTTTCAAAGATTTTTTTATTTAGAATATCAGTCTTTCATACTCACTAAAACATTAAAATCTAAGCTTTTGCTTTTGTTTTTCTAAAACTGTTAAGCTCGCTAGTTATTTATTATTTTCCACCTGCTTCTCTCCTTACCCTTAAAAACGTAAATAAGTTTTTTTTTTTTTTTTTTTTTTTACTTCTATTACCCTACTACCGTAGGTAATGGAAGTATTGTATTTTGTCCAAAAATTTGATATCGAGATTTCACCTGATTTACACGTTTTAAGATCCCCCGAGTCCAAGAGAGTGGTTTTTGGCAATTGGTCAGTGTGTGTGTATGTATGTGTGGAATCTTCTGGCTATCATATCTCCAAAACTAATAAAGATAGAACTACAAAACTTCTGAATTAAGACAGGTCTGGTGTACAGTTGCATTTTCCAAATTATGGTGAAAATTGAAAAACCAGAAGTAGGACATGTGGGACCGTAAGTCCGTATCTCAAAAACGGCTCTAACGATTTTCTTCAAATTTGCTGTATTAACACTCTATTATATGTTCTTTCGAATGATATAGCTGGTTAGTTCAGGATTATTGATAGGCGTCCTGTATAAATAGCTCAATTTCAGGTCTTGCAAGCGCGTTCCTTTAAAAACGGCTGTACGGATTTTTTTCAAACTCCTATATTGACTCACTAAATATCCTTTTGTATGTAATTATTGTTTTCCGGTCAATAATTGATTTTTTGTAAAGGTTGGTATCTTAAAAACGGCTCTAACGATTTTTCTTTAGGTCACTTTTATGTTTTCTGATCACATTATCTCTCAAAAATGCATATAATACATGTAATAGTGGGTAATGGAAGTCGTGTGGTTGTTTCACACCAGATTTTTTCCCTTATTTTTACTCTAATTTAATTTAATTGAAAATTGCAAAAAAGGAAATTAAAATTAAATAAATAATAAATGATACATTATATGAAGACAGAATGTTTAATTTAATATAAAAATAACTAAAGTGGAATAAAGATACTAGTGTTTAAATATTTGTTAGCGTCGTAAACGAAATTCAATAATATTGTAAATGCATAGGGGAAAATATGTAAAACAGGAATATACATAACACTTTTTCATTCAAAAAATTCTTTCATCCATGGAGCTATTTGAAAATGAACAAGCATTTATACGTATACTATAATTGCATATACAATGAAACCACCATTGCGAATGTTCCAATAAAGTGCATTATTTTTTAACACTTTCCAATAAGGTTAAAAAATATGTGATTTCGGTTTTTCTGCCTGCCTGCGCTCTAACTCCCGTAAATATCATGGAATTCCACGAAACTGATAAATGCAATTCCTTATGAAAGATGTGGTAAATACCACCAATGTATTTGAGTGTAGGAGCAACTGAAAGAATCCAAAACATTGGTTTCTATGTGAGGTACACTTCCTTTTCATAAAACTTTCCGATTTCAGACGTTTTTTTTAATATCTCAATAAGTACTTGACAAATTATATTGAAATTTCAAGAGTGGGAAGAACATGTTGTATTCCATATATTTCAGTTAAAGTTTTGTTCCGAATGTAAAAGAGGGACCAGTAAAAAATTAAAAACAAATTAAAGTGTTTGGCATCACCCTGTAAAATGTAATGCTTGAAATACGATCTGGCCGTAGCATGTGATTATGGCGCTCTTTCTTATTATCTGTATAAATTTTTATGTCTCTACCGCATGCAATCAGGGAGATATGATGATTTCTTTAAAAAACTGCAAAAACATTTTTCACTTTCTTAGCTATAATACGCAATCCATTAATCCCAGTGCAAAGCTATTTTCAGGGAATTTGACATACAATAGTAGACACAGCATACTGCAATCAGAATGAAAAAATATTAAATATTTAATGAAATATGACCGTTTTGACTAAATAATTTTTAACTGCGCATGCGTAAGGTTTCGAGAAATTTAATAGCCAAATGTATTGAGCTGCTTGTACAAAAATCCCAAACAAGTATCGTGTAAACTCAAAAAGTTGTATGCTATAGAATGAACTGCTATTCAGTTTCTCTCGAAAAGAAAGAAAAACTCGAAGGGGTTTTACTCACATTTTTATTTTGATTCAGTGAATCATAATACAGTTTTCGATGATCGTAAATAAATATTGAGAAAAAATCCCCTTATTTTTGGGAACAGCTTAAATTCAGTTCACTCTATCGCGTACTACTTTTTGAGTTTACACGATACATGCTTGAGGTTTTTATATAAATAGATCCATACATTTGGCTATTAAATTAATTATGCAAATGAAATTTCCTAAATCTTAGGCATGCGCAGTTAAAAATTATTTAGTAAAAATACTCATAATTCATAAGATATTTAACATTTTTTCTTTCTGATTGCAATACGCTGTGTATTATATTGTATGTCAAATTTCCTGAAAATAGCTTTGCCCTCAGTTTAATACCTTGCGTTTTATAGCTAAAAAAGTGAAATATTTTTTTGCAATTTTTTAAAGAAACCATAATATCTCCCTGATTACATGCGGTAGAGACATAAAAATTTATATAGATAAGAAAGCCATTATTTTTTACAGGGTGATGCCAAACACTTTCATTTTCCTTTAATTTTTTACTGGGCCCCCTTTTACTTTCGGGGAAAAACTTTTACTGAAATATATGGAGCATAATATGTTCTTCACACCTCTGAAGTTTTCAAGATGGTTTGTATAGTACTTTTTGAGATATTTCAAAAAACGCATGAAATCGAAAGTGTTCGGTCATTTATGGAAAAGTAGTGTATTTCTGTAAACCATATTTTAATACCTTTATTTTCCACAAATCGTAATGAAATTGGTATTTAGACACACACACACAAAAATAAATAAATAAATAAAAGTTTTCTATAAAACATAGTGTGATTAGCATTAAGATTTACAAAACCATACACAAAATTTTAATACATTAAGGGATATAATTGGAAATTACTGGAGGAATTGCAATTTCATTTTCATTTAACGTTTTTAATACTTTCTAATAATGTTTAAGAGTGATTATGATTTATAATTAGTCCATCTATTCGTCATGTCCACCTTCAGCGTCCGTAAATTTCTTTAAAAATTTCTTCAAAATTATATATGTCATTCAAGTTCACTATGGCATGTTCCTTATTTAAAATGGTATAAATAGCACAACTGGTTTGCGCAGAAGGACACCCAAATGAATGCTAATGCCTTGTGGTATATGCGAAGCGTTTTTAAAAATAATATTTATATGTAACTTTGTATTTCACAAATTATAATAAAATTGGCATTCATTATTCATATGCTAAAGAAAAAAAAAAAATAACGGTAAGATTTACAGGGGGCTAAGATTGGAAATTTTCCGAATTTCATTTTCGTTTGTGTTATGCATTTTTAAAATTTTCCAAGAATGTTTATGAATGATTATGAATTCATTTAGTCTGTCTGTCCGTTGTGTGATCACGTAGGCAAAGTATATTGAAAGTCAAACAATCAAACGATTGCGTACAGTTGGATAACGTTAATAATCTATGCGAATCGCATAATTTTTCGTTCTAGTTAAAAACTAATTTCTGTTTTTGTGGTCCTGGTCACTGCATGATAGTAAACCATTCTATATTCCTTCATTCGTAATTATACTCAGCTGTATGTAACCGCAGTCTTAGTTTCTGGACCCAATTTTGGGATCATCTTTTTTCATTTACATTCTTTAGAAGATGAATTATACCCTAACATCCATTACGTTTGGTACGATTCCAGGCTAAAGTTAGGAAGGCATTTCATTGAAGGATGAATTAGATTAAGGAAATACTACTAAGGACGCGTAAATCACCTTTTCCCGTTGTAATGCGGCATACGTGTATTAATCATCAAATTTAAATCTAATTAAAAAAATAATAATAAATCTATAATAATAAAAGGAAAGGTTTGTCTGTATGTATGTATGTATATATGTCTGTCTGTCTGTTCTTCTATACGTTCAGCTTCTGTTGAACGCAGAAGTACAAAAATTGACATACGGATGCTCAGGAGACTTCCCTAGGGACTCCTGGAAACAGAATTTAAAAATTTGAATTAGTTGCAGAGATATTAATTAAAATGTCAGCCATTAATTAGCCATTTAAATATTTGGTTGAAAACAACAAGGTTGAAAAGTGTTAATGACTGCGGTTTGTCTGTCTGTCTGTCCGCGCTCTAACTCCCGTAAATATTTATGGAATTTCCTGAAACTGATATATGTTATTCAAGTTCACTATCGGATGTTCCCTATTGAAAATGGAGTGCATACCTCTACTGGTTTATATACAGGGACACCCGAAAGTATTCTAAAGCATTGTGTTCTATGGGAGGTATTTCTATAAAGCATTTTTTAATACCTTTATTGTACACAAATCTTAATGAAATTGAAGTATGTTATTCAAGTTCACTATTGGATGTTTCTTATGTAAAATGGAGTAAATACAAGCACTGGTTTGTGCTCAGGGACGCCCGAAAGTATTCCAAAGCATTGCATTCTATGAGAGGTATTTCTATAAAGTATCTTTTAGTACCTTGACTGTACACAAAGCTTAATGAAATTGAAATATGTTATTCAAGTTCACTATCGGATGCTTCTTATGTAAAATGGAGTAAATACCAGCACTGGTTTGTGAACAGGGACACCCGAAATTATTCCAAAGCATTGCATTCTATGATAGGTATTTCTATAAACCAAATTTTAATAACTTTACTTTGCACAAAGCTTAATGAAATTGAAATATGTAATTCATATGCACAAAAGAATGCTTCCTATAGAATATAGTATGATTAGCATTCAATTTACAGGGCCACACAAAAATATTCAGTTACTTTAAGAGATATTAATAAAGGTTTGCTATAATTGCACTTTCGTTTATATTAAGTATTTTTAACACTTTCTAAAAATTTTTAAGTGTGAATATGATTTCAATTTGGGTGTGTGTCTGTCTGTTCTTCTGCCCGTCAGTCTGTTTGCTTGTCCACGGTCTAACTCCCTTAAATACTTGAAGATTTTTTCGAAACTGATATATGTTATTCAAGTTCACTACCGGATGTTCCCTATTGAAAATGAAGTGAATACCTCTGTCGGTTTGTGTACAGGGATACCCGAAAGTTTTGCAGATCATTGTGTTCTGAGAAAGGTATTTCTATAAATCATATTTTAATACCTTTATTTTAGACAAAACTTAATAAAATTGAAATATGTCATTCCAGTTCACTATCGAATGTTTCTTATGTAAAATGGCGTAAATACCAGTACTGGTTTGTGTACAAGCACACTCGGAAGCATTCCAAAGCATTGCGTTCTATGTGAAGTATTTCTATAAGCCAAATTTTTATAACTTTACTTTTCACAAAGCTTAATGAAATTGAAATATGTTATTCATATGCACAAAAGAATGCTTGCTATAGAATATTGTAGGATGAGCATTAGATTTACAGGGACACACAAAAATATTTAGTTTCTTTAAGAGATATTAATAAAAATTTACTGATTTGCAGTTTCGTTTAGATTAAGCGTTTTCAGCGCGTTCAAACTATTTTTAAGTGTGAAAATGATTTCAATTTGTGCATTTGTCTGTCCGATTGTTTATCTTTATATCTGTCTTTCTCCCGGCCTAGCGTCCGTTAATATTTTTAGAATTTTTAAAAAATGTTATAAATTAGTCAAGTTCACTATGGCATGTTTCCTATTTAAAATGGCATTAATATGTCCTGTACAACTAGTTTATGTACAGGGACAACCAAAACAAAATTCCAAAACAATGCGTTTTAAGTGGTACACTTTTAAAAATCACATTTAAATATCTTCCTACTGTAAAAATCATTAAAAAAAAATTATGTATTTTTAATATTGTAACATAATATTTTGTAATATGATTAACCTTCAGATTTACAGGGCTACACTAAAATATTCAGATTCATTCAGGGATGCAATTATAATCTAACGACTGCGTTTTCTTTTGTGTTAATAAGCCTTTTTAACACTTTCCAGCAATGTCTAAGAGTGTATTTAAATTCAATTAGTCTATCTGTATACCTTTCAGTGCTCCTGTCTGTCTGTTGTGTGATAACGTAGGCAAAGAATATTGAAAGATATACGATACAACAAATACGTGCAGTTGGAAAGTGTTAATAATCAATGCGTACTGCATGATTTTTCGTTCTTGTTTTAAATTTAATTGTTGCCAAACAAGTTTTCCAGTTCTTTATTTATTTATTTATTTTTTTTTTCGACATTATTTTCACGTGATTAATAAAAAATAATTATAAGATTAAAAAATATATATATATATATATATATATATATATATATATATATATATATATCATGTTTTTAAATTTTCTGATGAATCATTAATAAAATACGCGAGGATAAAAAATAATATATAAGCAATATTTAAGCACGCTGACTCAGATCAGTGAACTAACAATAATAATGAAAAAAAAAAAAATGGTTTTAAAAATAAAATATTACTCCTTTTAGAACAACGCATCATGAACTACATTAGCACTTATCAATGTGTACAGAATTTTTAAAGTGATAGTGACGTCAATTTTTGGGAGATGCATAATTTAACTTTTTATAATTTTTTGACGTTCACGTTTAATTAAATGTATTTATTTTTATGTTGAAAGAAAATGAACTCGTAAATTTTTTTTGACAACAATTAAATTATAGCTAATATTTTAATGGCTATTTTAATTGCTATTAGGCGCTTATTATTTTCATATTTTAATTAATTAAAAGAAAACTATTCGAAAATTGTGTTGTCATCGAGTTTTGAGCTATGCTAAAAGTTTCAAATGCCTAGCTAGTAGGGAAGTCAGTTAAAAATAGATTGCAAGATTTGTACCGGCAAACAAACAAACAAGAATAGAAGTTAATAAAAACATGGTAATTATCAAAAATTAGATTTGCTTATGCACATGAAAAAATGATTTTATTACGACGTTAAAATTTAAATAAAAATAATTAATATACTTTTAAACTAGCAAACAAATGTGAAATTTTCGCAGTTTATTTTATTTTATTTTTTAACCTTTAAAATTTGAAACTTATAAGTCTTATACCAATTTCACCATCTAATTAAAATTTTAATTCACAAGATCCAAATTATTATTAGTTTTTGTGGAATGAAATGCTAATGATACTTAAACTAAATCATTCAAAGAAAAGTTTCAAAATAAAATTCATGTTTGACGACTTAGTTTTCTCATTTTCCCTGGCAAGACAGCTTTAGTAAAGGACCCGAATGGCGACTTTTAAATTTTTGCCGCTTTGTTGGCGGCAAAAATTTAAAAAACCGCCAAAATTTAAAATTTGGCGGCATGTTGGCGGCCCTTTTATTTTATAAAAAATTAAAAATTCGCCAAGGGGAGCTATAATAAAGGTACCATGATGTCATTTACAGA
This sequence comes from Salticus scenicus, assembly GCA_963930645.1. Taxonomy (NCBI): domain Eukaryota; kingdom Metazoa; phylum Arthropoda; class Arachnida; order Araneae; family Salticidae; genus Salticus; species Salticus scenicus. Next base: position 331,988,372 of record OZ005649.1, read on the forward strand.
TTTATTATTATTATTTCTATAAACCAACCGCTATTAGCTAACCATAAAGTTCTAAAACGGAGATAAGGCGCCACAGAGCGGGATTTTGCTAAAGTCAGAATTTTCAAAGACACGGTGAGCGAACAGGCTGTTTCAGATATTGAAACGGGAAGAGGACGCCGCAGGCGCTACCGAACAGGAATTTATTACGGTTAAAATTTTCAATAAAACTATTTGCACTATATGTCAATAAGCTGTTGTAGGACCTGAAACGGGAAAAAGGTGCCGCAGGCCCCAGCGAGCGGGAGTTTCTTTAAGTCGGATTTTTCAAGGATCGCGAACCAGCTGGTAGCTGAAGGCGGCTTGTAAATAAATAAAGCTTTTTTTTTTTTTTCTCATTACATATTAAAATATTCCAGTGAATCTTTTGTAGGTAAATATTTCAATATATAAATGAAAAATATATTATTTGTACTTTAAAAGGTCTGAGAGGAGTAACTCTTTTTCTTTTTAAAGCGACAGTAAGTTACTAACTACCCTATTGTCGCTTTTATTTTTTTTTTTTAAGCGACAGTAAGTTACTACCCTATTGTCGCTGATAATGTTAATCAAGAATTTTAAATTCGACAATTAGGTATTTTAATGCAAGCTATGCTCATACGATATAACCTTATACGATCCTTATATAATATCGTATAATCTTTATACGATTCAAAAAGCTTTTTCAACTGAACATAATTTATTGGAGTACAAACAAGTTTTAGTGGTAAATGATTTATTTAAAATTCTACATATGCAGATATTTATAATAAGCTTGTCACTTGCTTAATTTTTGTGTAATACATGATGGCGACAATCAGAGAAAACAGGGAAATCGTGGAAAAATCACGGTCTTTTATCAATATCAAAATATCAGGGAAAAATCAGGGAATTTTGTAAAAACACCCCAAAATCATGGAAATTTTCATTTTTGCCCCACAAGCATGACGGAAAGATCACCAAACAGGTGTAATCTTAACCATGATTGCATAGGATTGGCTGCTTTCTAGTTCAGTCTTACCAAGTTAACATTAAAAATAATAATTATTATTATTATAATTGAATATTTTTTGTGCAACAACTTGAGGAACAATTTTATGTCTTGATGTTAATGTGTTGTGCAATTAAAATGAGTTATAATTTTGTTAATTTCTCCAAAGTTTTGAGTTTTTCATTTTATTTTCCTTTTTGTAGGTGAATGAAGAAAAAATAAAAAGATTGAGATATTTTTGCCAATCAGTATAGTTTTTTGAATTACAGTGGTTTAGCGAGCATGTTACCCTAGAATGTAATATACACAAAATTATGGAATCTAAATAATAGGTAACGAAAATCATGGAAATTTGTCAGAATTAGTCATGGAAATCATGGAAATATCAGAGAACATTTTTCCTGAATTTCTGTAGCCACCCTGTAATATTTTCTTTAAGTTTACTTTAATTTAGTAGTTAAAATTTTAACAGCTTTGACACACACCACACCCCCTTTTTTCCCCAAAAAATTATTTTCTTCTTTTAAATGGGGAAATTTTCGCATAAAGAAGAATTTCTCAGAGTTTTATTAACTATAATATTGATAATGATATGATATTAATAATAAATTAAGAAAGATTTTTTAAAAATTCATCTCAGTTTTACACAAAAATGACCAAAACGGAAAAAAAAAGTTTTCGTAATAACTGAAAATAAATAACGAAAATACATATGATACTTAGTAATTATAATACTTACATTTGGGACGGAAGAGGGGCGAATGGGACAAAAAATTAGAAATTGAATTAGACCGTTCAAAATTGGCAAAAGTAGGTTTTGGGGGCCTACAAGTCGAATGAGGATATTTTCGAAAGTGTAAAATTATTAAGGGGAGATGGGGCGAAGGGGGCAAAATTTTAGAAATTAAGTTAGAACGTTCAAAATTGGTATATACAGGTTTGGGGGGTCTACAAATCGAATGGGGATATTTTCGAAAGTGTAAAATTGTTAGGGGGGCGAAGGGGGCAAAAAATTAGAAACTGAGTTAGACCGTTCAAAATTAGTATATATAGGTTTTTGGGGTCTACAAGACAAATGAGGATATTTTCAAAAGTCTAAAATTACTAGGGGGGGGGGGCGAAGGGGCAAATAATTAGAAATTGAGTTAGACCGTTCAAAATTGGTACAAATGGGATTTTGTGGCCTACAAGTCGAATGAGGATAGTTTGGAAAGTGTAAAATTATTAGGAGGAGTGGGAAAAGGGGCGGAGGGGCAAATTTTTTGGAAATAGAGCGTTGAAAATTGGTATTATTAGGTATCAAGGCCAGATAAATCGATTGCGTATTTCATCGAAAATGTAGAATTATTAGGAGGGGCGGTAGGGGTGGGTGAAGGAATACACGCGCGCAGCGCAGGTATCCCTTCATTCGTACGGGTTGCGTGCGCACAGGTCTGCGCTGCCAAAGTCAGTGGGGATCCGGTGCGAGTTTTTATCCGATCAGAAATTATTATTATTATTATTTTTATTTTTAATTTATTTTCTTAAGAATAAAAGTTTATGATTGATTCATTAAACATGGCATTTCATTTTCTTCACTTATCAAAAAATAAATAAATAAATAAATATGTGTTTTCATCAAAATCGCTCGATTAATCTTTTTGAGAAAAGACCTGGCATTTACAGATACGCTCGAGTTAAAATAATAATAATAATAATAATAATAATCAGCACATGCTTTACCGTAATTAGTAAATGCAGTCATAAATCAGGGTTTTATAGATCAAATATTTAAATTAAAACAACTTAATAGATTATCCTAATAAATTTCTTAATTGCATACAAGATTAAAAATATTTTTTAACAATTTTTTTCTTAAAAGTTGGTAAGGATTTATTATTATTCTTGCGTATCATTACCAAAAATACTTGCAGGGATTTCCTGATGAAGATAATTGTTGAAAGCATATTTTTAAACATTTTCTGATGCGTAAGGGGATTTTGTAAAATGATCTTTATCCTCTGGAATATAGGGATGTCAAAAACGTTCATCTACCCACTTTTTTTTTTTTTTTTCCCCGCTGTTGTTTGTTTTCTAAGTTTGCTTCTGTTCTGTGCCCTTAAAATCGACGTCAAGACAAGGGTCTCAAAAATTTACTCTTTCCTTTCAGAAAAAGGGGAAAAAAGAGGATAGAGAAACTTTGTGTTATTTTCTATTTTTAAGAGTTGTCTTTTAACGCATTCCCTTTTAGAGTTTATTCATTAAAAACTTACCAGTAGAAAATAGTTCTGTAGAAATGATGTGTCTGAGTGTAGAATGGTATAAGTAAGATGACGAAGTTATATTTAGACCCTAGGTCGTATGTTTTGAAAAGAAGGGTTCTTCCGGAACAAAAAAAAAAGGGGGGAGGGGGGGGAGGTCTGTCATGTCAGTTTGAAACATGTGAATCTTGGCATTTTCGAGGGAATTGCTCCTAGCATAAAGTTTGTTTTTAAGACCAAGGTTTGTGTTTTCGCTTTCTTTTCGGTTCGAAGGCTTGATCTCTTCTGACATTTGAATTTGAATGTTATCCGTAAAGAATGGTTTAAAAAAATTATGCAGAAAAGAAATGTAAAATAAAGAAAGAACTTGAAAATTTAACTTGTCTCTTATTTTTGTTGACTTTTGCCAGAAATGTCGAAGGAATGATTTTCAGAGTGATGTGATCACTCTGTTTTTGATTCGGTAAATAAACAGAATCTTTTTTGTTTAATTTGTTGTTATTTTTGTTTATGTTTAGTGTTTTTAAAATACATTCTGTGTTCTTACTACAAGAATAAAAATTCCTTAGTTTTCTCAAATTTCTTTTTTACTTCCATTACCCCGACTACCTTAGATAATGGGAGTGTATTCGGTCAAAAATTTCGATATCGAGTTTTCACCTGATTTACAAGTTTTAAGGTCTCCTGAGTCCAGAAAAGTGGTTTTGGGTAATTGGCAAGTGTGTGTATGTATAGGAAATCATGGAAAAGTCAGGAAAAAGTGATTCTGGAAAATTAAGAGAATTTCATGTAAAGTTAGGGAATTTTGACAAATTTTGTGGAGATAAGATATATATTTGCAAGCTCGTTATTATAAATTGCTAAATTGTTCGCTAATGTTGTAAAATTTCTGTGGGAATTAAATACTTGTAAGTCAGGGAGAAGTTAGAGAATTTGGAAAAATTCTAATAATAGCCACCCTATAAAAAAGATAGAATGACGAAACTTCAGCTATAAGACAAGTCTTGTGTAGCGAAAATAAATTAAGCGATAATAAATTCAAAAGCGATATCCTGACGAGCCGTCGCACAGTGAGGCATTTTCGCCATTTAGCCGGACAGAAACCCATTTTTCGAAATGCAGCTAATAAGACAAAGGTGTAGGTAATTATGTAGGTAAATAGTTGTGGCATCACAGTACAGGTGTATTTTTATCAACTAGCTGATTAAAGAGTACAGTGCAGGTTAAAAGTTTCTTGTTGAATATACATACCTTCAACGTCTATTTTGTAATGAATTTTACGGTGTGATTATTATTATTATTATTAAAAACTTTAACTGAAGTGATATAATTATTGATTACTGAAGAACATTTAAGTATGTTAATATCGAATATGAAAATGCTTTTTCTTAAGGACATGATAAGGCGAAATGAAATGTACCTTATACTTTTAGAAAATTTTATTGTTAATTTTAATATTCTCTAAAGTATTAGTTATATTGCATTAAAAAGCTTTATCATTTTTTTTACATCAATCGAAAGTTCTATATCTGTACCAAATACTTATGAAGTAATTAGCTACTAGTAATTGCTATTAAAGTAAAGCTTCTCTAATACTCAAATATGTGTGTTTCAGGAAGTGATAATCTTTTCATTTTCCTTCCTTTCAAAAATTATTCTAGAATAGCTAATCTCCAAATATTATTAAGTATATTAGCTAACAAATTGCAATCAAATGTCCCCTTTGTAGCACAGCCTAAACTTTGTCGTATTTTAAGAATCATTTATTTTGTTTTTTATCTAATTGCTTAGGTTCTATGTTCCATAGAATTGCACGAATTTTGTCGAAAAGAATTATTTTTAATATTAATAGTTTCTCAAAGGCTATTACTATGTAAATGTAAGAGTTTTGCTTTAAGGTTTTTATTTCCTGGCATATCCTTTTATCCCCCTGTAATTCTAGTTCATTCTTAAATTGTCAATTATTATTATGATTTCAACTTTTAAATGCTTTATTATTATTCACGTGGCTATTCTTCAGTTTAGAAGCTTGCATTTTATAGTAACCTTTATGTATTCCATTATAATGTTAAGATATATTGATCATTCTTTTCCCCCCTATTTCAAGGACCGACAAATTACCAGTAACCTAAGCAGTCCTCTTGATAATCTACGGCATCCTTTAGAGCAGCAGTTAATGGACATCATGAGAACGACCATGGATGGTCAAGATCATTATAAAGGTAAAGAAATTTTCATTGTTTTTCTTTAACTTTTCTTTTATCTGATTTTCTCTCTGTGTCATTCTTGTATTACATTTATTCACTAGAAGTAGAGTAGAGAAAAGGAGATATTTACTAACCATTCAAAGCAAAAGATTTTTTTTTTAATTTTGCAATGAAATATCCAATTATTATTATTATTATTATTTTAATTATTTGCGTTTGTGTTTGATCAATCGCTGAATTTTTTCATTAATAAAAATAATTCCATTTTCTTTAATGTTAATTTGTACTATATTTGTTGCAGTAAAATTTTAATCAAAGATCACTTTAATACATTAACAAATGCTGAAAATAAATATTAGAGCTATTAAAACACATTACTGATCATTGTAAATCAGAGGGGTGTTTTTTTTTTTTCTCCCTCCTTCCCTTCTTCGAGTTGTTACGCATGGAATGTATAGAAAAAATGTGTGTGTGTGTACGGTTTTAAGGCCGATTGACTACACTTTGATCCTAGGCCTAAAAGGAATACCTTCTGTGCGGTCGTTTTAAAGGATCCTAGTCCCTGTTTATGCAAGTTTTTGAGAAAACTATGGAAAATTTTTAACGACTAGGGCGACCAGCACGACCTGAATTTGACAATCAACTGACACTCTAATTAAATTAAACTTACCTTTTTAATTCGACATAAAAAAGGTAAGTTTAGTTTTATTAGTTTTATTTTTTGAAAATTAAGAATGAAGAGTAATGCTAAAAAGTATTTTTTGAAAGTTTTAATCAGAATTTAACGATTGTGAAAATTATTACGCAAACATAGTTTTTAAAGTAGACTCAGAATAGAGTATAACAAAGCATTTTTAAATATTATTACACATATCACTGCATTAGTATTATTTATCAGTATAGAAAATCGTATTTTGTGAATGTTTGTGAACACAGTTCATTGGTGCATGTGACATAGAGTACACGTATGAAAATACATTGAAACAAATGGCATATTTAATCATATTGTAAAGTTAACAGAATTTACAAAGATAAACACAAAACTCAGTTAATTTCAATTTGAAGGGCTTTCGAAGCTAGTAAACAAGAGGGGTCTGATTCGAACCTAGGTCTTGTTCGTCAGCCTAGCTGTTCAAAGTTTTTCGTGTTTTACAAGCTGAGACGCCCTAAGAAAGCCTTCCCCCTCATGGAGGGCATTCCACCCAAGCCTAGGATACGAAAGGATATTTAGTCGGGAGTTAATATGGCAAGTTTGAAAAAAAATATATCCGTGCAGCCGTTTTTAAAGGCACGCACTTGCGAAACCTGAGATGGATCTACTTATACAGGACGTTTTTCAGTTTTCCTGAACTAACCAACTATCTCATTTGAAAGGATATCTAATAGGGTGTTTATATAGCAACTTTGAAGAAAATCATTAGAGCCATTTTTGAGATACAGACTTACAGTCACACTTCCGGTTTTCCAGTTTTCATCAAAAGTTTTTAAAAAAATTATCTGTACACCAGATCTAACTCAATTCTGAAATTTCGTCGTTCTACCTTTATTAGTTTCGGAGATATGATCGTCAGAAGATTCCCCCTCCCCCCCCCCCCCAACCACACTCACACACACACACACACACTTCTGACTATCATGCGAAATAGTTTCGGCAACTGGCCGAAATTACTTCTTTGGAGACCTTAAAGCATGTAACTCAGGTGAACTCGAAATCAAAACTTTGGACCGAATACAATACTTCCATTACCTTTTACCTACGGTAGTCGGATAATGGAAGTAAACATTAAAATGATGTCAAATATTTCGTTTCGATGCGAAACCAATCGACGCAAAAGAGTTAAAAGAAGCTCTTTTTCATATTATGTACAAATTTAATTGGAAGTTTAGGAACTGTTTTGTTCTATCTTAAAATAAATTTAATGTTGGCATCCATTATTAGGCTCCATTACATTGCGTAATAGTGGAGACTTCGAATTCAGGATTACCTCTTTCTGAAGAAAAAGCCGTACGCATACCATGTATGAGAATTTGACATTCGAAAGTTATCTATAAAAAGCATAATGTAGATGCTTACATGCAAGTTGCCAAAAAGTGATATCGCCATGGTAACTAAAGGAATCTTGTCCAGTTTCTGAAGCAGTTGCCAAGATTTGTTTTGTTAATAAATGGTTTTTTTAAAAAAATTATGCTCTTGAAATTTGAAAAAAAAAAAAAATGTATATATATATATATATATATATATATATATTGATAATCAGAACGTACAGTTGAATGTAAAGATTATTAAATATTATATATATATTTGTAAGTTTTTTTAATAGGAATAACACAAATATTTAGACAAATAGAAATTGCGTTTTTAAAATAATAATATATATATGGCAAGATTTTTTCTGATAACAAGAATGAGTTTTAACAAAATTTTACGCAACTTGTTGAAGAATTGGCAAAGCATTAGAGAAACATTATACTGAAATATACGTACATTTAATTTTTGTTGGGATAAGAGTATTTGTAAGAAGTTATTTTTTAATGCGTATGCGCGAAAGATAGCATTTCTTTTTTTATTATTATTACATAGTTGATAGTTAGATGTACGGGGCAGCTTATGTCAAAAGTTCATTTTAAAATAACAGATACAAAGAAAGTTATCGAAAAAAAAAATTAGCTAGATTTTAGATATTTTCTAAGAGTTACGAACCCATAAGGAGATTTTCTCATATCACGTATTTAATTTAAAGATCCAGTTATTTCACCCTCATTTTGAAAAATCACTTTTATGGAAAACCTCTCATGAGCTCGTAACTCTTTTAAAATATCTAAAATCTAGCTCATTCTTTTGACGATAACTTTCTTAGTGTTTATTCTATTCAACTGAACTTTTAACATAAGTTACCATATGTCTTATATCTCAAACTATGTAATAAATAAACTATATTTAGTGCATGCGCAGTAAAAAAATATTCACTACTGGCCGCCTTCGGCGACCAGCTGGTTCGCGATCCCTGAAAAATCCGACTTTACGAAACTCCCGCTCGGTGGCGCCTGCGGCGCCTTTTTCCCGTTTCAGGTCAAATAACAGCTTATTGATATATCATGAAAATAGCTTATTGAAAGCGCAGTAAATTCCCGTGCGGTAGCGCCTTCGGCGCCCTCTTCCCTTTTCAATATCTGAAACAGCCTGTTCGCTCACCATGTTATGATCTTTCAAATTTCTGACTTTAGCTAAGTCCCGCTCGGTGGCGCCTGCGGCGCCTTATCCCCGTTTTAGAACTTACGACACCTTCCTCGCTCATTAGAATTTGAAATATTGAAATTTTAAAATATTACAGCGCCATCTGGCGGTAAAAATTTCTGTAATATATTGTTCAGTTCCAAATCAACAAAGCTTTCAAATGATGTATTACTTATGAAATTATTTTAATTAGTAGCTGAGATACAAAAGAAAACCTAATCAGGACACCTTAAAACGTGTAAATCAGGTGAAATCTCGAATTCCACTTTCGATAATATAAAAATGAAATTATACTAATTAAAAGCTGAAACACAAAGATAATACAAACATTTTTTTAAAAGATTTGTGTCTGACTTATCTGTGGTTTTCTCCAAAACTTGCTTAATTCCGGGCTATATACCGTTAAAAATTATTAGTACGAAATGTGAGCGAAAATCTGAATTTGAAACTCTGTAAAATATAAAAGAATAAAAAATTTTCTGGTTTTTCCGTAGTTTTCTCCGAAAGTTTCGTACAGAATTTGAAGGCTTATATCATTTTAATAGCCTGCAATAAAAATACTTTAAAATATCTTTTGAATGATGTATTATGTATTACGATAATGACTATCTTTCATATATTTTAGACTCAAAATGGCTAATCTATCAAGGGCGATTAACGATTTCTATTGAAATCCATCTAAAATTTTTAAATTGAAAAAAACTCAAAAACTGCTTTTTTTGTTTCCAGTACTGTCAAAATGTCTAGCACCTGGCACTGAAGAATCTTATTCTCTCTTCTCTGTCAGGGTCAGATCAAGATAGCAAGCAGTATACAGTTCATTACGGAATGGCGATAATGGTTTAATGCCTAAAACTAAAAAATTTATAACTCATTCAGTTTTTGAAATTTTCTCTCAAGCTTTTGGGAATTGAATTATTGAAGCGAGATCTATATACAGAAAAAAAAAAAAAAAAAAAAAAAAAAAGATTTTTCTTTAAACGCTTTTGAGTTATAAAATGTTTTGTGAAAAAATCGATGTTTCGTAAAATCTAAAAATATGGATCGCTAATCCGTATTTTGTAAAAATGTTTATATGGTTCGAAAGAGGATTAAATGACCTTTCCTTATATACCAGTTGTTAAGAAATGGAACTGTTACTCGGTCGTACAGGGCGTTTCAAAAAAGACGATAGCGAAAAAGAGAAATTTTCGACCCTTTTTAAAACTTTTTTTAAAAATATAAAAAATCCGTATCTTAAAAAAAAAAAATTGTACCGTAAGAATCGGTAATAAATGCTCTTTCTCGTGGTATAGGTGTATTTTCGATATTTCCAACAGATCGGCAGCGATCGCTTTACAAAAACCCACGAAATTTTTCTCTCTCTGCTTTCTCTTTTGAGGAACATGCTGAAGGGCGGAAATTACGCTCTGCTCGCTTTTTAATTAGACATTGGTCGACGTCTTTAATTAATATCTCGGGAACTAATTAAAATTTTTAAATTCTATTTTCACTATCAACTCGGGAAGGCTTCTGAGCACCCGTATGTCAAATTTTATACTTCTGCGTTCAGTAGGGGCTGAACGTATAGATGCACAGACAGACAGACAAACATCTTCTTTTATTATTACAGATAAATTTTCATATCTCAGAGAAAATTAAATGTATCCATTTTATGTTTCAGAATATTCTTTCTAATGTTTTGTCAATTCTTTAGCTAGTTTTCAGCTCATTTGTAGCTTTTTATGTTTCTGGGTAATGCAAAACATTTTCGTTTTTCTTAAATTTGTGACTGGCCTCCTAATTGTATTTGTGAGTATATCGTTAATGGATAGTGTGAGTTTAAGAATGTCCTTTTCAGGTACGGAGTCTAAGGCCAGTTCGTCTAGTATTTCTTTAAAAAATGATTGTAATAAAAAAGACAAATAATAACAAACAATATATACATATATAATATATGTGAAATTTTCCAACTCTTAATTTATTTGTAATATATGAACCCACATACACCAACAATATATTTTAAGTAAAATAATTTATTTTTTATTAAATATATGCTAATGTGACATTCCAAATCGGATACAATTTGTAATTTAGCTTCTCTAATTGAAAATTTACTGCGTTTCATGCATCCAGGCATATGAGTTGAAAATGTCAACATATACAGGAAATTTCTTGAACCAGAATTAATAATAATAAATAAATAAATAAAACTAAATTTTAATCACACTAAAAACTGAGACAGATAATATACACTAAAAATATACATTTTAAAATATTAAAAACACAAAAACATAAATTTAAACGTTTCGAGCCTTTTACAGGCTCCTCATCAGTAAAAAACATCAAGTGCAAATGATGAGATGAACAACAGACTTCATTATGTGAGTACTACGTATTCAACAGGAACTGCGCATGCCTCATTAAGTGGCGAAAAATGTTGATTTGTGTACCAGCCCTCCAGGAAAATTCTTGAGTGAAAATTTAAACAATTAGATATGATTATTTTAGTACTGTTAAAATCAGGTAAATGGTCAGTTTCTATGGCATGCTGAACTATTATTGAACGTATATCACGGTTTTTGAAATTTGTTTTATGTTCCTTAATTCGAGTATGAAGAGAACGGCCAGTTTGACCAATATAAACTGAACTACAAGATTTACAAGGGATATTATAAATAACACCTGTACGGGAAAAAGGGGGGATAACAGTTTTGTAAAAGGCTCGAAACGTTTAAATTTATGTTTTTGTGTTTTTAATATTTTAAAATGTATATTTTTAGTGTATATTATCTGTCTCAGTTTTTAGTGTGATTAAAATTTAATTTAATTACGAGACGTAATGACTTTTAAATATTTTAAAAATAAATAAAACTAATTTTAGATTACAGTTTTAGTTGCTAGGTGGCAATTTTTCTTTAGATATTCCCTTTTCTAAAGACTTTACATTTATTATTATTATCATTTTATTTTTAAACAAAAGATAATAAAAAAAATTCTTTCCCATATAGTACTTGAATCGTATTTTTGATTCAGACTTTTCCTCTTTATGTACTGTAATTTTCGGCGTACACTGAGAAAAAATTCTGTGATTGACATCTAAAAACGGCTCTGATAAAAATAGTTCCATGTTCCATGTCATCCTTATTAATTCTTGTTCCCTTTGCTAGCGAGTTCTAAAAACTCCTACTAGAATTCTAGAGCTTTTCCTGTATTAACGTGGTTGATCTTATTTAAAAATCTCTGAAAATGCGAACACGAGGCGAGTTTTGGAAACTATAATTTTTGTTTATAACCCAATTCTAGGAAATCAAGCGAGAATTTCTCGCAATACAAAAGATTCATAATATTTATGATATTGTTTCACCATCTAGAAAAGTATGGACTAGAAAAGTATAGTTCTTGATCATTTCGTCTATCCAGGTTATTTATTTACCTTATACGCAAATCGAAAATCTATATTTCTAGTTTAGGGATTCAGAAAAATGACTACTTATTCGTTCTAGATAAAGGCAGGATCCCCCCCCCCCCCTCTCAATGTACAATCCGTAGGTCAGATAAGCCAGTTTTGCTCCAGAAATTTTAATTGACAGATATAGCTATAGGGTAAGTGCACAGTCATTGACAGTTTTAGAGCAATCTCTGATGTTTTTAATGTTCCAGTCATCAGAAAATATTTTTAGAAATCTTAAGTTAATACATATGGCATGAAAGACATTCAGAACCACATTATATGTTAAAATATATACATTTGATAACAATTATTTTTTTTATGAATTTTTATTTGACACCCACTCAATGTTCCAGTAATTGACACTGCCAGTTTTTCCTTTTATTAGCAATTGGCACCCTATGTTCCAGTGTTTGACACTGCTAGTTATTCATTTTACCAGTTATTGGCACCCTATGCTCCAGTGTTTGACATAAAATGTTAAAATTTTTATCTGTAAAATATATGATTTTATTATTTTTCTTATTTATTAATTATTGCGGGATGCATGTCAATTACTGGAGCATGCCAATCACTGGAGCACCTACCCTATTTGTACGAGCTGTTTCTTCGAAAATTATCTAGATTTTTCTGTTAAATATAAATATAATTTCTAGTGGAGGAATGGCATAACTTATCTGCGGATTCTACATCGAAAATTACAGCATTTATACTCTTAGATTCTGCATTAGGCTATTTCTAATTATGCAAAAAATTAGACTTAAATTAGTCAAATTAATGCTTAATATATAAACGCATTACTTTTATTGAATTTAACTGTACCGCTGAACATTATTAATCTGATTAATTTTAGATTTTCAGAGTAACAATAAGAATAATTTATATTAAATAATGTTTAATAAAACTTTTTCATATTCTTTTACGAATTATAGCGTTAGCAACCTCTGCATATTTCAGAGGGCGCTGTTTAAATGCATCAGTAACTCGATCAGCTGATGCAACTGCGGGAGATTTCCATTTTTCTTTCTTTCCCGCTAATTACGTGCTTCAGTTGTCTCTGTTAATTGCAGCTTCTCAACAAATATAAAAGTGAGGACCTTTTCAATTAAATCACATGTATAAACTAAGAAAATAATATTTATTATTTTTATTTTTAAATTCTGTTACTTTTTAAAGTTTTCGGAAATCCTTGACATTTTCAAACATTCTGTTGAAACCAAATTTACAGGGAAGAGTGTATTTGGCAATTTATGTGCTGCGCTAATACTCAAATTAATGAGTAATTTAATGTAAAATTTTGATATTTTTCATTTTTTCTTGTATTCTTTATGAACAGATAATTAAAAAAAAATAAAAAATTGCGGCTTTTTCTAAAGAAGAAAAATTCTAGTTGGCATAGGTGGACTCTACTCAGTTACCCATTATATATTTGTTCTCATGAATTTCTACTGTAGGGTGTATTGTACGGTCGATCGCCCGGCACAGTCACAGGCTGCAATGATTAACCCATTAGGCTACCCTTACCTTGCATCCACGTATTTTCATTATTATAATTTGCTATGTAATGATGCTTTTGTTAGTTTCTTATTTTGGTTTTTTAAAAGCATATCTACAATATATGTCAATTTCATTATGAATGGTGCAGTGTCAAAGTAACATGATTTATAAAAATGCCTCTGATAAAATGCAATGCATTAACATCCTTTTTGTGCCCCTGTACACAAACCAGTTGTTCTATTTATACCATTTTAAATAAGGAACATGCCCTAGTAAACTTGGATAATATTTGAACAACTTTTAATGTATCTCAATATTTTTGTGTGTTCCCGTAAATATGTCCCCACTAATGTATTCTATAGAACACATTTTTTTTTTTTTTTTTTTCTTTTTCTTTTTGTGCATATGAATAATTAATGTCAATTTCACTATGATTTGTGCAAAATAAAGGTATAAAAATGTAGTAAATAAATAAATACATTTTCATCAACTTTTTATTTGTTTCCTCTGATTATGAAATTTCTGATAATAAAGGGGCTACGGTAGCCCAGTTGGCAAAACGTCGAACTCGTAATCAGAGGATTGTGGCCATTGTTTTGAATTCGAGCCACTTTAAGACCATTGTGTTCATCAATGGTGGGGTGGCTGGTGCATGTAAAATTCATCGTGACTGTAATAATTTTCACGTTTCGTAAAGTTAATACATCTGGGCGTTACCGAAGCAGGGAAGCCATCCCCTCTGCGGAGGATCTAAACTGTGGCGGCATGGCTCTAAGGTGTGAATCCTAGGCCGTCGCCATTAGCCTATGGGTATCGTTAATGCGATGTTAACACCCACCCCTTTCTTTATTAATGATAATAAATAAATTAAAGTTCATTAGCAAGTTTAAGTATCATAAAACTTTCTGTTATATCAATCTAATATTTCTATAGTCGCATATGCCAATTACCTATAGAGTCTGAGATATGTTATGATGTTCTTGACGAAAACATCTGTATATATGTATCATTAATCGTTGATTTATGAAGCATCTCATTAATTCCCATTTGTTGTCAGAATTCGTCTGCTTAGGCAGTGAAATCCACTTCATTAGTAAAGGGTTGAATGACCTTCCTGTTTTGTAAAATCATCGAACGTTTTTACAGGGGCCTCCACCTACTTATCGTTTCCCTCAATTTCGACTTCACAGCGTTGCCATAACAAAAACTTCCCATTAATGATTCTTTCGTACTCTGCTGTTCTCTCAGCAAGCAAACATTCGGCACTTAAGCTTCGTTTAAACAATATGCATGCAACTTAAGGGTTATGAATATTTTATTTTGTTTTCCTTGTCTGTCTGAATCATAGGTTTTTTTTTTTTTTTTTTTTTTTGGGGGGGGGGGAATATGTGCATGTGAATGACTTTAAAAGGAGTTAAATTTTTCTTATTCACGTATAATAATAAATGAAAAAAATAAAATAAAAGGGAAAGATAAATTGACACTTATAGCCGTTAATTTTTTTTTCAAAGTTATCCCACGGAGAAAGTGAACGATATTATTTTTGATTCGATTAGAGCTTGTGTATCTTTTATAAAATAGGACGTTTGTGCTTATTGTAAGTTTAATCTCACATGTAGTCGTTTTTAATTATAGCAAAAATGCGATTGTATTGTAGCATAAAATACATAATGACCCTTTGAATAAAATTTGCTTCAGATATTTCACGTAATTTGCTAATTTATTTTTACTTTTTAAAAATTTTAAATTGCTGCAATTTCACATATTTTACTGAATCTAAGGAGCATCAAAGAGATGTTTTTAAAATCTAAAGAAACATGGCTAATATTATAAGTGTAATTAAAAATGAAATGTGAACATCTGTTTTAGTTCCGATCTGTTTCCAAAAGTTATAACCATTTTTATAAGACGAGTTCAAAATTTCTATAAGAGCTTAATCACGTATTTAACTAGGGTGATCAGCATTTATATATATATTATTTTATTAAATCCTTTTACTCATAAAGCTTCCGAAAAGCAACCTTCGGAAGGAAGCATTTCCGGGAAATCTTTATACGTTGTTTTTTTTTTTTTTTTTTTTTTTTTTGCTGATGACAGCCTCAGAATTACTTGAGTTCGAGTGTCAGTTTATATGCACATAAAATTGTTGGATTTTTGGAGAGTCAATACAATAGTTCTTGTATTTTTATTTCTAATTGTGCTATTTTTATGATTATATTTTAGTGAACTTTAAAGGGCAACTATGTAGTTTAGCAATTTCTATTTCAGTTGTATATTTTAGATTTTAGACTTAAAATTTTATTTTGAAGAGATGTTTTGTTTAAAAGTTGCAAAAACAAAAATACTTACACACGCGTGAGAAACTAAATAATTCTACGTTGAATTAAAAAACTTTTATGGTGATTCCCGATTAAATTATTTAAAATTCGGAAATATAAAGCAAATTTGTTTTGGCGAAATGAAATTTTATTTAAGTATAAAGAGATAAGTACATCTGGCATAAAGAGAGAGGCGAGGCGAGAAGAGAGAGAAAATACTATGAATGATTTTTTTTTTTTTTTTTTTTTTTTTTTTGTTTAACGCAACAACGTTATTTAAATTTTTGGGTTATCGGTATTGTATAAAGGTTTTCTCTTTTCACTCCTTATCTATATACACTACTGCTCAAAAGTATTTGCCTGAGTCATTTTTTATTTAAATATTATCACCATATTAATTGTTATAGGTTTAATATTTGTTGCCCATCAGAATACACATCAAATTAGTTTTAAATTGTATTTAAAATTAAGTGAAATATAGTAATTTTTTCGAAAGAGATTGATTTTGTGAAAACACGAATGAAAAATAAAATGCCATAGAGTTTATTCTTTAGCAAATATTTTTATTTCAGATATTTCTATTGACTATTTTATTATTTAATATGATTATCATATATATAGCATTTAATAATAATTTTATTTTCTTATATTATTTCATATTTCTTCTTTACATCCACGAATAGTTAAATAAATGATAGTGTTCGATTAATAAAAGCAGAAATTTAAATTATGCCAAAAAGAAAAAAAAAAAAAAGTTCTATTGAAAAATAGGCTACGATGGTTCTCCTGCATCAAATTGACCGCCAGAAATATTTATTTTGTTTTTAGTCTAGTTTATCATACACACGTGTATTTTTGAATAAATTAAAAAACATTAAGGATTCTCACTATAAATTATTATTAAAATATTTTCCAACACAATTTGGATGGTGAGCAAATACTTATGAGTCGAAGGTATTATAAAACTAAAAGTTTGTTGCTATATGTGCCCAGATTTTTAGTTCGCTGCTGCGTAGGTTTTTGATTATCCTCAAGTAACACCAGGGGACCACTGCCATACAAGCAGAACATTCCCCAAAGGTTTGTAACAGGTTTTGCATACCTTCGCCACCAACGAGCATTTGTAGAAACTCTTACAGGTTTCTAATTCATTGGCCAGTGTGTGTAGTAAGTGATTAGCCAATCGTCGCAATTAATATTTAGTGGTGGATATTGAATTAAAAAAAAGTCTCCAATCTGCCAACACTAGGGTGCCTCTTGACTGTCCGTTCTTCCATTCTATTATATTTTTAAAAATAATATTATAGTTTTAAAAAATTAAAGAACACGCTTTTATAGAAATGTGAACTAAAAAGCACAAAATATCTATCTTAGTATTAAAATGCAGGGTAAGAGAAAATCGTGTCAGTGACACACCATAATATTTACATACATTTAAATCTTTAATTAAAATAATTTAGAATTAAACAAAAACCATTTTTAAAAAATCTCCCCTGACTGGGCTCGAACACTAAACCTTTAGGTTCGTAGCGCGGCGCTTTACCTCGCAGCCACGGCGTTCACGTACGAAAAGTCTTTTTTTTTTTTTTTTTTTTTTACAATATAGAATTTTTTTTTTTTTTTTTTCACCCAGAGTGGTTACAAACATGCATACAAACAAACATACATACATACAGGTGAAGCTAATAAAAGCGTGTTAATATCTAAAAATTTGTAAACTGTTTGTTTTACTAAGACTTTGTTTATAAATTTGCAAGTCAAATATTATAAGTTTTTGTAAATTAATTAAAAAATACTATTGAAATCTTATATAAATAAAAAATGTATACTTTAGTAAACGATCTTAATGTTACGTATTTACTATTAAGAATTAAAGGTTTAAAAAAAAAAAGAAAGAAAGAAAGAAAAGGAAAGGTTATGAAAGTGAAATTAAATGAAAAATTGCAGAGACTAGGTGATATTGACAATTTTAAAGAAGTACACGTACTATGTTATAAAATACAATTCTGTGACAGATTTACAGACAGTTTTAGAGAAAAGCAAAAAATACAAAAAAAAAGCTGAAAATATTCACTGGTTATGTGAACTACAAGAATTTATATTTTGCTGGTCCGTCGAATATTTTTGTGATCCTGAACCAACGGACCACTGTTAATTTCGAGCCATGCCTACATGCATTCGCATTGATGCGTCTTTTAATTGTTTATGTATCAATTATAATTTTTGAAATATTCTATCTTTTAATGTTTGATATTCCAGTTATCATTTTTATCTGTTTTTTTCCTTTAAAAAGAATGCTATTCTTATATTGTGCCCATACACCCTTTCTGTAGTAAAAGTCGTATCGTAGTGCTGCTAAATTTGCCGTCTCAATTAAACAATTTATATTTTTACTCGACAGAGTCCGCAAACTGCAGCGCTTCTAAAAATAGCCTGATCGATTAGAAAGCCCAGTTGAGTATCGAATGCCTTTATTCTCCCGCATTGCCGCTGAGATATTTGCATTGTCATTTTGCTCTTCTCACCTCTAATTTTTGCTTAATGTAACGACAAAGATTTTTTTTTTATTGCATAATTTAATTACGTTTATTATAATAATAATATTTGAGAAATGTTTTAAGAAAAATAATTATTTAATTGTTACTAGTTCTGCACTGATGACGGTACGCTTAACGCTACCGAAACTTCAGTTTGCTTACTTAATATTTTTTACATCGTAAATGTTTATTTTACAATTCTGTTCAACGTCAAGTCTGGTTATGTGTGCTAGTTATTTTTTATCTATAAGATTGCGTGCACCCAGGATTATTTAATTTGTCGCAATATTGGCTTTTTATATTTTAATTACATTTGACATTATATTATAATAATATTAAGTCAAACATTTATTCTGTATATTTAACATACCATTTACTGATTATATTTCATTTAGTGACAAAATTTCACAGGTTATTCATTTATTTTACAAAGTGTCTCAAATATTTGATTGAAAAAGTATGCATAAAATAAATTGAAAAACTGCATATGCATAAAATAAATTATTGCATTATTGCATATGCATAAAATAAATTGAAAAACTTTATTCAAAGGTTAGAGAAAAAAAAAAGGTTTAATTATAGAAACATAAATGGAAAACGTAAAGCAAACCAAAATAAAAGAATTCCGCTCTTCCCCAGAATAGGAGTGTAAAAAATTATCTAAATAAATAAAATAGATTTTAAATACAGTTTTCAGATATTGGATTTAAAATAACTAATTCTAACAAACAAAGACAAAAAAAAAAAAAAAAATTGAAACGATTCAAGCAGATTTTAATTATAACATAAAATTTCATTTCATCGTCATATATGTATAATTATTGGGTTGTCCGGAAAGTTCGTGCCGATTTTGAAGAAAAATTGAAACCCAACACATTTAAATACTCGTGAATAGTGGATTTTGATATTTTTAACATTTCTGCTAATTCACGTGTCGTATAAGTGTGGGTTATTTTCGATCATTGTTTTAATCTGATCTTCATCTGTGGTGGAGGAGAGGAACCTACCCGAGCATTCTTGATCTTGAAGGTTGAAAAAAAAAGGGGGGATTTTTCCTCGCATACATTGCTGTTGTTGTAAAAGTAGTTTTACAGGTTTTCTATTTTTATCTTTTTCTTTTATCTTTTTTTTTTTTTTCTAACATATTTTGAAGAATAATATTATATCACCTACTGTATAGTTATTCAATTCTTTTAATCTAAAACCAGTGACATTTATAATTCTAACTGAGACAGTACGCTTTTTAAATTGTCAGGATATCGAATTTGAGATTCTACGTACTATTTAAAAAGATGAAGTTGATACCAGTCTTAACTATCGATAAAAATTAACTGGATGTCAGTAAAATGCAAATACAATTCTTACATCTTTTTCGATCTATTTTTTATGTAAATGAGGAGAGTGTTTGTCTGTGTGTACTCTGGAGCTCAGGCCATTGATGGCAAAGCTACAAAAATTAATAGAGTAATAAATTGCACCTTGCAGAAGTGCGTCTCATCGAGATTTTTTTTCGATTTTTTTTTTTTTTTTTTTTTTGTTTGTTTCATATGTCTTAAGTTTTATTCAAATTACTTATTATTATTATTATTATTATTTTCATTTCAGTCGTCTATATTCTTCAGCAACGATTATACCGAAAGTTTTTTTTATATATAAAGTGATCTCAGTCAGAGTGTGCTGGTTTCTAGCATAAATATCCTGAGTTTTAATATATATATTCCCTCAGAGTACATTTTTGTACGCTTGTGAGCATAATAATGCGAATCCATTTAAAGTACAGCTTGACAATTTTTACGTTAGCACAATCATGAAAATGAATAACAATTGTACAGTTCTGTTGAATTAAATATGTATATGTGTCAGGTACAAAAGAGTTACGCTTTTCCCGCCATCAGTATTTCTAGATAGAAATATTTTTATGACTACAGTCAAGTAACTTATTACAGGATTAAACAGCTATAAAAATTATATTTTAAATTATAGCCGAGAGTATTATTTAATTAATAGAGACCTAAAAATTTTCCGATAAGAGAAAGCTGGTACATGTGTAAAGACACATAAAACAGGAGTTTACACAGTGAGGGGGAAAAAACAGTAGAGCCATTTTTTGAAACTCCAGTTTCTAAGATCTAAAACTGACCTATCTAATCAGGATGACCGTTAGTTTTCCTGTAATAACCACTTAATATATGATATAGGATGTCTAAATAGGTTTAGGTAACAATTTTCAAGAAAATCCTTAGAGCCATTTTTGAGATACCGATACTTTCACCAAAACGTAACATACTCAATAGTTGACCAGAAAACAACAATTACATACAAAAAGATATTTAAAAGGGGGGTAATATGGTGAGTTTGAAAAGAATCCGTACAACTACTTTTAAAGGAATGCACTTGCGAGATTTCAAATTAAGCTGTTTATACTGGACGCTTATCAATTTTCATGAACAAACCCTACGAAAGGACATCTAACAGAGTGTTTATATAACAACTTTGAAGAAAATCGTTGGAGCTGTTTTTTGAGATACTGACTTACGGTCCTAGTTTCGGTTTCATATGACGTTAAATTAAATAGTATTTGTAAAATATAAAATACCTGTCAAAAGTATGCTTATAAATATAATAATATGGTGGGTAGTCATACGACCTTTCTCTTATACTAAAATTTAATACTATAAATACAAATTAGAGGTTAAAGGGTAATATATCAAGTATTGTTATATAAACCTACGTTAAAAACAATTCAAATTAGACTTCAGAATAGCTTTATTTGACAAATAATGGACTCTTCCCAGAGTCGTCTGCTCAACCACGTGATAGAGGGGGGAAAAATCGAATTCAGTTAAATATTGTTCTTAAGATAAGTGTTAATATTTAATATAAAATAAAATAAAAGTAATATTGTGCATTTGTAAACAGTAGAATAATTGTATTTGTAAATTTAATAATTTTTAAAAAACACTTTATGTGTTTATTTATTTTCACGTGTAAGAATCGATTTTTGTATGTTGTAGTGTAACTGTTACATTAACTGATCTAGCAATAAATAATAGCTTGTTCTTGTGGAATGTTTATGGATTATAATTTGAAATTTAAAAAATTTTTCAATTAAATTTAATTTTCATAAAGGTGTTACAACAAGTTAATTAACTTAGTTATTGGTCTAAATGGCTTTACACCGTACGATATTGCACGGTGAATGATTTAAGTACCAAAAATCTGAGCATTTAGTGTGTTCTCCATGAACATCAATAACAAATATAAACTAAATGATGATTGTAAATGTATACAGCAAACAAAAAATTATAAATAATGATATAAAATGGATTAAAAATGATGATGTACAGAAAAATAACACAGATTAAATACGATTGATCAAAAATAAGAATACAAAATATGTTATTTCAGAAATTGCTATAGATATAGAAGACTTCGTCTGCTGTTTGTTTTTCATCCATCATGTCACCTCTGACGTCAGGTGGGAAGAGCCCGTTTTGTGTGAGGGGGCCCCCTTTCAACCTTGTTTAATTTATTTAGCTATATTTATATAAAATTCAAATATGTTATTAAATTTAAAGTTCATTCAGACAACTTTCACACGCACCATTGCTTGAAACTTATTAATCTTGATCAAAATTTTCAAGTAACAAACCTACATTAACTTCAAAATACAATATTTGAATTGCCTGAAATTATTTGTTTTTAAGTTACTCTGATAAGAGACAGACAAAGATTAAACGGTAAAATTCTGACATTGATATTCATAAAACCTCAAAACGTGTAAATATACAAAAAAAAAAAAAAAAAAAAGCAATGAATATTTAGCTTTAAAAAAAAAAATAAAAAAAAAAAAAAAAACTTGGTGACAATATTTTCTTCTAAAAGTTAGTCAGGGTCTCGTAAATATCGTCATACATACTAGTCATAATATACAGTATGTTAAATATTTATGTTAGAAATTATTTTCAGTAGAGTATTTTATTATTATTATTAATATTATAAATGGCGAGAGAGGAAATATTATTTTATGTTTACGATGCGAATGATCTAACAAAAGTATAAATCGAAAGATGAAAGTCAAAGTATTCGAAAAATTAATTTATTCCACAATATGAATGAAAATAATAAATAAAGCCTAAAAACATAATTATATATGACTAAAAGGCTACAACCGCTTCGCTGGTCACCATTTTTAAATGAATAGCTATATTTATTGAATTCTCAAAATTACATTAATTTGTATCATGTGAAAAAAAAAAAAAAAAATCTGATCGAGAAAATGTCGCACCGGGTTCTCACTTCCTTCGGCAGCGCAGGCCATTGTGCGCTGCGCGCGCACATTTATGTTCGATACTCTTAAGGAATCATTATATTATCGTAAGAGAAAAACATAAATATAAAATACCAAAAAAATTCTTCTCTCATCGATGTAATAATCGGTCCGGGCCCCCACTGCCTGCGACAACGTAGCACGCGTGTTCGCTTACCCACCGTTCCCGCCCCTCCTAATTATTTTACACTTTCAGAAATATCCGCAATCGTTTTCTCGGGCTTTTAAAGCTAATAATACTAATTTCCAACGTTCTATCTGAATTTCTTAATTTTTGCCCCTGCGTCCGCCCCCCTTCCCTCCCCTCATAATAATTCTACACTTTCGAAAATATCCGCAATCGATTTATCGGGACTGAAAACCTAATAATACTATTTTTCAACGCTCTAACTCTTATTTCTATATTTTTGCCCCTTCCCGTCTATCCTAATAATTTTTCTCATTTAAAATATCTACAATCGATTTGTAGGTCCCAAAAACCAATACGTGCTAATTTTGAACGGTCTGGCCCTATTTCTATAGTTTTGCCCCCCCCCCCCCCCCCACACACACACACACCTTCCCGGCTCTCCTAAAAATTTTACAAATTCGAAAATATCCACAATCGATTTGTAGGTATCAAAAACCTCCATATAGCAATTTTGAAGATCTAACTCTATTTTTATTTTCTTAACCCCCACCCCGAATTTCTACAATTCCAGAAATTGTTTTTTAGATATTAGTGTTAGCTAATAGCTATATTTTAAAGCAAAGATTTTAGGTATGTCCTTTTTTTTTTTTTTTTTTTTTTTTTGAGATATAAAGGATTTTGTGAAATCACGTTTTGCCCTTCCTCCCCTCCCCCCTTGGGAGTCGAATTTTGTAAAATCGCTTCTTAGTGGATGTCTACGTAACAGAAGGACCATTGTCACAAAAATTATATCTTCTAAGTCCAGGGGTTTGGACTGGGCGATGATGAATCTGTCACTCACTCAGGACAAACGATTTTATATAGAGAGAGATTGTATATATATAGATTGTACATTTTTCTTTTTAATGTTTTTAATTTTCACGTTTTTAAAGCTTGTTCTTAATTTTTAATTTAAAAAAAATGTATGTAATATATACAGTAAAATATACAATTTTTGCTAAAATTTAATCAGGGTTTCTTAAATGCCAATGTACTATTAAGAATGTATGTTAAGTATTTAAGATTGAAATTACTTCCAATAAGTTTTTTTTTTTTTTTAATGGTGAGAGAGGGAGAGATTTACTTGTTTACGATATGAATAACGTAACAAAACTTTAAATCGATAGATGAACGTCCAAGTATTTCAAAAATTAATTTACTTCATGATATGAATGGTGGAGGGGAAAACTCAATGTTCTAATTACATGATTTTTAAATAAAATTTTTAATTTAAGGTTTTCAGGCTGTTTCTTAAATTTTAATTATATGTAAACTATTACTTACTCGTTTATCTTTTCATTTACTGAACTGGTTAATTAACGTGTAATTCAATTTATAAGCCAACTAGATGGTATAATTAAAGTGGATTTTTGTCATTCTGATATATTTCAGTGGTCCAATTATGGAACTAATTATATGAATGTTTGAAAGAATTTAATTTTAAAAAATGTTAAATTGGATATTCGAGTTGAAAAAAGAAATATTGTAAATCAATATTTTTTATGTGCTTTTCTATAAGTTTATATGTATTTAAGCTTTTGATTTCGCTTTATCTATTTTTATATAAAAGTTCATATAAACAACATACATTTTTTATCTTAACTGTCTTGAAACTTTAGAATGTTCTTTGAATTGATGCTTTAACATTATACATTAAAATGAACTGTTTATTGGACTTACTTTTCCCTCCTTTTTTCAGAAGGTAGTTAATGCATTGCATGAAGATTTAATATTTTGTGCAAATTTATTGAAACAAAAACCTGTTTCTTTAAGACCAAAATGAGATATTTAAACATGCACAAAAATATTTAAGCCAATCTGGAACGATCACAATTCTCTTATTAGACGTTGATGACCTTAAAACCTTCTCACGTGACCACTTTGGGATAAATATTCTCATGTTTATGTTTGTACTTTATAGAAATATGCTTATACTCTATGGGAAAATTAGTTTGTAGGGTAATTCTTAGGGAAATCGTTTACAGAAATAAAATCGTTTTATCTTGCTGAAGCATTAGCTAGCGCCATCAATGTGCTTTTCCTTATGTATGTATATATATATACAGTTGAACCTCGAAAATCCGGAATCGCGGGGATTCCGGATTTTAGAGATTTATTTAAAACTAATTTTTTGTATGATATTATAATAACATACAAAATGCAATTTTTATGCTAGTGAAAATAATCGATGATCAAATTGTAGAATTAAATTATAAAATAGAAATATAATAGATTTAATTTAGAATTAAAATAATTAGTAATTTATAATTAAATATGAGCACGTTAAACGGAAACGTTATAGGCAACTGATAATGCCTGCTAAATAACTGCTAATACGCTATTCATTCATTAAAAAAATACTCAAATAAAACTATAAAAACAAAGTAATTTTTATGTTGATTTTTTAAAAATATTTCAGCAATTTAAAGTTGTTTTACTCTAATGAGATTTTTTTTTTTTTAAATTCTGTTTTTTTTTTTAATTAATCTGTTTCTAAAAAAAATAAATTCTTTAATTAACATTCAAGTAGTATAAAAAATATGTAAGATTATGACTATATTTATGTATTCAGTGTTCAGTTAAAAGGATTTTAAACTGCATTCCACAAGAAATGTAGAAATAAGGTACAGTAAAATCTTATTTTAAAAGTAAAACTAAAACCGGAAAAATTTCCGGATTTTAGAGATTTCTGGATTTTGGATATCCGGATTTTCGAGGTTCAACTATATATATTTCCACCTAACATTATTGCTATCGAAAACAATATCCATGTTTTTCTAAAAAAGTTCAGTATCGTACTTTGAAGGTATGTGATCTGAATTCACACATGCGCAGTCTCAAATGACAAATGTTTATAAAATTACTTTTTCATGACAAACTTTATTTATTTTTGGAATAGCATAATGAACATTTTTCATGTTTTTGTTGCTTCGTAGCATTGGTTAAGGAATAATTGCTTTTCATTTAATGTTGTAAGTTTTACTTTTTATATATTGTCTCTCTTGAAAACGGTAAATGAAGGAGACATTTCAGTGACAAATTTGGAATCAAGAATGTCAAATTCCTACAGTTCACCCATATTTTTTTGGACCAGTGTTACAAACGTACAGAAATCTCTCTCGAATCCTCACAAAATTTATTATGTTTACATTAGAGACTTCGCTGTCGTCGCTTTCAAAACCGCTGTCGAAGGCGTTGGTGTTTGGCCAATTGATCGTCGCTGTCGAAGGCAGTTGAATTGCTCCTCTATTTGCTGTTGGGGAGATCGCCCGGTTAACCATTTTTCTTTCGAATATTAATTGCAATGTTAACTATTTGGATATTTAACAGAGTTGCGGCAAGAATTACCGTGCGCTAAGCATAAAAAAGGATGAAAAGGGGTATTTGCTGAGATTTTTCTTCTCCCGTTCGCGGATTATTTTTGATAACAATTTCGTGTATATTTAAAAATTGCTGTAAAAAGTTTTTCCATTTTGTTCTTAATGGTTCTTTGTACAAATTTCCCTGTAATTGGATAAAAAGATTCAAGTGCCACCTCTGTTCTTGTAAGTAGCTATACTTTTGCGAAGTGATCATTGAGACTGGTCTTTTTTTTTCTTTTTGTGTGTCAATCAGCAAATAATTTCATGAAAGTTTTTTTTCAAATGTAATTATCTTTTTTATTCTTTTCTTTTTCTTCTCTTTTGCCTAATTCATTTTAGGCGAGACACTTCCAAAACACCCGTGAGATGAATCCCAGCATCCTTCAAGGCACGCCGTTGCCTAGGTTACTGCATTGATTTCCGAGGAACCTAGGTTATAGTTATACGAGTACTACCCAGGATGGCTGCGGGAAACTGGGTAAAACAACTGTTCGATACTCCGTGACCTGATTTCTACTTTCCGAATATCTGTACTATAACAGTATGTATAAGTGAATTTTAGAAAATACTTTCGCGTTCCGGTAGTGGCTATTTTCATCTCGTCCTCCCGAAAAGTAATTTAATATTATGATGCTTGCGCAAGAAAAAAATGCTCGTTTTCATTATGTAATTTAACTCTTCTGTCCATCAATGATAATAAACCGTTGATAAAGAGATTTTATTATTACTGTTATTGTTATTTTTTAACAAATGCTGACAAAAATACGTTTTAATTAAATAAAATAATGTCGCTTATAGACCATAAAGTAACTCTGACAATGAACACAAGTGTTACAAATAATTAAAAAAAAAAAAAAAAAAATGTAATAAAAATATTTCTATTATTTTATTTTATTTATAACTTTATTGCATAGTGTGAAAAGTAATTTAAGTTATTATTTTTACTTCCATTACTCGATTACCTTAGGTAATTAATTCGGACAAAAGTTTAAATATCGACTTTTCATTTGATTTATATGTTTTGAAGTCTCCTGAATCCAAAAGTGTTTTTCTTTTTCGAAATTTAGTCAGTCTGTATGTATAAGGAGGGGGAGGGGGAATATCGTGAATATCATATCTCCAAAACAGAAAACGGTAGAGCAACAAAATTTTATAATTGAGACAAGTTCAGTGTATAGATAAATTTGCCAAATTTGTGAAAAGTGAAAAACCGGAAATAGGACTGTAAATTCATATCTCAAAACGGCTCAAACGATTTTCTTTATAGTTGCTAAATCATTTTTAGATGTCCTTTGTACTTTTCTGTGTAAATTTTTCGAAGTTCAGTTTTTGCTATAATTTTACGGTTTTAGGTCCCTTGACCCTGAAATCAGGTTTTTAGAGGTTGGTCTGTATCTTAAATCAGGAATAAACTACTACGTCAGAAACGCCAAAGAAAAATTATTGAGGTGCATACAGCTGTTTCGGTAGCCTAAAAAGAATTCTTTTTGCACTGAAGACGGTACGCTTTAGGCTACCGAAACAGCTGTATGCACCTCAATAATTTTTCTTTGGCGTTTCTGACGTAGTAGTTTATTCCTGTTTTAATATTCCAACGCCAAGTCTCCTGCTATTATTTGGTCTGTATCTATCTGTGACTATTTTATTACTATAACTTAAAAAATAATTTTTGCAGGAAGTTAAAACTCGGTATTTTGAATGTGTATCATAAGAGGATATTATTTTAAACTTTCTATTGAGATCTCACTAATGGTTCCTGTACAGGGACGTACACCAAGGAGTTTAAATACAATGCGTCTAAGAGCGAAATTTCTCGTTGGTATATTTTAACATTTTTAGACTTCACAAAACATAAAGGAAATTAACATAGAATTTTTATGAATAAAAGCCTGTTACATATGTAATGCGATATGAAAAGCATTCACCATTCATTTACAGGCCGGTATAAAAGAATTCGGATGTATTAGTACTTAGCGGAATATAAATAAACCACAAATAAAAGACTTCAACGTATGGAGCG
The DNA here is from genome assembly GCA_963930645.1 of Salticus scenicus. Classification (NCBI taxonomy): domain Eukaryota; kingdom Metazoa; phylum Arthropoda; class Arachnida; order Araneae; family Salticidae; genus Salticus; species Salticus scenicus. The sequence continues at coordinate 332,016,726 of OZ005649.1, forward strand.
GGAGAAAAAATTGAAAATGGAAAATATAGACAGCTGTTTTGGTAGCATTGAGTATATTTTAACTAACAGGATACAGTGAACTAGTGACATTTAATGCTACTAAACCACACACGCACACAAAAATTACAATATAAGAAAAATACAATGTAATATTTGAAAAGTTTAAGGGGCTCATTTGCTTATACGTTCATAAGCATAAATAATTTGTCTCCTATTAGACGTAAAAACTTGACTTTTATAATTTCTTGTTGAGTTTTCTTCTTTATTTTGTTTTATAATTGGAAAATAGTATAATATTATTCAATGAGCATTTTGTCTCCAGATTCCTCATTGAATTCAGATAGGTTCTATAGTGTGAATTATGGTTAAATTCTTCTTCTGTGAGCTGCACTGAAAAAAAAAAAAAAAAAAAAATTCTGTAACCGACATCTAAAAACTAAATTGTGTCCCTAGTAATTATAGTTCCATGTGATCCTTATATATTCTAGTTCCTTTTATTAGAGAGTTCTAAAAACCCCTATTAGGTTGGTTTCTTTAGAAATCGACTTATTGCGATCACTTCGTTTATCTATCTATCTATCTATATATATAATGAAAATTTTGTCATCACGATGAAATCGACCTATTGCAATCACTTCGTTTATCTATATATAATGAAAATTTTGTCATCACGATAACTCCTGAAATAATACTTCAAATCGAACCAAATTTGGACAGCGAACTTATCTTTAAATATCTTGGATGAGTTCGTTAACCAAGTTGCTCTGCTTTTTTGTATTTCAAGTGACGACTACTTAAAAATCTCAAATCCACATTGTAAAAACTGTATTTAAGGCTGTATTTGCTTGAGTTTTGATGTAAATATAGACCACATAAGGGTCTCAACCAAGTTTATTAATGAACTTTATCCGCCATTTTCAACAAAGTGGCGGTTATCTTAAATTAAACGGGCCACTTGAAATCAGGCTAACACTTGAAAATTTAACATCAATATAACTTCCGAAATAATTTTCCAAATCGAACCAAATATCGACAGTGAACTTATATTATGAATATCTTGGATGAGTTTGTTAATCAAGTTGTTCCGCCGTTTTGTTTTCTAGTGGAGACCACTTGAAATTTTCTAATTCACATTGTAAAAAGCGTATTTCGAATTTGTTTGAATTTTGATGTCATAAACCATATAAGGGTTTCTACCAAGTTTATTAATAAATTTTATCCGCCATTTTTAACAAAGGGGCGGATGTCTTAAATTAAGTGGAGCCACTTGATATCAGGCTACCACTTGAAAATTTATAATCACGATAACTTACAAAATAATACTCCAAATCGAACCGAATTTGGACAGCGAATTTATCTTATATAAGTATCTTGAACGAGTTTGTTAACCAAGTTGCTCTGCCATTTTGTTTTCAAGTGGAAGCCACTTGAAAATTTCAAATTCACATTCTAAAAAGCATATTTAAGACTGGATTTGCTTGAATTTTGATATATACATAGACCATAGAAGGGTCTCAACCAAGTTTATTAATGAGCTTTATCCACCATTTTAAACAAAGTGCGCATGTTATACATACTAAGCGGAACAACTTGAAATAGGGCTACCGCTTGAAAATTTATAATCATAACTTTTTAAATTCTGATTCAATTCGAACCAAAACTGGACAGTGAACTTATCATATAAATATCTTCAATGAATTCACTGGACAACTTGTTCCGACATTTTGTTTCCAAGTTACAGCCACTTGAAAATTTGCCAACACGATAACTTTTAAAATACTGAACATATTCAAACCAAAGTTGGATAGTGAACTTACGGTTCAGATATCTTGGATAAGTTCTGATGGTAATTTGTCCGCCATTTTATTTCCAATTAGCAGCCACTTGATTATTTTTCATGTCATAATGATAACTTTTGTAATACTGAATCAATTCGTATCAAATTTGGGAAGCTCACTTGAAATTTTCTTATAACAATAACTTTTGAAAAAGTTTGATCCAAAGTTGGACACTGAACTGATCATGCAAATACCTTGGGTGATTTCGCTGGGGCAGTTTCCAAGTTGCAGCCTTTTAGACTGCTACTTGAAAATTCGTCATAACAATAACATTTAAAATACTGCACTGATTCATACCAAGGTCGGACAGTGAACTTATGCTTCATATATCTTGGATGAGTTTGCTGAGCAACTTGCTCCGTCATACTGTTTCCAAGTGGCAGCCACTTGAAAATTTGTTATCACGATAACTTTTTAAATATTTAATTAATTCGAATCAAAGTTGATAAATGAATTTGTCATTCAAATATCTATGATTTCGGTTGGCCAGTTTTTCCGTAATTTTGTTTCGAAGTTGTAGCCACTTGAACGCTGCCACTTGAGAATTTGTTATCGCGATAACTTTTGAAATACTGAATTTATTCGAACCAAAGTTGTACAGTGGACTTATCTTACAAATATCTTAGATAAGTTCACTGAGCAACTTGCTCCGCCATTTTAATCCAAGTGGCGGCCACTTAATTTGTCAACACGATAACTTTTGAAATTCTGAATAAATTCGAATTAAATATGTACAGTAGACTTATCTCACAAATGCATTTGATATATTTGTTTGCCAACTTGGCCTGCCATCTTGTTTCCAAATGCCGGCCTCTTGAAAATTTCAAATTCATATAAAAAGGTATTCATGAACGGATTTGATAGCCCACATCAATATTTCTACCAAGTCCATTAGTTATGTGTAGCAGCCATTTTGGTTCAAAATCGTGGCTACTTGATAAGAAAAAAGAAATCAACCTACTCTTCCGAATGAGCCGGAAGTACTTGTTGGAATTCTAGAGCGTTTTCCTATATTATCGTGGGGTCAAAGTTATTTAAAAATCTTTGCAAATAAATGCGAACTCAGGAGGCGAGTTTTAGTAATTATAATTTTGGTTTATGACTCAATTCTAGGAAATTAAGCGAGAGTTTCTCGCAATACAAAGGATTCATAATATTTATAATGTTGTTTCACCATCTAGGAAAGTATAGACTAGAAAATCTCGATCTTTTCGTCTATCCAGGTTATTTGTTTACCTTAACGCATAGCTCGTAAATCTGTATTTCTTGTTTAGGGATTCATAAAATTACTACATATTCGTTCTAGATGGAGGCGGTGTATATATATATATTCAGCATTTAAAATTCCAATTTTCAATTCATGAATTCTCTCTTTTTTTTTTTTTTTCTTTTTTCCCTCCTTTTATCGGATCTCTTTGGTAATTTTATCCTTTTCTCTCTTCTATAAAATGTTGACTGTTTCTATTGGTTTAATAATGGTTTTTGTAAACTATTGTCTCATCGTTAGGCTTATGTGTTATGTTTGTGTCATTTCTCTTCTGCGTAAGTACTTTAACTTGTTTTTACTAATCATTGGTACTCAAATTAAATTATCACCGTGACAATAATTTTATTCGAAAAAAAAAAAAAAAATTAAAATTTAATTATATGTTGGTATTTTCATCTATCTTTTGTTTGCTGAGTGTTACAAAGGTATTAAATTATTCATATTTTCCTCAAACATAATGTTCTACTAGAGCTCTACCTATTATGTACCTTATGCCCGCAAACTTTCAATTTAGTTTTGAATTATAACTTTTGGATATCGTGTTTGAAAAGTAATCAAGGGTATCATGTAAAAATTTGTGTAATTTAGTTTTTTTTTTTTTTTTTTTTTGGAGCTATATATATATATCTTTACGTTCTTCAAGGTCTTTTTTTTTTTTTATCTTTCTGAATGCTTCCTTAATAAAAGTCGACTACTCTTCTGTAAGTATTTCCTGAAAAATAAAATAAATAAATGAAACTAAAAAATTTATATCTCATTGTCAAACGTGCTGGTATTGTTTCTAGTTTTAATACCATTCTTTTCGGCTTCGATTGTGCAGATTTTTTATGAATGTCACTATAGTAGAATGATTATTTGAGTCTCCAAAACTGTCTGTGAGTGTTGATTTTGGGCGGCTTAAAAGTAACCTTGGCATTTCTTTGGGACGCCTTTTCATTTTCGTTTGTTTCTTAAAAAAAACAAAAAATAAATAAATAAATAAATAATGTATCGTAAGCATTTAAAACGTTTGCGAAAGAAACTATCAAAGAAACGTGAGTTTATTTGCATGGCTTATTCTGAGTATGGTTTTAGATTTCTTTTTTATCGTGTGCTACCTTTGAGTTTCTGGTATGATGTAAGCTAAGTTGTGAAATTTTAAGCGATAGAAAATTGTTGTCAGATTAAGTTAGATTCGATTTTTTCCCTCCTAAGAAAATATTTATACTATTTATCACAGAAAATTAAAAATGATACCATATGGATATTTATGCAATGTTATAGTCTGTGTGAAAAATGGTCCAAAATCAGATTTATGCATATTAAAAGACCTTATGACTTTGTAATAAGATTTGATTCTGTGCTATCATCATGTTTCTTGTATGGTGTGAACTAAGTTGTAAAAAAAAAAAAAAAAAAAAAAAAAAAAAAGATAGAAAATTTGTCGACAAGTTACGTTCGATTAAATGTTATTAATTTTTAAGAAAATATTTATCGAAAAAGAAAATGAAAATAACCTTACGACAATGTACGCAATGTTATAGTTTATGTGTAAAAGTGTTAAAATATTGAGATTTATGGCTTACGATTTTGTAATTAAATTTAATTATTTTTTATATTGGTCGGTATTAAATGTGCCTCCAATCCTCTTCTACTTTTATGATAAAAAAAAAATCCCTTCTTGTTTTTGCACTGATGATGATATGATTGATACTACCGAAACCGATACGCAATTCTAATAAATATGTTTTTGGATGCTTATAGAATCTAAATCCAACATCATAAAAATTTTTAATGTATTTAAATCATTTAATAATTTTAAATTTCTAAGTATCTCATTACATTTTCAACTATTACATGCAGTACAAAGAAGTTGCTATATTAAATGTGCTACAAAATTTTAGTCTGTCTTGTAAAAACTCAAAAATTGCAGTACAGTAGTATTATTCTTTTTACTTATTTACCTGCATGTATTAGTTGAAATTAAAAAAAAAAATAAATGTTTAATTTAGTTTTTGATTGAACAAAATTTTGAATGCTTTTACATGATTTTTTTTTTTTTTTTTTTTAATTAGTACTATCAAATTTGAGTAAGGGAATAAAGGAGAAAGCTTATTATTTGAATAATTTCCTGACAATGCACACGGGTTTTTAAAAAGTTATATCTAATACAGTCGAACCTCGTTGACGTGAATCTCAAGGGGTATAAAAAATTTGTTCATGTTATCGGTAGTTCATGCTGTGAGTAACTAATCTTCATATAGCTAAACTAATCTGTATTTTGACGGGGATTATGAAAACAGGTCATGTTAAAAGTAATTCACGTTAACGAGGTTCGACTGTATAAATTTAATAACACAGGTCGACATGTAAAATTTTGATTTGATAATTTTGGCTGATCTTTATGTTTTTTGGTGTGCTGAAACCGAAAATGAAGACATTTTCTAAATTATTTATGTCTACTAACAATTTTATGGTAACTTTTATAGTATATGCAGACATGCCAAGTCTCCTGCTTTTTGCTTGTTTTTCTATGCTCCTGATTTCCCACTCATTTCTCCTGCTTTTCTGATGTAATTTTTATCTATCCCTCTTAGCATAATTTATGCTTAAAATTTGTGGGATTGGGTAAAAAAATTTGAAAGAAAATTGAAATTTATCTTGCCCTGCAATTTATCAAGTTAAGTTTGAATGTGAATTACTATACAATGCTTTGAAACTAATTTTTGCTAAGAATAAATTTTTAACTTTTATTTTTGCACAATGAAAAATGTCTTATTATCAAAAGATTTTTTTTTTTTTTTTTAATACCATAACTATAGAAAGCTTAAAGAATTCAAATTTCGTTAGAATATAGCTGATATTTTCATTTCTTTATTACCTTTTCTTTTACAAAGATAATTAAGATTCTTATTGTTTTATATTAGGAGCAGAATGATCAAATCTGTCTATTTTGACTTAAATTTTAAACAACTGTATGTCTGAGGTTTTTTTTCTTTTTCTTTTTTTGATTGTTTTACTGCAAGAAACATATATTATTCATTTAATTTTAATACTGGTGCTTTGTAAATACCTCCTAAGCTTATAAAGCTTTACTTAAAATTAAATTTGCATTATTTTACTCATTTTTCTTACAAACTTTCTTGTTGGTAAAAGTCTCGTGATTTCTCTTAAAAAATCTCCTGCTTTTTTGTGATTAAAAGTTGGCATCTCTGTATTCGTTTCCATGATTAATTATAATATCATGTCAACATAAATTTCATGCCTACCGATATGAAATTGTGACGGTAGGCACCCTATATTATCAAAAATCTATACGTGGATAGAAAGAAAAAAAAAAAAAAAAGGCTTAATTTTCGGTTTCAGTACATCAAAAAACATATGTATCATCAAAAATTACCAAATTAAATTTTGCCTACATTCTTTATGTAGACTTGTGTAATCTGAAAGCAAGTTATATTACTGGAATTGTCAGAAACGTTTTATGAAAAATTCTAGATTTCTAATTCTTTATATTGTGAATTTCATCTTTAAAACTTAAAAAAGTTAGGTGGTTCGTGTACAGGGACAATCAAGAGAATTCTAATACATTATGTCTATGGGGGAAATTGCAGGTAAGTAGAGTTTATCGTCTATAGACTGCACTAAACCAAATGAAACGAATATATATACTTTTTAATAGAGATAGTCAACTGGGAAAAAAAATTGTGTATGTAGGAGCCTCGCCTCCCCCCCCCCCCCAAGTCCCCCCCAAGGGGAGTAAATTTTCATGATGGCTCTTTCAAAAGAGCTCGCCAATACCTTTAAAACGAATGGTTGAACCATCGATCTGCGATAATTTAAAACAAAATTATCCTTTTTTTTTTTTTTTTTTTTTACTTTCAATAATAATAATAAAAAAAACCTTAGAATTTTTTTTTTTAACTATTGAAAATAAAATGGACTTTTTTTTTTTTTTTTTTTTTTTTTTTCGATATTTGGTGTTATACTACTTATCTAATGTGGAAATCGTCTGCATTATCATAAAAGATATATTTTTTAAATAATAGTTTTAATAAATTATTTTTTAAAAAACAGAATTATTTTTTAATAACCGAATTAAATTCTATATAAATGTAGGTGCATTAATGAAACGGGGGGTCTCACAGAACTAATTATCATATAAAACTCTCCGGAAGCCTAATTTGAACTGTTTAACATAGGTTTACATAACATCGTTATCTTACCTCTTAATCTCCAACCTGTATTTATAGTATTAAATTGCAGGGTAAGAGAAAGTCGTGTGACTGACACACCAGATTATTTTAAGCCCAACATTATTATTTCCTTTCTTACTGCCATTGTTATAATTATTCATACATTTGAAATTACATTGTTCCAAGCTTAGTTTTTGTCTGTTGCTAATCTCAACTCCAAACTAGATTAAAATGAAATATCCTAAAATTAATATACTTATGTAATAATTCATAAAACTAACTCGCTTATTTTAATAAATTTTTACGGTAGTCTAAATATCTAAGTAAGATCTATAAATAATAAAATTTTTAACTTATTTCGATTATTATTTTTGTATATTATCCTTATTTTATTTATTTATTTATATTTTTATTTATCTATTTATTTATTTATTTAGACATTATTTTATCGCGATCTTATCCTAAAATATTTCAAACAGGTGAATTGAAATTCAATACTTCTTTTGAGATATGAGTTTATAAGCAATAGACAATTATTTTACTTTCTTTTAGCACAACATTATCTTTACGTAAGACAAATTCTTTATAAGTTTTTATTTTATTTATTTATTTTTATTTGCCTATTGAAATAAGACTAAATAAATTATTAATATCATCTTTAATTATTTATATGAAAATTTATATGATTATTTCAAATTAAAACCGAAATACAAACAATGTTTTTATCGACTGTAAATAATTTATTAAAATTTTAAAAGATAAAATAAAATTGTAAGCCAAACATTTTTTAATAATGATTTTTTTTTTCCTCAATGTTTTTTTGTCTTTTAATATCAGTAATACATAACATATTTGCTGTTAATTCTCACGCAATATATAGTAAAACACCGTGAAAGTATTAATTTTTTTAAGCTTAAGAGCAGGGCGGCGAGCGACCGGGAAAACCGTGAAAACCGGGAAACGTCAGGGATTTTTTGGTTTCTGGAAAAGTCAGGGAAATGTCAGGGAATTTGCTTATTAGTCAGGGAAATTTTTTAAAGAAAAAAAATGCTGCATCCAAAAGAAATATATTTTTTTTCCATGATTTATATGAAAGAATCAGTAATTTTTCCCGACCAATTTCCGAAAAAAGAAAAATAAATAAATAAATAAGTGTGACGCGACACCCCACGTTCAAATTGGTTGGAAAGAAGAGCGGCAGGCTAGCCACTTCCGCTGCGCGAACGAACGAGACTTTCATTGTTTGCGGTTTTTTTTTTTTTTTTTGAAGGATGTTTGGGAGACGAAATGAGGGTCCCTAACTTGAATATAAAATTTTTAAAAGATTTAAAAACTGCTATGAACGGAGATCCAACTGAAAAGAAAATTTTGGATTTGGGTAGCTGTGGATTATATACGCTGTAAGTATTTTATATTTTATTTATTTCTAATAATATTTTTAAGTTAAGAACTAAATGTAAAGCTAGACAAAGCTGATAATTCGGAATTGCTATAATCTCGCCAATTCCGTAATTTTTATTATTAACTTAATTTTGGAATATGGTAATTTTTTCTATTTATTTATTTAATTTTTTTATTTTATTTATTCGCGTTAAGATTTTTGCAGCTTCTTTTTATTAAAAACTTTCTAAATCTGGTCAAATCATGTTCCGGAACTCTCAAAACGTGTAAATCCATCGAAAACCGGAAGTCGAAAATTTTTACGAATCTAATACTTTCTTCTATTAAATATAAAAGAAAGTTAAAAAAAAAAAAAAAAAAAAAAAAAAGTCAATCCAACCTACAATTTCTTATTTCATTAATAAACTTTTTTACAGTGTTAACCACAAAATGTAATCTAAAATTGATTGTTTACACTCTTTAACCGACGTTTCTGTGGGGGGAAGAAGAAAGAACATAAATAAAAAGAATATTATATTTTCCCATCTGCAACTTCCCATTTCTAGCAAACGCCGGATTCTCTCACTCTTGGATTCTACAAAGAAAAACAAAGTACAGTTATCTCAAACAGTAGTGAAGGAGTGAAGAGATCATTGATTTGAATCTATTCCCCCCTCCACTCGCCTCAACCAGACTGCCGCGGCAAAATATTAAATCAACATTGAGCTGACAGCTGTGATAATTAAAAGGGAGTTCCAAACTGCATTTTTCAGTGATAAATCGATTGCGCTCATTTAAAAAAAAAAATAAATAAACATAGGAAAAAAAAAAAGGCTGATCCGCCTGACCTTTGACCGTTGTTTTTCTGGAAAGGGGGGGAGGGAGGTTTATCAATTAATTATTCACCATTAAATAAAAAAAAAAAAAAAAAAAAAAGTTGGACAAGGAATTCTGTACTAATTTGTTAATTAACAGTGGGAATATAAATGCGGGAAAAGCGCGTATATAAAATTTTTTTAAGTGGGATTTTTTTTAAATATTGCCAGATTCCCGCATTGTCGCGCGAACCCTGCGGTCGGAGTTTTCCGTAGTTTTCTCCGAAAATCGCTTTGATTTTAATAAGTATTTTTCCGTTAAAATCTGTAACTTTGATATGTAAACATAAGATGCAAAATACATTAAATAATCGTAAGTTAGTTTATTTATTTATTTTTTTTAATTTTCAAAAATTTAATTGAAAAAAGAAAATTCATCTTTATATAAAAACATACTTGCCAACTTTTCCGGTTTTCCCGGAAGACTTCCGGTTTTTAAACATATCTTCCGGTCTTCCGGACAGATGATGAAATCTTCCGTTTTTGAAAAAGTCGCGGATATCGTTCGTTTTAAAAAGAAAGCCCAAATGTTCTACGAAAACTCCTGATTCCCAATCTTTCTCCATCCATAACATAAATGTCAATATTAATTTCAAACTTGCTTTATGAGATTCTAGAACATGTAAAGAACTAGAATTGTTAAATATTTCTTTCTGATGTAATTATTTTTTGCCCCTCCCCACCCCCCTCCTCCTTTCATTTATCTCCAACTAGTGATCAGCAATCAAATGTTCTGCAGAAGTCTTTTGTTTCCTAATCTTTATCCATCAGCAACATAAATGATAATATTTTAAACTTCTTTCGTTAGATTCCAGAAGTAGAGTTGAATTGAAAGAGTTTAATATTTCTTACTCTGTAATTATTTTTGTATACCTCCCCCCCCCCTCCCCGGATTTTGATCAATGATCAATTTTAGAAACAATAAAGCAATGGAAGTACTCAATATTTCTCACGTATGTAATTATTTTTAGATCTTTATTGTTGAATTTAATGAATCTATTTATTTTTCCTCAATTAAATTAAATATTTGTATGTCATATTTATACCAAATGTGTAAACATGGGGAAAAAATGAAGATTTTTTTTTTTTTTTTTTTTCAGGCAGAAAAATTTATTCCAAATCAATTTAAAAAAATTAATACTCAGTTGGTTTTATGCACGTTTGAAACTGACAATTAGCTACTGCTACTTTTTTTTATATGTATGATTAATGTACATGCACAAAAATCATATTCTATTTATTTAAAAAAATTAGTTATACTTTAACTTTACTAAGTTTTTTGTCTATTGTTAAATAGATTTCTTACAGATTCTGTTTTGTAGATATTTATATGTTGAAGAGAAATAACTTCATTTAAAACTTTTATATATTTAGTATAATCAATCTATAGTAAAACGTTTTTATAGATTGCTTCTAAATATTAAAATTGTAAAACTGTAGGTTATTACGTCAAAGAGAGAGAGAGAAAAAAAAAAAATCCCTTTTTTTTTTATGAAATCTTCTGGTTTTTCAATAAAAATCATCCCTTTTTTTATTAAAATTGGTTGGCAAGTATGTAAAAAGGAAAGGAAAAATGGTAAACTCCAAAAAATTGAAAAATATTATAGGCAACTCTTATACACAAGTATCTCTCAAGGTAGAATTTCAAATTTTGGAATCTAGTCATACTATTCAAATTCCTGTCATAAAAAAATTAAAAAGTAAATAAAAGTGGATAAATATTTTGATATATGACATTTTTTTTTAAATAGCAAAATTTTAAATTTATTTAATTTTTTTTTTTTTTTTTTTGGGGGGGGGGGGGAGAAATGTAATGTTATTTATTTTCGTGTCATCTGTGTAAACTTTGTCGTCGTCACATGAAAGCTTAATTGTTTTCGTAAAAAGGTCAGGGAAAAGTCAGGGATTTTTTTGGAAGGAAATGACTAGCCACCCTGAAGAGGTAATTGTACCATCCCTTTTTTTTTTATATTCAATGCAATTTATTTTTTATTATTTATTTATTTATTTATTTTATATTTTTTACAAGCACATCAACCTTAATCCTTACCTAAAAGCAATCACTGTTTTACAATCGTGTCCATTGCTAGCTATGGTATATTTTAATGAAAAAGTTTTAACAGAATAAAATATTTTTGTGGCGGGTTTTTAATATAATATTTATTTCAAAATTATTTCTCTTTATGATTTATGGCTAAATATAAAAATAGTAATTTCTTCAAATAGTAATTTAAAATTGCTAAGCGAAGTAAGTGAGAGTTTCTTAATTGATTATGGGAAATAGACGAAAATAATTTTAAAATGCGAAACAGTCAGTGAATGATTAAACGTTATAGTAATTTTGTTTTATTTGAAAGAAATGTAAAACATCCTCTCTTTATTTTTGTTTGAGTACATACATCTGCTTACGGCAAAAATAAAATATTAAAATGAAAAAATAAATAAAATTTAAAAAACGGATAGTAATTCAACGGTTGTGAATTTTTATAAATATGCAAAAACTGAATTAAAAAAAAAAAAAAGCAAAAAACTTTAGGAATTGAGTAATTGTAAAAACAAATTTACCTATAAAGTAACATATAGGCCTTGACTGTCGACGATATTAGGTAATGTTATGTCGAAGTTCTCAGGATCGATTCCTATCCCGCTGAACAATGAGATTAATATGGTGTAAAATAAGAATAATAGGAAACTTTATTTATTTTTTCCGAACTACTTTTACTGAAAAAAAAAGGGTGGGGGGGGGGGAGCTTCTCATTACTTTTTCGTTTTTATTTCTTTCATTCGTCGTTCACTTTCTTAGTCTATTTTTATTTTATTTTATTTATTTATTTATTTTGTGTACATTTGAAATCTCTATGGGTATCTTAAAATGGTTAATTCTCTTGTTAAGTATGAGCATCATTTACTTTATTTTCACATTTTATCTTTTTCTTGAAATCTTAGAGATACAAGATTCTTTTTAGATATAAAAATGTATTCAGAATCTTTACTTAAGAATTCTGAAGATTCATTTGCTATATAGGGTAAGTTTAATCACACTAATTATCATAACAAAAATGAATAGATGAATAATAAAAAAATAAATAAATAAAAGTAGCACTGGCTCCTCAATATTCTGTACTTCTATAAATTCCTTGGGTATTCATGTAATGCTTGCATATTATGTTGTAATTGATACTGATGAGGAAACCCGGACGGGTTTCGAAACGTCTAGATCTTAATTATTTTTATATGTATATTTTGTTTTTAAATGTATTTTAACTTAAGTTTTGTCTCGTAAATAAAATAGTTTTTGTTTTTAATAAATAAAAGTAGCTTTAAAATTATTAATAACTTAGGTTGAGAGGGCAAAAAGATAAGTTTAGACAAATGATGAGACCTAAACAAACTTCAGTTAATTGCAAAAATCGAAATGATAATAAGATTTCTTAGTCTTATATCCGTAATATTACGAAATATCTCTTTCCTTCTGGTTGAAGTTAACCCATGTGACACGTGAACACGGAAGCAGGTGGTTTAGCTCGAAAAAGCATCAGAGAAACACCAGCATTTCTTTTCTGTCGTTGCGTGGCACTGTGAGGAAAACGTTTTCCTTTTCCTCTTGATACACTGCACCTGTCCGTTATTCGAATGACTCGCAAACAAACATCAAAAAAGGAAGATAAAATATACAAGCGTAGTGTATAATTACTGAGAAAAGAGTTAGCGATGCATTAACTGAAAAAAAAAAAAAAAAAAAAAAAAAAATCTAGAGCATTTCACTAAATCTGTATGAAAAAATTACTTTAAATAATATCTGACCATTCCATAATGAAAATATTTAATTGTCTAAACCGTATGTATTTATACATTACTTTTTTTTTTTTTTTTTTCTGATAACGTATGATATTTGATACGTTTTGATATAAAATCATTCATTTATGCAATATAAACTTGCTTAAGGAAGTTTTATAAAATAAAAGCATTTGAATAGTTTTGTTGAATAATTTGAATAATTTTGTCTCGCCTTTTTGAATAGTAATAATACTACAGTATGAATTTCCTATATAAATAAATACAAGAAAATTTTAAAGCAGATAACAAAAAAAAAAAATTCTTCTTGTTAGTTAAATGTAAGGGAAAAAAAAAAAAAAAAAAAATCCTTCTTGTTAGTTAAATGTAAGGGGGAAAAAAAAAATCCTCCGTTTTTAAAACTATCTTCAAAAATAACTTGAATAAATTGTATTTTTTTTTTTTTTTTTTTTTATGCTTAATAATAACAACCAAAAGTCGATAAATATTGAGGGGGCTGTGGCTGTGTAATAAAAGCAATTGTATGTGATGTATCAAATTAAATCTAATATTATTATGCCACGGTTTATATTAAAGAAAATAAAAGTCTTACTTCAGTAAAACAAAGGGTTAGAGTTATATATAGATTTTTTTTTTTTTTTTTTTTTTTTATGATTTTCTTCTATACCTTATTCACACAAACATTTTATTAGAATTTTTTTTCTTTTCTTATATATATACATATGTATTTTTATTTATTTGTTCGTTTGTTTGTTTTTTTAATTGAAAGAAGGGAAAAAGTTTAATATTTCTGGGAAATTGATTCTCAATTATGTCGTACATAAAATGAAGTTTTCTGGGAGAAAACAGAGTTTCGTATTACATCAGGATTTTTCAGGTTTTTGTCGATTATTATTATTATTATTATTATTTCCGGTTTTGTGTGTTATTTTATTTATTTATTATTTCATTTTTATTAATTGATTATTTTATTTTATTTTATTTATTTGTAACAGGAAGTATACATTTAATAAGATGATTTAAAAAGTTTAGTTTTAAAACTTCTGAAGTCTTTTTAGCATCGAGTTAGAAGAAAATAATACTAATAATAATAATTAATCGTATTTTAAATATTCAAAAATTTTGTTTAACTCTTTTCTTTTCAAACAAAGAACTAGATCTGAATAATCAATTGTTATTTTATATTTTTATATACAGTAGACCTTTTCGTGAACTATTTTGAATTATTTTATCTCTATTAATTAAACAGAAACCAATAGAAACCAAGCACTTCTTTATGAATCATTCGAAATTATTAAAAGAAAATCAGAAATTTGTAACGATTCCTTATCCGTAACCCCCCCCCCCTCAATTTGGCTTCATTTCTTGGGCTTAAATTAATTTATGGTTTCCCTGCTTTAAGTTAGTTCTGGCAACCCCGCAATTTTGATATTTTTAACCTTTGCTTTAGTAGCTCTTTATCCTTGTCTTGTGGTGATCATGTTTCATGTTCCTTTGAGTGTTTTAGCATATTTTTAAAAATGTATATAGTATATTTTTACAATTTGTGTAATCATCTGTTAAATGTTTTGAAGTTGTAATTGTGATATCATGTACTTAAATTTTCTATGTTTATGTGTTTTTTAACATCATTTTTCCCTGAGGAAGGCTAATGAAGGAATTTAGCCGAAACGTTGGATTTAAAATTTATTAAAGTTTATAAGATTGATATGCTGAAAGTTATTTATTACTTTTTCATAATTATAAAAGCAGCATATATAAAAAAGTGGAATAAATATATCTGAATTAAACAGTATTTTATTATTACAATATTTAAACATTTTATTATTTTCTTTTTACGTTAGCTAATAAGCTTAAAAGAAAAAAAAAAGTTATTTCACATGTCAATAGGTAACTTTAATTTTCTTTTGTACTAACTCATTGCTTGGACAGATATATTTCCCCCCCATAAAGATGTCTTTATCTTCTATATGTATATAATACATTTTTACTGTTCATCTAGAGGAACATTACTTTTTCTCTTTTCTTTATCTAGTTTTCGCTTCAAGGTAAGACCTTGCATGATCACAGATCACATTTTGTACAATGCTTTGACATAACTTCATTATCAATGACGCTTCCAATCGCCCTATACGATGTATGTCCTCGAGTTAACAATGTAAATGTACCTATTAAAGGAATACCCTTGTCTCCACTAACAGGGATCATCAGGAACATTATGTACTTTCCAAAATTCATTTCTAATCTTACATTTTTTTTTTTTTTTTCTTATGCTGATATTATTTCCTGTGACATGTTTTAAAATGCTTAAGCTTAAATGTTCTGCTAAACATAAAAAGCATTTTTATGCATATTGAAATTTTTTAGAGCTGAATATCTTTATCAAAGAATCATAAAAGCTAATGATATACATTGTTGCAACTAAATGTCAATGTTCATGATATATTTGCTTCATTAAATTTTAAAACCAATAAATAATTGGTAGAAAAACGCAATATTTCTCACTTTCGTAATTATTTTAGACTTTATTACTGATGTTGTTGAATCTATCTGTTTTTCCTCAATGAATTTAAAATACTACTTTATTACCAAACAAAAATTACGCTGGTTCCTATGCAAGTTAATTCCAACAGTTGAAAATGCAACATAGTAAATGTGCAAACAGGAAAAATAAATAAATAAACCGCCATTTCTGTATAATTTCGTATCGAAAATCGTCGTATAAATATGCGGCGGTACCGATCGATTAGTAATAACATCTGATTTATAATGGTGTGCTTAGATTTTGCCTAGGGATCACCTTTACATGTTTAAACTTGCACCAACTTCTTTTTTTTTTTTTTTTTTTTTTTTTTTTCCAAATGGCAACACCCATTTTTGAAAAAATATTGAGTTATTTGGATCAGCCCGGGTATTGGTAGTTTGTATATTTTTCTCAAATTTTCATAGAGTTATTTTCAGCTGTCAAAGTCTGAGAATGCTAATGTTTCATATGTGACAGACTTTATTTTATATTTTTCCGAAAAATTATTAAATTCAAATTTCATATTGTAATGTGTTATAATGAAATGACCCAAACAAATTCCATTTATGATTTTGATTAAAAAAAAAAAAAAAAACTAATTATGAAATTATTAGAAACTTCATCAAAATAAATAAACAGAACTGTATATGTTGAAATATAATCAATTCTACAAAGTGATACAGAAAATGGGCAAATTTCTAACTTACACGCAAAGTGAAATATGTATATATATTAAAATAGCGAGGAAATTATCAATCATGTATGATACAATATATTTATACAATAAGTGTATATATATTCAACAGTATAGAAATAAAATCTGAAGCTTGTTTTTACTTTAAATATGACCAACTACGCTGTAGATTGAAATGCATATGTACTGCGGTACAAAGTCAAAGGGAAAAAAAATAAATAAAAGAACATTGTTGTGCAAAGGTAAAACGGAATTTTCTGCTTCAAATTAATGTGCAAAATATATGTATACTCCACAGCATGACATATTGCAACCTATTTGGTATTATATAAGACATGATAATAGCATGACATGTTGCAGCCTTATAACATGAAAGCATTTCACCATGCCATCAACAAGATGGGAAAAGGGGAAATCATTTGGAAACCATGGGGATAAACAAAAAATAATTACAGATTCGTTATTTTCAGCCAAAAAATATTCAAGAAACACAGATTTTCATCTAAAGGGCATTATCGCTGGTGGTATATAATGATTTTTAAAGTTGTAAAACTATATTAAGTTTTTAAATACATGGGAAATAATTCTGTATAAAATGTTCATAATTATTCTCGAGTAGGGGAGACCGGGGTAAAATGGACCACTTTTGTAAATTATAAGTTCTTACTCATAAAGTAATGATTTTTGGCTGTTGAAAATTTGTGTGCATATTACCAATATATTGGGATTCATATTGCATTAAGTCAAAAGTAATAATTATGCTTACTTTTTTAATATAAAATTTTTTAATAGGAACTGACAAAGTGGACCATTTTACCCCAACCACAAGTAAAATTTAAAAAGTATATTAATGAAATGTGTTTTTTAATAGTACGAAATGTAGAATATATTATGTTTGTATATTCATGTCTTTGATTAAACAAATAATGTAATATTAATGAACATTAAAATTAGGAAATGATAAACCAAAAGATTTGTAAAAGTCTGCTGTTTTTTTTTTTTTGGAAGTTGTAGGGTTTAGAAGACTTATGACAATATTTCGAAAATTTACAAAAGATTCGTCAGCACTTTTAGGAATAATGTAGATATCTTGATTAGGTTTTCGTTGCATGAAACTCACAGAAACAAATTCTTTACCATTTTTTTCTGTGATTAAGCCAACAAAATGTAAAACCGTCTTTTGCGTCAAATTTTCGATGAAAATTTATCTTTTATTTTGTTAGTATTAAAAACTGAAAATATAATTATTCAAAAATAACTGAATGTTTATTAAAAATAAAAAGGAATAAAAAAATCTCAAAGTAAATTGTTTGCTTATTTATCTTTGAAGATATAATACAGCTAATTAAGGTTAACTCTGAAATTTGTAAGTGTAATTTATAGATAACACTTCAAAAAAGTAGATTTTGTTAATCAGTTTATTAATTCTTAATTCTACATATAATGTTCAACTTAAAAAAAAGCATATATGACCGAGAATTGGGGTCCCCAGTTCCTGCTGGTCCATTTTACCCCATGTGGAACTCTGACAACAAATGTTTAAAAAAATAACAAATATTTTTAAAAAATATTTTAGATTAAATATAATGATAGATGACCTTAGCTCTTTATTGTGCTGAATAACCTTTTCCCGATCATAATTCTTTAATAATAAAAAGAAAAAATGTTTAACTAAAAATATTTACTTTTGGCTACCACAAACTAATATTCTAGAATAAAATGGCTAAATTGTTAGTTAGGTATGAAGTTGCTAGATAAATTTCATCGCTGCATTGCTGTTATCTATGTGCCAAAATACGAAGCTTAGAAGTAAATAAATAAAATCAATAATAGAGCTGTTCCATTATACCCCATGGCCCATTGTACCCCGGTCTTCCCTACCTGCATCGCAAAGCCATAATATGTATGGTTATTATAATTATAATATTAAACGCACGAAAAATTTCTAAAGTTTACATTTCTTATTAATTTGACAATTTTTGTAGTTCCGTATTTTGTTGTTTGAAAATCTTCATATTGTTTATTTTAAGTTTATATTTTATTCTTTTACTTTTAGGTTTTATAAATTACAATTCAAACAACTTACAGACGTTATCCCATGTTCCAGGTAAGAATTATATCATTGTTTTATATTGTACATAGTTGTGTTTATTCTCTTTGCTCTGAATGTTTGTAAAATGTCTGTAATCTTTATTTCCACGCAGCTCGTAGTTATGGAAGACGCAGAGGTATATAGATATATTTATATTATGCTGCTGCCTAGATCTGACAGATCCAGTGTCCTAAAGTGACGTTTCCGAAATCAATCAATTTTTCGTTTATAACGTCCCTTTTTTTTACTGATATATCCGTTTAAAAAAATAAATTTTCATAAAAAAAAAAAAAAAAAAAAACCTTTGCAATTCCACTGATATATTTGTGGATTATCAAATTGTATTCTGTATAAATAAGTATTTCACTTGTTTTTTATACTTGAAAAGGAGACGTTACTTATCAACTGGCTCGTCAGATTCGTTTAAGAAAACATTTACAAACTCGCTTTTGTTTGAAATGTTATTCGAAAGTTTTTAAGGAATTATTATTTTATTATTATTATTTAGATTGCATTTGCTGTGCTTCTTTCTTCATTTCGCCCTTTTCTTTTTATTTGCCTGTACTTTATTGCTCTTATTGGAGTATTTTAGATTAAATATATATTTTTATATGTGTATTAATTAAGTGATTCTGGTTATCGAAAAAGTTCAAAAGTTTTAATTGCATTGATGTAAAAAAAAATTAAAATTAAATACTTATCCGATTCATTAAAATTTTGACTCATTAAAAAACAAATAAAGAATTCAATTTCTTCTTAAAATATGTATCTTTCAAATGCAGTTAGTAGCATCCGTGATCATGAGAAAATTTGTTCTAGGATATATATCATCGGTTATTAGTAATTGTAATGTTCTTAAATTACTTGAAAAAGTACCTGTTATGAATAAAGATATATTTACTATTATTAATTCTCAAAGTTTATTTTTATTCGAAAGCATCCTCCAAATTTGCTAAACACGTCATTATTATTTTTTTTTTTTTTCTCTTGTTCATTACGAGGATAGGGGGGGAAAAAAAGAAAAAAACAGTAAGCTCGTACAAAAAAAAAAAAAAAAAAAAATGTAAGCTCGTATTTTTCCCCATGTTGATAAAGTTTATTTAAACAACATTTATAAAATTCTTTAAGTATACATTCTGTATCCAAATAAATCTATTCATTTATTTTAATACAATTGTGTAGTTAATTTTCACGTGCCATTATGTATTGAAAGTAATTTCAAATTATCTATCTAAATTAAACTATTTTTTAACGAAGTAGTAAATATATCCTTTTAATGTATTTTTATATAAATCATTATATTTATTTGTTCACAGTGCACAGAATTTTCATTTGCCATTTTCCAGTTCCGGGAATTTTCATACGTAATGTCTTGAAAATCCTGGAATTTTCCCGGGGCTTGTTGCTATTTCTAAATTTGTTCAGATTCAAAGACGATTATCTTCTTAAAATTTATAATAAATATACAGGGTGTCCCTAAATTCATAGGTACACGAACTACAGATGGAATACACATCCAAAACTAATATACAGCTAATTCCGTATAGCTCATAAATATATGTACCAAATTACATGTCAATAGCGCGATTTTTGCGGCCGCTATCACGGTACATACAAATTCTTGGCCTTAATGATAAGAAAAATTCTGCCGTGTCCCTGTACACAAACTACACAACCAAATCTGTACGGCTCATGAACATGTGTACCAAATTTCAAATCCGTAGCGGGATTTTTGCGGCCGCTAACGCGCGGCAAACAGACAGACACACAGACGGAACCCAAAATAACAGGAAGGCCTCCACCGATGTTTTGGCAATAAAATATGCATTAAATTCATTCAAAAAAATTTTTCAAATGGCAAATTCAGTTTACCTTAAATTACATATCGTTAAAATGCAGTTAATAATATCCGTAGTCATAAGAAAATCTCTTCTAGAAAAAATATTAATTAGTAATTAAAACTTCCTTAAAATTTTTTTGAAAAGTACATCTTCTCAATTGGAAACATTCTCAATGATTAAGTTTATTCGAAAGCATCCTCCAAATTTTCTAAGTCACATTATAATTATTGATACTTTCTTCTGTAGATATAAGAAAAAACTACTGGATTCGTGAAAATTTTCGAACTCGAATTTTCAGTGGATTTACACATTTTGAAATGTTCTGAACACCATTTGACTGTTTTTAGATGTATCTCTCTATGTGTGTGTATCACAAATTCTGTGGACGCTGTATCTCACGAACTAATCAACGTATTTGACCAAACTTGGTGTTTAGTTAGACACTGGCCTAAACTGGTACTAATTACATTTGAGGATCAATCGGTCAACAGGTGGTTCTGTGATTCCATTTTTTGCCAAATTTTTAACACGCAGTATAGGACAAAATTTCGTATAAAAATACACAACGTAATATTTAACGCATGATTGTAAAACTAATATGAATATATATGATAATAGTTGTAGTAAATTTGGGGGGAATGTATGCATCCTTCCCCCTCCTTTCCCGACGTGAAGTAACCCTGTCCCCCCCCCCCGGTTGGTTGGGTGTAAATTAGAAGGTTTTTAATTGAAATTGACTTTGGTCATCGTGTCTTCGTGTCACGCTAGTAAACAAGGCGCCTTCATTTTAAAGTAAATATAAGCTATCTCGTTTGTCGTTCTGTGGCTTAGTTGGCAAGAGCGTCCCGTTAGTAGCACGGTGGTCATGAGTTTGGTCCCCGGAAGGTCCAGCGTATTAATTTTTGCAGATAATTAGTAGAAAAGGTGTCAACTGATACAAGAAAAATTTTCGTTGCTTACACTAAGAATTTTTTGAGGAGTTTTTTTAAGAAGCATTTTTTATTTATTTATTTATTTAGATATTGGGAAAACACAAAACATTTTAGATATTAAAAAAGCACAAAATAAAATGTTTTAAGTAAAAAATACATAAAAAAATATTTTTAGAAGTTTTATATGTATATATGTATATTATATAATACTATTATATGAAACTGGATTTGTCATCGGCTTTTTGTCACGTTAAAAAACCAAGAAGCTTCCATTATATATATATTAAAAAAAAAAAAAAAAAAAAAAAAAAAAAAAAAAAATGTAAGCAACTCATTGTATCTTTTAATAAATCAGCTGGTTACAGCGTCATGTTGATAGTGCGAGAGTCGTGTGTTCGATCCTCGCCGAGCCGAGGTGTTATTTTTTGCAAATAATTAATAGAAAAAATGTCAATTGATAAAAGAAAATATTTCGTTGGGTACACAGTATCCTAATAATGTTTGAAGATTTCATTTAAATAGCTTTTTATCTTGTAACTAAAAAGCACAAAATAAAAATTTAAATAAAAATAAATAAATAAATAAACATTTTTTTTTAAAGCTTTTTATTGAAATTGTATTTTGTTATCGCGTCTTCATGTCACGCTAATAAATAAGGCACCTCAACTTTAAAGTAAATATTAGCAGTCTTATAGTCCCTCGTTGGCTCAGTTGGTTAGAGCGTCAAGTTGCTAATACGATGGTGGTGAGTTCCATCCCCGAAGGATCGATGTGCTAAATTTTACAGATGAAATGTGTAATAGAAAGTATGCCAATTGATAAAAGAAAATTCTACACAGTATTCTAAGAATTTTTGAAGATTTTTTAAAAAGAAGCCTTTTTTTAGATACTAAAAAACACAAAATATATAGTTAAATATATATATCTATATATATTCTTTTAGAAGCTTTTTATTGAAATTTGATTTTTTTTTTTATCATCGTGTCTTTGTGTCATTCTGAAAAAGAAGGCGCCTCCACTTTAACGTAAATTTAAACAACCTTTTTCGTCGCTTGTTAGCGCATTTAGTTAGAGCGTCATGGTGATAACGCGATGCTCGAGGGTTTGATCATCGCAAGCCGATGTGTTACTTTTTTGCAGATAATTAATAGAAACAATTGATACAATCAATTGATAAAAGAAAATCATTCGTTGCCTACACAGTGTCCTAAGGAATTTTGATAGTTTTTTAAAGAAACTTCTTTTTGAGTTACTAAACGCACAAAAAAAAAAAAATTTCAGTAAAAATAAAAATGAAAATAAATAATTAAATAATTAAATAAAAATATAAGTAAATAAATAAATAAATAAAAATAACACTGAAAGTTTTTTATTATTGTGAAGCCCTAAAAAGCCTAAAATTAAAATTTATTCTTGCAGAGACATGCTATAAAATCATAAAAGTTTCAACAACAAGAAAACTTTAAAGAAAAATATAGATATTTCACTTTTGCAAAACATGAAAATTTTTAAATATTCCAAATATTTTAAAAAGCATTCGAGAACAATATTTCTTTTGTATAAGTATTTGTTAGATTTTTCTAGAATGTTCTATGATTTTTCTTGACAGTTCTTAGACTTTTGTTTAGAACGTCATGCTGATAACGCGATGGTCCCGGATTCGGTCCTCGAAAGACGATATTGTACTTTTTTTGCAGATAAATAATAGAAAAAAAATGTCAATTGATAAACGAAAGTCTTCCGTTGTCTACAAAATATCCTAAGAAATTTTAATTAGTTTTCTTAAGAAGCTTTTTCCTTTTTTGTAACTAAAAAGCACAAAATAAAATTTAAGTAAAAAATCATTTTTTAAAGTAAGAAGCTTTTTATTGTGAAGCCCTAAAAAGCATAAAATAAAATGTATTCTGGCAAAGACATGCTACAAAGAAATAAAAGTTTCAACACTAAGAAAATTTTAGAGAAAAATATACCCTAACAACACACTTGTCCACAATACAACCTGAAGATGTCCACAGACGTCCTTTTTATCCATAAGACATCCGGAGGATGCCATTTGGAGTAGATGTGCTGTTAGGGTAGGTACTTTCCTTTTGCAAGAGATGAAAATTTTTTAATGGTCAAAATATTTTAAAAAGCTTTCGAGACATTTGAGATTTCTGGCCTAATGAATGATTTTACAAAAACTAATAACTAAGAATATTGGTCTCGAAAGCTTTTTAAAATATTTCGAACATTAAAAAATTTTCATCTCTTGCAAAAGGAAAGTACCTATATTTTTCTCTAAAATTTTCTTAGTGTTGAAACTTTTATTTCTTTGTAGCATGTCTTTGCCAGAATACATTTTATTTTATGCTTTTTAGGGCTTCACAATAAAAAGCTTCTTACTTTAAAAAATGATTTTTTACTTAAATTTTATTTTCAATATGAGTATGTTTCGAAAGAACTCGCCAGTACATTTAAAATGAATGGTTGAACCATGGATCTGTGATAATCTGTTAATCTGAAAGTTATCGTTTTTTTTTTTTTTTTTTTTTTTTTTTTCATTTTTAACGGAAAAAGAGGGGGGGGGGATACAAAATTGAATTTCTTTCGGCATTTAGTGTTATATTTCTCTGAGATAAAAATCGTCAGCATGCATCATTGAAAACAATTTTAATGAATAATAATTTAATAAATAATTTGTACTGCATGAATTTGTATAAGATTATACAGAAGGAAGTATTGTGATGGCCACAACATACTAGTTTCTTTTATTCATTAGGAGATAATTAAAAAACAAGTAAAATCGTTCTTTTTTTTTAATGTTGTTCAACGCAAATTAAATTTATTTAATTACGATTTTTACTGTATTGTTTTAGGGTCAAATTTTCGAACATGAGTTTTTGTTATATTTACACGTTTTGAGGTCCCCTGAATCCAAAAATCATGTTTTTAGCGGTTGGTCTGTGTGTCTGTCTGTTATCAACATATCTCAAGAACAAATAGTAGCAGAAAATCCAAACTTGGTATTCTAAATGTGCATGATATAGGGATGCTACACTAAGCTTTTCGTTCAGATGAAGCAAATGGTTTGTGTACAGGGACACCCAAGAGAATTCAAATACATTACGTCTATGGGGGAAATTACAGGTAAGTAGAGTTTAACATCTATAAACTGCACTAAACCAAATGAAATGAATATATATTTTTTCTATGCGTAAAAACATGTCTCACGAAGAATATGGTAGTGAAATCATTCACTGTTCATTTACAGGGCTACACAAAAGAACTAGATTATAGTGCGACAATAGCTGAAAATTAATGGAAGTGTATTTTAAGTTATGCCGTGTATTATTACTATAGGATTATATTTAGGTGCACCATGTAGTCTGTACATAATCTTCAAATGATATACAAGGCTGCAAATTTTTAAGCGATAATCTATTTTATTGTTAGTGGAAGTGCTTTACTATAATATTTTACCATTTCAGGAATTGAAATGAATTCCTAGACATACGTAAATAATGTATGTTTTTAAGCTAAATTATTAATCTTTGTTTTTTGTATATTTACACGTTTTGAGGCTTCCTGATTACCGAAGTCAAGTTTTTTAACCTTTTGTCTGTGTCTCTTAGAGTAACTTAAAAACGAATAATTTCAGGAGATCCAAAACTCGTATTTTCATGTTAATATAAGTTTGTTGCTGAAAAATTTTAATCAAGACTGATAAGTTTCAAGGAATGTTGCATGTGAGAGTTGTCTGTATAATTTTAAATGAACTTTTAATTTTAATAACAGATTTAAATTCTGTATAAATGTTGGAGCAGTAATGAAACGGGGGGTTGAGGGGGGCGGTAGCCCCCCCCCCCCCCCACCACAGAACTAATTATCATATAAAACTCTTCTGAAGCCTAATTTGAATTGTTTTAATATAAGTTTACATAACAGTACTCGTTTTCTTACCTCTTAATCTCCAACCTGTATTTATAGCATTAAATTTCAGGGCAAGAGAAAGTCGTGTGAGTGACACATCAGATTATTTAAGTAATTATTATTACACATTTGAATAGTGTTTGTAGATTTTGTGTTTTATAGATTGTATGTATTCGTTCTTTGTCAGGTTCAATTTTATTTCCTTTTTGAGCCATTTATTTTTAGATATTTGTGGTTAATTTTTACATACTAGAATTTCGAATATTATTTTAAATATACCTACATAAGCTATTTTTTAACCAGGTAAATACATCATTTCAATAAATTTTCAGATAAATCATTTATATTTGCTTGTTTACAATGTACCATGTTTTCCATTTGACATTTCCAGCATTGTCTAGTTCCGGGAATTTTAAAACGCCAATGTCTTGAAAACCCTGGTATTTTCCCGGGGCTTGTTGCTATTTCTAAAGTTTGCTCAGTTAAATTAAAAGACGGCCATCGGTCTTCTTAATATCGATATTTTTTTTTTTTTTTAAGGGTTGCATGATTTTAAAAGGTATTTCAAGTAAGTTTCTTTCTTTTTCTTTTATTATTAAGAATGTTTTTTAAAAGATACGAGAGTTTTATTTAGTAAATAAAATAATTGTAATTGTAAAAGACTTTTCCTAGGAATTTAATTTGAAGTCGATTCTAAAAATCACACCTAATTGAATTCAATTCAGTTAAAGTCTCTGATGATGCACTGATGTTGCATGCTTTTTTTATTTGGATTCTCATTATTTTTCCTTTTCTTCGTGTGATATATAATTTCCTTCTATGCAATGTTTGAAAAGTTTTCATCATATATACAGGATTTCCCACAACTCTGTAGACATTTGAAAAATTCATAACTGTTGAATGAATTGATAGAATTGAACGCGGTTTGCGAAATAATCATTCTCGTAAAGTTTTTTTTTTTTTTTTTTTTTTTTTTTTTTGGGGGGGGGGGGGTAAAAATAATTAAGTTATTTTTCGATAGAGGGCGCTGTGCGTGACCAGATCGCACATTTTCATGAAAAACTGTACTTATTCGCATGCAAATGTTTACAGGCATATAAACAGGGCCCGACTTAGACTACCTGGAGCCCCGGGGCAAGCCTATTCTGGGGGGGGGGGGGGCTTGCAGTGGTATAAGAGCTCTTTAGGTTTCAGAATGTCTGCATTCGTCTGTAGGGGGCCCCTTTCAGAAGGGGGGCCCAGGGCATTTGCCCCGTATGCCCTGCCGTTAGTCAGGGCCTGCATATGAATCCCATTCTACACTGTAAAAAAAAATAATCTTGTCAGATTACGGGGAAAGCCCAGCAGCAGAGATTCCAGACAAAGCCCGTAAAAAAAAAAAAAAAAAAACATTGGTTTTACGGGCAAAATATTTTTTTACAGGCATGTAACGTAATTTAAGGTTATTATATACTTAATTTACGGTCTAAGCGTTTCTACGGGCTTTGTCTGGAATCTCTGCTGCCGGGCTTTCCCCGTAATCTTACGGGATTTTTTTTTTACAGTGTATGTGTCCGTCTGCACCACAAATTATAGTTTGTAAACGAGTTATAACACTGCTAACTGCAGCTTCAGTCGGCGGTTCTTACCTGAGAGAAAACATCTTCACCAATAACGCTTTATCCACCAAGTCAGCATCGCAATTAAAACTTCATGTATGCACAAGTAGAAGGCACAATAAGAAATAAACTGTTTGAATCGTAAAATTGTGCAATTTATAGAACTTTCATTTGCATATTTTCTTTCACATCCGTGTGAAAAATTTAACTATTTGTTTGATTATCGTCGACAAAAAATTTAACTATATATACATATTTTTTTCCCTTTCTTTAGAAAAAAAAAATCTCCCTTCACGAGAATGATTTTTTCGAAAACCGCGTTCATTCTATCAATTTATTCAATAGTTATGAATTTTTAAAATGTCTACAGACTTATGGAATACCCTGTATATGTATATAAAGCAGTAGTTCTGTTGTAAATAAATGTTTTATGTGTTAATTAGAAATTTATGATAGTGATGGCAGTAAATGCGTTAGTAATAAGAAATGGGATTTACATAAAATTGAAACATATATCTTTATGTTAATTCGCATATAAAGAGGGAAAGCATAAATATGTCAGATTCAAAAATTGTTTTTCTTGAACAGATGGTAAATAAGTTTGTGGCTAACAATGTTGTAATAAATTAGAAAGGCTTGAGAAAGATATGATATTTGAGACAAAAGATCGTATTGTGTATTTTTATCGTTTGAATGAATGCTACTGCTTTTACATTGTCATGCGCAACGAAAATAAGTACTTAGATATTAAATATAATGTACACATAACTGCCTGCCTTAAAAATCCTAGCATAACTTGAAATTAGAGATTTAGAACAATCATTTTTGTAATTTTGGGAATATATTAAAGCAGTACTGTGATATTTTGTTTTAAGTAAAATTATTTATATTCCTTGGATGACTTTTGCTGCATTAATATAAAGTCTTCAGTACTATTTAAATAAGATGGTACAAAAATTCAAATTTTCTGTCAAAAATGTTTCATTCAGAAATATACATGAAAGTATACACATGATTTTTAATTTTTAATGTCATCATGTGCGATATTGTATTTCCCGGCATTAAGATGTTTCTCTACTCGAAGCTTTCATTGCAAAAATCAATTTATTTATTTTACTTTCACTTACTAGGTAGGTAGAGAAAGTATTGTTTTTCGGTCAGATTTTCGAAATTGAGTTTTCGTTATGTTTAAACGTTTTGAGATACTCTGAATTTGAAAATCATGTTTTTAGCCGATGGTTATGTGCGCATGTGTCTGTTACCAGCATATCTCAAGAATAAATAGTAATAGGAAGTTCAAACTCGGTGTTCTAAATATGTATCATAGAGTGATGCTACATTAAACTTTTCGTTGAGATCAAGCAAATGGTTCGTGTACAGGAACATTCAAGAGTATTCAATTACATCTGTGGGGGAAATTTCTGTTAAGTACAGTAATATCTATAGGCTGCCCTAAACAAAATGGAATGAACATATTTATATATATATGCATATGCATAAAAGCATGTTTCGTCTAGACTGTGGTAGGGAAATCATTCATCATTCGTTTACAGGGCTACGCAGAGTATTTGGATATATTGGGGCTATATTCGGAAATTGGTGGATGTGTATTTCATTTCGTGTTAGATGTTTTTAATATAAAACTAAATTTAAGTACAAAATTTTATGTGCATATAGTTTATCGACAACATGCAGGGCTACCAAAAATTAAGCTAAATGTTTCTTTCTATTGAATGTTATTGATTTAAATGCTTTGCTACAGTTTACTATGTCGATGAACACTGCTCAAGAAGGAAAATTAATTTTTCACACCCAAATAGTAAACAATGTATTTTTTGAAATTCTATTTTCCACTCAGATTTTCTGTATAATATCACGTTTTCAGCTTAAATGATTATGAAAGTCCAATTTTAAGCGGTTGATCTGCATGTTTATCTGTTATCAGCATAACTTAGAAGCAAATAACTGCAGAAAATTCAAATTTCGTAATTTGACATTCATATTAGATTTCCACTTCAAAATTTATCGAGATTGGCAAGTTTCAAGACAAACTAATAACAAACTTTTATTTGTTTTAATATAAATATAAGCACTATATAATTGAACGAGTGATTGAGGGGGGGGGGGGGCAGAAAACCCCCTCACACAGAATTTTAAGTCAAATAAAACTATTCCTAAACCTATTTTAGATTAATAACAGGAGACTTGGCGTTGGAATATTAAAACCCGAATAAACTACTACGTCAGAAACGCCAATATATATATATATTTGAGATGCATACAGCTGTTTCAGTAGCCTTAAGCGTACCGTCTTCAGTGCAAAAAGAATTCTGAATATGGAGAAGTGCTCGTATATATAGGTGAGGTACCGAATTTAGTTCAACCAATAGGATTACGGGAAAGGTGGGGAGTGTGGCCAATAAGAATTTAGGAATGATAGCTGTGTAAACAGTAGAAAAATTAAGAAAATGTGGACTGAATGTAAAATTTCCAACAATCAGACAAATAAGGAACAGCGAAATCACAATTTACAAGGTTTTAAAAAATTTTATAAATACGAAAAGCTTCAAAGAAATCGAGTTCATGAATGGATTTAGGTCTGCAAATTATTTTAGCTGAATTAAATTTAAAATTCCGTACCTCTCCTATGTATACGAGCATTTCTCCAGATTCAGAATTCTTTTTGCACTAAAGACGGCTTAATGCTACCGAAACAGCTGTATGTATCTCAAATATTTTTCTTTGGCGTTTCTTACGTAGTAGTTTATTCGGGTTTTACTATTTTAGATTATTTTTCTAGTAATTTGAAATTTATTATCTTACCTTATAGATTTTACGATTTAATCTTTAATCTACATTTATAGTATTGAAATGCAGGGTAAGAGAAAGCCTTAAGAAAACTTGTTTTTATTGTTAGTAGAATTTAGAAATGATAGATCTTTTTTCTAACTTCCGAAATTGTGAGATAAAAGCCAAGTAAGCCTGAAAATTATGATTCTATTTAAGAAGAAGAAAAAAAAAGTGTTAAAACCTTTAAAATTTTATGTGTTTCTAAGAAATTATTTTTTATTACAAATCCCCTATAGCTCAATTGAATAAAAATGTAACAAACAAATTTAAAAAAAAAAATTAGCTCTAGCAAGAAATTTATCAATTTAAAATCAAAATATTTTTGCATCGGTAGTTCGGGAATTAAAACAAAGGCAATTTCTAAAAATACGCAAAATTACTCAAATTTCTTTTTTCTTTTTTTTTTCTTTTGTGCATGATTGTTTGAAGGTTTGAATTATGGAAAAGAAAGCAAGGAAAAAATCTTATATCGTCTAAATGTTTTAATAGATTTAAAGAAATACAGAAAAGGATTCCAAAAATAATAATTATTATAATAAGTATTTTAACTTTATAAATATCCGTAACATTCCTTGACAGGTTAAATTATTAAAGTGTAAAATATGAACCAACTAAGGACTCTGCGTGTTCCATATTATGTTAAAGTTACATCTTATAGCTTGTTAGAAACATTTCAGTTTTTAGTGTAAAATTTGTTTTGTCAGTTGTTTTATGTTAAAAAGTGAAATGTATCTTATAATTTATTATTGAGAATTATGGTTTTGTTTTTTGTTTTATTTTCATTTTTATTTATTTATTTTTTTAATCTAATACTGTAGCTTTTACGTTTATCTTAGTTTAAATATATATATATATATATATAGTAATGAAAAATGTTATATAAATAAATAGTCAGATTTTTTGTAAAATATATGATTTTTATTTTAGAAGTAATGAAATGCTGACACAGCTTCTATCGTAAATATATATATATATATATATAAGAAACTAATTAGCCCACTTCACCAATAAGAATAATGCAAGCTATCGCAAAGGTTCAAAGCGCAATCCATAATAGCTCAGACTTGCTACTTAACTGAAAAATTCTTTGTAGTCTCAGAAAATTAATTCAAGGAGAAATTTCTCTGTATAATTTGATATTTTCTCAGATATTTTTATACTTAAAGCTAAAATAAGTTTTGAAAAATAATAATCCATACATATAATAAAATAAGTTGTTTGTGTGTGTGTCATTGTGTATGTATGTCCAGAGCATTTTAGGAAAACGGCTGATCGCAAAGCTACACAAATTTGCATGAAGGTTCGTAATGACCTCTCTTGATGCACCGATTTTCGAATTTTTGATTAGTTTTTTTTTAATTAATTAAAATGCGAAAATAATAACCTCTTAATTTCTGATAAATTGGCCATTTAAATTTTATCAATAATTTAATTGTTGCCAAAAAAAAATTACCTGCTCATTTTTTTTCGACACAAAAAAAGTACATTTACTTAAACGTGATCAATAAAAAATTATCTTATGCATCTCTCAAAAATTGACGTCATTATCACTTTAAGCATTGATTTAAAACTCTATGAACCATATTTTTATTTTATCAGTTTCATTAATAGATCCTCCTGGGCGATTTTTTAAATTTTGGTGTTGCAGTACACCGAATGTTTTTCGACAAGAAGTTTAATATAGCAACAGCCATTTTAATCTAAGTAGTGCATCAAAGTATTACAAAAAGAAAAAAAATATCATCATCATCAACAACAACTTCAAGGAGTAAGCAGGATGCCTGTTCCGGCTTCATTGGTCAACCACCGCTTTCTCTGACGTTCTCTGTCTCTTCTACCCACAGAGTAAATATAGTAAATATAGTTCCTATACTTACTCTGTGCTTCTGCCTTTCGGAGTGTAGTCACGAAAGGTTCGGAGTCGGAGAATCTTGTCACTGGCATGCGTTGTACATGGTCTTTCCAAAAAAATACATTAAACCTAAGTAGTAGTCACATAAATAATTTATTTTTATAGAAAGTTTATAGAAAAAATGCAGTTTTAAAGATAGCAAATTTATTTCAGCAAGCAGTATTTTAAACCTAAAAACCATTAAAAATATAAACAGAATATGAAGGATTCTTATACATAAACGAAAAGGTGTCTGATAAAAGTATTAGCAAAACAGTCTTCCTCTTTTCAAAAAAGAAAAAAAATCCATCGCTAATATGGCGACATATTAAAGTTGTGTTGCACGATAATGTTTACCTTTTTTTTTTTTTTTTTTTTTTTTTTTCATATATACTAATCACTATGCTAATTTATCATCATACAAATAAATGAGCCTCTGTGTGTGACTGACTTGCACGCTGTCGAACAGAAATATTTGATCAATTCAAATTAATATTTAAATCTTCTTTCTCTTCTTTTTTTCTTAACTACTTTTTTTTTTATATTTTTATTTTTACTGTCAAGTTGTTATTAAAAAAAAAAAAAAAAAAAAAAAAAAAACTGCCTATGACTTTACATTCGACTGCGTAGCGGTTTTTTTTTTTCTTTCTTTCTTTAAACTCCATGAACCACATTTTTATTTTATCAGTTTCATTAATAGATCCTGCTGGGCGATTTTTTAAATTTTGGTGTTGAAGTACACCGAATGTTTTTCGACAAGAAGTTTGATGTAGCAACAGCCATTTTAATCTAAGTAGCGCTGTGTGTGTCAGTGTGTATATATGTCCAGAGCTTTTTAAGAAAACGACTGATTGCAGAGCGACACAAATTTGCATGGTGGTTCATTATGACCATAGGTCATAAGGGCATCAGAAGGTCGAGGTGCTTCAGAATATCTGATGCACCTCGAAGCCCGATTTTTGAATTTTTTATTACATTTCTTAAAATTAATTAAAATATGAAAATAATGAGCTGGTAATTGCTTTA
This sequence comes from Salticus scenicus, assembly GCA_963930645.1. NCBI lineage: Eukaryota > Metazoa > Arthropoda > Arachnida > Araneae > Salticidae > Salticus > Salticus scenicus. Next base: position 332,049,416 of record OZ005649.1, read on the forward strand.
AATTAAAATTAGCCATTTAAATTTTTAATTGTTGCCAAAAATGTTTACTACAAGTTACTTTTTTTTTTTTTTTTTTCAACATAAAACGAAATATGCTTTCACGCGAAAAATAAAAAATTGTCAAATATTAAATTTACTCATATATATATGAAAAAATCACGTCTTTATAACTTTAAATTAATAATAATAATAATAATAAAAATCTAGCATATTTCTTTCGAATTTTGTTCAAAACCTTTTTTAATATACCTCATTTTTTTTTTTTTCTTTTGTTGTTGTTTGTTTAATAGGTATGTTTTTTGGCAAGAATGAATCACGCATGGCATGAAAGCTAATTCAGTATTAAATTAAAGACCTTTACTTATTGATAATCCTGGGCAATTTTTTAAATTTTGATGCTGCAATAGATCGGACATTTGTCGCCATGAAGTATATATAACCACAAACAATTGTCTCATGCGATAGACATAGCCGGTCACAACATATTGTAATATTTGGCGTGAAATTGCTTCATTTTATGGTTGATCATATAATCAAAATAAATATAGGAAATAACGTAAAAGCAAATATTATATGCACCACGAATAGTGTTGTTCATTATGTAACTGGGATTCAAATATAAAAGGGATACTTAAATTTTTTCGATACTGTCTGTTTCGAAACTGTCATCTATTATAATAAGCACCCAAATGGAAGCCCACTGGCAAGCCATTGTCGCAGGCAATAGGGACAGGCGCCCGAGTTTCAGTGGATGACTAAATCACTGCCGAAGGCAGAAGGGTCCTGAAGCGAGCTTTTAGGTGCAATCATATCTTTTTTAACTTTAAGTTAAATCCCACAAAAAATATCGTAGAATTTCTTTTTCATCAGACTTGGAAATAGCCCTAATTCCAATCCGCTCGAAAATGTTTAGTCTATAAAAAAGCGCGAGAAAGGGGCAAGGATTAAAAAATTCCAGCCTACAACTCTGCAAGGATTAGAAAAAATTATTTATGATATTTGGCACAGAGAAATTTCTGATATTTATATTAAAACACTGCACAATACTATGCCAATACGCATTAAAGCAGTAATTGCATATAAAGGTGGAATAACTCAATGCAGAATACATATTTTTATTAAAAAATTGCTTAGATCTCACAAATAATTAGTTTTATTTCATGTATTAAAATATAACTTGTTTATATCATATAATAAATCATAATACAGTACAAAATATATGCTTATTAATATTATATCACATTTTAAAAGAATGTTTTATGTAGATTTTTAATAATTGCTTCGTAGAGTGTAATAAAGTGAATTATTAAATAAAAAATGTACAGGTATCATTTCATCTCTTTGATATTATGCAAACATGAGAGTTTTATTTGTTTTAACCATTAGTTTTGAAGTTATTACAAGTAAAAAGGTATAAGTCAATTTTTCTGCAGTGCGGCTTTTTTTTTTTTTTTTTTTTGTCGCTTAGTGTATATACTATTTCTAATCAAAGTTTTTGTATAAATTGTACATTAAATGTAGAAAGATGAAAGTTGTGTATAATCTAAACCAACTAACTAAATAAATACGAATGTACCGAAAATATTTGGCCATTGAGCTGTTAGTTTTTGTACAATACACTTATAATTCAAAATTATATAATTATGAAATTAATCTCATAACAATTATAAAATTAATCAGCACAACATTAGCAGCAAACAACTTAATTCTCAATGAAAATTATTTTAGCTTTAAAAACAAATATTACAAAAAAAAAAAAAAAAAAAAAAAAAGAAGAAGAAGAAGAGAGAGAGAGAAGAAGAAGAAGAAGAAAAAAAAGGGGGGGGGGGGAGGGAGTCTCAATGGAATCCCACTATTGAGGTTCATCACTGAATTAAAACTTAGGTTAACAGAAGAAATAATTTTTATAATTTTAAAGATGAAATTAAATGTTGGTTTAAATACGCAGATGATGTTTTTGCTGTCATCGACAAAAACGTAAAAAAAAAAAAAAAAAAAAAAGAAAAAAAAAAAAGAAAGAAAGAAAAGAAAAACTCTATCTTTATAGGTGCTCATGGGATAGGGTAGGAAGTTTTAACAATTTGAATCGAATAAACGCACCACAGACGCCTTTTAGTATGGTGCAATATCATCTTGAAAGTCTGTTTGCGTGAAAGTCTAAGATACCTTCAAAATAGTCGGTCAGGCGCCGTTTTTATAATGGCCGCGTTTTATTTCGAGTTAATTGATCCTTTGAGCATAAAAATTTGCCCGACTCATTGAAAATTTATGCATCTCCGTACCATAATGTACGGAGAATGTGTCACTGTTTTATGAATGCAATTTTCAATAATTCGGTCACATTTTTATCATCTTACTAGTTTTTTTATTTTTTATTTTTTTTTATCAGCCCGAAATAAAATAAACTTGACTCATCAGAGAAAAACAGTTCGGCCTAATAATTAACTGATATATTTTTTTTAATTTTCGGTCAACTGAAGTCTTGTTTTTCTAATTCTTTTCCTTAGTAATTGCTTTTTTTTTTTTTTTCTTTTGCAGATCTTCTGGTTTTTAACATACTTTGCTTAATTGTTCCCGCACTGTTTTTGAAGAAATTATTTTGCTATGCACTTTTTTTAATCTTTTCTAAATTATGAGCATGTACAAATAGATTTTTTTTTTTTTTTTTTTCTTAACTTGCCATCATCTCGCTTGGATGGACAACATGGCCACCTAAAGACACATTTTCCGTTTAAACAGCCAAACCCCATAGCAGAAAATGCGAGACGCGCGACGTGCGTCGCAGATTTTTTTTTAGTTTGCAGATTATTTCCAAATCAGCATTATCCAGAAATTCCCAAATCCCTCGATTTTGGCAGGAAAGATAGCGATTTTCAATCTTTTTACATCCACAGCATAATTGTCAATATTTATTTTAAACACACTTTATTAAATTCTAGAACCTATAAAGAGATAGAACTGTTCAATATCTTTCACTCAAGTAATTTTTTGTGACCCCCCCCCCACACCTATTAAAGATCAGCGATCAAACAGACAGCAACATAAATGTCAGTACTCTTTTTAAACTGACTTAATTAGATTCCAGAACCTATAAAGAAGTAGAATTGTTCAATATCTCACTCCTATTTGTTTTAGTCCCCCCCCCTCCCAATAACGATCAGTGATCCAACGTTCCACAAAAGCGTTGTAATTTTTAATCTTCTTTTATCCGCAGCATAAATGTCAATATTCATTAAAAACACGCTTTATTACATTCTAGAACCTATGAAAAGTAAAATTGTTCAATCTCTCACTCATGTAATTTTTTGTGACCCCCTCCCCACCCCCTCGCGAAATTCTTGTGATTTCAAATCATTCTCCATCCGCAACATAAATCTCAATGTTCTTTTTTAAATTATTTACTTAAATTGCAGAACATATAAAAAAAAAGTAAATTGTTCAATATCTCTCACTCGTATATTTGTTTTACTCCCTCCCCCCACCCCCCACTCCACTAATGACCGGCAATCAAACGCTTCACAGAAGCATTGCGATTTTCAACCGTTTTCCATCCACAGCATAAATGTCAATGTTCATTTTAAACTTACCTTATTAGATTCTAGAATGAATAAAGAAGTAGAATTGTTCAATATTTCTCATTCATATAATATTTTGGTGCCCTTCTCCCTCCTCCCCATTACCATTTAGAACCGATCGGTAATGAAACTTCCTGCAGAAGTGTTGTGATTGTCAATCTTTCTCTGTATGCAGCCTAACTGTCAATATTCTGTTTAAACTTGTTTCATTAAATTGCAGAACCTGTTTAGAAGTAGAATTGTTCAATATCACTCACTACTTATGTAATTTTTCTTGTTGCTTCTTTGAATATATACAAGATTTTGTATCTATTTCAAAGTTTGAGGATCTTGATACCTTTTTGCTTGAATACCAGTGTTTTTGTAAATGAATTGCTAGCACTATAGAAGAAGAAAGTGGATCTGAAAGGATCACAGGTTTGTCAAAGAAAATACCTGTTTGCTTATTAAGTTACTTAAATTTGCAGTTTGAATAAGCAGATATCTGTAAAAGTTGGGGCTCTGACATTTAGATGGTGAGCAAAATGCAATTAGGATGTAGAGATGGCAATGACAAACAAGCTGTAATTGTTGATAAAAGAAAGTTTATACGTCTTAATATCTGTCTATCTTGTTACACAGGAACCAGAAAATTTTAGAAAGCTGCATTAATTTCAATGTTTAGAGTCTCTTACTACAAGTATTTTACTAGAGTCAGTACGACAAAGTCATAAAAAAAGATAGTTTTTATACAAAATGAAGGATAATGTGTCTAATGCCAATTCTTTACCTAGCTCTATATAATCGAAATTTTATAAGTACAATGCTTTGACACATCTAACAGATTAATAACATTAGATAAATGCAAACTTGTGATAAAAATATGCTTACTGAATCTAGTAATTTTTTTTTTTTTCTGTAACTTATTGTGAAATTATGCTGCAGATTATTTCCTAATGCCCAAATAGTTGTCGCAGATTGGCAGAATAATTTCTGCTACTGGGCAGCCAAAAAATTTTATATCTTCCTAAAAATCATCTCAGGAACATTTCGTTAACATTTGATTAATTTGCCATCTCACGTATTAAAATATTTTTTGACTTTCATTCTAAAATTAATACTTTTTTTTTTTTTTTTTTTGCATCGTTAAATACCTTATACTTGCCATTTTTTAAATAATTTCTAAAATTATAATTTTCCTGACAGTTGCATTTTATTTTTAACACTGGGCTCAATCCTACAGTGTACGTGGAGGGCAACGTAGTAAAATCTGTTCGAAAGTTTGTTTTTTAAATGATAAAATTGGCGGTTGCAAGAAGGGAAAAGGAAAGTATCCAAGTGCGGCTTTTTTTTTTTTTTTTTGTGTGTGTGTGTGTGTGTGTTTGTGTGTCGCTTAGTGTATATATAACCTATATTCATTTGTAATATAAACATAAATACAGAAAATCCTGCTGTAAAATTATGTAACGTTCAACAATAACGTCCACATGCAGAGTTTATATTTAACACTATGTAACAATGGCCGTAAGCGGTTCCGCATTGGCACTGTTATATCATATTTCATATTAGTTATACTGAACTTTTGGAGCTAATTCACATCATTTCTTATTTATAGTGGTCTAACCATTCATATAATGAAATAGGTACTTGAAATTCCTCAGGGCCGAAAAACCCTCTTATGCACCCTCATCCTTTTAATCACTAACATTTTTGCACATTTCTTGAAATATGTTCAACCATAACCATTAATAAAATATGAAGTCTTTTTAAATTAAGGTAGTTGCATACCGATTAAAGCCTCGATAATTTTTGTGAATTTTATATATATATATATATTTTTTTTAAGTCTGATTTAAAATTGTAAGAGTAGTTTACATTCATGTACAGTTAGAGGGGGGGGGGAGCCATCCTCTGACTGATTTTTCCGTAAATTATTCTAGAAACATGCGACTGGTACTGATTGATTGGTAATAAAATCTAGTTTTTTATGCTTTAATTAAATTTTGTTTAGAGTGTTATTTTACATGTTAAAATTTACATATTTTTGAAGCCACATTGTAATTTCTGAGATCAAGAGTGTTCGGAATAAGATACGGTTTATGTACTTTTAATTAATTCTTGATGGAGTTAGAAACGAAAATATATTAGGGGTTCATCCACACATAAAAAAAAAATTAAATTAAGATCTCTGCAGAAAAGTATTTATGTTCAAAAAAGAAGTATGACAATTTAAATATAAAATAAACTAAAATAATGCTAATTAATAAACTATGTGTATGTCTAAACTTATTTAAATAGCTATTTTAATTCCTATATAGGCAGTGTTATAGATGACAAAAATGATAATATGTGACAGCGTTTTAACACCAATGGGAAATGAAATATCATCATAACTCAAAAAATAATGATTGGAATGAGCTGCAAATTTGAAACTTATATTTTTGATGATGCCTGTTCTATTTGTGAGAAAAAAAAAAAAACTGATATAAGTCATAATTTTTGGAATATGAATTTATTAATAATTGTTTTAATAAAAAATATCTTTTTAAATCAAAATTATACATGGAATATGTTTGGGTCACTTTATTCTAACGCATTAAAAAATAAATAAATAAATAAATTTGAATTAAATAATTTTTCGACAAGATATGAATTAATGTCTATCACATTAATTTAATATTAGCATCCTCAGATTCTGACAACTTATATCGCTATGAAAATTTGAGAGAAATACATAAACTATATGCCATTTTTCTAGGCTGAGTTGATTCAAATATACTACCCCCCCCCCCCCCCCCCGTGACAGAATATTTTTATGCTTTCTGCGACAAGTCTTTTTCGTGCAAACCTTTCCTGCAAGACAATGCTGATGTATTTTCTTATTTACACATAATATGTACTTATAAAGAAATTAATATTATAAGTATACTATCGAAGAATTCTTAAATATAAATCACGAGTTTCTATTTTTTTTTTTTTTTTTTTTTTTTTACTAAAATTTAGGAATCTGTTATTTTTATGGGCAAATTTTTCTGCAAGTGACAATTTCTTTTCTGCGACAATATCGCTATGTTGCTTAAATTCTGCTACATGGAATACCCAAGGTCTGACTTAGGTACTTTTATGCCCAGGGCACAATTCATTTATAAGGAGGGCTCTAATTATGCTATAAAAATTTATAATAGCATAATTAGTCACATAAAAAAATTATAAAAATGCATTAGAAAACTGGTTTGAATTGTACATTCTTAAACCTTAATAGTTATTTTAAAATTAAGTAATATTTATAATACAAAAAGATGTATTTATTATTGCACTAACATATGAACCTTTTAGAATAACACAATTATGTTAGCTGGCTCTGTGGCAGAATATTTTTATGCTTTCTGCGACAAGCCTCGTTCATGCAAACCTTTTCCGCTAGACTATTTAATACCATATTTTCTAATTTACGTATAATATGTACATTTAATTATAAAAATATCGATTTTAATACAATACTATAGAAGAATTTTTAACTATGACATAAATTTCTGTTTTCTACAGAAATCTAGGGTTGTCTTTAATTTTTATGAGCAAATTTTTCCGCGACAATTTCTTTTCTGCGACAATGTCGCTATTCCATCTAAATTCTGGCGCAGGGTTAGCTGGTTTGTGAATTTATATAAAAAACAGGATGGTCCTTGATATATATATATATTAGATTGGTGGTTTTAGTTGGTATGTCAACCATATTTGGCAAATTACAAAATATGTTTATTTTTCAATTAGGTTAATAGAATTCTGGCTGATAACAGATTTCACAACAAAATTTTTAAAAGATCAGTTTGATAAAATTTGGTTTTTATTCTTTTTTCCATTCGTTAACATGTTTGGTAATGTACAGTCGGTAACAAAAGTATCCGAACACTAGCAAAAATTCCTATATATATAAAAAAAAAAACACTTCATACGGTTTTGTTAAATAAATTCTTGTCGAATCCTGTTCTTAGCATGTGTAAGAACATGATTCGATAAAGATTTATTTAACAAAGCCATATGAAGTGTACTTTTTTTACATAGGAATTTTTGCTAGTGTTCGGACACTTTTGTTACCGACTGTAAGTAGAAAACAAAACAAAATAGTAATAATAAATCTAAAACAAAGACCACATCAAATGATTCAATTTGCTGCGATATTGAGAGTAATACATATCTAGCTTGGTGTTATTAGATGCCATAGAGGCTAGGGTATAACCATCAAACATAAAAAAAAAAAAGAAGAAAGAAAGTGTGTCATAACTTTATCACCTGCCGGGTGATGTGTACAAAATTTTAATAACCATAATTTAGTATAGTAAATAGCTTACATTTAAAATTTGAATGTTTACTGATACAGGCTGAGATATAGCTGTCGCTCATACCGAAAGAGTGCTTCATAGCAATGTCTATTGTTGGACGATATACTCGCAAATTTAACTTCTACTACCAATTTATGTAGTAGAACTTAAAAAATTTCATTAAATACCAAACTTTAACTGATATGTTAGAAGGTCAGTCGCATAGCCAAATATGTCTATGCATCAGATGTTCAAACATATTTTATTCATCGGCATATATATATCGTAAGAGATATTATATATTATAGATTGTATATCGTAAATTCCATTTCATTAATACTCTTAATTAAAAATTAAAATTAAAGGAATGTTCAATTTAAATTTCAATGTGTGTATGGAGATTTTTTTTTTCTTTCTCTGCACAGGTAAGTCGCCATTTTTTACGGGACTGGAAGACAACCACCTACTAGAAGATGGCCATTTGGAACAAATTGTACCATCCTTAAATTCTTCTCTCCTATGTCCTCCTAAATCTCCTGGCAATGACACAGGAGAAAGGTTTTCAAGAAAAGTATTTGTAGGAGGTTTACCTCCAGATATTGATGAAGGTTTGTATTTCTTCTGAAAAATTTTAAATTATAAACAAGTTAATGTCACCTTTTAAAGTAACATATAATGTCAATGAAAAGATATCTTGAGCACTTTATACGAGTTTTAGCTTTAAACATTGTTCCACATCATAGACACTGGTCAAGGAATCTAAGCATAGTGTAATTCTGAAGTGATATATTAATTTCTTTTAAAATACTTTCAGTATTTCATTCATTATTCATTTTTTTTTTTTTTTCAGATGACTTACAATAATTAAAAAAGAAAAAAAAAATATTATAAAAATGTTTTTATTTATGATAATTATTTAAAAACAGCACTCCTCCTCCCCCCTCCCTTTTTGCTATATAAAGGTGAAGTTTTCTATTTTAAAGTTTTGTTATACAAATCCAGAAGGAAATATTTTTTTTCTATAGTATAATAATTGTTGCTTTTGAAGCAAATACTAGTTTCACTTTACTAAAATTTCTGTAATTAAATTTGCCACAATACTCTGTTGACTCTCCTGCCACTAATATTTGTGCTTTATTACTGGCAATTCGTTGTTTAAAAGATATTGCTGAATATAGTAGGTAACTTTTGGCTTCGTAAATTTAGTAAGCATTGATTATTAAGTTCTGATTATTTTTCAGTTTTGCTTATATCACATATTCTATTATTGTTACTGAAACTGTTTAGATTACAGATAACTCTTAAAATTTAATAAAATGAATTTCAGGAGAAATGTATGGCATTCTAAATAGAGATGCAACGATTATTCGGCCGAAGCCGAATGTTCGGCCTATTCGGCCTGTCAGCCAAATATTCGGCTTCGGCCGAATATGAAGTCCATTATTCGACCCAGGCCGAATAATTCTGTAAGAAATGTTTTTATTTATATTTACACAATAGAAATAAAAACATTATATTACACAATAAAATTTTTAACTTTGGAATTTATATTTGTCATGTATTGTGAAAATTTTATTTGAAAATATCTAATCCCCCCCCCCCCCAAAAAAAAAAAAAAAAAAAAAAAAAAACTTTCATACCTTGAATGGATTTCCTCATACCATTTTAATGTAAGGATCACGTAAAAACTTTTATGCTATATCAATAAGTGCAAAAAATATATATCGGTAGTAAGCTAACATAATCTGTTAAATTTAAAATTAATCTATTCAAAATTGTTCGAACTGATCCATACAAGCAAATTCTGATGTTTTTTTCAAAGCAAAATGAAAAAATTTAATATTTATTCTTCGTTATTTAATAATAATAATAATAAAAATATTTTCGAAAGTGTAAAATTATTAGGGGTGGGGGGCAAAAAATTAGATATTGAGCTAAACCATTCTAAATTGGTATTTATAGGTTTGGTGGCCTACGAGTCGAATAAGGATATTTTGGAAAGTGTAAAATTATTAGGGGGCAGGAAGGGAAAAAAATTAGAAATTGAGTTAGATCATTCAAAATTGGTATGTATAGGTTTTGGTGGCCTAAGAGTCGAATGAGGATATTTTAGAAAGTGTAAAATTATTAGGTAGCGGGGGGGGGGGGGGAGCAAAAACATAGAAATTGAGTTAGACCATTCAAAACTGGTATATATAGGTTTTAGGGCTTACAATTGAATGAGGATATTTTCGAAAGTGCTACATTATTAAGCGAAGGGGGAAAGAGGGACTAGGGGGCCAAAAATTAAAAATTGAGTTAGACTGTTGGTATATGTAGGTTAATTAAGAGGGGCAGGAAAGGTGGGGAATAAATATGTGTATCCCTTAATCTATGCACGCGCAGTGCGCATGGGTCTACGCTGCCAAAGGCAGTGAGGACCTGGTGTAAGTTTTTACTCAATCAAAAAGATTTTTTTTTTTTTTTTTTTTTTTATGAGCGAGAATATGGAATTTTGAGAATTCATTCATTATAGCGATTCATTTAAAAATAGTGACCCGCTAGCAGGCGAAGCTCGCTAGTATCTATTAAAATATGACTAGACAATACCTCATAAGAAACTTGCAAAGAATTACTATTATTGAGGCAATTTTTAGCCGAACATAGCCGAATATTTTTTCAGAATCAAATAATGGTTTTAAAAATTAAAAATTTGTATAAAAATAAATTTGAAAAAAGAAAATAATACATTATAGTTATGAAATGTACAAGAATTGTGCATGTAGTGCATACTATACTATATTTTTAGTCTAAAATGAGTTTATTATTCGGCGGCCGAATAGGCCGAATATTCGGCTATAATTTGGCCGATTAATTGGTATTCGGTTATTCGGCCAAACCATTGTTCGTTGCATCTCTAATTCTAAATAATATTTCAAATTATTTTACTATTTTCTTTTAGTTTATATTATTTAAAAATTAATTGATTGCATGATGATACAACCATATGTATATTTTTTCGTTTCACCCTGTGCAACATTTGAAAAAGTTTTCATAATCTATATATATATAATCCTTCTTCTTGAGGGGGTGATCTATGATCGCCCAGACGACACTCCTAGACCTAGAAACATGAAATTTTGTGACAATGTTCTTTCTATGACGTAGGCATCCACTAAGAAGCGATTTTACAAAATTCGCCCCCCAAGGGGGGGGGGGGGGAAGGGCAAAACGTGAATTCAAAAGATCCTTCATATTTCAAACAAAAAAACAGATATCCGTAAAATTTTTCCTTTAAAATATAGCTAATATAAATGTCTAAAAACCAATTTCTGGAATTTTTGAAATTCGGTCCCCAAGGGGTTGGGGGGTGGGGGCAAAATGGAATTTCACATGTGTAAAACATGATTTCGCATAATCCTATATATCTCAAACAAAAAACAGATATACGTGAAATTTTTGCTATAAAATATAGCTAATACAAATATCTAAAAACCAATTTCTGGAATTTTAAAAATTCAGCCCCCAGGTGGGGCAGCAAGGGGGGGGGGGCTATGGGGCAAAAACAATTAGAAATACAGTTAGGCCTTTCAAATCTCTCTCTCTATATATATAATCGTTCTTCCTGAGGGGGTGATCTATCATCGCCCAGACCAAACCTCTGGACCTAGAAGCATGAAATTTTGTGACAATGTTCTTTCTATGACGTAGGCATCCACTAAGAAGCGATTTTACAAAATTCGCCCCCCCAAGAAAGGGGGAGGAGGGCAAAACGCGAATTTAAAAAATCCTTCATATCTCAAACAAAAAAACAGATATCCGTAAAATTTTTCCTTTAAAATATAGCTAATATAAATGTCTAAAAACCAATTTCTGGAATTTTCGAAATTCGGTCCCCATGGGGGGCGGGAAACGGGATTTCACATGCGTAAAACGTGATTTCGCATAATCCTATATATCTCAAACAAAAAAAACAGATATGCGTGAAATTGTTGCTATAAATTACAGCTAATACAAATATCTAAAAACCGATTTCTGGAATTTAAAAAATTCAGCCTCGAGGGGGGGGCAGCAAGGGGGGGGGAGGCTATGGGGCAAAAACAATTAGAAATACAGTTAGGCCTTTCAAAATTAGTACAGATAGGTTTTAATAGCCTGCAAGTCCAATGGGGATATTTTCGAAAGTGTAAAGTTATTTGGAGGGGCGAGAAGGGGGGAAGGGAAGGGGAGGGGGCAAAAAAAATAAAAATAGAGTTAGATCGTTCAAAATTGGTATATAGCGGTTTTCGATACTTACAAATCGATTGCGGATACTTTCGAATTTGTAAAATTATTAGGAGGTGCGGGAAGGGGAGTGGGGCGGTAAGGGGGGGGGGGCTATGGGCAAAAAGAAATAGAAATACAGTTAGGCCATTCAAAATTGGTACAGATAAGTTTTAAAGGCCTGCAAGTCGAATAGGGATATTTTCGAAAGTGTAAAGTTATTAGGAGGGGCGAGAAGGGGGGAGGGGATGGGGGGGGGGATAAAAATAGAGTTAGATCGTTCAAAATTGGTACACATTGTTTTCGATACTTACAAATCGATTGCGGATATTTTTGAATTTGTAAAATTATTAGGAGGTGCGGGAAGGGGGTGGGGCGGGAAGGGGGGGCGATGGGCAAAAACAAATAGAAATGCAGTTAGGACGTTCAAAATTGGTACAGATAGGTTTTAGAGGCCTACAAGTCGAATAGGGATATTTCCGAAAGTGTAAAGTTATTAAGAGAGCCGGGACGGGGGGCGGAGGGACAAAAAAAAAAAAAAAATAGAGTTAGATCATTCAAAATTGGTACATAGAGGTTTTCGATACCTACAAATCGATTGCGGATATTTTCGAATTTTTAAAATTATTGGGATAGACGGGAGGGGGGGGGCGAAGGGGGAAAATAATAGAAACAAGAGTTAGAGCTTTTTGGGAATTTTTTCCGAAGGCAGTGAGAACCCGGTGCGACATTTTTCCTAATCAGATTTTTGTTTCTCTTTTTTTTTTTTTTTCACGTGATAAAAATTAATGCAATTTTGAGAATTCAGTAATTATAGTGATTCATTTAAAAATAGGGACCAGCGAAGCGGGCTTCGCCTGCTAGTACAATATATATATAGAAAGATAGAGATATTTCCCATTTTCAAACATATTCTGCATTTATAAGCACAATGAAAATTCCTAATGTGGGTTTAAACTGTTTGAATTCAATGGCTAATATTAATAAACTAATGATGATAAATATGAATTAATCTTTATAAAGTATGTGGGGGGAGGGATAAAAAGAAATATATATATACCAATTAAAACAAAAAGGTTACCTTGTTTTGGTGTCATTTAAATGACTTTTTTTTTTCTTTCTTTTCTTAATAATAATAATAATAATAAAACATGTTATTTAAGTGGATATTTAAAATTGTATATTTGATTTTTTTTTTTTTTTTTTTTTTGCAAATTAAATGTAGTCATTTTATTAAGAAAATTACAAATAAAATAACTGGCTTTAGAGAATAATCTATTTTTAATTTGTTAAGACTTAAAATAAATAAATAAATAAATGAGCAGGAGAAAAAGTAGAGAGAAAAACTTACAAGTATATTAATTTCCTTCAAAGCAAAGAATTTTAATTATTCTTGTGAAATATATGTATATATATATTTGCCATATTTAAAAATTATAAAACTAAAAGTGTATTTTATTTTCTTTTTAGATGAAATCAATGCTAGCTTTAGACGATTTGGACCTTTGGTTGTTGACTGGCCTCATAAAGCAGAGAGTAAATCATATTTTCCTCCTAAAGGTAACTATAGCTTAAATTAATAAATTTTTTTATATTTTCTTTAATTATATCATTTAAAATACTTTTATTTTATGGCTATCAATTACTCAACTGGAATGTATATACCTGGTGTTTCAAATTGTTTGATCAAAGGGCAATTTCTAAATTATTAACATTAGCTTTTTACTTTGAATTTTAAACATTTTCAAATAACATACATTTACTCTGGTGCCAAATCTCTGTTCTTTCAATGGAGACTTGACGGGAAAATTTTTATAAATGTTTTCAGTTTATTTAATCATCGAAAATATACACAACAGATTCCTTTTTAAAAATACTGGTGGTAAATCTGATTTAAAAATTAGAAATGTTAGTAGCTATGCATCTATTTTTTATTCAGTACATTTTATAAGAGGCCATATATTTTTAAAAAATATTAATGACTTTTAAAATGACCTTGTATTCTTTCAAATAAAAAAAATTAGATCTTATCTGTGAAAAATAGTTTATAAAAAAAATGTGTTTGTATAAATGTTATTTATATAAAATTCATTCAACTTTAAAATTTTGAGTATTTATTGCCAATAACTAAAGAACTATACTTAATTTGCAAAAAAGTAAATTAAATGCAGTTGAAACAAGTTTTTCCCTATCATTTTTTACTAATGCTTGGAGATTTCATCACTTTAAATTAAAAATATTATTTCCACTTTGTGATACATTATGTACTCCAACTTAATTTTTTGTGATACTTATTAATTTTTATTTTTTAAACTTTAAAAATTTACCAAAAAAGGTTACTACAGTAAATAATCAAATTATTAGATTTTTTTTTCTTATTTTCTAAAAAAATACTGGTTGAAATGGCCTTGAACATCAAATGCACAAAGAACATTCGTAAACTCACACTTTCAAAAGACCCCTTTTTGTGTTAGATTTGTCCTGGAAAACCTATGGGAGTTGTGGTCACAAATTTTGATGTTTGAGATCACTATGTTCATCCAACACCCACTGCAATGTGATTTATCCTCCCCCACCCCACGATGGACAAAAAACACATTTACAAGAGTAAACCTATTCCAAATCATCTTAGAAAATCGATTTGTGATGTGTGTTGCTTATACATGCCCAACACATACTAAAAAGAGATTTTGTAAAATTCCTTCCTGCTCTCCCCTTTTGGACAGATTGGGCAAAAAACACTTATTTTAGAAATGTGTTTTTTTGATATGTAGTTTCATTATATGTACCCAGCTTGCGCTATAAAGGGATTTTGTAAAATTTCCTTTCTTCCCCTTTTACAGGCTGGAGAGAGGAGGGGAGGGGGGGTATATTAAAATCATGTTTCAAAATGTAACTCTATTCCAAATTATCTCAAAGAGGTGGCTTTTTGGAGTGTTGGTTACTTATGTGTATCCAACACACATTATAAAGCAATTTTGCAAAATTATCCACTTCTGCCTATGTAGTAGACAGGGCAAAAAGCACATTTTCAAGCTTAACTTTGCTCCAAAGGCAGTAGGGTTCCTGAGTTGTCATGCTGCGGACATGGAAGACACTACCGAAAGCATTAGGACTGAACTTTAACTGAGAGTTTAACTAGAACTTTAACTGAGGTTTCGACCGATTCCAATTATTTCTTTTTTTCTTTTTGATTTTTTAGATTTTTTTTAATTAATAATAATAATAATTTTGAGAATTCAGTTAAATACAGTGACCAGCGAAGCAAACAAAGCCTGCTAGTCTGTAATAATAAAAGGAAAGGTTTGTCTGTGTGTATGTCTGTCTGTTCCTCTATACGTTCAGCCTCTATTGAACGCAGAAGTACAAAAATTGACATACAGATGCTCAGGAGCCTTCCCAAGGGGCTCTTGAAAACAGAATTTAACAATTTTAATTAATTGTAGAGATATTAATTCAAATGTCAACCATTAATTAGCCATTTAAATATTTGTTTTAAATTTAATTGTTGCCAAAAAAAGTTTTCCGGTTCATGGGTTTTTTTTTTTTTTTTTTTTTTTTTTTTGTTGTTGTTTGTTGGACATTGTTTTCACGTGATTAATAAAAAATTATCAAAAATTAGATTTGCTTATGCACATGAAAAAATGATGTTATTATGATTTTAAAATTTAAATAATCTATATAATATTTCACTAACGTGGACCAATTACGATTATATTTTCTTGAAACGATACGATAGTGATGTAATTAATAAAATACACAAGGAAAAAAAAAATTATAAATGCACAATATTTAAACACGCGGTTTCAGTTTAATGATCTAATAAGAAAAAATAACATTTGTCTTATGAGACCATTTTATGAAAAAATGTATTTTTAAAAGTTACTTTTTCATAATCTTTACATCATTTAAACCTAGCAATACTTTAAAGATGTATACAGAATATGAATTATTATCATAAATTGACTTTAAAAAACATGTTCATAAAAAGTAAAATCAAAATAGGAAGCATTTAAAAAAAAAATTTATACAAAAAATTATGCCAAAACAAATAAATACCATCGCCAATATGGCAAGAAAAATTTAAAAGGAGTCATGGGGGTCCTATACTAAAACTGTACTGCCTGCGAAGTATGAAAACTGGGTCGACAACCATGAATTTTATTTTGAAACCTTTCTTTGAATGATTTTGGTTTCACTATTACACAATATTAATTTTGGTTCTAATAATAATTTTGCTTCTAGAAAATTAAAATTTTAATTTGGTGTTGAAATTGGTATAATATTTACAAGTTTCAAATTTTAAAAGTAAATAAGAAAAGAAATAAAGTGCAAAAATTTCACATGGGTCTGCTAGTAATAATTAATATACTTTTAGACTAGCAAACCCATGTGGAATTTTTCAGTTTCTTTCTTTTTCTTTCTTGTTTTTTTTTTTTTTTTTTTTTTTTACCTTTAAAATTTTAAACTTATAAGTCTTATACCAATTTCACCATCTAATTAAAATTTTAATTCACCAGAGCCAAATTATTATTAGTTTTTGTGGGATGAAATGCTAATGTTAATTAAACTAAATGATTCAAAGAAAACTTTCAAAATAAAATTCATGTTTGACGACTTAGTTTTCATATTTACCCTGGCAAAACAGTTTTAATAAAGGACTTGAATGGCAACTTTTAAGCCACCGAGCGGGACTTTGCTAAAGTCTGAATTTTCTAAGATCATAACACGGTGAGTGAATAGGCTGTTTCAGATATTGAAACGGGAAGAGGACACCGCAGGTGCTACCGATCGGGAATTTACTGCGGTTAAATTTTCCAATAAAGCTATTTGCACTACTATATGTCAATAAGCTGTTGTAGGACCTGAAACGGGAAAAAAGCTCCACCGAGCGGGAGTTCCGTAAAGTCGGTTTTTCAAGGATCAAGAACCAATTGGTCGCGGAAGGTGGCTAGTAAGGAATATAAAAATGATTTTCACTTTCACAGCAGGTCAACATGCACAACAGCTATTGCTGTTTAATCCTGGTTTTAAGTTATCGGTGTTTGACACTTTCCTCCTATTAAAACTATCCCTTACCATTCTCCAAAGAAAAAAGTCTTATCTACATTACATCAGGTGATCTGGGTGGTCAACGAATTGGGCCACACCCCACCCAATCCATCTTCCTATGAAATGGGCATCTTATTGTATAAAGACTTATAGTTAAAGCTCTTTGAGTGATGGAAATATTAAATTTTTCAACATATCTAAGTAAGTGACAGATGTGAATGCTTTTTCAGTGAAACAAAAGTAGAGTTATTCAAATTGAATAAACAAATTGTCAATGGAAATATTCACACTATAAAAGAAAATATGAGCTATTCTATGCACAGTTGCTATCGGTTTGTTTATGTCTTCATTATTTTATGAATTAATATACATCAAAAATGTCAAATCTTTTATAGATACATTATATACTGTATCACCTTTAATAGCTATCAGTAGTTACTTAAAAAATAAATAAATTGATATATTTTAGGAATAAATTCATGATACAAATCTAAGTTATTTAGTATAATCTATTATGATTTCTTTGAAGTAATGAAGCAACATTCTTTACTTTAGTTACATTCAATTGATGTAGGGTGAGTAAAATTATAATTAATATATATATATGAATAAAGAGAAGTGTCTGTGTGTCTGCACTCTGGTGCTTACGCTACCTATCGCCGAGCTACAAAATTTGGCAGTCTAGTACCTGCGACTCTGTAGGTGTGCACCTCATCGAGATTTTTTCAAATTTCGAATTTGAACTTTTTTAATTAATTTTTTTTCAGTTTTAAATATTGGCTTTTATGTTTCATTTTTCATGACTTTATTCTTCCATTGTAATCATCTGTGTATCTTAGCAACTGCTATTACGCAATTTATTTTTTATTTAATACATTCATTTGAAGGCAAAATCTTTATTATTATTATTTATTATATTTAATGAAAATCAAATGGTAATGCAATAGAAATAAATTGTTATGTTTATGTATAATTTTTATAGTAAAACAACTTTTTTTCATTTTAAATTAATTCCTTTATAATAAACCCCCCTTTTTTTTTTTTTTTTAATTTGTAATATTTACTGGGGGGGGGGGGCGGAAATAATAGTATATAGTAGAAAGGATTAAACTGATTAAAATTTATTTGTTTTTCTTGTAATTAATCCCTTTTAAAAGAAAATCTAATTTTTATTTTATTTTATTATACTGGTCGGAATCAAATCATAATATAGTGTAAATAACAGGGCTATAAAATACATGGGTCAAAAACTAAAATATTTAATAAATGCTGAGATATAGTCATCTTTAAAATCGCAGTTATTAAATAACAGAAGATCCATATGTCGTCGATAAATACCCAGATTGAAATGCTCGGGAAAGATATTTCTGCAGACAGTGGGAACCTGGCCCCGATGCAGTGCGGGTGGAAAAAAGAGCTGCCGTAGGCAGCGGGTACCCGAAGCGAGGTCTAGAGTGATTTCAGTGTAATTTTTTTTATTTATTTAT
This sequence comes from Salticus scenicus, assembly GCA_963930645.1. Lineage (NCBI taxonomy): Eukaryota > Metazoa > Arthropoda > Arachnida > Araneae > Salticidae > Salticus > Salticus scenicus. Next base: position 332,068,070 of record OZ005649.1, read on the forward strand.
ATTGTGATGCAAAAAATAAATACTGATCCAATTCTTTTGAAAATTTATTTAAATGTAGTGACCAGCGAAGCAGGCGTAACCTGCTATTTTATATACTATGTTATTATTATTATTTTATGTATGTACAAACCACATAACTATATTTATAAAAGCTTTTTTTTTACTCTACATTTATATTTAAAATTTTCCAGGATATGCATTTTTACTCTTTCAAGATGAAGCTTCTGTTCAGGCTCTAATTGATGCCTGCATTCAAGAAGATGATAAACTTTACTTATGTGTGTCAAGCCCCACAATTAAAGACAAACCTGTAAATATATGTTTTTCTATTCTTTGTTGCTTTTTGCTTTAAAAGAGAATTTGCAATCAGATTATATTATGCCCGATACATCTTTCTTCTTCTTTTTTTTTTTTAAATATATATATATAATAATGATTTATTAAGCGTAGTGAAAGCCAAGCAACAGATAGAAGATCACTGAAACCACAAAGACCAATAAGAATGAATATATATATATATATATATGTAGGAGAAGCTCAGAAAGGTGAAAACAATTTATCAGGGGATGAAATACACATATTTAAAGAAACCAAATTTATTAATTAACAGCCTTGCGAAACAAACGAAACAATAAACTAACTCAACAAAATCTTAACAGAAAAAACTTAAACTGAAATGAAATTTATGAAAAAATAATTTAAGAAACTTAAGAAAGGAAAGAAGGGGGCAGGCGGCAAGACTTGTGACTTACCTGTGCAGTTAAACTAGTTTCACACCGGCAACACTCCCCCAGCCTGCCAAGACCAGAATAGGAGTCATATGGATTAAAAAAAGCAAAATTTCATTGCAGATACAGAATAATGGAACTATGAAGCAACAATGAAAATTATTGATTACTATGTGTTTAATAGTATGATTAGAATTTTAAGAATAATTGACAACTCAACAATGAAGAAACTGAAAATTTAATGGAAAAAGAAAGATTGCATATCAATACAAAGTAAATGCAACAAGCCTTCTGTTTTTTGTTTTTTTTAATTTCACAATCCCACCCAACCATCCAGTCAAACAACACCACCCATCCTCCGTAATCAAACATCTGCCCACCCAACCGCCACCTTTTTTCTTGTCTTTTATTTTTATAATTTTTTTTTTTTTGTTAAGATACACTAAAGTGTACATATATATATATATATGTACTGACAGAGACATGGTTATGGATATAAAATAGAAAATACAAAGTTTTCAGGAAAACCCATTTTATCAGTGGCTGTGATCATCAATTTATTAATATTCTTGTTTTTATACTTTGGAGAGCATAAATTATTAATTCGAAATAAAGGGTTAATGATGATGTCTCTAAATACCGAAAGATGCAGACAGGAATTAAAAAATGTAAATAAGTTTACTTTAAAATTAAAATCTTGCCATTTGTCATAGGTATCTGTGTAAATTTTATTACCATCAAAGATTATTTTTAGATCTAAAAAGTTAATTGATTGATTAGTAAGAGTATTTTGAGTTAGCTTTAAGTTAGATGGATAATTTGAGGAAAAGTCATTTTGTGATTTCTTGTTTAGATAAAATACAATAATAATATTATCTATGTAATGATAAAGCTAGACATCATCATAACAAAATTGCTTTTCATAATAATAGAGATCTGCCAAAATACTAGAGCTACAATCCCCTTGTGGGATTCCTACTTGTTGCAAATAGATATTGTTGTTGTGGAAAATATAATTATTATGGATAACAAAGTTAAGAAATGTTTTGAATTTTTCTGCTTTAAAATTACAATGAAGATTAATTTGAGTTTTATATTCGTGAAAAAGACTGTAAATGATATTTCTAAGATCTGATAACTCAATATTATTGGAAAGATCTTGAAAGTCAAAAGTCATAATATTGTCTATTGAATTGAGCAATTATGTACTGAATTAATTGAAAGCTATTTTTAAGACAGTGTAAATTATCAACTTTGCAAGTACAATTGTAAATTTGTTTTAGAATATCCAGTAGAGTTTTATTAGAATTGTTGTTGTAAGTGTTACAGCCAATAGTGACAGTGAGAAATTTCATTGGCGATTTGTGAAACTTAAGTATGAGAACTATATAAGGATAATTAAAGTTATTGAAGGGAAGTTGAAGTAGTTTATTGTAACTATGTATTTTTGGGTTATTATTAATAAGGTTATTATTAGTTAAAGTAAAGTTGTTACTATTAGTTACTGAAAAGTTTAAAATAGAGAGATAGTAGGATTTACATATAATGGCATAATTATTAGGTAATTTGTCAACATAAGTTATCACAAAGTCATCCTGTAGTGATTTGATTGAGTTAAGAAGTACAGATTCTTAAAAAAAAAAAAAAAAAAAAAAAAAACACCAGATTTGAATAATTGAGAAATGAAGCATTTTTAATTTTTTGTAACACTAAAACTTTCCATTGAGTGAAGTAGGCAATATGTTTATTATGAGTAATGGAAATTTTATAAATAAATAAATCTAGATCATAAGAAAACTGTTGAAAGATTTGTGGAATGCTAGTTTTAATTGGAAGTCTAAATTTGGTGGCAGATTCCATGAATTTTTTTAATTGATAATTATAATGTGTCCATGGTCTCTGTCATTTTGGCATAGAAGGATCATTGCATTTACATGTTACAGTGTTAGTAAAATAGGTAGACTTAGAGACTGAATCATAATTGAATATTTTTCTGCCAAGAGGAAGAGGATATTTTAAGGTATGAGATAAATTTAAATCTTTAATTGGAAACAAGCATTCTTTGTCATTTATGATCGATGTAATGTTAATTCTATTCAATATTTGATTTGTAAAAGTCACAATTAATTGAGTATTTGTTTTAATTTTGTTGGACTTTTTATTAATTTTTAAATTAAATTGTTTGATTTTGTACATTATAATATCATAAAAAATATCTGAAAAAGTTTTTTATATGATTGGCTTTGAAAGACATTCAGAAAATTCACTAAGTATTTCTTTTTAATTGCAAAAATAAATTTTCGAATAATGAATTAAGTTAAGATTTGTTGTGTTAGTTTATTGATTCGTTTGTTTTGCAATCTGTTAATTAATAAATCTGGTTTCTTTAAATATGTGTATTTCATTCCCTGATGAAATTTGTTTTCATTTTTCTTAACTTCTCCTTCATAAAGAAATTTTTAATCTTATTGGTCATTGGTGTTTCAGTTATCTTGTATCTGTTGCTTGGCTTCTACTATGCTTAATAGATCATCTTTATTATATATATATATATATGTAAAGAATAGAAGAAATTAAGAAAATAATATTATACTTTTAAAAAATTAAAGAATACACTTTTATTGAAATGTGAACTAAAAAGCACAAAATATCTATCTTTATAGTATTAAAATGCAGGGTAAGAAAAAATTGTCTGAGTGACACACCATAATATTTACATCTTTAATAAAAATAATTTAGAATTAAACAAAAACCATTTTTAAAAAATCTCCGCTGACTGGGCTTGAATGTTAGACCTTAGCCCAGAGCTTTACCTCACAGCCACAGCGTTCACGTAGGGAAAGTCGTTTTGTACAATATAGATTTTTTGTTTGCTGCTAGAGCGGTTACAAACATACATACATACAGGTGAAGCTAATAAAAGCGTGTTAATAAAGTTACTGGTCCACAGGATCAGTAATTTTCAGATTTCACTGGTCTGTACATACTTTGACTGCTCCGTTCTTTTATTCTATTATATATTTTAAAATATTTAAAAATTTGTAAACTGTTTGTTTGACTAAGACTTTGTTTCTTTATAAATTTACAAGTCAAATATGATAATATTTTGTAAATTAATTAAAAAATACTAATGAAGTGTTATATAAATCAAATATTTATGCTTTAATAAATGAGCTTAATGTCATGTATTTACTGTTAAGAATTAAAAGTGAAAATAGGTTATGAAAGTGAAATTAAATGAAAAATAACAGAAAATAGGTGATATTGACAATTATCAAGAAGTACATTTACTATTATTTTCAAATACTATTCTGTGACTATGGGCAATTTTAGAGAAAAGTAAAAAATACATAAAAATTGAAAAGCTTCATTGGTATGGTGAACCACTAGAATTTATATTTTGCTGATCCGTTGAATATTTTTTGTGGTTCTGGACCAACGAATCACTGTTAATTCCGAGCCCTGATATATATATTATTTGAAAGCCTGAAGTTAGAGAATGTTAACAAGCACAGATATGCTTTAGTGGAGGTTGAAAAAAAAAGCTGAAGTCAACAGAGAGGCAACAATCTGTCACCAAATCTTTTATTCTACTGCATGTTAGATAGCTTTGTCAATCTTATGCAAGGTTTGATAGTGTGCACAACGTTTTCTTAAATTTTATTTTTTTATCTGATACCCTAATTTATATTGAATAGATATTGCAGTGAATTGTGATATTTTTTTTTTTTTTTTTTTTAAGTTAAATGCATTAATTGTGAGTAAGCGTAAACAATTGTTTTTATTTTTCTCAAGAAAAGTACTCTAAATACTTTCTGAAGTGATTTCTGCTAAAACTACTTGTAGCACACATTTGGATTACAGACGTTTAAAACATTTTTATGTTTCAAATATTAATGATAAAGAAAAATTAATTTTACCATTACAACCAGGAGAAATGAATATACAGTATTATGTTACCATTTATGAATTCTTTAGTGTACTATATGAAACTCACACCAAAATAGGCCATGGAAGAAGGAAATGTATGCTTAAAGATTTGCAAATGAAATACAAAAATATTTCATATGAAGTTGTAATGTTGTATTTAAATTTATATAAACAATGTCAAATGAAACATAGTGTATCTAAGAAAGGCAATTCAATTGTAAATTGAAATTGGTATTGAAAGAAATTGTTATGAAACCAGTGATCAGTTCTGAATTAAACTCAAGCTGTCAAGTTGATCTCGTAGACCTGCTGTCACTGAGAGATGGCGAATATAAATTCATAATGGTGTATCAAGATCATTTAACCTTTACACGCTGCATTCAGATCTGAGTGTAATTTAAATTAGCTTTTTACATATTTTGCCTTCTAAATGCTTTAGTTTAAAGAACTCTATCATTAAAATGTATAAAAAAAAGTTTTTAATATAATTTAAGATTATTATATTTAATATTATTAATTTAATGTTATTATTTTATTATATTATTTTATTTTAATAATGTAAGCTATTTTAAACATGCCAGCCCATTTTTAGAAGTGTTTGCTTATTTTTCTAAATTATGTGAATTTTTAAACTGTGGGGTGAAAGGGAAAATGGTAAAATAGGTCATTTTTATAATTTTCTGTACATTTCCCCTTTTATGATTGAACTGTAATTTCTGTCAAAAAATCAAGTCAAATGGAACATGGAATTTAAAATTCATTTAAAAATTAAATATCATGAATACTGACTTGGAAAAATTATCAGATATAATAGAAAGATGACTTGATTTTTTGAAATAGAAATTACAATTCAATCATAAAAGGGGAAATGTACAGAAAATTATAAAAATGACCTATTTTACCATTTTCCCTTTCACCCCACAGTTTAAAAATTCACATAATTTAGAAAAATAAGCAAACACTTAAAAATGGGCTGGCATGTTTAAAATAGCTTACATTATTAAAATATAATATAATATAATAATATTAAAATATAATAACATTAAATTAATGCTATTAAATATAATAATCTTAAATTATATTTAAAAAAAAAATTTCACACATTTTAATGATAGAGTTTAAACTAAAGCATTAGAAGGCAAAATATGGAAAAAACTAATTTAAATTACACCCGGATCTGAATGCGGCGTGTAGAAGGTTAACTAAGTTTGTCCAGCTACAATCTTTTGCCTATTAAGGCAGCTGAAATGTAGCATATCATTCTCTTCAAATATTTTTAACATTTCTTTTTTTTTTTTTTTTTTTTTTTTTTTTAAACTCTATTATGATCGGATAATGGTAGTACAATTCAGTAATCAAGTCATATCTGAACTATGCGCTATGTGGAAAGATGTTAAGATTTTTCATGGAAAGTTTTGACATAGTCAACCAGAAGGCTCTTTTGAAAGGACCAATCAGGATATACAGAATACGTTAACTGCAGGGATGAATGATAACAATACAATAAATAGTCAGATGGTTTGTTCAATTTGCCAAGAACACTGCATACCATGCAGGAATACACCAAAGTTCTTATGAAGCCATGTTTGGCATTAAACCAAAGCGAGTCATACTTTATTGTCTAGCGAAGCGAACAAATCGCAAATATTGAAACGAAAAAAGACTCAAAGAAATTGCTAATACTTTTGAAACCAAAGAACATCTTGAAGAAACTGTTAATACTTTTAAAGAAAATTTGAGCAATAGCCATACCAAAAACCATATTCCAAAGAAAAATATTGAAAAGGATCTTCAACCTTCATGTATTAATGTCAAGCCATGACTGAACAACAGAAGTGTATTTTTATTTTTAAAAAAAAGAAAAAAAAAAAAAAGAAAAAGAGAATTGTCTACGGCAATGTGTTGGTAGTTGTTGTTGGTATAGAAGACTCAGACTTATATAAACTCGCAAATAAAAAAGCTTATATAAAATAATGGTATCCTCAAGCAACTTTATGCCCATAAGCAGTTCATAATTTGGAAAGAAAAGTTACTTTCCATTGGTGAGATTTCTTATCAGGAAATGTTGCTGAGAGAAGCAGCTGCAGTTAATTTGAGAAGTGGAGGGCAAAGCTATACATGCTGTCATTGCAAAAGGAAATGTTCCACAACTAAATGCAGTTGAAAAAGCAAGGGATTCTCATGCAATTCAAGATGTCATAACCAGCGTTGACCAAAACCCAGGTAAAAAAAAAAAAAAAAACCAAGCGGATTGGTGTTTTTGTATAAAACCCGAAAAAAAGTTTTATTTTTATTTATTTATTTTGAGAATTTTTTTTTTTTTCAGGATTTTCAAGAAAAAGTCCCCCCCCCCCCCCCAGAAAAATTTAAGTAATTAATGAGAACATTTAAAAGAAGTTTGAAAATCAAACATTTTACATTTTTCTTTTGCCTATATGTTCATGTATTTTTTGACTAAATTTAACTTTAAGGAGATATTGAAAAAAAGCACGAAAAAATAAAATTCAAGAACAGCTGTCCTATAAAATTTATTTCATGCTCATGTTCTACAATTCCTTTATCGAGGGCCAATTGTGATTATTTTAAAAATTCTGAAAATACATGAAGCGAAAATCAAAGTTCAATTTTCTTTCTTTCTTTTCTTTTCTTTTCTTTTTTTTTTTTTTGTAACCAATAAAATACATGTACTAAAGTTTTGTAATTAAAAAAATATATATATTGATTAGTTATAAAAGATTTTTCTAAATTTCCATTATACAGTTATCTTAATTGCCGAAAAGTTTAAAGAAAAAAAAAAAAAAGTCCTTAAATCAAAATATTTTAATAAAAAATTCCTTAAATCCAATGAGCAGTTTTCATTTTTTACATATAATGATTTATGGATATGCAACCTTTTTATCTACAAATCTTTAAATTGTGTAATATAACAAATGTTAAAGCAATTTTTGACTCTTGATATAAATATTTTGAATTAGTTGACTAATTTTAAATAATAAGCAATGTATGTATTCATCTTCGAAAAAAATAATTTTGAAGTTTCTGTTGTACTATAAGTCCGGGAAACATCGGTATTCATGAAAATTTTCAACGTCAATTTTTTTACATTTTTGTAAATTTTGCAGTATGAGAAATCCTAAAATCACTTGTTAATTTGTGTAGCCTAATATTAATGAATTATGTTAAAAATTTAGACCAGTTTTAAAATAGTATCCTTTATGAACTGGCCAGAACCCTGATTTTAATTTTCTAATATGTAATCTTTGTAAATTTATATGAAATTTAAAATTTTCATAACATATCTGAATGCGACAAAATTTCATATAAAATAATAAAAATTATTGCATGACCAATTAAATGCAAAATTGACATTTATAAGATTAAGCAGCAAACCAGTGAAGGTAAATGTGTTAAGTTAGCCTAGTTGGTGAGGATTTTAATCTGTGATTGGAAAATAGCCACCAGTAAAGTTCATTGCTCTAATCTTGAATATAATATGTTCTATAGTAAATATTTATGAGAGCAAATATATGATGGTGAATAGAGCAGATATTACTTATGCCAGCTATTTTCTAGTTGTTGCATTTTTGTAGTAAGTATCTAACTGTTTAGTTAAAAAATAATGAAAAAATTGAGTTTCAGTTGTTTAGTATTTTGCTTCTTTTATCGAAGAATGTTCTATAAAATTGAAAAAACCCAATTGTGGGCAAAATTGTAGGTTTTTTCAAATGGGTTTCTTAGAAAAAATCCATGATAACCATAACAATTTAAGTTTTTGTGGTAAATAAGATTTCAATCACATAATTAAGTTTTTTATAGGAATATTTTCTTTTTTCATTTAGAATGTACTGTTTGTTTTAAGTTCAACAGTTTATTTACATGTGCTGTTACTTAAGCTTTCTCCTATTTTGACATATATAGTACTGTGTTTTAAAAATGAAGTATGATTTAAAAATGTAGCAAAAATATTTTTATTCTGTCAGGAGAGGTTATTTCCTTGTGAATCCCAATAATGTGGTTATAAAAGAAAAGTCCACTATGGTATAAATGCTAAGTTCTTTATTGACTAAACTTAAAACTAAAATCTTAGTGCATAACATTTATCCAAGTACATAGCTACTATCATTATTAAGAAGTCAAGTACTATTCAGCATACCTTCTTCTTCTCAAGCTAGAATCTAAAGCTACATGTTTAAAAAAAAAAAAAAAAAAAATCCCAAGCTGCTCTTAAAATCCACCATGGCATTTATTTTCTCCAACGTTAGCCCTACAATGAAAACTCATCTACAGAGTGAAAAACCCCTCTCTTCATTGTGACTGGTTACTCTTCTCAGCAGGAGATACAAAAAAGGTTGTCTCCCTTGTGGTGCTGGTGTAAATGAGAAATGAAGATAGTTTGCAAATATTTCAGACCTACACCAATTGACTATGTGAATGTTGACTTTCACCAGTAAAGGTCGACATTCTCCAGATTTTGGTCTTTTACAATAACGTATATATTTTACTTTTTAAAATACCAACATGATTATGTACTTTATTTTATGAAAATATTTTTATTTACATTATTATATTTATTTATTTCAGTATGCTATACATCACTTATGTTCTTCTTAGAGATATTTTTGGCAATAATTTTCTAAATAATATTTTCATTTAAAAATCTTGGAAAAAAGCATTTTTAGACACACTCCTGCAGATTTCATTAACAAAATCACTCCATTAGAAATTTCATTCATTAATTAATAACTTTGTAATCAATAGATGTTTACCAAATGTTTTATTGTAAGAAATAAGATTAAAAAACAAATAATAGATTGATTATCATATTTAAAAAAAAATCATACTTTTTAATAAGGATTTTTTGTAAGAAAAAGTAATTTTACAAAATTTTTAGTGCATTTAAAGGGGAAGAAATAAATATATTTTATGTTTTTTTTTTTTTTTTTTTTTTTAATCTTTCCTTTTTTGCAAAAATTATAGTTATTTGAACTCTTATAAATTTAAATCTATGTTTAAAAAAAATATTTATTACAAAAATGCACTACATATTTAAACTCTTAAAGATATATAGATTTCAAATATGTAATAACATGAGTATTCAGAGGATTAATAGACAGAAATTCATTAAATCCAATAAATATGTATTAGATTGTGCTCTTTTTTTTTTTTTTCCCCAAGACTGTATTCTTTAACCATGTTTTTTTTTTTTTTTTTTTTTTTTGGGGGGGGGGGGGGGTGTGACCATGGGTTAGTCAAGTGCTAACTTAATGAGTTCAGGGTTGAAATAGGGGTAAGAGCGATGAATGTCAAATGACTAGAGGTTTACCAAATCTCAACGTGTTAGTCAGTTTGGCACCTTCCATCCAAGCCTTTGGAATTGTCCTCAAAGCTAGGCACGAGAAATGTGGTTACACTATAATTGGAATGTTTTGTACTGCACTTTTTTTTTAAATTAAATAATAAAATAATTGAGTCATATTTTTATCAGATTTTTATCATATTAATATATTTTAAATTATTCTTCTGTTACAAATCATAATTGATAAGGTTTTTCAAATGGCACAGTCTAGTAATATCATTTAAAAAAAAGAATCAAAGAAATAGAATTTAGAAAATCATTTTGTGCGATTCTTTGATAAATATTCTTTACGATTGAATTTCATAATATAAAGAAAAAGACATTGAAAGGAATGAAATGATATATATATATTTTTTTTTTTCTAATAATTTAAGGTTTAAATGCCTAATTTTTTGTAGGTTCAAATTCGCCCATGGCGTTTAAGTGATGCAGATTTTGTTCTAGATGCTTCAATGCCACTGGATCCAAGAAAAACAGTATTTGTTGGTGGAGTTCCCCGGCCATTAAAAGCTGGTAAAATTTCCTTCATTTGTTAATGCAGTTTAATAATATCATTAGACGAATGACTCCATTGGAAGATAAAATTGTTCTGCTTTATATTTTTATATAATGTTAGATTATACTTTATTTATTTTCAATGTATTATGATATTTTTTCCAATTATTTATTTACAGTTTTTGACATCACAACAATATTTTTATGTAATTATAACATAATAAAAAACTTTCAATTTCATTAAATTGAAAGTTTTTTATGGTGTGTTATAAGTTGGTACATTATTTATATGAATCTTCACTTTCTAGTTAATTAAATTATTTGTGTGAGCATTGAAATTTATTTTGTATACCACTATAATAATTTTGCTTTATTATACATTCTTTTAAATAAACATTCTTAAAAAAATTAAAATTAAAGTTAGATTAAATATAATAAATTAAATGAGAAGTGGCATAAAAAATCAATTTCCTCATGATGACTTGACTCATATTAAAAATAAATTTTATCATATTTAAAAAACTACTAAATAAATCTTACTTGAGGCTTCATTCTAAGTCACTTTCACCGGGGACCCCCGGCATGATCAAAGGTGACCTGTGGTAGCGTTTCAAGTTCCAAGTGAGCTTAAAGAAACGTACATCGGGTTCTCATAATCTGCAATTCTCATTGTTTCTCTGAATTGGATACTGATGTTTTCTTTTTGTGCGTTTTTTGCTAAGGTAGTAGTATTTTTGTTGAACTTAACATCGGAAATATGTTCTTTTATGTGACTTTTAATTTTTCTTTTTGTAATACCAATGTACAAGGGTCACTCTAAAATTTTTGAGATATGCCTAGATAATTAATATTAAACGTACCAAATTTTAGGTGTGTATGAAGTAGTCTCCTCCAGCATCAATGTACGTCTGTAGGCAAATTTTAAGATTAAATACCTCTAACCATTCATTTCTTGGAATCGATGAAAAAAATGCATTTATAGCCTCATCAATTTTATCTTCGGAATGAAAACCACACCCACACAAGTTCTTTTTCAGATTAAAAAATAGCCAAAAGTCATGCATAGCTAGATCAGGTGAATAGGGTGGATGTTCCAGCACTTTGATGCGTTTTTGTTGAATAAACTCAACTGTTAATCCTGCTGAATGAGAAGATGCATTATCATGGTAGAGAATGAGTCCTCTAACATTCACTTCTTTAAGAATTTCTGGAAGACATTTAGTAGTGTACCAGTTAGCTGTGACTGTCTTCTGTAATTCCAGCTTGATAGCTTTGACCAATCCTGTACTTCTAAAGAAAACGGCATACATTACTTTTTTCATGGCATATTGTCTCTTCACCATTGTGGGTTTCAGATCATCTTCAAAGACCCACACTTTGCTTTCTTGGCATGTTGGAACATCAAAAAATGGTATGTATGTTTCATCACCAGTTATTATTTTAGAAATAATGTGGTGGCCACCATCATTAAGTAATTTAAGGGTTCCTTTGCTGATTCTGACACGCTCTTGTTTCTGATGCTCTGTTAAATTATGGGGAACCCAACAGCAAACTAATTTTTTCATATGCAATTCTTCGTGAATAATTTTATGTATTGCAGCAGGTCCAAGGTTAAGTTCCTTCTGTATCATATGATAGGTACAGAGATTGTCATTCGATTAACATTTTCTGAATGGCAGACACATTATTTGGGATTACTGCTGATGAGGGCCTTCCTGTATGTTTTTCATCCTGGAGAGAATGATGACCTCTGTGAAATTCCGTAAACCATCTGAATACAGTTGCATGAGATGGACTTTCATTTCCAACAGCTAATTGTAGGCGTTGAACGCATTCTTCTTGATTTAATCCCACTTTAAAATCATAGAAAATCATAGCACAATAATGTTCTTGCATCAACTCTATTTTCTTTTCTGTCTAAAATTTATTCTACGCTAAACTACTTGCAAATGGCCAGTAAAAAATCGTCTGCCAGACTAAAATAGTTCATATTTTCAAATCTAATCAATAATTTTTTTCTACTGCTTATCATCTGCATGTATCAAAAATTTCAGAGTAACCCTCGTAACAGCCACTTTCAGAGTTGGGTCTAGAGAAGGGAATATTATAAATTCCGGCAGTTTCGAGGGGATCGATAGGGTTCTTATCACTAAGGATAAGTTGATAAATATTGCGGTTGGGTTTAATCAGTATTTTATAATTATGCTTTGCTGCCTCATTTTTAATTTTTACAGAAACTTTGTGATCATATGGTTATACTGTAGGTGAATTTGAGGGGGGCTTTATTGATGTTTAGAGATATGGTTAAGTTTTTTAATACATTTATGATATAATTTCCGGACAATGTTTTTTAGGGTATCCTGCTTTATCAGTGGTTTGTTGGATAAAATTTAATTCTTTTTGTAAAATTTGGGGGGTTGAACAAACTAGTATAGCACAGTTAATATGAGATTGGATAGCATTAATTTTCTAGTGATAAGGGGTTCTACTATAATTGCTTATAATTTCATTTCTGCTGGTAGTTTTTCTTTATACAGAAGTTTGAATTTGGTTATTTTTGGCTATTTTCTTCTATTTTATAGGTAAACTTGATGTTCGGGGAAAAACAATAATTACTTACAACATATGTAGCTGTACAGTGTGTGGCTTTGCTGTTGCCCACATATGGTATTATTTCTGCTTTTATTAAACCTCTTTCCTGCATCACGTATGTTGTTGCAGTAAAAGTAGATTTACAGTAAATGTGGAAACAAATGGCAATCCATTCACTTCCATTAAAGTTGACCTTATTGACAAACTTGTCAATTTGGCAAGAAATATATTAGTTTAAGGTTGCTGAATTTTTGAAGCTTTTCCTTCAATAGGAGCTCAATTCTGGAATTTTCCATTGCATTGCAGTGCAGAGTCTATCGGAATTTCAGCGTATTCTGGCCACCAAGAATATAAATTAGAAGCAGACTATTTCCTGGTGTTCAGTTATTTTTAAAGAGCTATTCTGGGTGATTATTTCTGAGAGACTGTATTTCAAGTGAGTGGTCATTATTCCAGAATCAGTGAAATTCCTTGAAAATCAGTGAAAACAGTATCCAATTTTCTGATAAATTCAAAGAGAAAAGAGAAAGGAAAGATCATCTTTACTGAAAGGTTTCAGATTTTGTTTAAATAATTGTAACACTCAATGAAAGTTCTGCAACTGTAATAGGATTGTTTAATTTTATTATTATTATTATTATTATTATTATTATTATTATTTTTAATTAGGCTGTGTTTCAATTTCAATGATTGAAATTAAACATGCTGACTACAGTGTTGTTAAGTATAAAATGTTGTTGTTATTTGAGTATTGTCATATGAAATAAATGGCAAATTAAAGTTTTGGTGCATAGATGTACAAACTTTGTACAGCAATTGAATACATCACCAACAAAGTTTTCCCATGGTTTAAAAGAGCACAGGGTGCTGCCACCTAGGAAAAAAAAAAAAAAAAAGACAAGTTGCCACTAAAGAAAGAGGGCACATTATAAAAAAAAAAAAAAAAAAAAAAAAAAGGCATTTCATTTTGTGAAAATTAAGCACAAATATTCCAACAATTTTATTAAATACAGTTAATTAACAATTATTGGTGTCACTGTTGTTGATACTTTGTTTATTCATTTAAGATAAATTTTTAGTTTCTTTGTTTTTGTTGGAGATTGTAGAAATCTGTTGACAGTATAAAACCTCCTATGTTTCAAGTCGTCATTGTAATATCTGGGAGATTATCTATCCACCCAGATTCACAGTGAATAATTTTTAAAAATAAATAAGAATGTTAACTTCTGGAAAAATATAAATTCTGAGAAAATTTGTACTTAAGTTGCAATACATATTGCACGTATATAATATTCAAAAGATGTGAACAGAAGTATCTAAAAAAGAAAACAATTAGAGAACTATTTTTTGGCAAGGAAAGCATGTTTTTTGAAGGCAAAGATGCCATGTTTTGCAAAGCAAATAGCAAGCATATTGTTTCAAGGGCAAAGAAGGTGCTTTTTCGTTTTTTTTTTTTTTTTTTTTTAAGTGCATCTTCTAGAGGGCTCAATGAATGCCAGTGGACCCCTTTTCAAAGGCTTTAGGGGAACTGTGCCATCAAGGCTGATATGAAATATGATTGCTGCTGATAACACTATTTAAAAAAAAAAAAAAAAAAAAAATGCATTGAATATTAAAAGCTTGCTACAAATCACATTTATTTTATTGTAATACTAACCATAAGGATGATTCTTTAAAAATTATATTTAGTGTTTATCTTATGGTGTTTCATAATTAAGTTAAATATTTTTTATGAAGAAAATATGTTTAAATGTAAAATATATTGAAATTATAATACTTTTTATTACATAATTATTTGTATTATTTATTACTTGAATCTGATGTTTTGTTTGAAATTTGCTATTTTCGTTTCTGTACTTTTATGTGAAAAAAAAAAAAAAAAAATCTTTAAGTATAAATTTAATTTTCTTTTGCAGTTGAACTAGCGATGATAATGGACCGTTTGTATGGAGGAGTTTGTTATGCAGGAATTGATACTGATCCTGAACTTAAATACCCCAAGGGTGCTGGAAGAGTAGCGTTTTCTAATCAGCAGAGCTATATAGCAGCAATCAGTGCTAGGTTTGTTCAGTTGCAGCATGGTGATATTGAGAAAAGGGTATGTTAATGCTTATTAAATCATTATTTTTGTTAAATGATTTTTTATTCTGATAAAGATTTCCGAAATTAATTTATGTATTAAATATACTAATTATTATTATTTTTTTTTTCTTATATGCATTTTATGTGTTCCTTAAATGCATATGGGGAAACACTTAAAAAATTCCATGTAAAATCGACTAGGATTTTTTAAAAAAGGTAACCCACTTTCACAAAATTAGATCAAATTTGGTATAGTAATAGAACTCTTCATGCTGATTCTAGAAATATCAATTATTTTGAGATTGATCAAGGGGTTTTCATGTTATGAACAATTAAATATATGCTAAAATGGCCACTTTTCCGCCATTTTGAATCTTGCACATAAAAGGTATAAATGCCCATAATTCTTTTAATGTTTATCAGGGAAGAATCAAAGTTTTTTTTTTTTTTTTTTTTTTTTAGAATAAAGTAAGCTTTTATTTATTGAAGATTTTGTATTGCTAAAATTGTACAAATATTTATGGCAATAACTTTTTTGTCACTTTTTTCCTTTAAAAATTGAATAAATTTAACTGCTAATTTCATGCGCTGCCCCACCTTCAATTTTCACCAAACTTTGTATACAGACAACCCCAAGGTATATTTTTATGTTTGATTAAAAAAAAAAAAGGCTGGTTCATTTTTAATTATATAAGAATTTTTATTAACTACTCAATGCAATATTGATTTTTAGAAAATTTAATGTAATAAAAAAAAAAATTACTTTGTAATTTTGTATGAAATTCAAATTTGAAAATTTTCAAAAATATGTAAAATAATTTAAATATCTGTTTTATTTAATCAATTACTAGAATAATTTTCTAGAAAATAAACTCTCATTCATTCAAAACAATTGCCAGAATATAGAAGTTCAGATTTTAGTCAACCAGAAAAAGTTTCCTTGCCAGAAGATTGGGGGGGGGGGGGGGGGTAGCCAGTCAGAAGACTGTTTTTTTATCAGATAGATTAACTTATTTGACGTAAAATGTGTTTTTTAATAATTCAGGGTAAAAATATTTTCTTGGTATTTTCTGAGTATAAATATGAGAGGTTGTATTTTCTTGGATGCATTACTTAGTATTGCTGTATTAATCTGAGTATTTTATTATGGAAAAGCAAGTATTATATTGCATTGGGGTAAATATTTTTGGTCCAAATTGCAATTTAACTATTGTTCAAAATATGTCTAAATTTTCTGCTGTAAATTGAGAACTTGTTAGGTTAAGATGCTACCTACAAGCTGATGAAATATCTAACATGTGTTCAGTACACAAGGAATACTTCCTTCAAAAAACAAAATCCCCCCCCACCCCAAACACACACACATACACCAGTAATAGTAATAATAAAATCAATAAAATGCGTTTTTTATTTGATTTATATCCTAATCAGTTTTTTTTTTTCTTTTAAGCATCATTATGTGTGTTAATTATAAAATTTATAAAATTTATAAAATTGAATCGCATATTGATACCATTCCTAGTAAGAAGAAGCTTTGTTCAGTTAAAAAATAAAAAAAGCAAAAAGCAACAGAATTATCAGAAAATTATAAACACAATGTTTTGTTTGAATCCAGCAATTCATCTATTGAAGATTTTTTTTTTTTTTTTTTTGTAAGACATTATATCAGATGTGGCTGAAAAAGAAAAAAAATCGTGAAAAATTAATGAAACTTTAACTTCTATTGGAGTATCATGATTAAAACTACATGCAGTTGTTAAACACAGAAAAGTATCTACTTAAAAGCAAAAGCTGGGGCAAATTAAAATTGCAGTGTGAAAGAAATGTAGCTTCAGGTTTAGATATAAAGGAGAATGAAGATATACATGAGAAATTTGTTGAAGATAAGAAAAACAAATAAAAATCTCCAGAACTTGATAGATTGGTGTAAATGATTAAAGATAAACATCCTACCATAAAACAAAAAATTATCACTCATTTGAAAGCATGAAATTTGCATTTCTTAAAATTATGAAGGAAATATTGAATTAATTTATTATTTGTTTATTGTGGGAAAATTAACAAATTAAAATTATTTGAATGAAATTCCTCTGAACTGGCTACTGTTTTGAATTTTCAAGAGTTTATTTTCTAGAAATATTTTCTAGTAATTGATTAAATTAAATAAATATTCAGCTTATTTCACAGTTTTCTTATTTATTTTTAGCACAGAAATAACAATTCAAATTTTATATAAAAATAAATTTATTTTCAAAAAATCAACAGTAAGTTTGAGTACTTAAGGGCCCTCTTCACTCACCGCCACCGGAAGCCGAAGATAATGTTATTCTATGGGAAATTTTTCTTTACTAACTTATTAACTAATACATATTTTTAAATTCTGTTTTCACATTCTGAAAATTTCCAGCTATTAAATCGACGGACCTTTTTTAAAAAAATATATTTTTTTTATATTTTATTTTGAAGCTGCAAAATACGAATTTTCAATACATGAATTTTTTTCATTTTGCAATTTCAAAATAAAAAATTCAAAATTCAAAAAATACATTTTTAAAAAAGGTCCGTCAATTTAACAGCTGGGAATTTTCTGAATGTGAAAACAGAATTTAAAAATATGTATTAGTTAATAAGTTATTTGTAAAGAAAATTTTCCTGTAGAATAACATTGGCTCGAGCTTCCGGCGACGGTAAGGGAAGAGGGCCGTTAATAATTATTTTTATATAGATAAAATGCTTGTAAATCACACATGTTTTTTTTTTTTTTTTTAAATTAAACATAGAAATATATCTTGGGTTATCCATATACAGAGTTTTGTGAAAATTGAAATGTAGGACAATGCATGAAATTATCAGTTAAAGTTATTCAATTTTTATATGAAAAGAATGGCAAAAAAGTCATTACCATATATCTTTATATTATTTTAGCAATACAAAATTGTCAATAAATGGAAGCTCACTTTATTCTAAACAAATTAAAAATTGTTTTGATTTTTCTATGATAAAAATTAAAGGAATTATAGGCATTTATGTATCTTTATGTGAAACATTCAAAATGGTGTAAATTGTCCATTTTGGCATATATTTAAAAGCTCATAACTTGAAAACTCCTTGATAAATCTCAAATTGATTGATATTTCTAGAATCAGCCTGAAAAATTCTAGAAGTGTACCAAGTTGATTCAAATCTGTGTTGGTGGGTATCTTGGCCTGGTCGGTTTAACATGAAATGAGCCATATATGTTCAATCCCACCCATTGTATGTGTACCAAATAAAAAACTTAATTTCCTTTAATATGACTATAGTATGCACTATAGTAGAAATTTATGAGACAAATGCATGGTGGAGAACTGAGAACAATTTACCTATCTCAACTAGTCTTTAAAAATCATTATTATTAAAAAGAATTTATATATACTTCATTCTGAACTATTTAAAATAAAAGAGATGTCACAGTTCTTCACTTCAATTTCATCTTTAAAATCTTTATCTTTCCTTGCATAAATCCCAATGGTTTTGATTTATTGTATTACTCTGAGAATCATTTTATCTCCTTTTATATAACACACTGAAAACATCTTGCAAATCATGCAATTGCAGAAATTTTCACAAAATGTTTAAACTTTCAGTTGTTTTTAAAGTTATTATTGTTTAAATAATTTAGTTATACTGAAAAAAATATGCTTATTTCAGCAGGTTTCAACAGAGTTCTATGCTATTATACTAGAATTTAGTTCTTTGTTTTTTTTTTTTGCTTGCATAAAATTAATTTAATACAAGGCTCAAAATTAACAGTGGTCCATTGGTCTGGGACCACAAAGATATTCAATAGACCAACAAAATATAAATCCTAGTTATCCACTGGACCAGTGAAACTTTTTTTTTTTCCCTCTAAAATTAACTATAAAAATCGCCATCACCAAAATATCGCCAAATATTGTACACTTACATATGTCACATAGTATGTGACATATTATGTATGTCACATATATTGTAACAATAGTAAGTGTATTTCATTATAATTGTCAATATCACCTATTCTCTGTAATTTTTCATTTAATTTCTATTTAATATATATATATTTTTTTTTTTACTTTTAATACTTAATGGTAAATATGTGACATTTAGTTTGTTTATTAAAGCGTGATTTCTTTTTAGTTCCCCATCATACTATAGGTATGGGGAACTTAGGTAATCATGAAAATTTTCGACCTCGGTTTTTTTACTTTTTTACGCGTTTTCAGGTGTGAGGAATCCGAAAATGACAAAATTTGTATGGTGTCTGTTAGTCTGTTAGTGTGTTAGTCCGTTAGTTTATTAGTCTTATCTCAAGAACAAATTGTCGCAGAGAGGTCAGATCAGTTTTAAAATATTACTTTTGACACTGGCAAGAACCCTATTCATTTGCAACATTTGAATTTAAAAACTTCGTAAGTTATTAGAAATTTACGATTTTTTTAACATGGGAGAATAGGACAAAAATTCACTTAAACGTGCATTAAATCAGGGATAAGAATTTTCAGACTTTTGTAGGAATTTCAGACTTTTCTTAATTTTTTTAAAACAATTTTCAGGTTTTTTGTTCCAAATATTCTTATTTTTGTTCAATTTTCTTTCTTTTGACTGTTTCTAAATAACTTATTTTCATATATTCTCCATTTTTGCTTATAGAAAGTATGATTTTGTGTATCTGTTTCTTCTTTCATTACTTAAATTAAATTATCTTTGAGTTTTGCTACTTTCAGACTTTTTGTCTATTTCCCACTCTCATCTCTGATTAAATGGAAACTTTTTATTGTAAAAATGTAAGACCAGTTTTAAAATATCAGTTTTGATGCCGGAATAAACATCAGTAACTATAAATATGCTACTTTGAAATTTTCGCAAGTTATTGGAAATTTACGAATTTCTTAACATGGCAGTATAGGGCACAATTTCACATAAACGTCAATTTTGAGAGAGATTTTCATTGTAAAGATGTCAGACTACTTTTGAAATATTATTTTGGACACTGGCATGAATATTAATGACTATGAATTTTCCAATATAAAAATTTCGTAAGTTATTAGGAATTTACGAATTTCTTAACATGGCAGAATAGAGCAAAATTTCACATAAACGTCAATCTTGAGGGATATTTTCATCGTAAAGATGTCAAACCACTTTTGAAATATTATTTAGGATACTAGCATGAATATCATAGACTATGATTTTTCCAATTTAAAAAATTCGTAAGTTATTTGGAATTTACGATTTACTTAACATGTCAGAATAAGGCAAAATTGAGCATAAACTTACATTTTGAGGATCATAAATACATTAGACAAATTCAAAATTACATTTATGATGTTTGTTTGAGCATGATTGAATACAAATATTCTAATTGGAAAATTTCATAAATTATTCATAATTTACGATTTTATCAACATAGCATAGCGAAATTGTAAATTTTTCATATAAATATGAATTTTGAGGATATTTGCATTGGAAATAGTAGCTTGGAAACTAAACAACGGAATTGACCCTGATAAATTAATAGATTAGAATAAGATAAATATATCAAAGTGAACGGTGGATAGCCTATTAGGCGGGGATTTTTTTCTGTCACTGTATCAAGCTTTAGTCAAATTCATTTTTTTAAACATGATTATAATATGTCTCTCACTAGAAATTTATGAAAACATAAATATGGTGGGGAACTGAGCAGAGTCCACCTATGCGAACTAGTTATTTATATAAGACTTCATTTGTAAATTTTTAATAATTTATATAAAATTATATTTGTCATGTAAATTTATTTTGTTTTGCAAATTTTTATTTATTTATTTATTTATTTATTTTTTTTTAAATACATGGGCGATTGGATCAGTGGAAGTATGTACTGACTAGTGGAGTCTTAAAATTACTAGTCCTACGAAGTGCGGACCAGTGACTTAATTTTCTTAATTTCTACCCCTGTCATATAGTGAATGCATAATTTTTCAGGACTGTAGACTTAAGAATGTTACTTTTTTTTACCATAATAATAATAAAAAAAAAAGCATGCTTATAAAATATAATTTTGGCAACTTCTAATTTTAGAATAATAATTATATAAATGATTTTATTAGTATAGTTAATTTTAAATATCCCTTTCAGAAATAATAATATGTAAATTGCTGTATCAAGAAAAAGGAGGACTAAAAATTAATAAAATAAAATTGGCTAAAAATTTTAAACAAATTCAGCTTTTACATGTTTCAATATCTGTGTTCTGACTCAGATATTTTATGAGTATTTTTATACAGTGAAATTCAAAATGAAATGTGGTATTTTAATTAGAATAAAGTGGAAAAACTAGAATAAAGTAAATTATAAACAAATACTTATCAGAACAAGTTTAAAGGAAAAGGCAACTCAAATATTTTTATTTCATAACATTTTAAGTTTTCTGTATTACTTCCTCGAGTCACACAGAGAGAGATAGTCCATTTCTTCCTGCATTTGTTTCAACATATGCATATTCATAGGTCCTTCAAGTTGCATGGCAGTGGTGGCACATACACTTGTCTTTCACCAAGCCCAACAAGGAAAAAATCATATGGAATAATGTCCAGTGATGTGGGGAGCCAAAAAATCATTCTGTTTGTCCTGGCATGGCCAGTCTGATAAGAAATCACAATGTTGAGGAATTCATGTTGCCCCAGTGTAGAGGCATTGAGAAAAGAATTTGTTATTAGGAATTTCCTTTCTTTTAAACGCATTCTGGCACGTCTCTGTTTAAAAATGAATATTTATTATAAGATACTGTATATCATTTTGAATAATCCTGTATTGTGTTAACATTTTAAATCAAACTACAGTATAAGTTCCTATTTATTACATAGGAAACCAATTATTTAGAATAATTAGGATAAGATGATTTTGGATATCTGACTGTTCATTGAAGCAACACCATTAGTCATTAAGAATTCTGGTTTTATCTCTGATTTATAATGAATATTTTTAAACAAAAATTTATTAATGTTTTAAATGAATTAAAGTCAGACTTTTAACTTTCAATTAATCTGATTTTTTATTTTATTTTAGTTTAAAAATCATTTTACATCAAGGTATGATTTTAATCAGTATTTTAAGTGTGTAAGAATCTCTTGAAGATTTAATAAGCATACATAAAAATTAAATTCTGTGCTCATTGAAATGGTTCAATGTCTGATTAACTAGTGATTAGGAAGTATCAAATTTCACTTGTTTCGAAGGAGTGAAGATATTGAAAATTATAGCTTTACAGGCTGATACCTTTTTTATTTCATAAAAAGTTCATGTTTGTGTTTATATTCATAAAAAGGGAAAAAAGAATATTCATAGACTTTGCAAGATTATAAAATTTTATTAATTTTATTTGTAAAAAATAATAATAATAATAATTGCAAGCAAATTTTTTGCAGTAAAACATTTACTCTTTAAATATCATTTTTTTTTTTTTTTTTTTTTTTTTTTGTTCTTCTTCTTTAAATCTAAATATAACTCCTGAATTTTATACCCAGCCATAATTTGTGGCTCATCTAAAAAATTTTTTTGATCATGCTTTTGATTAATTCCTGTGTCAGTTGAATTCCTCTTGTATTAGAAATTAATTCTATAATACATTAATTCAAGGTTTTTTTTTTTTTTCTTTCCCATAAGGCAAAAAATAAGAGAATAAAAAATTAAAATATATTAATCATTAAAAATATTTAGCTAAAGGGTTCTCCCTTTATGAAAGTCAAAAGTTTGTTGGTTGAAAACACTGTTTTGAGTAAATCATTCCACATTGTAGTATGCTTAAAAATAACCTGCTTTTAACAAGTTTACATTAAGTTAAATCTGGAAGCAGAATATTTTATACAATATAACGGGTGTACCAGAATAAAATAGACTATTACTATTTGTATGTATGCAGTGGCGTATGCAAGGGGGGGGGGTTAAACCCCCCCCCCCTTGACAAAATGTATGATAAGAAAAATTAGGCTGTTCCTTACATTTTTTTTCACATTTCAGGCAGAAAAAATGTATGGCAAGCGTAGAATGCTTTTTTCTATGAAGTGGTTTAAAATTATGACTAACTTTTTTTTTTCATTACTCTGCAATAAACACTCCTAAAAATAACTAAACCACTTCATTTGCGCGGCGCGAAACATGTTTCCCCTGAAAACAATTCTCTGAAAAGGATTTCACTTTTAAGTCCGGTTTCCACTACGGCTTTTTCGACGGCTTCTATTCAGAATCCTTTGATGTGGTCAGCCGGGCTCAAAACCCTCGAACGGCATTGGAAGACTCTGGTTCTAACCCCCATCTGAGATAATTGATGGGCCAGAGGCAGATATCTTTGTCAATTTTGTATGCTTTCCTTTGAAGTAACTGCGCAATCTGATAAAAAAAGGTTACAACTGATGACAAGACATTTGGCTTTTTGTGTGCGGAGCGTGATTAATGTTTTTTTGGACCTGGAAGCTCCAACTTTAGTGGAAACTGGCCTTTACGAGTTCATACTCAAGGACAAGAGGGGTCGACCATATGGGGAAGTAGTGACCTTGAAGGAGTGACCCAAACAATACCCCAACAGTAGAAGACATTTTAAATGAACTAGCGAAAACTTCTCGTCGATTAGACTTCGCTCTGTAAATAAGAAAATTCAATGAAATATTTTGCGTAACTATGTATTGAATTTTATGTTTTGTGTAGCAGTTTGTACAGGCTCTTAGTTATTCGTCGCTAATTAAAGATTTTTTAGTTTGATCTTCTAATTGGTGAGTTTGTTTTACTATTTTTCATTTTCTTACTCTTATTTTCGGAAAAAAATTATGATATTTTAAAAGATTGTTAAACTTAATTAAAAATAAACTTAATTAAACCTAATTAAACTTAAATAAACTTAATTAAACCTAATTAAACTTAATTAAAAATTCGGAAGGACGAACCCCCCCCCCCCCCCCCTTGGAAAAATCCTGGATACGCCACTGTATGTATGCATGGAAATTTTATGTTATATATAGACATATACGTTTTTTATAGATTCCCAATTACATTGGTAAAATCTGTGCAACAACTCAAAAGCAAAAATTACATTGCAACTACAGGATAGTATGAAAAGCAAAGAAGTACAAAAATTGGTACTTTCCAAGTTCAAAAGTGGAGAATCCAGAAGCAAAATATTTTGTCATTTGAAAGGATGTTATGGCTGGGTATTAAGTTGTGCCACTGTTTTTAAGTAGTGTAATATGGTTAGAAAGAGTGACAATATTAAAACATCTCAACCTCCAGACTGTCCACGCATTGTCCGCACCAAAAATCTGATTCAAAAAGTGAAGAGCCACTTGACACATAAGAAGAGCATATCCATAAGGAAACTTGCTAGGGAACTGAAAGTATCAAAACCATCTGTACAGCGAATACTTAAAAATGGCATTGGATTAAGACCTTATAAGAAACGAATACAACCTAAACTCATAGAAACACAAAAGCAGAAAAGAATCAAATTCGCTAATTGGGTGCGACACAATTTCAGAAAAGGTTAGACTAAGACAATTTTTTTTTTCTGGTGAAAAAAGGATTTAAATCCACTGGACTACTCGATTTAAGATGAATTTGTACAGCAGATGAACTGGGATAAAATAAAATGTTAAAAAATACTGATT
Organism: Salticus scenicus; assembly: GCA_963930645.1. Taxonomy (NCBI): domain Eukaryota; kingdom Metazoa; phylum Arthropoda; class Arachnida; order Araneae; family Salticidae; genus Salticus; species Salticus scenicus. The sequence goes on from OZ005649.1 coordinate 332,092,906, forward strand.
TCAGAACTAAAACGAGCTGTAAAGAAAGGACGTAATAATGGAAAGTTGTCTCAGTTGGACCAGACTCTTACATCGAATGGCAAACAGCAACGGGGATTATTTACATAAATTAATATGTTGCATTTTGTTTATTATTCTATCTATATTTTTTATGTGTAAAACCATGTTGGGTTTCACTTAAATAAATTAAGTTATTACATCAATTTATATCAGTCTATTTTATTCTGGTACACCCGTTATTTCTAAGACATTTTCTTAAGTTGATTGCACTTTCTATAGGTACAAAATAATAAACTACATTAAAAGTAATTTTATTATTATTCTTTTTTAAATTGATTTTATATATATATATAAATATTTAAATATATATATATATGCATGCATACTTTTTTTCAATATAATGTGTTTTTATTTTTTCAGGTTGAAGTCAAACCCTATGTTTTAGATGATCAGATGTGTGATGAATGTCAAGGTTCCCGGTGTGGAGGCAAATTTGCCCCCTTCTTTTGCGCCAATGTCACTTGCTTGCAATATTACTGTGAACATTGCTGGGCTGCCATACACTCACGTCCTGGACGTGAATTCCATAAACCACTGGTCAAGGAAGGTGCTGACCGACCTCGGGCAGTACCTTTCCGATGGTGTTAACTCACTCACACTGTACTCTATGTTGCTTCTTTCAGCTAAAATGATTTTTGTAATTATATTTTTTAGCTAGTGTCCATTTCTATGAGACATTTTTTCTTGACAGCTTCATATTAGACTATTTCAAGGTGGAATTTTTTTCCTATATGTTTACATTATTGGAAGTATTTATTTTGAGGCTGCAGCGCTGCTGTGTATGATTGAGTATATTTGGCCAGTGTATTCTCTAGGAAATATTTCACATTACATAGTTCCATACAGGAGCGTCTCTTGACCTATCATTTACGGGCTCATTAGTGGCACTGAGGCATGATTCTAGGAAAGTGAGCAATCAAAATTAACTTAATTGTTTTTTCTTATTATTTTCTTTTTTTAATAGTTTTTACTATTTTATCCTTGATTGTTATAGTTTTATTTATCTTTTTATTTAAATGAAATGTTGGTAACGTTTTTTTACCAATGACAAAAAGTTTTTTTCACATGGAATATTCCTTTTTTATAAGGGTGTGTGACTCTTTGATTGTTTATATTTTGTGCATTTTGTATGTGCTTTTTAATCTAGTTTAGTGTTGTTGGATAAATTCCAGTGTACTTTTTAAGTATTCTGTATGCAGTGTTTTTTACTTTGATATTTTAGAGAGTTTAAATTGTTGTTTTTAGCTTTTGTTGTTAACTATAGAGTAATTTACTTATTTTTATAAATATGAGTTGGAAAAAAAATGATATTTATTAAATTGTCAGCTCTTTGTGTGTTATTTATTTATTATAATTTTTGTTAATGTTATCTTTTATAAGATAGAATTAAAATAAATGAATATATTTTTTATCCAAAGAATTTATAAAATTTGTACAAATATAAAAAAGAGCAGGGGGAAATTTTGATAAGACATTTCTATGGAGGTTGTGTCTTGTGGCGCTCCTGGTTGTATTGTAATATTCTCCCCCTCCCCTTCCTTTTCCCTAATAGCTGCCTTAGAAATTTGGATCTGATTAATGGTTTAGCTAGTCCCATTTTAGAACTAGTTTCAAAATCCAGATTTCTCATCCTATCTGAGCAATAATTAAAGCCTTACCATTTAGATACGTTTTTAAAAATATGTATATTTAACAGTCATTTTTCAGAATTCTCAATATTTTATTGATTCATCTTTTTTTATGATGCCAAATTCTTGTAAGAATTCATGCTAAATCCAGTTTTTCAAAAAAAGATTTTATTTTATTGTTTTGAATATTTTTTTTCTAGAGTTTCTTTTGTTCAAATTGGGATACGGGTGTTGGCAGCAAAACTTAGTCTTTCAAATCTTTTATAAAAGAAAATATAGTCATTATTTAGAAACATATTTATTTTTCTCGTGTTGTATGTGTCTAAAAGCATTGCCGAAAAAAAATGCTTTTTGCTTTACCAAAGAAAAATCCACGATTGAAATATTTTATGTATACAGCTTTCCTTGGGCAAATATATGTGCATTACACAGTATACTTAAAATATTTTTTAGATATATGTGTTGGTAAATGTGTACATAAAATGATAAGATGGCTTAGTGGTATGATGTCCGGTGACAATTCTATGTGTATGACATTATACCTTGCAACTGACATTTTGACAGTTTCTGTGAGATATTTAATATATAGATTTTGTAAATTACTGTTGTTGTTATTAGAACTCTTGCTGTGTATATTAATATGCAGTGTTGTAATTACTTGTAAAACATTTTTATAATATTTTTGATTTTGTTATATTTGTAGAAAGCTTTCACTTTTTATATGTGTACTATATTATATGGCAGTTTTCTAGTCCCAAGTATACTGTGAAATGCACTTTTCAGCCCTTAAAATTGATGTATCTAAAAAAAGAAAGAAAAGTAATAAATTTATTTATTTTCTCTATAAAAAAAAATGTCAGTGTGATAATATTAAATTATTATATATTTTAATGCATAGTACACACATGTGTTCAAAAAAGAAAGAAATTCTAAATACTATGACTTTGAGTTTTGGTGTAATGTTTACTGGACACTATAATTGGTATTACTTGCTGATTCTGTCACCATATCTCAGTTTTCCTCCCAGTTTCCTCCAGCAGTATGCCAAAACATTTCAGTCGCTGTTAGCTATTTTACATTACGATGTGGTGTAAACTGTTGTGCAATTCAGTGTTCAGCTGTGATTTGTGACATGTAGCTTTATAGTTCACAATTTATGCTTGAATCTTGATAAATTTGAACTTTGTTTATGGATTCTATAGAAGTGAGATAGATGATATTTATTATTTATTTTTTTCTTGTAAGAAATTTGTTGAAGAAGTTTTTCTTTTTTATATACCACAGGTATGAAAGTCATAGTGTATTTTTAATATATTCCTTGATGTACATATTTTGAACCAAAGCAAATTTTTTGTCAGTGTTATCCCTCATCAGTTTTATATGGGTTAGGGACAATCAGATTTAAAATGTTGTTTGAGTGGATATCTAGTCAAAAATACATGCTAAAGGATATTTTTCCAATTATATTAATGTTTCAGATATTTAAATTTCTGGAGTGAAAAAAAAAAAAAAAAAAAGAATTTTCTCAAAATTTCAAATTGAATGTGGATTTTTCTAGTATTCTGAGAGAGTACTGATGCTTATTATTTTTTAAAAAATCTGTAAATAATTATATATACATATAAATATATATAAATATATGTCTTCTTCTAATGAATGGCTTTGAAAATTATTACTATGGTAAAAATTTAACATATTCGTTTTTGAGACAATTATTGTCTACAAAAATTATATTTTGTGAAAAAGAAAAATTCAGAGGTGTCAATAACATATTTATTGCTACCCAAAAATTTATTATATTTTTCTTTATGAAAAAAAAATCTCTGTCATAGTAGTGCTTAGAGTTTTAATCCTGTTGATAATTTTAATACCAGATCGATTTTACATTTTTACTATGTAAAATCTAGTGATTAGTACAGTTTTCATTTCTTTTCAAATATGCCTAGTTATGTATTTCTCAAGTACATTAATATTTTAATTCATCTTAGTCTTAGCACATGATGTTAAACTTCTAGGGAAATATTTTTTGATTAGAAATATTCCTATTTGAAAGCATTATAAAAAACAACAACAACAGTTGCTTTCATCCCTTTCTTGTAATTTTTCATAGCAATTCCAGAATTTTAGTATTGAATTTGAAGTTAAGTCATAGAGACGTAGATGGTTAGTTTTGAATTAGATGTGCTTTTATCTCCAAAGTATCACTTGTAAGATATTTGAGCTTTAAGTAAATATTTTAACTATTAATAATGCAGATTGCTCAGAAAAACATTTTGTCATAGTTAAAACTCAATTTTTAGATGTTGCATAGATATTTATTCTTCTAAATTTTATTGCTACAAGAAAGTAAGGAAGAATCAATTTTAAACACAAATATTCTTCTGGGAGTTTCAAATTTTACTCTTCTATATAACATTCAGCATGTTTTGAGACATCTTTGAGCAGTACATTATTATGGCATTGAGCTACATGAAGTGAAAAATTCCATATTTTTTTGGAATATAGGCCTAACTACTTTTTTAAATTAGTAAAATTTTCTTTTGTATCTTCCCAAGTAAAAAACCATCCAAATTTTGTAAAATTGCAATACTTGCATCATATTTCCTTAAAAGCAAACTTGATTTTTTTAAAGTGTTCTGTTCATTTGTTTTTCACGAGAATGTTTGAAAATTAACTATGCATATGAATATTTTTGTTTTATCCCATTGGCAAGAAATTTGGGATTGATCTTTAATAGCTTTATGACAAATATTACAGTGTTGAATTTCGATAAAATTTTACACAGAATTAATGCAAATTCTAATAATATATAGTCTTTATTGTTTTCTTCGAATCTTTTCACTCCGTCTTCTAACAAAATGACTGGAACTGGTAATATGTGTTATATTAAAGAGCAACAAAGAAAAACATAACAGAAAAAATAATTTTATTTAATTCTTGGTAACAGGCTTTGGGTAAGATAAAATATGGAATAAATTACAATAATTACTTTTAATTAAATAAATTACTCTTAATTTGAATATTTGTATTTTTCCCACTTAAAAAGATTATAAGATTCAGCAACATAATTAAACAGTAAACTATATTTATATTTCTTTTTTTAATATGGTTTGAAGTTTCAAATAAAAGAAGCTTCTTGCTATTTTGATAAGTTTAATATTAAAAAAAAAAAAAGAAAGAAAGAAACAATGCTTTCTGTATTAGTTTTTAGTCACATTGCAGGTGTAAACTTGCCAAAATAAGCACAAGTGTTTTTGGAGTGACAGAATAATACAAAAGTACTTATAAATATTATCTTGAAGTGTGATGACTTCTTTTAAATTTATTAATGAGTAAATATATATATTCAATTTTAAGAAAAGAAATCAGTTAAAAATTTTGTCATTTTAATATTGGTACTAATACATGTATGTATGATAATTTCAAAAGTGAAAACTACCACATTGATACATGTATATAAATGTATAGTTGTTGACTTAAAAAAAATAGACTAGAATAGAGTAAATAATGTTAACTAGTTTCACATTATACTTATTGTTTAAACTTTTGGGCTATCATTCATTCTCTTGAAAAATTTTGAACTAATTTAAAAACTATGCCATTAAAAATTTTTCATGTGACATTTGAAAGTTTTATTTTTATACAACATGATGTGTTGGTATACGTGTATACATACGTGATTACACTAGGTATGTGCAGTTAATATTTCTGTTTCATTCAAGAATGATAAATTCCAAATGAAAATAAAATTATCAGTGTTTATTTTTTTATGCAAAATCTCTTGAATATTACAGTTTTAGCATAGGTACATGTAGAGTCTATCTGTAACTATTCATTAAACATACTAAAGTTTTGCATTTAAGGGATGCCTATTCTGACCAATAGTTATCTAACCATGTTATTCTAAGAAAAAAATTTCTTTATAAAATTAGTCATTACTTAATGTATTCTTTTAAATTCTGTTTTCAAATTAAGGAAATTCAAATCCATTAGATCAGGTCTTGTTTTTAAGTTTTCTTTTTCTACATTTCATCTTAGAGTTAAAAAATGCACTTAATTCATTTTTTGCATCTTTTAGCACCAAAATAAAATATTAAAATTTTAAAAATAATTTTTTGGATAACAATATGAAAAAATATAATAGTTGTATATTTACTGTATGTGAAAACAGAATTAAGAAAAAACACATTAGTTATGAATAATTCTATAAGCACATTTCTATATAGAATAACATAGGATTTGATTGTCAGCGAAGATAGGTATTGCGTCCTCTTAAAAAATAAGCTATTCTCCTCAAGATGATTCATCTGATTAATGCATCGTTAGTTAGTTATCAGCCATGGCCTATAAATCAAAAAATATGGCAACACTTTTAAATTAGTCATATCAAACTTTCATTCCAGATTTCATACACAATGTGTTTAGACATTCACTTAAGATAATAAATTCATTTTGCTTTAATAAGGAATCTGTTTATTGAGCTCATTGAAAGTGGCATAAGCTGATTTAAAATAATTTTTATTCTCTGTGAAAGGGTCATCTGTAAATTGCATTTGTTAAAAATAGTAAATGTGTTTTTTAAGTGATATAAAAAAAAAAAAAAAAAAGTGCAGACATTATATATTTTCTGATATGGTATACATGTGTGTGTTTATTTATTATAAGATTAAATGAGATAATATCTGTGCTTATGTGTTGTTGAAATTTATTTTTTTGATATGAACTACTGTGAAAAAGAAATCTATTTATTATGTCTATTGAAGTGTATATTAACATATTTACACAGTTGATGTATGTAGATGTTTCTCTTGCTGCCACAGAGTTGTTATTTTTTATTCTATTTTTGTCTCTGAGATGTACAAAGTATATTTATATGCTGGGAAAGTGTCAATGTGCAATAAAATGACAATTAAAAAAGAAAAAAAAAAATACTGAGACCTTATTTTTTGTCTAAAGGTCTTTATTTTAGATTTTTCTATAGAATCTTTTTGTATCTAAAAATAAGTTATTGCTTTGTGGTAACATTTGTTTTTGACAGATGACCCTTAACATCAAGGAATGCTAGATTTAGCTTTTTGAAGATGCAGATTTATCTAAAGCACTTCAAACAAAGAAATTTGTGCTAAAGTAGCATTTAATATGAATATCAAAATGTCTAGAAATGTTCAACAACTGTCATTTTTGTTGGCTACCTAGACTGGAATTTCAATGCTAGTATGTTTCTATGGTTTTTATGAATGTTTTGATGTGTGTGCATTTGTTGTTTTTAGCCATGACTAAGTCTTCAAAAAAGAAAAATTCTTTTTTATTGCTCTTATGTTTTTAATTCAGTAGAGAAAAAGGAAAAAAATAAAAAACTGATAAGTGAGAGCTTTTTAAAATGTTTTATTATTATATTAGAGAGTAATACACCAGAATAATTAATATATCTTTTAATAAACCTTTGTAAATTAATGTTACATTTTCTCAAGATTTATAATGTTTCACATTTTGTATTTTTCTGACCATGTAGTGATTTTTCTCTAAATATGCGTCTGTGTGTGAGCCTAGTATGATAAGAACCAGCTAGAGCACCTCTCTATATCGTTGTGGGGATAAATTTTATATTTGTGATTGGTGCTATGTGTGCTTTTATTTTCTGTAGTTTGTGGCTTCCTTTTTTGCCGAAGCACCCTTATTCACAGAAAATATTTTGATAGTTTGGGTTGGCTTTTTCAGAGTCTGGATATAGAGAGTGAATGAGAAGTGTTCGGCAAAAAGATGAAGGTGTATATAGACAGCCATAACCCAGTGAAAAACAGTGTTTCTCAAATTATACTTAAAAGATCTGATTAAATGATTTCTGAAAAAAGTTGGATCTGATTATTAATTATTAAAATAGGCATTGGTAAACAAATTTAAAACCAATACATACTGTATCTAGTGAAATTATGTATATTAAAAGGAGACTTGGCACATGATGACAACATAAAGCGAAAGGGGAAAAAAATTTCAATATATAGAATTTTAAAAAAAGAATGTGAAAATGTTGACAGCTGTTTCAGTAGCAAAGTGCATACCATCATCAGTGCCTGATGATGCATCTCTATGCACTGATGACAATAAGCATAATGCTATTGAAATAGCTGTCTACATTTTCACTTTTGAATTTTTTGGCATTCTGCATGTTGAAGGCCTTTCCTTTTTGTTTATATACTATTGCTAGTATTAAATAGAAATTAATGTTAAATAGTTTATAACAAAATTCTTTATAAGTTGTTAAGCTTTTATTATTGTTTGTATTCATAAGCAAAAACATATCTTTTTTTAATTAAATTTATTTATTATATTAAAGATAAATTTGTATATAAATTATTTTTAAAATTATTTAACATTAAGTTTTTGGTTTAATGCTTTTACTTTAGATATTGCATCATCTTTTAAACTTGTTATTTGATGCGTTTTTAAATTCTTATTGCTTTTTTTATTTCATTTCATCAAATTTTCAAACTCCGTCTCCTAGATTTTGTTATTGGAATATCCGTTGTCTTTCCCCAGTCAATTTATTTGCTATTTTATGACCATAGAAAACTTATAAGTTAAAAAGTATATTTATTTAAGGCCATAATAATTTTTTTCCTAAAGTAAAAAAAAAAAAAAAAAAAAATATTTAAATTATAAAAAGTCTTTGGTTTGCTTATTTTTCGTTATAGTATTTAAAAGTCAATAAAAATGTGTTTAGGTAATGCTAAAGTAATGCATTTTTTTAATGTTTTATTTTGTTCATTTATACGTTTATTTATTTTGGTTTTGTTATATGTATATAGAAGTATATATAATTCAGATTGATTGTTAATTTCTAACTTTGTTCAAAATACCTTAAAGCATAGAGCTTTATATATATATTTAAATGACAACTATTTTCTCTTAATTAGTCTTGTCATTAAACCTGGATTTAACAAAATATCCATGTACTCCTCATATTATATTATTTAGTTTTTATGTATGCAATAAATTCAACTTTATATATATGAAGTATCCAAAACAAAAACAGCACTTGCTCAAGCATTCAGATATAATATTGGACTAATCCTGTTTTTGTTTTGATCCTTCATGTGCGTTAAATTGTTTTTGAAATTTTAAGGTACTTATTTAGAACTTTATTTTTATTTTTCATTTTAAATTTTATTGAGTTATCAAGTAAAAAATTCAAAAAATTTTAACCTTTTTTATGTGTAAATAGTGTAGTTTGTGGACTATTTATTTATTTCCATCATCAATAATATGCTTGACCAGACTTTCAAACTGTTGCTTATAACTTACATATATTTCATTCATTAACCTATTGGCCATTGTTTTTGCATATGTCTATTTACTGGGCTATTGTTTTTTCCGTGAGTACATAATTCTCAGCTTTTTTTTAGTATGAAGGTCATACAGGATTCTCAAAAAGATTGAAACATGCATGGGTAATGTACACTGCAAAAGCAGTCAAAATAAGGTAATAAGATTACTTTAATAAAATTTTCTTTGTGTGTTTTTTTTTTTTTTTTTTTTTTTTTTTTTTATGTTTATACGACATTTTTAAACAAATTTGGTCAGTTAGAAAACTTTTAATTGTAACACAAGAACATCATAACAAAAAAACCACATACTTGTATCTTTAAAATTGAATGAGTTATACTTAATTGTAATTTGAGTGCTGTGCATAGAGATCTTATTACAAAATAGATATTCAAAATCTGTGGCATATTATAAAAAATAAAATATATAATACATTAAAACTGTTTTTACATGTTTAATATAAGTTCTTGATAAATATATGCCAGATGTAATTTATTTTAAAACTTATTAGAATGTTATTTTCAAAAAATATATTTAGTTAAATAATAGAGGAATTTTTTTTCCCTTCATTTAACTGTAATTTAGGTATTTCAAGCATTTTCATTTAACTAAATTTTAATTCTATTTACTTTTTTTTAAAACATTCTCCACTTATTACTTATTTCTAATGGATAAAAAATTAAAGTGTATTTCATCATTTATGGGACATGCTGTATAATAACCATAACACATGAGAGATTTCACTCAGGTTTGTACTAAGCACAACATGATGAACTTTTCCGGGAGATAGTCAAGAGTTGATTACTTGCTAACCTTGGATCATCCCAGTATGCTCCCTCCCAGCACACTTATCCATAGTACATCCTGGGGATGACCATTGGATGTACTTTCATCCATAGGATATCCTGGGGACGTCTTGTGGATGATATGTGCTGTTAGGGCTGCTGTGTTGTGTTTAGCAAAGTGTTGCGTAAAAATCTCTTGTGTGATATGGCCATAATAATTATCTGAAATAAGCATTGATTTAGTACATTGAAGACCATACATTATAATTAACTAACATTATAATTTTATCCACATTATAATTTTGTAGTGGTCAAAAGGTTAAAAGAAATATATATATTTTTTTAAATGTCTGTGTAATGTAGAACTCTACCATTAATTTCTGAGTATGCCATTGTTTTAATAAAACAAATCAATTATTTTAAATGCTCCTACATACAAAATAATCTATTCATTCATTGCTTTGGCCAGGCTTGGAAACTAAAAGTTAATTTTTTTTTAATATTTGATTTTGAAGCTAGAAAGTGCAAAAAAGTGCGTTTAGTTCATTTTTCATATTTTTTAACTCCAAGACGAAATGGTTTGGAACAAAATTTTAAAAATAATTTTTTTGAAAAACAAGAATAAATTCAATGGGAGATTATAAATTTTATGGATGTGCAAACTCAAAAAAAAAAAAAAAAAAGAAAGAAAGAAAGAAAAGAAAAATGATGATAATTATTATAACAAACTCTTCCATATAATAACATGAGCTTTAACTGCAGGCAATGATAGGTAGAAAATCAACTTAAAATAGTTCTTTATTTCCCTACACAAAATTGAATAGATATAAAAGAAGTTGCTGAAAATTTAGTTGATTTTTTTTTTTTTTTTAAGTATTTTATATTGTTTTAAACTAAAAGTGCAATGAAAATTTTGAGAAACACTGTGACAGGCTGTAAGTACTTGATTTCATTATAAATAGACTTGGAAAAGCTCCAAGGATAATTTTTGTTTGCTCTTTTCTCATTTCATTTTTCCATAAACAAGATTATAGAAGGGGGAGAGAAATTTGAGTGGGGGCACTCTAATATGTCCCACTTCTTATATGTGTTCCTTCATAATTTTTGTATTTGTAATCACTTTGAAAGATTTACCAAGAGGGAGTCATTGGAATAAGAAAAATGTAATGTAATTAGCTCACTCCCCCTTGAGATATTTTTTTCGATGTTTGTGAAAAGTTGAAAGTTAGTTTTTAATTTTAATAACTTATTTATAACTGCCATATCTAGTTTTTTAATACAAAAAAGAATTTTTACCAGTATTATTTTTTGTAGGAAAAAAAAGAAGATCCAACGTTTCCAAAATGTTGGACTTCGTAAAAAAATAAAAAAATGCTGTTTTTAACTATGTAAAATGGTTTATCTGCATCCCTTTGATGCTACTTTTTTTCAGAATATTTTTGTTACTGTTAATCATGCTTTTGGCAAAGTGTGGTGGTGTTATGGCAAGAGTGGTATCACAAATTGTGGAAAGCATAACAAAGGCAAGAAAAAAAAATTAATAGTCAAAAAAAAAAAAAAAAAAAAAAAAAATTTTTTAAGGGTAAAATTGTCTCTGTTTATTTAAATAAGGAGCCCACCGAAGTTCTAATTATTTATATCCTGTTTTTAGCCTGTGATAATTTCCTTCTTTTTTGTTGTGTTGTCACTGTTGCATTCTACCTCTGTAATGTGGAAACTAATATACTAGTCGTAACTATATTTTAGTCTATAGCTGATATATTTTTTAAAAATTTATTTGCTGAATTTTTTTAAGTATTTTTCTATTGAAAAATGTATTCTTTAAAAATATTATCGTTCACACTTACCAAAGAAAAGAAGAAGAAAAAACAGTAGATAGTGCCAAAAAAAAAAAAAGAAAAAGAAAAACGTAAAAAAATATTTTTGTAAAGTTATTTTATAAATAATTTATTCTTATTTAATATTAATGTTTTAATTTTTATTTCTTAGATAATATATAGAAGTAATATATACATTTTTTATTGGTTTGATTGGAAGATAAATAAGCATATAAAAGCCTTACTGAACAATATTTATTCTTAGATTGTATATTTTGTTATTTTTTAAATATTTATATTTATATTTATTTATTTATTTATAAAGAATATTATATTCAGTTTCTTTTATGGATATTTATATTTGTTATTTTGTTTTAATGATTTTTATACAGAGATTCTGTAAATTAAACACATATTGTTCCTAACTGTTGTTTTTATTTTTACATTTTTATTATTTATTTTATTCATAGTTTTTAAAGATAGTTTAAACACATGTTACATCTAATGTATCCATGTATTTTGTGATTCGTATGCCTTCATAAAAAATCAATTGTATTCTTACAAAGAAATATAAAACGTATGATATATAAAAGCTTTGATAATGATTTAACTGTGTCCTTGATTCAGATATCTTCCCCCATAAACTTACCAAAATTGAATTAATTTCTAGTTCTTTATTTCAAATTGAATTATGATTTTTTTTCTCTGATACACAAACTTTAATTGCAAATTATTTCATCAGCTTATGGTTTTACTTTACAAAAAAGTAAACCATGAAGTGAATATCTAAATTTAAAACATTTTAAAACATACAACCTTAATTCTTCATGTCAACCTGCCGACTAGTTTCACATGGGGCACCCCAGCTTGTTCTCCGGCAATATGGTGTTCGAAGTTCGACAAAACGGATGTTTCACTCCATCTTCTTCTCTTTTAAAGACTCGGTGCCACTGCTGGTCGAATACTGCCCCATCGTTGCCATTGCAATTATTAAAATTCTGTTGAAATACTGTCTAATTTTAATAATTACAATAGCAACGATGGGGCACTACTCGACCGGCAGTGGCGAGAAGGTCTTTAAAAGAGAAGAAGATGGAGTGAAACGTCCGTTTCGTCGAACTTCGAACACCGTATCGCTGGAGAACAAGCTGGGGAGCCCCATGCGAAACTAGTCGGCAAGTTGACATGAAGAATTAAGGTTGTATGTTTTAAATTTAAACTTATGGTTTTATTTAAAATTTTAATTTTGCTTCTGGTGTCTAAAATACAGGTTTACTAGTTATACACTAGTTTAAAAAAGGGGGCATTTCTTAATTATTCAGAGCAAAGAAAAAAAAAATATGTATTTAATATTTATCATTATGAATAAAAAGAATCAGTGTATTAAAGCTTTCATAAATGTGATAATTAAGATTGAATGTATTACCATAATTAAACACTGTTAAAATTTTTGGTATCTGGCTAAATCAAAATTTGATACTATAGTAACTGCAACCATAAATGGTGAAATTGTAAAGTTTCACCATTTTATGATTGCAGCTAATGTAATAACATGTTTTGGTTCAACTAAGCATTCAATTTTTAACAGCATACGTTAAATTGCTTTTTACTTCAACAAATATTTTTATAAAAATTAGTTTTTTTCTAGTCAATGTAATAGTTTGTGTATCATGTTTTAAAATTACTAACTAGGAGCATATTATCTTTACCCTTTATATCAAACTGCACTAAAACTATTAAATAATAATAAAATAAAATTTTACTGTTTAAAGAAGGAAGGGAAAAAAAAAACAGAAAATTTGTTTTAGATACTGATTTACAAACAAAATCATTGTTAATTTAGCATTTATTAAATTTGTTTTAGCAAAAAAAAAAAAAAAAATTATAATATTTACATTTGAAAAAATAAATAAATAAATAAACATTAATGACCTTTAATGGGTTTTAAATTTTGCTCCATTGAGGATGTGTTTTTAATTTAGATAATATTATACATAATAATAATGCTTTTATTTTCATTTGCCGTTATTAATTTTATAAAATTTGTACGAAAATTCTTCGGCATAACAGTAAGATAATAAATAATTATTTAGCTGCAAAATTACATTAATTTTGAAATAAAACATAATTTTAGAGACCTGTTAAATAGCTTTTATGACAAAATAATTTTCCTGTTTCTAGCATTAGAACTTTTGATTTAAATTGCCTTTGTTATGAGTTCTTTCACTCTTTACTAAGCTTGTCATTTGAATGTGTAAAGTAAGTTTGAAGAATTTCTTAAGTACATTATATTTGTTGCTGATATTCAAACTAAATTGTTGCTGGTTGTGTGAAGATTGAGTAAATAATCACATTTTGTTTAAAGCAATTTTTCAATTGTAAAATACAGTTTTTTAAAATGTTTTAATTTATTTGAAGTTTTTTGTACTTCTGTGTTTTTTGCCAATATGAGGCAAATTAGTTTCAAGATTTTTCATGTTTGTATTATTAATATTTAATATCACTCGACTACATGTCTTTTCATGATCTTTGTGTAACAGGTTCTTTCTGGTAGTTCTAATAAAAGCACAGCAAAACTTTCAATGTGTTGATTTCATTTTTTCATGCTCACCAAAACCAAGAAATTTGTATATTCTCTATTATTCTTTTTATTTTTCTTTAGTATTAATTTTTCCCTAGTAATCTTTTAAGTGTATAATTATTTAGAAATTGTAATCAATTATTTTAAATTTAAAAATAGTTCTTTTTTATTCATGACACATTTTTGTTTGTCTTCAGTTTTAAAGATAATTTTTTGTGACTTGAAAAACTTTTAATGCTTGTGTGCAAGCATTAAAGGGAAAAACAATATTTAATTTTCATTTTTACTTCATTATACAAAGTATAAGGATGTACTGTAATCTCAATTCGCAAAATTGATTTTGTATCTCGCATAGCTCAGAAACAAATATTCGTAGAATGTTGCAAATTTATGTGTTTGACTGTCATGACATCCAGTTGTACACCTCCAACTTTGGTCTTGACACAAACTCCTGTTTTAGAGATATCTGTGATTTTACACAATTATTCTTGATGTCTGTATGTAAGTGTGTGTATCTCACATAACTCAAAAACGGTTGGACGTAGGATGTTGAAAATTGGTATATACATTTGCTATCAATTCTGTGATTTTTCATTTTGGTGATATTTACGAAAATTATATTCATAATGATCAAAAATACGAAGGTTTTGGCCATTATAAAGGGTGATCAATTTAAAAGAGTACCTTTGGGTTTTTCTTATAACCCTTAAATCTGACGGATGTGGCAACATTGAAGTATGGTTGTTTGAACCTTGTTTAAGTTTGGGAGGCAATTTCTAACACTGTTGGACTGTTACAACTTTATTTGTGAGGTAAAACAGAAATGGAGACACACAATTTGTTTAATCCTGTAATAATTTTGTTTTTGAAAAACATAATTTTAATTCATTTTTTTTACATTATCATTCCTCACAGAAAATGTTCGCCACCATTTTGAATGCAAACATGAACACGTCGAACCAGGTTTTTGACACACTTCGCAGCATTGTTGGTGTTATTAACAAGATTTCTTCGGTTATGATCTGTTTTAATTCTGTCATCGATGTTTGCAGGACTTCTCTGGAAAAGCCTATGAAATGATAATGTAAATGTAATGTAGTAATGATAATGTAAAAAATTTTTATTAAATTTTGTTTTTTATAAATAAAATTATTACAGGATTTAAAAAATTGTGCGTCTCCATTTCTGTTTTACATCACAAATAAAGTTGTAACAGTCCAACAGTGTTGGAAATTGTCTCCCACACTTAAACAAGGTTCGAACAATTATAGTTCAGTGTTAGAATAGTTGCCACATCCATCATATTTAAGGGTAATAAGAAAAACCAACAGGTACTCTTTTAAATTGATCACCCTGTATATGACCTACCATCATAGAAATTTCAAAAGAAGCTAATGATAGAGCCCGTGTAATGATATTGTTATGAAAGTTATCAACATTTTTGCATAAAGAAAGTAATTTGTAAAGACATAAGCAGGTTCTAGTCGACAAATGCACAAGGAACATTCAGTCCTTAAAAAGAGCCTGATATTGTTATGAAAGCTGTCAACATTTTTGCATGTAGAAAGTAATTCTTAACACGTTAATCGCCATGTCAGTCATATGTGTCTGACTGATTTTTAACACGCATTTTTAACTCAGACTCAGAAACCTTTGGACAGTCCCTACCTGCCTGGACACGGCCAAGCTTTTGGGTTGGATGCTTAAACGCATTTTTAACTAGGAAATAACCCTAAAAGGAATATGATATACGCCGAGTAATTATTAACACGTTAATCGCCATGTCAGTCATATGTGCCTGACGCATTTTTAACACGCATTTTTAACTAAATTGTCTAATAAAGTTACCATGGCCCATGTGAAAATTTTTCTGATATTATCGTGGCGATTAACGTGTTAAACACATAACAAGTTCTAGTTGACAAACGCATTTTATTTAATGAATATTCAGCCCATAGATAAAGTGTGCAGTGATATTTTTATGAAAGTTGTCTATATTTTTGTGTGTAGAAAGTAATTCTTTAAGATATAAGCAGGTTTTAGTTGGTAAATGCACTTTATTTAATGAATTTTCAGGAAACAGTTGAATAAAACTCTTTTTTGTGTCACAAAAATCAGTGAACAATGAATATTCTCGAAACAATCCAATGAAATAGTCATTCTTACTACAGAAATCAAATAAGCATTGTTAAATACACTACAAAGCAGAAATTTCGATAATTCAGAGGCAACCGAAAATTTCAAAGTCTGAATAGAATTTTAATTTATCAAGAGTATTGTTAGTGGTTTATAGAATTTCCGATGTAATTCTGTGCTAGAAACCAATGAATCATTCCAGAAAATTCCAAAACTCGACTCCTATTGAAGTTAGAATTTCCAAACTTTGGGAAATCTGAACTTCCACTTTTCATCCCATTTGATGCTAAGTCAACATCCACCTTCGTTTAAAATGAAAATGTTAGCTGGTGTGAAGTAGATCCAAGACTTATAAACACTAGCTAAGCAACATTGAAAGTTAATTTAAAAAGTCCTAGAAAAAAGTGAAAGCTAGAATAAGTAAATATGCTGAAAAATAAATATGTAAAAGTGTATAAATGATGACCATAGAAGTTTTAAATTTAATTTATATTTTGTTTGAAACTATAAATTCAACATAAATTTTCTTTTAAAACATAACTTAAAAACAATAAGACAATTTAAGTAGATAAAATTTTCATGAACATATAAAAGATTAACATAATAAACATACCAAGGATAATATTATAGTTTAGATTTAACTATATCCCTGGCGAGTTTCACTGAGGATATTTTTCATATCTATACTTTGAGTGGTTTAATTACAAAACATTATTCCAGTGTTCTCAACACAAAGCTAGTTCAGAAATAATGACCATTTTCTAAAAAAGGGACTTTTTAGTGACCAATTTTTTTAGTATATGACCAAAATAGCAGTCTTATTTGCATATTGACATGGTTGCTTTGGGGTACAATTTAAATTAGTATACAATAACTTTTTTCTGTATTATTCAAATGCATAAATTTGTTAGAAAACTTTAATGGAAGATAGTATTGCAGGAATATTCAGATTTTTCATAAGAATTCATTTTCTTTATATAATCTAGATGTAGATACTCTTGCTTTAATTCTTGACCCAAAATTTTTAATTCAGTTTGCCACAATTTATGTGCCACCTTTCAAATGATATGCACAAAAATAAAAATATTATACGCATCTTAGATATTAAGTTTCTTGCCATTGCATTTACTAGATACCGTTCATGAAAAATGATAGTTGAAAAATTGTTTTCAAAAAATGCTGTGTGGCATTAGTGGGCAGTCTCTGAAGTGATATGAGCCAAAATATAGTCAGCATAAACTTTCAGAACAAACATTTTATTTATAAAATTCAGTATTATGCTATGCCTTTGAAGTTGCAACACAGCTATCAAGCACAATGTGAAACAATGTCTCTGAACACCACCACTTGTTAGCTGATATACAACCAAATTGAACTATTACAATTATTCATAATAACTATGTCATATATCAGGTTTCATGCTTTTATACATTATGAAGCATGAGATATAGAATTTTTTGTAAATAGAGAAAAGTGCAGCACAGCAATGTTGAATGATATATGCCAAAATTGAATCAGCATAATTTCTTATAACGACCAACTTTGGTGCTTTCATAAAATACATTATACAAGCTCAGATACAACTACCTCTTGTCAGACGATATATTTCAAATATAAACATAGGTTATCATAGTTGTTATCTCATATATCAAATTTTGTGAACTTACAGAAACTGAGATAGATACGTCATTCCCATAAAAGGAGAAAAATTGTATCATAAAAGCATTAACTATTGGGTCTATATATGCAAAAATCTAATCTGCACTTTTAAATACAAATATAAAATTTCATATAATTATGTTTGTTTATTACTGAAATATAGTATCCAAAATATTTGGATAAAATATACATAGAGGCTTACAGACATTTTCTAAAAATGGTCAAATCATGCCCAGGTCACCTCAAAATTTTAGTAAATCAGACAGAAACAATGTCAAAAATTATCATTAATATTTTTTTCTAATAGATAGGAAAATGTAATACATTTATTTGTTATAATATTAATAATATTAATTCATTACAAGTACTATCCATTGATCAATTAGTCTATATTCATTAGAATTATATCCATTTTATTAGGTATATCAATGAATTTGCATATAGAACAGCATTTTTCGATATCAGGAATATCACAAATGTAGACTATATTTATAGATTTGAAAAAAAAAAAAAAAAAAAAGGATTTGCATGTGCTAAGGAGAAACAATAATTTTCAAAGAGCAATAATGTTCTAAACATTATCAAATAAACTTAATCAAACTCTCTTAAAATTTTTATTTAATATTCAGCAAATTAATTTCTGCTAAATATTCATTGGAGTTTTCGGCTTCCTTTTAAAAAAAATTGTTGAAGATATAGATTTTTCTTTTTCTAAATCTCTCTTTTTTTTCTGTTGTGATTTTTGTTTTTGTGGTGGGGGGGGGGGGGTGGTTGGTTGACTAACTTATGCTAAATATTAAAATTTTAACATCAAAAAAGGAAAAAGTCTCAGTTAATATGCCTTTGAAAATACGAAATATGCATGTAATTTATATGAAAATTTTAAAAAGTGAATATTTTTGGAAAAAATATATATATATATAAATGTAATGATCAAGAATTTAAAAAAAAAAAAAAAAAAAGAGAGAGGACTTTCAGTTGAAAGAGTAACCACTGAGAACCTGAACATTCTAATTTGATTTATCATTATTCACTCGGTCATTTTATGGGTTCTTGTTTCTTTTCATTTGTAAGAAGCTTCCATTTTTTCTAAAATTTTTTCAAAAATGCCCTCTAACATATTTTTGTTCCCATTCCTTCCCTACATAATTTTTTTTTTCTTTTTTCAAGAATTTCACAGAATTGCTGAGTTTTATTTTTCAATTTACATGAAAAATGTCAGCTCACTTACTCTCTCTCCCCCGACACACATACACACAAAAAGAACACAAATTAATTTTTAAAACATTCTGATTTGATTTGACTTTCAGTATCTATTCTAAATCTTTTCTTGGGCTGTTGTTTCCTACCATTTTCATTTGTAAGAAGCTTCTGCCTTTTCTAAAAATTTGTTCAAATTGCCCCCGCCCCTCTATCTATTTTGCCTCTTCAGATTAATCTATATATAATCGTTTGTCCTGAGTGAGTGCGTGAGTAAGTAATTCATCATCGCCCAGCCCAAACCCGTGGACCTAGAAGAATGAAATTTTGTGACAATATTCCTTCTATGACGTAAACATTTAGTAAGAAGCGATTTTACAAAATTCGCCCCCAAAGGAGGGGAGGGGGGCAAAATGTGATTTCACAAAATCCTTCATATCTCAAACAAAAAACAGATATCCATGAAATTTTTGCTTTAAAATATAGCTAACACAAATGTCTAAAAACTAATTTCTGGAATTTTAGAAATTCAGACCCCAAGGGGAGAAGGGCTCAAAACGTGATTTCACAAAATCCTTCATATCTCAAACAAAAAAACAGATATCCATGAAATTTTTGCTTTAAAATATAGCTAACACAAATGTCTAAAAATCAATTTCTGGAATTTTAGAAATTTGGTCCCCAAGGGCGGGAAGGGGGCAAAACATGATTTCACATGTGCAAAACGTGATTTCACATAATCCTATATATCTCAAACAAAAAAAACAGATATACATGAAATTTTTGCTCTAAAATATAACTAATACAAATATCTAAAAACCAATTTCTGGAATTTTAGAAATTCAGCCCCCAGGTGGGGCGGTAAGGGGGGAGGGGCTATGGGTCAAAAACAAATAGAACGACAGTTAGACCATTCAAAATTGGTACAGATAGGTTTTAGAGGCCTGCAAGTAGAATGGGGATATTTTGGAAAGTGTAAAGTTATTAGGAGGGGCAGGGAGGGGTGGAGGGGCAAAAAAATAAAAACAGAGTTAGATCATTCAAAATTGGTAGATGGAGGTTTTCGATACCTACGAATTGATTGCAGATATTTTCGAATTTGTAAAATTATTAGGAGGGGCGGGAAGGGAGAGGAGGTGGAGGGGCAAAAAAATAAAAATAGAGTTAGATCGTTCAAAACTGGTGCATAGAGATTTCTGATATCTACAAATCGATTGCAGATATTTTCGAATTTGTAAAATTATTAGGATAGATGGGAGGGAGGGGGGGGGGCGAAGAGGCAAAATAATATAAATAAGAGTTAGAGTGTTGAAAATTAGTATTATTGTAAAGAAAAAAAAAAAAACTGATACATCAGATTTATACTTTTCTTCTTTAACATTGACTGTTAAAAACAACTTTTCAGAGCTCCGAGTATTGCGCAATACTATTTGTGAATTTTCCCCCCTCCCATCGAACTATGTCACGTGACTCACTCAAAAAGAGAACTGTGATTAACTTTTGTTTTAGTTAGAAGTGTAGGATTGCGGTGTGCAAATATGTAGCAGGGGGCTCTCTAGCCGATTAACCAAAAATGTTAAAACTTATCAGTTTCATTTCTTTTGTAAATAGTTATTTCTTTTGTGTGCTGTGTATCATCGTAATGTGTCCGTGAAATTAAAAATTATGTTTTAAGTGTGACAATGAGTCAAGTCATCTTTATAAATTTTAAGAACATTCTATTCTGCATTCGTTGTTTAAATTGGCATCCCAACGTTGGGCCGAATGACTGAGTGATGTCGGCGATTAAAGAATGGAAAATAATTACAGATAAGTAAATTTTAATATTTATTTGATGATTGTTTGAACAGGAGCTAAAGGAATTTGGGCATTGTACAGAGTGTGTTAATAAGTTAACACTTGGAAATATTTAAAATAAGTTAACACGAATTTTAGATCGCCCAGATCTTATTATATTTGCATACCAGTTTCCTTTAGTCTCTGGAAGTTATTTTTTTATTCATATTTATTGATATATTAAGAATTTTGATAATTAAACAAGAATGTAGAAACTATTTCTTAAGAAATAAGTTGAAATAATGGTGTATTGATGTAAAATAAAATATATTCTAATATAATTCTAACATAGAAAAATAAATTAAGTAAATCATAGCATCAAGTTGCTTAGAGTAAATTAAGAACAACATTTCTGTTTTTCGGCGCCATTGCATTTTGCAAGGAAAAATAAACAAGTGAACTTTCATTATTATTGCGTAATCGCTTTCAGTAAAAGCGAAAAGAAAAAGTTTTGTTTACTTTATGATTTATTATGGCATTTTAAAAGATTAAATAAAGGTTGTTGTATAAATATTTTGATCTTATTGAACAGATTTATTTCTGATAAATGAATATAGAATAAATATTATTTTCTCTTGAACACATTTACGAATTATAAAATAATAAGCAACTCATAATACATAATAATAATAATGAAAGAATGAATAAACAATTTTTTGTTGTTGTTGAATAAAACGAATTTTACACAGATTTGTTTATAATAAAGATATATTAAATAGAGATCTTGTTTATTTTGTTGAATTGATAATTATATTTTTATCATTTGCATTAAAAATAAAATTTTGGTGGAATCTGTACATCAATTTGAAATATCTTGTATTTTCAATTACTCAGAAATGTTTCAGGAAGAGTATTTCTATTTACTTTGAAATAATTATTTGAAAATAGGGGTTAAAAGAGTTATTATTTCCTTTATATGTTCTTTATTACTTTAGTTCTTGAATTTATTTATTGAATACATTGGTTAATTTAAGTTGTTTAACATATAACAATAATATATATATATATTTTAGTGATCTCTGTGATTTATATAAAATATTTTGGGCTATATACGTTCGCGTACTGCACATTTTTAGATATATATTAAATTATTAAAATTCAGTTTAATCATGTCTTATATGGCTAGAGGAAAAAAACAAGATCTAATTGAATTAGCGGGCGAATTAGATATAAAAATAGATGAAAATTAAAAACTTTTAGACATTAGAAATGCTATAGTGGAAAGTCCAGATTATGATGCTGAGTTTACTAAAGAATGTTTGAATCGTATTATAAGGGACAGGAAAGAAAAAGAAGATTTTGCGCTGAAAGAAAAAGAATATGAAAGGTTATTTGAACTAGAGAAAACCAAATTACAGGCACAGGCTAGTGCTGCTCCTGATGCAGTATTACCTGCCATGGCCCTTTCTTCCGTAGACACAAGCATGCCAAAATTAGAAATAAGCAAATTAATCCCAAATTTCGATCCGAAAACCGCTGATATAACCTTATATTTAGATTTATTTGAAAAACAATTAACATTTTTGAAGGTACCAAAACCAAAGTGGGTCGTATATCTTGTAGGTCTTTTGCCAACTGATGTCGCCAAACTAATTGCAAAAGAATCAGTTGATGATGCTCAGAATTATGATAATGTTAAGGAAATTCTCTTAAAACGTTTTAAATTAAGTGCTGAGAAGTTTCGACAACTTTTTGCCCAACACCGTAAATGTCCAGAAAGTACATGGCGAGATTTTTATTTTGATTTGCAAAACTATTTTGATGGGTGGCTTAAAGAATCTAAAGTTTCATCGTTGGAAGAGTTAAAAGATTTAATATTGGCAGATCAAATAAAAAAGAAAGCTCCTCCCGAATACAAAGAGCATTTTTTGGACCACTGGAGCGAGTGGAACAATCCTCTTGAACTTGCCGATAAACTAGATGCATATGAAGAACTTAGACTAGTAAGAAATAAAAATGTTAGAAAGGAATCCCCTAAATTCCCACATGGAAATACTTCCCAAAATTCAAGAAATCACCCCCAAAATTCTAAAACTGCGTCATCGAGAGATTATACGAAAAATGAAGATCGACCACGTGTTAGTTGCTATGGTTGTGGCAAACCAGGTGTTATTAAGGCTAAATGCTCCGCCTGCTCCCCCTCTTCTAGGAAAAGTTCAGCTGAGTTCAAAACTATTCACCTTCAGTCATTATCTATCGAAGAACCTCAGTCGACACTTATAAGAGTAAAAATTAATGGAATAAATGGAATAGTGTGTGCTGACACTGGAGCCAGTCACACTATAGCTGGTGAAACATTATATCACCTCTTAACAAAACGAGGTGTAGAATTTGAGAAAACTTGTATGAATGTAACGTTAGCTGATGGTCTCCAAAAAGAAACTGAAATCTATTCAGCCGAAGTAGATGTACAAATTGAAGGACGATCTTTCCGAATAACATTGTTTGCGTTACCTACTGCAAAGAATAACAGAACATTGTTGGGAAATGATTTTTTGCGTACTGCTGGAATCGTTTTGGATATTCGAAATAATATATGGTATTACCATGATAATCCAAAGCAGAAATTTGATTTCAGTGAAGATGATTTCAGGCCGTCTGAAAATCCAGTATATTCTGCTGAAGTTAACGAGCTTATGTTGAAAGAAAATGAAGGAGCCCATCTTTCTGATGAACAAAGGTCAGAACTGAATAATTTATTGAATGAATATGAAGATATCTTTGAACCAGGGGAAGAACCGACTAATAAAATTCAACACTATATTGACACTGGAAGTAGTCCTCCTGTCGCAGTACCGCCGTACCGCATGTCCCCAGCAAAGAAAGAGATGTTGAAGAAAGAGCTAGACGAGTTGTTAGCTAGCGGAACAATAGAAGAATGTGAATCTCCTTATGCTTCACCGGTGGTATTAGTACCTAAGCCTAATGGTCAAGTACGACTTTGCGTAGATTATAGAAAACTAAATTCTATTACAAAGACTGATAAATACCCATTACCCAGAATTGATGATCTTCTTCACGAAGCTAAACATACCCCTTTTATGTCAACCATTGACTTAAGGAATGGGTACCATCAAATTGAAGTAAACCCTGCAGACCGTGACAAAACTGCTTTTATTTGTCCATTTGGAACTTTCCGATACCGGAAAATGCCTTTCGGCCTCAAGAATGCCCCATCAACATTTCAACGTATGATTGATAATTTTAGAAATTCCTTAAAGAACATATTAGTCCTTTCCTGTCTGAAACTTTCAATGAACATTTAGAAAATTTGAGTGCAGTTTTTAAGAAATTACGAGAATTTAAGTTGCACGCTAACTGTGAAAAATGCAATTTCGCTTGTAACCGTGTAAAATATCTGGGACATTACATTACTAGTAAAGGACTTGAAGCTGATCCTGATAAAATTGCTGCAATACAAGAAATACCAGCTCCAAAGAATGTAAAGCAACTGCAGTCCTTCCTGCAAACTTGCTCGTGGTATAGAAGGTTTATCCCAAAATCCTCTGAAGTTGCTAGACTTTTGACTAATTTGACGAAGAAAAACGCTGTTTGGGTTTGGGGAGAAGAACAAGAAACATCTTTCAAAACCCTAAAACATCTTCTAATGAGTCCACCCATTCTCAGTCAAAATGATCCAACTAAACCATATATATTAAGAACAGACGCTAGTAACTATGCCCTTGGTGCAGTTTTGTTACAAGGCACTGGAGCAGAAGAACATCCAATTGAGTATGCAAGTAGGTTACTCACAAAGGCCGAAAGAAACTACTCCACGACTGAAAGAGAGGCCTTAGCCATCGTATGGGCTTTGGACAAGTTTCGTGCATATATTGACGGTCAAGAAGTCACTGTAGAAACCGACCATCAACCTCTTAGATGGTTAATGAACTTAAAGTCTCCAACAGGTCGCCTCGCGCGATGGGCACTACAGGTACAATCCTTCAACCTGAAGATAGAATACGTGCCTGGTAAGGCTAATGTTGTTGCTGATATGTTGTCCAGACCCTTCTGTCCACACGAAGAAGGAAAATGTGAAATTTGTTCAATTTCAATAGATATCCCTCCGCGAAGTCCAAGAGAAATACGAGAAGAACAATTAAAAGATGAAGATATAAAGAAAATTATCGAGTCTTTGGAAAGTATCGATAAGAATGAAGATTTCCCTAACTGGAGTAGTCGTGGTTACTTGATGAATCAAGGCGTTTTATATAGATATTCTCCCGAAACAGAATCAGAAGAAGCGCAATTAGTAGTCCCGGTTCAAGAGCGAGAAAGAGTGTTAAAAGAGCATCATGATGCACCCTCAGCTGGACATTACGGAATTGAAGGAACATTCGATAGAATCGCAAAGCGGTACTACTGGACTGGTATGCGAAGATATATTACAGAATATATTAAGAATTGCCCCGATTGCTGTCGTTATAAACCTAGTAACCAGAAGCCATCTGGATTATTACAAACACCGATCTATAATCAACGATTTGAATCCCTTTCAATTGATTTATTCGGCCCTTTACCTAAAAGCAATGAAAAGAAATGGATCTTCATCATAGAAGATTGTGCCACCAAATGGGTGGAACTATTTGCATTAACTTCCGCAACTGCTAAAGAGTGTGCGATCACGCTAATAGAGGAAGTGTTCCTTAGGTATGGTTTGCCTAGAAGGGTAATAAGCGACAACGGGCCACAGTTCGTAAGTGCTGTAATGCAACAAGTTTGTTACATCCTGGGAATCGCACAAACCCTAACTCCGGTTTATCATCCACAGGCAAACCCTGTGGAAAGGAAGAACAGAGATCTAAAACCCCGTCTGGCCATGTTGGTTGGGAATGATCATACTACCTGGAGTGAGAAGCTACCAATAATTAGATTTGCCCTTAACACAGCAAAATGTGATTCAACCGGCCAGACAGCTGCATATCTCATATTTGGGCGAGAACTACGCACTACCGATGATATTGCGCATGATTTCCGGAGTGTTGTTCACAATGATAATTTCGTTCCCGAAATAACACCGTACTTGAAGAAATTTGCCAATTTCACGAAACAAGTACAAGATCGAATTGAGGAAAGACAAGACCAGCATAAACGCTATGCAGACAGAAAATTTAAAAAGGCTCCTTCTTTCAAGCAAGGTGACAAGGTATGGGTTAATACCCACCCCATTAGTGATTCTAGTAAGAAGCGAACTTCCAAATTCATGCCGAGGCGCGATGGCCCTTATACAATTCTATCACAGAGATCACCTGTTTCGTATACATTAAGTACTATAGATAATCCTTTTACTCCCATAGGGAATTACCATGTATCCGCTCTGCAACCATATACAGGTCAGGACACAACTCCTATTCGACCAATCCAAAGGAGAGGCTGACCAACGAGTACTACAACCTCAACTAGTAGGAAAGGTGGTCAACCACAAGAACAATTTTCCAAACGCCCTGCTGTGCCCACCAGGAAGCAACCCCCCAGAAAAGCAAGCTGTATACCGAGGACGACGTACACAGCTTGAGGGGAAGTCTGTAAAGAAAAAAAAAAAAAAACTGATACATCAGATTTATACTTTTCTTCTTTAACATTGACTGTTAAAAACAACTTTTCAGAGCTCCGAGTATTGCGCAATACTATTTGTGAATTTTCCCCCCTCCCATCGAACTATGTCACGTGACTCACTCAAAAAGAGAACTGTGATTAACTTTTGTTTTAGTTAGAAGTGTGGGATTGCGGTGTGCAAATATGTAGCAGGGGGCTCTCTAGCCGATTAACCAAAAATGTTAAAACTTATCAGTTTCATTTCTTTTGTAAATAGTTATTTCTTTTGTGTGCTGTGTATCATCGTAATGTGTCCGTGAAATTAAAAATTATGTTTTAAGTGTGACAATGAGTCAAGTCATCTTTATAAATTTTAAGAACATTCTATTCTGCATTCGTTGTTTAAATTATTAAGTTTGAAGGCCTGATAAATTGATTGAGGATATTTTCGAAAGTATAGAATTATTAAGAGGGGGCAGGAACGGTGGGTGAAGGAACATGTGCACCATATGCACAGGTATATGCTGCCACAGGCAGAGGGAGTCCAGACCGATTATTCCACCAATGAGAGAAGAATTTATTTGTATTTTATATTTTTACCCTTTTTGATGTAGTTAAATGTAAGCTAAGCTCGGTTCCGGAGCGCTTCTCTTTAAACTTAATTAAACTTAGTTTTCTTTAAAATGCCATGTTTTATGGGGATCATTGGTAGTAAAGTTATTTTATATTTATTAGGTTTAAGATACTGGATATAAGGGTCAAGTTATACTGTTGTACTTCGTTTTGAAATAAACATTGTATTAAAATAAATATATATAAATTTAATGATATAAGATAAAGAATTAAGTGTAATTTTTATTTATTAAACTTACCTTTTTCATTTTCAAGCCTTTATTAAGTGTATTTTCTTTTTAATAAATCCTTTATTTCAAATTTAAATTGTGTTTGCGTTTGTCATACATGACACGTTAGCGATAAAAGTACAAACAAAGTTTTTGCCTTTGGCCTCTAGATGGCGTGGTATTGTTTGAGTCGTAGCGTTGCTACGGTGATTAACCACGTGTGGAGAGTTGCCGTATCGGCAGCATGGTCTCATTATCACTGCTGAATGGCTAATGGATAATCCTACCTGAATAGTATAAATAAGGTACGTTGCTTCATTTCATCACTTGCTAGCTTGCTCTTGTTTTCAACATTATGTTTAGTTGAAATATATTAAGGGATTTATTATAATTTGTTTTCGTTTGAACTCAAAGCTATGAGTTTGTTTCTTTTTCAGTTAATAGTAAAAATGTTGTGGTTCTTTAAAGGAAGTTATCCATTTAAAATTTATCGATTTCAGATGTTGGCAATGTTTATGCCTGACGATAAATTAAATCTCGTCGATAAAATAACTTCGGAAATGACATTTTTTGTCTTCAGTATGATCTTCAGTTTTAACAAGTTTGATCCTCTGGGCAGTATATATAAAATGTAATCGCTGGCAGTAATGAGATTTAATTAATTCAACTTATTATTGTTTCAATTTTTCATTTGACTTATTTACAGTCAAATTTTTACGACTTATTCATAGTCGCTTTGTTAAGTTTGATGTTTAATAAATTTATTATTGTTACTTTAAATTCTCTGTTTTAATTAAAAGACAACACATTATGTTTAGAGCAATATTAAGGAGCTTTTCCACTGGTACTTTGCTATTTTAAATGACTGAGTAATTTTTCAGCCATTACTTTTGATAATATAGCGATTCATTAAGAGTGTCAAACATAAATGCATGCTCACAGCACACAATGGCCTGCGCTGCCAAAGGCAGTGGGAACTCGGTGCAACATTTTTCCTGATCAGATTTTTCTCTTTTTTTTTCACATGATAAAAATGAATGCAATTTTGAGACTTCATTAATTATAGCGATTCATTTAAAAATAGGGACCAGCAAAGAGGGCGTAGCCTGCTAGTAATGATATAAAAATAAATTGTTCTCTTAGATTTGGTACTCTAAAATTTACAAACATATAAATTTATTTTTTTAAATGCTGACTTTTATTTTTCAAGTCCTTTTTATTGGGATAATTTCATAATTCAGTAATACCTCAAATAAAATAAAAGCTTTTTTTTTTTTTTTTGTTTTAAAGTTTTATTAGTTTCTGTCAGATTTAACATTTCCCATTTTTGTTGCTCAAAAGAAAGCTTGAATTTGAATTGAATTTTTTAAATAAATTAGCTAGAATCACACTCTTGCTTGCTTATGAGTTATATGCTTTTCCAAAAATCATAATTTTTACTTTCTTCTGCATTCAATAGAAAAAAGTAATGGTTTCGTAAAAATTTTTGACCTCGGATTTTTGATGGATTTACACGTTTTCAGAGCTCTAGACAATTTGACAATTTTTAGAAAATGTCTGTGTGTGTGAGAGACAAAATTTTGTGGCAACTGTATCTCAAGAACTACTGCACAGAATTTCATATAAATTGATATGTAGTTGCACCTAGACATAAATTGGTACCTATCAACTTTTGGTGAAAATCGTCTAACAGGTGGTGTTGCCATCAAACTTTATCTAAATTTTTAACATGGTGGTATAGGTCAAAATTTCAAATAAATGTGCATAAAAGAACTATTTTTTAAGAATTATTATGAAATTAAAAAGAATTATTTATAATAGTGATAATCAACTGGCAATTTTTTTTTTTTTTTTTTTTTTTTTGTGTGTACGTAGGAGCATTGCCCCCTCCCCACTTCTCCTGAGGGAGGCAAATTTTCATTATAGGTATCTTTCAAAAAATCTCGTCAATAATTTTAAAATGAATAATATCTCTGATAATTTAAATACAGTTATCAATTTTTTTTTATTTTTAACAAAAGAAAAAAACCTTATTTCTTTAACATGTCATAGAGAATAAAATCGAATTTCTTTGGATAATTAGTGTTACACTTCTCTAGAATGAAAATTGTCTGCATTCATCATGGAAGATAATATTAATAAATAATAGTTTTTATAAATTATTTTTACTGAATGAATTTGTGTAGGAAAAAATAGAAGAAAGTCATCTGGTGGGCACAACATATTAGTTCTAGTAATTCTGAGTTAGGATTGTTTTAATATGATAGTGTAAATTTTAGTTTTCAAATGAGGTATACTGTATGTATGTTATATGTACAAATATGAATAATTCTTCATTCAAATAATGAATACATAACATTAGAACATCAATAGAATTTATTAGACATTTAATGAAACATTTCAATGTTTAATAAATAACATTTAGAAAGAATTATAGTGTCATGAAAATGCAATAAATGCTAATGACATAATAATCTTAAAACTTAACTTTTCTTAAATAAAAATAAACATGAATATAACATTTAAACAAAATTAATAAAATATAGTAACAAATGGGGGGGGGGGGGATGATACAATTTAACAACTAAAATTTATTTAAAAAAAAATTTCAAAAGACAGAAAATAAATTGAGCAAATTGCAAAGATAATTAAAATACAAAAAGAAATAAAATTAAAACCAGAAAAAACAAGAATATTTACAAAATAAGTAAATAAAAAGAAAAGAATATTCTTAATCATAAAATGAATATTAAAAGTATTTTCAGAAAGTTATTTGTCTATTTCACACAAGACAAAACACCTACACAAAAAGAAATAAAATTGTTATCAGTGACCATACAATTTTGAAGTTATTAATGAAAAGATTTTTAAATAAATTTAAAAATTAACTTATGATATCACTTAAATATTAACTCAACTAATGCATGAGAATAAAATTACGCACATTTCTTCAATTACTATACAAATTCAACATAACATTTTAATGAAGAATTGCACTTATATATTTTAACTAACTTACAAATATTAAAGCTATGTGTCACATTTATTTTAGAAATTGATAAATATTATATTTCAGAAAAATATAAATTTCAGAAAAAGCATTTACAGAAAATATACATCTTGATTATCAAAATGCAGAAACATACCAGACAATATTAGCATTCAACTTTAGTTATAAACAATGCAAACGGCTGGCTTATAATCTCAAGGGAAAAATAAGGAATTATGAACGTTTTACTCAACATAAAATGTATACAGAATAATGCATTACACAAATCAAAGATTTAAATTTATTAATTGGAAAACTAATAGCTTTTATTAGAAACATTTCACTAATATCCCACATTTAAAATGAATAAGAACCATACAACTTAAGATTAATTAACACTAAAATTATAAGAGAAGTTATAATGCGAGAGAAAAATAAATGAATAAAAAATAAATTGACTACAATTCTGAAAGAAAATTTTTAAATGCTATAAATCATATTTATTAATTCACACTAAAAAAAAAAAAAAGATTAGTAAGGCAAAAGCCCTTGAGAATCAACTGGTTACTCAATTATGTATTGAATAACTATCCACTTATTACCATAATTAAGAAAAGAGAGTAAAGAAAATATATCTTTAACAGATTTAACAAATTAAAATCTGTTAAAGACATTTTATTTATTTTCTTTACTCTTCTTTCTTAACAGATTTTAATTTAGGGTTCCATGTAGTTCCACTATTCTACACAGTAGTCTCCAGTAATATATTCTGCTGATATACTCTGAGCAACATTTTTGGTGGCAAAGTGAACTTACGGCTTCAGCATGCAAGCTTCTGGCCCTATCAAGTTTGCCTGAACCAAACCACTCCTTTTTCAAATGAAATTAACCAGTATCAAGATTTTTTAAATTACTTGAGGTCCCAGCATAAGTGTGTTGTTCTGCAGTGGATTCTTAACCTCTGCAATTTACATGGCAATGAACTCGCAGATTTCCTAGCCAAAAAGGTTGCTATGCTGACATAATTTTCAAGACAAGAGACCTCTTTCCACATTACAAAACTGTCGTTAAGGCATTTTATGAGGTTAAACTACCAGGATGAACTCGAGAATAAAACTGATGCTAAATACGGGTAGAGACTTCTGGATGTACCTGAAAAGCTGAGATGGGAGGCAGTGGCAAATTTCTGCCTATTGACTGGTAAAAGCCTGTGGACAAACACCACCTGTGCAGCTGTGGAGCCTTCCATGGTGAGCCTGAGGCAGCCTGTTATTGGGAAGCGAGAAGACTCATAGGGTGTTAACCTCTTGGTAACTCAGGAACTTTTTGCTGTCTTCTTTCACTGTTCTTTGTACCTTTTATTTTTCTAGTTCATGTACCCCACCATTGGAAATAAATGAATAAAATAATAATTTAGTGTCAAAAGAAGAAATTCATTAAATTTCTTCAAATTTTTCCAAAAGCCACATAAAAATCAAGTTTTGAATGTTGTAAGACGGGCCAGTACAATGTTGACAGATTTGGGGACTTTTTTATTCAATATCCACCACTAAATTTTTATTGTAATAATTGTCTAATCACTTTGGAGATTAATCGTTTATTATATATATCAAATATCACTTTTCAAAATTATTGGTGACTACTGAACTCCAAGTCTGGCAACACTAAACCAGCAGACCAACTGATACAAAATAATATTCCAATTGGTCTATTACCAGATGAAGAAATTGTTTTAAGAACAGCTCCTTATTCACACCATTTCAATAGTAAATGTCTAAAATTCTAGTATTACTTTTAATTGAAATAGCAACATAAATTTCATTTTAGTATATTATCAATCTATTAATAATTATTTAAATATTATCTAAATATTAAGGACAGAAGCCTGGAGGGAAAAGAAGGAAGCTGTAACTTAACAGTTAACTGAATATTATTAAGGATTTACAAAGCTTCAAACATTATTTGCCAAAGTAATAATGTAGGATTTGGTTCTATTTATGTATTTTGAATAATCCTAAAATACTTCAGTTGATTTTTTTTTTAATTCTGTAAATAAATAATTTGAAATTTCATAAATTTGCCATAATAATTAGATTTATGCACAAATCTGCTCCATACTAAGGCATAATTTTCCCCCTCTGTGAATTCAAGTAAAATTACTATGAACTTTGATAGTTTACTGCTATATATCAACTAAATATCTTCTATATTTTATTTGTTGAAAAATTGAATAGGTATTCAGAGTTATTCACTAAAGATTGTGTACCAATTCCCTAATTGTTAAAATAACATAAAAGGGCAATTTGAGAATTACTCTTGATCTATAAATTTTTAATAGAATTTTCATAAAATAAAATATTAATTTATTTTTATTCTTTCATAAATATATACTGTTTTACTAAATGTATTTATATATGAATGAATTATAAATGTGGAATGTTATATACATACATTTTGATCTTTATTTGTAATTTACATTTTCTTCTTGAAATTCAAATAAATTATATACATTTAATTATTCAATCTGCTTTCTACAGAAAAAACTTTATCAAAATACATTAAATACACAAGAAGAAAAAATGAGAAAGACAAATCATATATATGTTTACATATATATAAATCAATGGATTTTCAGTTTATAGTGAATATTTTATAAATAACAGTGAAAAAAAAATATATTTATATTTAATAACAAGAATAAATTCATTTACTAACAATTAATTAAAACTGGACGGACAGCAACTGGTATTTCATAACAATCAAATCTATGAAAATAATATCAAAAATATTTGATTAACTTCAGAAGTTTTCTTTGAAAATTTTTGCATGAAGTAAAGAAATTAGATCCAGTAAATTATTTTCCCTTCAAATTTAGATACACAGTTTGTGAAAAAGAGCATCTAGAAGTTATAGAATCTTCTATTTAGTCAAAACCAGCTGAATCGCTAATATTAGATTTACAATTAGATTATGTATCACAAAGCATATAATTTAGAAAAAATAAAATTATTACACAGGTTTCAAACCTAATAAATTATTTTTAAAATGTTAGCAAAGTGTATGTAAATTAGAAACTAGAAAAATTACTGGGAAAAAAAAAAAAAAAAAAAAAAAGATTTTATTTTAGAATATGCATTTTATTAAGAGAATGAAGAGGGACATTTATTTATTTATTTTTTAAATATGACTGTTATATAGGTTTAAAAATTGTCAAAAATATAAATTTATTTCTTAATTAAGTTTTATTTTCTGTTAATTAGGCCAACCTATGTAAAGTAAAACAACAAGCAAATTAAGTCTTGTGATCATCTGAATTGTTTAAGAGCAAAAACAGCATTTATATGTTTTCTATTAAACACTGTTCAAGTGTCTTTAGTCTTCAAGGAAAATTGGGATATATTTGGAGAGGAGGCAGTTAAACAGTAAAAATGCAGTGTGTAAATAAGTAAAATGAGTTGGGGGGATGAGAAGCCTCCCTCAGGAGTTGGTGAGCGGAGCGAGCCCCCTAGTTATATATATAAAAGAAAATGTTCCCATTAAGTCTTTTTTTTTTTTTTTTTTAAATATTTTTAAAAAATTACAACACTTTGTTAGCATTCTTTTTAAATATCTGAGAGATTTTAGAATAAAATAAAACACAGAAGATTTTATAAACCTACAAAACTTTATTACTTGCCAAAAAAAAAAAAAAAACCTTGGGTTTTAATGACAAGTCTCTCTCCAAAA
Organism: Salticus scenicus; assembly: GCA_963930645.1. Taxonomy (NCBI): domain Eukaryota; kingdom Metazoa; phylum Arthropoda; class Arachnida; order Araneae; family Salticidae; genus Salticus; species Salticus scenicus. The sequence goes on from OZ005649.1 coordinate 332,127,023, forward strand.
TTGCTACATTTTTTTAATATAAAATAATAATAATAATAATGATTTTTTTAAATTAGGTTATTGTAATGATGTAACATACATAAATAAAATAAAAAAAAATAAAGAAATATTTTAAAGACTATTGGCAGTACATATACATAACTTAGATCTAACTCTTTCATCTAAATTGCCTGCTTTCTGACCCTCTTTGGACTGTATGAAACACCTAGGAGTTATAATTCAAATACTTAAAAAAAAAAAAAAAGTATTTTTTGAAATAAAAAATTCAGTAATTTGTATTAAATTGGTCAATTATCAATTACTCATTTTCTAAAACAATTTAATTTACTTAAAAACATTTAAAAACCTTTAAAATTACCGTTCCACAAGCGCTTTCAACTGCTCATCGCGCAGCCTTCTTCAGGTGTGCTTTGGCGAACGTGATCGTTGGGCGTATCCTCTATCTTCCTTCCACCTCTCCTCTCTAGCATAGGGTGCCATTCGGCGTCAATTTCAATTGGTTCATTGTTGCATGAGTTGCTATGTGCAAGAATTTCGACATTTTCTCTTCGCGTTTTTATTTTTAGAGGAGAGGTGGAAGGAAGATAGAGGATACGCCCGACAATCATGTTCACCAAAGCACACCTGAAGAAGGCTGCGAAATGAGCAGTTGAAAGCGCTTGTGGAACGGTAATTTTAAAGGTTTTTAAATGTTTTTAAGTATTTTAAACTTTACCTTTTATTTAATTTTAAACTATTTATTTAGTATATTTTAATAAAACACTCATTTGGAAGATGTCACCATCAGGAGCAATCTGAATCAAGCTGTGATAAAGAAAATGGTCAGCATTTATTTTTTACTTTTTAATCATTTGTGTAATAATAAATCCTGAAATATATCTCTTGTAAATCCTGACAAACTATTTTTTGTTTTTGAAATATAAAGTCACAGTTTTAGTTTTAATTAACTACATAAAACTTAAAAAATAAATTAATTTAATTAAAAACAAGCTTAGTTTAAAAATTAAATAATCGGTTATAAAATAAATACATTTTTATTAAAATAAAGTGACACGCTGAGCAATTCAAGAAAATAATTGTTTGAACATGCTTTTAAATTCTTTGTTTCATTGGAAAGTGAGTTAAAAAGATTTCATATCACAGCAATTGATAATGCAATATTTAAGATATACATTAATATGTATTTGAAAATTCTATGGACAGTGGCAAAATTCATACAGATATTAAACAATGCTTTATAAACAATGTAGTTATAAACATCTATATTAATCAATTAAATAGCTTGACACAAACAGCATTATGAATTTGTAAATTTTACCAGATTAATAAGCATAATGTGAAAAAATACTAAGAAAAATACATAAAATATTACATAAATACACAGAGTTTACATGCAAAACATCTTTTCATAAGCAATATATATTATATTAAATATGGCTAGGAGAGAAGATTCTGTTTATTAAATAAACAGGTATATATATTTTAAAAAATATATTCAAAAATTCTTTTTATCACCAATGAGTTCTAAACTTCATACCTGAGCAAGACTGATTTCATTACTGTTATTCTAAACTTGGCTGAAGATAAAATTATCTGCGTGTATGTGTGGGTAATCTAGATTCACAAAAATTTGGAAGTTGGTGTAATTATACAAAATCTAATTCTGCATGAAGTCTGATTTCCAATTTTGTTTTTAAATTATTTTATGTTTACCAAAATTAATGAAAAATGATGCCATGTTCAGAAGAAATGTATAATTATGTGTGAAAAATGAACATATATTTAAAAAAATATATTTTTTTGGAATGAAGTTCCTTAATGGGTTGTGGTAGGAGTAAACTAGTAGAAAACATCAGGTAATGAAAAAGTGCTACATTCTCTCCATGCGAATGTATCTCGACCGAAAGAAGAACCCCAACAATTTCTACTTTTTCTCCTTAGTTACGGTTGCTAAGGAGGAATGCAAATTAGGAAACGATGTTAAAGTAGTCATTGTATATTTACACTAAGGGACAAAAAAATAAGCCACACAGCAGAAAAATTGACTTATACCTTTTGTGTTTGTAATAACTTAAAAACTAATGATTGAAACAAATACAACTGTTATGCTTATATAATATGGAAGTCATAACACGATACCTATGTACATGTTTGATTTAATAATTCGCTTTATTACACTGTATGAAGTATTTAATAAAAATATACATAAAATTTCTTTTTAAACATAGTATAATAAACATATACTTTGTATTTTATTATGATTTATCATGAAATAAACAGGTTATATTTTAATGTATGAAATAAAATTATTTATTTGTTAGATCTAAACAATTACTTAATAAAAATATGTATTCTACATTGGATAATTCCACTTTTATATGAAATTACTACTTTAATGTGGAATGGCATAGTATTTTACAGTTTTTTTTAACATGAAACTCGGATATTTCACTGCGCCAGATATCATAAATAACTTTTTCTAGTTCTTGCAAAGTTGTACGCTACAAATTTTGAATCCCCACCCTCTTTTATGGGACTAAACATTTTCGAGAGGATTGAGATTAGGATTATTTTCAGGTCTTCTAAAGAAGAAATTCTGCAATATTCTTTGTGGGATTTAACTTTAGGTAAAAAAAATTATGATAACTTACAAAATTATAGATGCTCATGAGAAAGGATGGATTATTTTAACAACTTGAATCAAATAAACGTACCACAGGCACCATGTAATAAGGTGCATTATCATCTTGAAATGCTGATTGTGGAAAAGTTTGAAATACCTCCAAAATAGTCAGTCAGGTATCAATTTTTTAATGGCTGTGTTTTATTTCGGGTTAACTAATCCCTTGAACATGAAAATTTACCCGACTCATTGAAAAATTATGCAGTTTCATATCAAACTGTACAGAGAATGTGTCACTGCTTTAAAAGGGAGATTTTCATTAAGTCGGTCCCATTTTCGTCATCAGACCTGCTTGTTTCAGTCAGCTCGAAATAAGTTAAACTTGATTCATCAGAGAGAACCACTTCAGCCCAATAATTAACTGATCATTTTTTAATTTTTTAACCCTTTGAAGTCTTGTTTTCCTAATTCTTTTCGTAAAGAAAGGAATTTTTTTCAGATTTTTCTGGCATTTGTTTTGTTTAATCCTTGTTGCACTGTATTTAAAGAAGTTATGAGAGAGAGAGAGAATAAACAATCTAGATTTCTATATGAAATCAAATTTAGAATTGGAGAAAAGGCGTAAGGAGCTTCGTTCTTGACAGGGGTCCTCCGACCGCACAGCTTTTTTTTTTTTTTAGTTTCTTATTTAGAATAATAAATAAATAAATAAAAATAAAAATACACATTTGTTTGCATTTATTTAAAAATTGCATTTATCCTTTCATATACATATACATATATTCTAAAACTGAAACTTTAGTGGTAATAAATATTTTTAATAATAATATTTTTATTTCAAGTAGTAACTAGGGTAGTAAGTGAGCCCAATATTTATTGCAACATGCTAGATTCAGAAGATCAAAAAAGTAGGAAGCTGTGAAAGAGAAGCAAAGCACAAGTTTGGATGGTCATATTTTTATAAGGCATGAACAATCTGGTGGTGTCTACCAAGAGAGGTTTGCTGCAGGCACCTGTGTATGGGAATTTGGCAAAGCCAGGAATTTTTACAGGGCACAAACAGCCTGGTAATCTTTGTCAAGGTCAGAATTATTTAAAGCAATTTATCAAACTGGGGATGCTGCAAGGGGCCAATGAATAGAAGTTTGCTATAGTCAGTTTTCATGGATCATGAACCAGCTAATTGCTGAAGGTGGCTAATTTTATAATAAAATGTACAGTGAAATAATAATAATAATAATAAAATACATAAATGTGACTAGTTTTTATTTATTTTTCAACAATAGAAAAATATTCATAAATTGTTTTTTAATTAATTTGTTGCAGATGATGCTATTATTTGTATAAGGTAAAAATTTCTTGAAAGAAAAAGACTATGTAAATTCAAGTTGCAGTCCATATTCAAATTTAAACTGTTACAAACAACTGAAGTATTATTGAATTTTTGAAAAACACTGAAAAGCTTTATTAACTAAAATAATTTCTCCTCAACAATAACTTACAATTTGAAATAACTTAAAATTTATGAAATTTTAAATATTTCAAAAATCTTAAAAGCCTTAAAATGTGTCAATTACCAAACATTACACCATCAAAGCAGCAACACACAGTACTGTTCTTTTGTACCATGTGCTTTTTATACCTGGTGAAGAATCACAGTTATTTTGACTCGAAATAATTCCTGCAGCTTGTGCATTTTGGTGTTTGTTTTATAAATAACTGACATTTGAATGTCACCAGAGCAGTTAAAATGTCATCTTTGGTCAAGACATGCTAGTTACAGGCACAAAAAAGTTTGAGCATTTATTAGTTTAAAGGTGATGAAAAAATTGGTTGTGCATAAAAAATATCACATTAAATAGATTTATAAACATGCATTTATTCATATAAAATTCAATGCATCTGCAGTAAAACTAGTGATTTAATTAGGATAACAGCACATAAGGATGTTAAAATAATTAATCAACTTATTTAAAAAATTGTGCATCACCACAAACAATTTATAAAATTCTACTGTCAAGTTGATAGTGGTTGGTAATTTCATGCGGTGTTTCATGCGGTGGCAGAATAAAAGTTTAACACGTTGACTGCCAAGCCAAAATTGCAAATGTTCACCACTGTGCCAAAAAATTCTGTTGTGTAATTTGCATTTTTTTCAACATAAAATTATATATGAAAAAAATATTTTTCAATCTGATTTATTTTGCAACACATGGGGAGATTCTCATTCTCCCACAATCAAACTCCAGGACGATTTTCATGTAACTGATATCGTTTTTATAGCTAAAGATGAAGAGTTGAAAATCCATGGCTATCATATCTGATAGCCAGTGCCCCAACGGAAACATAACTGGCTATCTCATATGATAGCCATGGCAGTCAAAGTGTTAAATATACAAATAATTATAAATGATAGATGATTAATTCATGCTACATAACAAATAAATATGAACAACTGGAATGAAAAGAATTAAAAAAAAATGTTGATGCATATAAACACTATGGAATATTTTAAAAAACATTAAGGAACTTTTTCTCATCCATGCAAAATATAATTAAATAAATACAACATTTAACTTGCTCAAAATAATAATAATAAACAATTACAAATAATCTTTGTTAAAAAAATTAATTAAATATACATACGTTTTAAAATTCTACTATTTAATTTCATGCTAAGAAACCATTATAAAGTCTTAACATTTATATTGGAATATTTAACTGAGATAAATACATAAACAAATTATTTCATTACAATTAATTTCCTTAACCCATTGCCGCACACTTTTAGCTTTAAAATAGAGCCCAGAAATGTAGTACATTTTTCGTACTCTTGTGTTTCATGATGGCAAATGCCAATATTTGCTTTAAAAGTTCAAAAATTATTTCTATAAACAAACAACGGTTACAGTTGCCAGAAGTTTTAATGTGAATTAGCTTCCACAGATCTTATAAATTTTTATTAATTTATTTTTCAATGCATATAAGTTTAACAAAAATAAATAATTTTTATATAAAATTATATTTTTATTTATCACATTATTAATGTATTATGTGTAATTTATTTTGCTTATTTAAAAAAAATTAACTCATGAAACAAATTATATATAAGTGAAACAACATACAGAATCACCTTACATGTTACATAAACTGTTTATGTCATTTTGTTTAACGCATTACTGAAGAATAAACAAATAAATGCATTAGTACAGGCTACACCAGAGTTTTTTTTATTTTATTAATGAAAGTATGCAGAGTAACTATAGCTGTAATTTGCCTACACATTGCCAAAGGACAACTATACCCATCATTTGTGGCAATGGATTAATAACTAAATAAATATATAAAATACAATCTGCTTTTAAAAAATAAAAGTAAAGATAAGTACTATACAAGAAACTAATGTTGCATTAAAAAAAGATTTTTGTCAGCAATTCTCAGAAGATTAATCTGTGAAATAATTACATTTAATAATACTAAATAAATGTAAATAAATTGTTTCTGGAATGCTTTTTTTTATAATTAAAAAAACAAATAAATAAATAGATAAATAAAATCATAAATAACAATAATAAATATTTTACAACCAAAAATACTTGTTAAAAAAAGTAGTAAGTAAACTACATCAAACTTTAGAAACTTGAGTCAGATGATTAATGTTAGAAAATTCGACAATTATTTCAGATTTTTTGTTCTGAGAAACTTTATTATTTTCATAATTAAATAAATCTCGTAATATCACAGAAGAATGTTTCTTTGCAAATGCATTTAAATCTGAAATGTAAAAAAATATAAGAATTACTTTAGACAAAGAATAAAAGCAATCCAATAGACAGTTATGGTAATAAATATAATGATATAACATGAAATATAATGAATATAAAATGAATTTATTTTAATGATAATAAACTGATATGAGAGTTCAAAACTATGAGAGAATAAAACTAGTACAGGGTAACAATGCTACATTAAATAACTGGTGTGCAATCAATATTCGAAGTTAAAAACTTCTTCACACACCATAAAACTAATGAATGGACTACCGGTTTAAAAAAGATGAGGCCTTTCTTCTTTAGGTGTAAAACACATGCTACTGCCTTGGAGGTAAAAGCAAGACTGAAAGCAGGGCAAAACCCAATGGTGGAATAGCAACACAGCCAACCAATAGGAAGCAGTTTGCAAAACCAATCAGAGAGGAACACAACTAAAAGACAGGAAACAAGAGACACAAACAGAAAAAATGGAGGGAAGAGATTTTAAAATAATTTATATATTTTGGTTTTATTTTTTCGTAAATACCTAACATTTACTTTTTTAAAAATTGATTAAATTAATTTTGATATATATATATTTTTTATTTATTTATTATTATTTATAATTATTATTTTGGTAAGACAAAAATATCTTTTATGCTAAATGCATTTCCGAATTCAACATCCTGGAATATTTACCTATCTTATACTATTAAGTGAGCAATATTTGTATGTATATTTCACTGATCTCGAGAACGGTAGCTCGGACAGTCACGAGATTTAACACAAAGGTGCCCCCCCCCCCGAAGGGTCATTGTGCACATCGAAGTCAGATGTTCGAATTTTTGATTAGTTTTTTCTTAATTAATTAAAATGTGAAAATCATAACCTTCTAATTTCTGATAAAAAAAGCCATTTAAATTTTAACATTTTATCCATAATTTAATTGTTGCCATTTTTTTTTTTTTTTTTTTTTTTCGACAAAATAATAATAATAATTAAAAAAAAAAAAACGTACATTTATTTAAAATGAGGAAAATAAATCAGGAAGATTAGAAAATAAATTAGAAATATCACTCACATCGTTACAAATAAGACACCAAATGAAAGCGAAAATTTTTGTAAATCTGATGCATTAAACAGCTTATCAATCGGATGATTAGTTTTTTCTTAATTAATTAAAATGTGAAAATAAAAACTTTCTAATTTCTGATAAATAAGACATTTAAATTTTAAAATTTTATCCATAATTAAATTGTTGCCATTTTTTTTTCGACAAAATAATAATAATAATTAAAAAAAAAAAAAACATACACTTATTTAAAATGAGGAAAATAAATCAGAAAGATTAGAAAATAAATTAGAAATATCAGTCGCATCGTTACAAATAAGATAGCAAATGAAAGGGAAATTTTTTTTTAATCCTATGCATTAAACAGCTTATCAATCGGACAATTAGATTTTTTTAAATTAACTAAAGTATGAATTTTAGGTGGCAACAGCAGAAGATTGTATGGAAACCGTTAGGAGAAAAAAAATGAAAAATCTGCTTCACATTAAGTCACATGATTTTTAAAAGGGATTAAAAATTGGAGTTTTCAAATTCTTTTAAATTTTCTCTCACAAACACAAAAATATAATATACAGCCTGTACCCCACAAGACCAACTTGCATTTCAAATTTCATCAATTATTTTGGATAATAAACAAAAGTTATTATTATTTTTTTTTTTCAAATTAAGTTTTATTCTATTTTCGAAAAGATTTATGTGATCATAGATATAATAATATATATAGATCTATCATCCCCATATTATCGTGCAAAGATTTTTGATGCCGAAAAAAAAGCTTTGGAATCAGCCATTAAGTGGTATTGAAGGGAAAAAAAAAAAGAAGAATGAATTTGAAACTATATCTGGGGCTTTTCATTCACCTTTAGTAAATAAATTATTCATGAATTTTATTTGCTAAAACATTCGTGCATATTCCCGTGTGTATTCACTCGGGGAAAGACTGCCATATTTTGGTAAAATCGCCGTCTTTTCCCGAGTGAAAAGGAATCACTTTTTTGTCCCCAATGATCAATCTATATATTATTACTATATCTATGTATGTGATACGATAGATTAATAATTTGGGTTTTAAAAAAATTTTTAAATAGATTATTTAAACTCTATGAACCATATTTTTATTTTATCAGCTTCATTAACAGATCCTGCTGGGCGATTTTTTTAATTTTGGTGTTGAAGTACACCGAATGTTTTTCGACAAGAAGTTTAATATAGTAACAGCCATTTTAATCTAAGTAGTGCATCAAATATATAAAAACATAAATGATTTATTTTTACACAAAATTTACAGAACAAATGCAGTTTTAAAAATAGGAAATTTATTTCAACAAGCACTATTTTAAACCTAAAAAGCATTAAAAATATAAGCAGAATATAAAGGATTCTTATGTATAAACAAAAAAGAGTCAGATAAAATTATTAGCAAAATAATCTTCCCCTTTTCATACAAAAAAAAAAAAAAAAAAAAATCCATCGCTAATATGGCGACAAAAATTCAAAAGCCGCCAATGGAGCGACATAATAAAGTTGTGTAACACGATAATGTTTACCTATTTATTTATTTTTTTATATAATAATCACTATGCTATTAAAACTCGTTTAAAAGATTACCTCGCTAGCGCTTTCGGCTGCATCACGCAGCCTTCTTCTGGTGTTTTCGCTCCTGTGAACTATCGTACACACGGCCATGTATTCTCCTCTCTTCCTCTCTCTCCAGAATACTGCGCCATCTCGTGTCGATCTCTGATTGGTCGGTGTTGCATGAGAGAGAGGAAGATAGGAGAATACATGGCCGTGTGTACGATAGTTCACAGGAGCGAAAACACCAGAAGAAGGCTGCGTGATGCAGCCGAAAGCGTTAGCGAGGTAATCTTTTAAACGGGTTTTAATGTTTTTAAAGTTTTAATGTATTTTACCTTTTTTAAATTGTTTTAAATAATCACTATGCTAATTTATCATACAAACAAATGAACCTCTGTGTGTTACTGCACTCTCACGCTGTCGAACAGAAATATTTGAAAAATTCAAATTAATATATAAATAAATAAAAATATGTTTAATAAATAAATAAAAATATGTTTAATGGGAAATATATATAACCATAAAAAGATTAGTTGTCTAAAATACGGCAGAAATAGCGCTCATAGCATATTGTTACAAGGGATTAAGTCTTATTGTTACAATGGATTAAGTCTAAAATGGTGACAAAAATTCAAAAGCCGCCAAAGAGAACTATATTAAGGCTGTACTATCAGGTTTACAACCCATGAATTATATATAAACACAAAAAATTAATTGTCTCATGCGACAGACGTAGCCGGTCACAGCATATTGTAATATTTGGCGTGAAATTGCTGTCATTTAATGGTTGATTGGATAAACAAAAAAAACATGAAATAACGTAAAAGCAAATATTATGTTGTCTAAACCCAGTTACGTTTGAGTTCAGTCCGAGTTACATGTGAACAACACGTAAAATGTTGTTCACATGTAACTGGGATTCAAATATAAAAGGGAAACTTCAATTTTTTCGATACTATCTATTTCGAAACTGTTATATAATAAGCACCTAAATGGAAGCTCATTGGTAAACTATTGTCGCAGGTAATAGGGACAAGCGCCCGAGTTGCAGTTGATGACCAAATCGCTGCTGAATGCAGCAGGGACCTGGAGAGAGTTTTTGAACAATTTCAGTAATTTATTTTATTTTATTTTTATAAAGCTATATAGAAACGAGTTTCCTTTAAATTTAGTGGCCAGCGAAGCGGGCAAAGCCTGCTAGTCTACCTTAATCGCGATAAAACTGTAAATGAAAAATCTGATACCACTTTGCTGTCTGCAGAAAAATGTGTTTAATTTGATTAAATAATTTCCTGCATTTTGTAAAAATAAAGTAATAATAATAATAATAAATGATATATAAATAAAATATTTTTAAAAATTAATAATAAATAATAATAATAAAATAAATATTAACACGTTGAATGCTATGTCAGCCATCGGTGACTGACACTGAACTTTCTGTTTAGGCCGCGTCAACCATGGTGGCTGACAGTGTAAAATCTATAAAGCCGCGTCAACCATCAGTGACTGACAAGGGTAAAATATGATGTAATGCTAAAACATTTACATTGTTTTAAGTAATTAATGAAAATTTATTTCAAATTTAATATTTATTTATTACAAAATATTATTAAGGCATTTTAATGGATTTTATTGAAACACAATAAACATAATGCACTTCTGAGCAACACGCATGGCCTGACAGTGATTTCTTTAAAAATTTGCATGGCGCTCAATGCATTAAAATTAATTATATCAATTAAAAAAATTAAATGTAGTAGTTATGTAAAAATAAAATCAAAATATATAAATCAATTAATTTTAAAATCCCTTCCATCCATTTTTTGTGTCCGTTTCTCTTGTTTCCTGTTTTTTAGTTGTGTTCCCCTCTGATTGGTTTTGCAGACTGCTTCCTATTGGTTGGCTGTTTTGCTCCTCTCCCTTTGGGCTTTGCCCTGCTTTTGCCTCCAAGGCAGTAGCATGTGTTTTGTACTTGAAGAAGAAGGGTCATGTCCTTTTGAAACCAGTAGTGCTTTCATTAATTTTATGCTGCGTGAAGAAGTTTTAAGTTTGAAAAGTATAGGGCAGTGGTCGGCAATCTCATTTTTGAACAAAGCCAAATGTCAACAATACAACAATTAAAATATCTTTTGGGAGCCAAAAATTTGTAACCTAATTTATATTGGCTCATTCGTTATTATTAATATAATTAGAGTATTCCTAAGTCGACATTTGCTAAAATCTCAAGGGGCGAAAAATCTGCGTGTGGCTCACGAGCCGCAGGTTGCCGACCACTGGTATAGTGTAATTCCATGGTAATTCCACAAAAAAGGATGCAATTTCCACTTTTTTTGCTACCATTATTACCGCACAGAAATCTTTAGAGTATATTTTCAGTAGTGTTTTGTGAATAAATAGGATAGGAATTATTATTAGAAAATAGTGGTGGAGTGAAAATATCCCTGTGTGTGACTGGTGGTACATTTTCTATGGAATTACACTATGTACAGTAAACTTCAACAAAGAAAAGGTTCGGGGGGGGGGGGATGCAATACACAGAAATTTCAACATCTAGAAACAGTCCTTTTACAGCATAAACTAGAGTTGCCAAATTTATCTTTTTTAAAAATGGAAGATTTTGTTTTACCTTAGCTTGTTACAGTTTTATCGCACTACCAACATATTTCACTTTCTGTCAAACTTCAGTGTGCTAATAATGCTTAAAAAAAAAAAAAAAATCCTAAAAACGCATGGGATTTTAAAATATATTTAATGTGAGAGAAAATTAATAAAATATTCATTGAGCTCAGCCTATTTAAAAAAAAAGAAAAAAAAGTTGTCTTGGTTGGAAATTATATTTTCTTCTATATAATAAGCATGTACAGTCAGCCAAAAAAAAAACGCCACCCCCCCCCCCACCTAATTTCGCCGTAAATTATCGTAGAAACATTTGACTGGTACCGATCGATTTGTAATAACGTCTAGTTTATAACGGTATAGTTATATTTTGCCTAGGGGGTCGTCTACATATTAAAACTGGCATTAACTTCATTTTCTTCAATGGTAACCCCTATTTTTGACTTCATATTCAGATTTCTGAGATCAAGGCAGTTCGGAAAACATACCTATTTATGTACTTTAAATCAATTCTAAATAGAGTTACACGTGAAAATGTATTAGCGGTCCGTCTATAAATATAGAAAATATAAATCATGATCTACCACCCAGTATACATTATTTATTAAGTTTCACACCGGAAAAGAATTTCAGAAATGTTAATTATAAAATAAAAAAATGACAGAACTCTCTGAGTTAGTTTATGAATTAAAAGATTTTTATTGGTTTCTATTGATTAAACATCAATTAGTTCACTTCATACGAAGAAAATTAAATAGCTTGAATAGATATTAAAATATCTATCAAAAGGAAAAAAAAAGAAAAAAGGTAAATGGTTTTAAATTTGTTTGAAAATTCAAAAATATTTTAACTCAAGCTGCCGTATAATTGTCTGATACGGTGGCATTCAACCTGGTTCCCACGGCCGTTTCACAGTGACAATGGGAGTTTGTTCTGATACTGCAGTACTTTCATTTTCTTTAATTTAATTGACTTTTTAAAAATATTAAAACAGATTTTTTTATTTTATTTATTTATTTTTTTTAATTATTTATTTTTTTTTTTTCATGACATTATTAAAAACTTTTACATAAATCTCCACGATATTCTTTTGCTTTTATATTTTATGATGTGTAACAAATTAATATGCAAAATAATAAATCCTACTACTTAATGGGATGTTCTAAAATTCTACTCTTAACACAGATACCAAAGTGGAGGGTGGGCGTAGAAAGGCTGACTACCCTTAATCTAAATAAATCTTCAGTTGTAAAGGTCAAAATGTTACATTACTCTATTAAAAAAAAAAAAAAAAGAATAACAGTGGGCAAAAAATACCCCGGAATAAATTAAAATGTTGTTTATTCTGGTTTTAGTCAGGTGATATCACTTGTGCTAAATAGCTGGATCCGCCCTCTCTTAAGCTCAGGTTCAGCTCATCATTAAAATATTGTTTTTAATATCTGCCGCACCAAAATGTTCAAAACACAAATGCCAATTTTCATATATTTTTAAATCTTCCCGTTTCACATTTAAAAGCATTTTGATTAATTTATTTTATTTTGAATTTTTAAATTTAGACGATTAAAGTCTTTTAAATGAAATTTCAGGATTCTTTAAGATCAATAGCTATATATTTGAAAGTAATAAGACTATTCCTTTGTTTTAAATTTTTATTCCATAATAACTGTGACTTTGATTTCGTGATTAGGAAATTGAAAATAAATACTATTGAGCTATGTTCCAATAATAGATCTTATAAACTTAAAAAAAAAAAAAAAAAAAAAAATCACTATTTGATTCTGTATTAAAAAACTTTTAATATAAATTTGATATTTTATTATGTTACATTATGGGATAAATTTTAAATAACACAAAGCTTACAACCGGTACAGTAACCAAATGCAAATATGTCACAACAAAATTTAAACAGAAAATTCATGGTAAAAAATCTTTTTAAAATTATTAAATATTCATAATAATAATAATAAAACGATTGTCGAATGCATAATTGCTGTTTCATGCAATCAGTTTCGCTGTACCGTGTTTTCTAAAACATGATATTTAACTAGAGGTGTACGTACTCTTGAATATTGAAATGCGAAAAAAAGTGTAACAGGGTTAAAATAAAATTTTAGCAGCGAAAAAACTAGAAAAAGATATTTAATACTTATGAAGAAAGACTTAACATATTAGGATCGGATATATTCCTCTCTTGTACCGTAAGCCACGCCTTTTCACAAATTTTCTAAAACTTTATAATATAAAACAAAATAATTTTGCATATTTGTAATTAAATCATTTAAGTTTTGTCTTCAATAACCGATGTAGTAAATACCATTGTGATTTATGCATACCAGCGTCACATATAGAGTCAAATAGGAATATGCAAATTAGTCTTTTTTTTTTTTAAATAGTGTTTCAGCGAATCAGAGGCAGGGCTTCTTTTCTTTTGAAATTCTTTCACAATCCCTCGCTTACATTGTGATAACTTTACAAAAATATACCAATTTGTATAATAAACATCGAAATATTGCTTAGGAAACAATAAAAATAACATAAAGGTAAATTAAAATAGTTTTCCATCAAATTATATACAAACATTTACTTATAGAGAATACAGATTATAACAAGTGACTGCCCCCTAACAGGAATAAAAAGTGAAATATCACTGTCAAAAAATAATGTTAGGAATGAGCTGTAAATTTGGAAACCCATGTTTTTGATAATGCCCGTTCTATTCGTGCAAAAATTAACATAGGTCATAATTCATAATTTTTTCAAATATGAATTTATTAATAATTTTCATAATTCAAAAAATGTTTTTTTAGCAAAAATTTGCATGGAATATGTTTGGGTCACTTCATTCTAACGAATAAAAAAAAACAGAATTTAAATATCATAATTATTTCGGAAGATATGATTTAATGTTTGTCACATTCATTTAACATTAGCATCCCCAAACTTTGACAGCTTATAACTCTATAAAAAATTGAGCGAAATATATAAACTGTACTGTTTTCCATGATGATTTGATCCAAAGAATTCAAATAAATTATAAAAAAGGGGGGTTACCATTGAAAAAAATGAAGTTGATGTCAGTTTTAATGTGTAGACGACCCCCTAAGTGAAATCTAACTATAACATTATAAACTAGACGTTATTACAAACTGATCGGTACCAGTCGCATGTTTCTACGATAATTTACGGCGAAATTAGGTGGGGGGGGGGGTGGCATTTTTTTTTTTGGCTGACTGTACATATCTGGCAAAAAGTATCAAAGAAATGTAAAATTTTTAATATAAATTGAAAATCTTTACAAAATTACTTAAAGTTTTATATGCAAAAGAAAGTATAAGAAGCAATAGTTTAAATTCATAGCATAAAAGTCTGAAAAATGCACAATTTACAGGGAAAATGTACAATCTGGTAACCCTAACATAAACTCATAGCTAATTAGCATAATAACAGTATTAATTTTATAATTTCCCACTAACTTACACAAGCCTTAAATATAGTACAAATTTTTAAGCAGTTTTAATAGCAATTAAAATACTTGTAATCAATCAAAACAGATTCATTTTCTACACATTCTATCACAAAAAGATATCTGCTTACCTTTAATAACAAATCCAGAATCCATCACAGTTTTATTCTGTTCACGCCAAATGACATAAAGACGAAGAAATATACCTGCATAAAACTCATTGGTCACTTGAAACACATTCATCTTCCTATTACATTCCCTACATTGAAATTCAAAATATATTAAATAATGCAAATTTATAATAACAAATTATTATAAATTTCAAAAGTAAATATAAGAAAATATTTTTTCAAATTACCTTTACTAATCAAATTATCCAAATATATGCAACATTTTTTTTCTTTTTTACACTTACAAACTGTCACACACTAATCATAGTGAAACTTTACATATAGTTAAAGTGTACAAAGCAAAAACTACACAACTTTTCTAATTTATATCAGCAATCATTACTTCAGAAATGAAATATCACCATTAAAAAATTAAATATCTTCCCTTTCTTATTAGTATTTCTGTATTGACAGCATAGATTAAGTTATTAATATGTACAACATTTTTTACATTACATGCATGTATATATTATATTCTAGACATTAAAGCAATAAATATTAAGATTCAATGCCCTATCCAACCCCCTCCCTCCCCAAATTAATAGCAACTTAAATTATAACTTTATATACAATTATTAATATTATGACATATTTTGAGTAAAGTAGATTACACTACAGTGACTGAAGCAAATATCTAATTATCTATCTGTCTTGCATTGGCATATTTCCAGAGATAGGACTGTTGCCCATGTAGAGAGAAAGGAAGAGAATATTATTTATTTAGCAGGATCTTGTCAGTAATATATTACTGTGCTAACATGCTCTAATGCAATAATAGTATTATTTATTCTATTATTTATGTGAAATAATGACCATCTCTACAGAACAATATGTGGCCTGAATTATTGTTACAACAATGTCTACAATACGTTAATGTCCCTAGGTGCCTACTATGTATCCAGATCTTTTGCAGACAAACATTTTTGGGCTATGTTGTTTAAGTGACCTTCGAATTCATTTAGCAGTTGCGGCATTTGTAGCATGATCTACAATAGTGAGACACTGGCTACTTAATTGACTTCATTGGTTATATGCTTGCACTGTCACTAGAGATAATTTTACTGCATACTGAAGAGCGCATTCTTTGTATTGATGAGTTGATTATGACTATACTTTAAAAATTCAGAAATTACTTAAAGAAAAAATCCAAGGAGCAATTAACATTTTTTATTTTTTTTTTAACTATTGCAACTATTAAAATACATGTAGAGTTTAGTAAATCTAAAAAAATACTAGTACATTATAAAAAGATATAACTAAATTTCCATTATATAACAGTTTTATTTTAACAGTCACTGAAATACAGTTGGAAAAAAAATCCTGAAATCAGGAAATGTATTAAGAAAAAAATCCTAAAACCAGGAAAAAAAGTCTTACACACAATCACCCTTGGTACTTTTATATTATAATAAATTAAAAAAAAAAAAAAAAAAAAAAAAATGCTTTGATCCAATTTGTAGATCACCTATTCGAAAACTATACACATGCTGAGTTTCATAGTGTATACATATATAATAAAGATGATCTATTAAGCATAGTAGAAGCCAAGCAACAGATACAAGATCACTGAAACACCAATGACCAATAAGATTAAAATATATATATATATATATATCAGTGGATGAAATACACTAATGTAAAGAAACCAGATCTATTAATTAACAGCCTGCAAAACAAACGAATCAATAAAGTAACACAACAAATCTTAACTTAAAACCATAAACTTATCAAAATTAATGAAAAAACAACCCAAGAAACACAAGATAGGAAGAAGGAGGCAGGTGGCAAGACTTGTGACTTGCCTGTGGGGTTAACTAGTTACACGCCGGCAACACTCCTCCAGCCTGCCACGACCAGAACAGGAACCATATGGATTAAAAAAGCAAAATTTCAAAGCAGATGAACACCAATGAAACCAGGTAGCAACAATGAAATTCACCGATTGATCACATTGTGTTTAACAGTATAATTAGAACATTAAATATAGTTGACAACTCAAAAAGGAAGAATCTGAAATTTTATTGGAAAAAGAAAGTTTGCATAGTAATACAAAGCAAATGCAACAAGCCTTCTACTCTTTTTTTTTTTTTTTTTTTTTTTAATTTAATTTCACAAACCCACCCAACCGCCACCTTTTTTATTGTCTTTTATTATTTTATAATTTTTTTGTTGATATACACAAAAGTGTACACAGCTTTTTTTTTTTTTTTTTTTTTTTGTACTGACAGAGACATGGTTAAGGATATAAAATAAAAAATACAAAGTTTTTAGGAAAACCCATTTTAGCAGTGGCTGTGATCATTTTATTAATATTCTTGTTTTTAAACTTTGCAGAGCATAAATTATTAATTCGAAATAAATGGTTAATGATGATGTTTCTAAATACCCAAAGATGCAGACATGAATTAAAATGTGTAAATAAGTTTACATTAAAACTAAAATCTTGCCGTTTGTCATAGATATCTGTGTAAATTTTATTAACATCGATGATTATTTTGAAATCTAAAAAGTTAATATATTTGCCACAGATTGTATATAAATATTGCTACAATTTTTCTATACATAATTTAATTTTATAAGATGTAACTGCAATAAGACGTTTTATACCTATAATTTTAAAAATTATCTTTATAATTTTCAGTATTTTATATATTACTTTATTTTAAAATAGGTATTAGAAATCAAACTGAAAAACTCACTATTTAAACCACATGAAAAATTTAGGGTTCCCAGCATGAAAGCCACTCAAAAATCGTTGATTTAGTTGCTTTAATGTATGAAATAGTAACCAAAATAGTAGCCACTCCATATGAAATAGTAGCCAAAATAGTAAGTATTCCGATTCAATTAATAGTCTTGGATTAAAAAAACAATTAAATATTTAAGCAATTTTTGGAGATAATGTGGTCAGAAGATATAAAATTGACCTAAGAAATTAGATACCTTTCTTGTAAAAGAAAACTGATACATGTGTAAAGGCGTATAAATACAGAGTTTACATAGACAGATTTAAAAAAAAAAAAAAAAAAAAAATAGAGCTTTTTTTGAGACACCAATTTCTGGAGATCTAAAACTGACTTACCTAATCTAGATAATTGTTAATTTTCCTTTAATAACCACAGAAAATTAACTATAATTTGATGTGAAAGGATATCTAAAAAGGGATTTATATAGTAATTTTCACGAAAATTGTTAGAGCCGTTTTTGAGATACTTTCATTAAAACGTGGCAAACTCAATTCTTGATTAGAAAACAATTACATACAAAAGGATATCTAAAAGGGAGTTAATATGGCAAGTTTGAAAAAAAAATTGTGCAGCCGTTTTGTGAGAACCTTAAATTGACCTACTTATACAGAAAGCCTATCACATTTGAAAGGATATCTAAGAGGGTGTTTATATACAGTCTTACGGTTCCATCTACTTTGGGTTCCCAATGTCCCATTTCTAGTTTTTTCAAATTTCACCAAAAGTTGGAAAAATCATCTGTACACTAGACCTGCCTAAATTCTAAAGTTTCATCGTTGTATATTTATTAGTTTCAGAGATATGGTAATCAGAAGTTCTCTCTCTCTCTTTCACACACACACATCCCAATTGCTGAAAATCATTTTCTTGGGGCACAGGCCTTTAAACATGTAAATCAGATTAATACACAAAATTGAATTTTTTGACTGAATACAATAAATATTTCCCATTATCTACAGTTGAAAGGAAAAATGTAGTGGCAGAATAAATATCAGGGAACAAGTTTTTGTTCAAAACAGTCTCTGTTTTCCTGAAAATAGTGCTGACTAACCTGAAAATAGTAGCTTTTAAGCCACTTTTAAACAAAAATAGTTGCCATAGTAGCCTGGGGTTGCTTTTAGTAGCAAATAGCAGCTTTTTAGTTGCTGCTGGGAACCTTGAAAATTAACTTTAATTCCTTTAACTATCACAATTAAATTTGAAATGTAGACAGAAAATAAAATATTTAATTAAATCAAACTGGAGTGTAAAGGTTGATATTTTTATTTATTACCAACTATGCGAAAAATACCAGAGCCGGGAATCGAACCCGGGCACCTCCGCTTAACGCACGGATGCTCTACCACTGAGCTACCCTGGCTGACAACCAGCTAGGCACTTCTCGCATAATATTTGTTGGCAAAGTCACCGAGTCTGCAAACACAGATATATCAGGTGAGACAATATTAATCGTAGAACAACTCCATAGACCACGAAATTTCAATTTAGAAATTTTTATTCATGAATTCATCAACCGTGAATATTTATTAAATCAAATTGGAATGTAAAGGTTGATATTTTTATTTATTACCAACTATGCGAAAAATACCAGAGCCGGGAATCGAACCCGGGCACCTCCGCTTAACGCACGGATGCTCTACCACTGAGCTACTCTGGCTGACAACCAGCTAGGCACTTCTCGCATAATATTCGTTGGCAAAGTCACCGAGTCTGCAAACACAGATATATCAGGTGAGACAATAATAATCGTAGCACAACTCCATAAACCACGAAATTTCAATTTAGAAATTTTTATTCATGAATTCATCAACCGTGAATATTTATTATCCGAGAAGTGCCTAGCTGGTTGTCAGCCAGGGTAGCTCAGTGGTAGAGCATCCGTGCGTTAAGCGGAGGTGCCCAGGTTCAATTCCCGGCTCTGGTATTTTTCGCATAGTTGGTAATAAATAAAAATATCAACCTTTACACTCCAATTTGATTTAATAAATATTCACGGTTGATGAATTCATGAATAAAAATTTCTAAATTAAAATATTTAATTTATTTATTTCTCAGAGCATGCCAGATACATTCATAAGCCATAAACAGAATCTTACTGTGATGTAGATTACATCCCTTTCCGTCCTTAATCACTTAACTGCCCCGGACGTGTATATTTGTCTTTCCAAAAAACGATTCTTTGTACTATACTGTTAACAGTGAAACTACTGACACGATTTGACAATGCAATAAATTAACCTTGGAACTTGGAAGTGATCTTTACAGTGTTTTTGAAATATTTACTCATTTTAGAGTTTAAAGAGAACGGTGGCATTGGGAAGCGCATTTCTTAAATTTTTGCCAGCAGGTAAGAGGTTAAAACATCCTTTTACAAGCATTTGCTTGCCTTCATATTCCCCCTGCCTCAAACTATGCCTTAAAGTTTGCTTCCCGCTACACTCCCATTCCAGACGACTGCAGGGTTCTTTCTTCCTTAGCATTGGAGATGATTCGTTCCTGAAGGTCACATGCGACCAATCAGAGGTGTGTCTCTGTTGGGAGTGTTTTTAAATAGGATGTCACATATCAGTTGGCAGTTGAAAACTGATATACGAACTTGTTTTTTTTTTTTTTTGTCACTCTTTGAAGTTAGAAGTAAGTTTTTGTTTCCTACTGTCGCCTACATATCGGAACTGGAACACCATGTAGTTCAAACAGGCTTTGATCCCTTGGCTTTAGGCAGATGGACATTTTGCCAGCCTTGCCTAACTGGTGAAACTTTTTTATGTTGATAGCTTCAGATTATTTAATGAAAATCTAAATTCTTGGATTCATTGTCATCCGGAATTTTCAAAATGGTGATAATTGAATGTCAATTTTGTTATCCAATTCCTCTTATGGAAAATCCATTTTAATTAGGGATGGACCGGATATGGATTTTACCGGATACGGATATCCGGCATTCCGGATATTTTTTTACTTTGCCGGATCCGGATATCCAGCAGTCCCCTTCCCCAGTTCACAAGAAATTTTCAGTTTTTTAAGAGCACACAATAATTAAACTAGTATATTGTGGCCACCACAATACTTTCTTGTATATTTTCCTATACAAATTTACTAAGGGCAAATAATTTATTAAAACTATTGTTCATTAAAATTATCTAACATGAAGAATGCAAATGATTTTTATCTTGGAGAAAACTAAAACCAAATATCCAAATAAGGACAGTTTTATTGCCTATAAATAAATATTTAAAAATGCGTATTTATAATGGTTATCTCATATCTCATACAAGTTTAGATATAGTCTTCCCGTTATCGAGGAAATTTTCAGTATAGAAGCGCCATCTATTGGTCTATAAGCATCCAACTTGAATCAGTGTAATGTCTCATAATATCCTTCTCACATATCAAGTTTTGTTTGATTATACGCCATAGAACCTGAGATACAGCCTTTTCTTAAATTACAGAAATCTCTGTGTGGCAGCGGCAGCTGTTGAGTGGCTGACATCAAAAATTGATAGAAACTAATTTATGTGAAGTTTCAACTACAGATAAATTTTTATGCAATTCTGTGCATTAGTTCCTGAGATATAGCCTTCCCTTAAATTGCGGAAATCGCTTTTTTAGCAGTGCCACCTGTTGGCCGATATGCATTATTTATTAAAATTTCCCACCACGATAAATGCAGGCGATTTTCATCTTACAGCAATCTAAAAAACTGCACTTTTGCAGCGTAACCTATTGGTAGATATACATCCAAATTGAATCGGCATAATGTCTCATAATGGTCTTCTCACATATCAAGTTTTGTTTAATTATATCCAATAAAACCTGAGATATAGCCTTTTCTTAAATTGCAGAAATCGCTGCGTGTGCATCACCTGTTGAGCGGTTGACACCAAAAGCTGACAGATACTAATATATGTCAATGTACATCTACATATAAATTTTTATTCAAATCTGTACAGTAATTCCTGAGATATAGCCTTCCTTATATTGCAGTATAGCAGCGCCATCTGTTGGACGATAAGCATTTAACTTGAATCAGCATAATGTATCACAATGACCTTCTTACATATGAAGTTTTGTTTGAACATACGCAATAAAACCTGTGATATAGCCTCCCCTTAAATTGAGGAAATCACTGTATTGCAGCGCCACCTGTTGAGCAGTGACACCAAAAGTTGATAGGCCCTAATTTAGGTCAAGGTGCATCTATATACGAATTTATATACAATTCTGAGTAGTGGTTTCGGAGATAAAGTTGCCACAAAATTTTTGTCTCTCTCTCTCTCTCACACACACATTTTCTAAAAATTGTAAATTCATGTTCTTAGACCTCCCAAAACGTATAAATCCTTCGAAAACCGGAAGTCGAAAATTTTTACGAATCCCATACTTTCTTCTATTGCATATAGAAGAAAGTAAAAAAGATATTTGCATTTTGTTTTTATACAACTGAATTCCATTCGCATACATAACTAGTATGATGTGGCCACCACATTCTTCTATATAATTTACACAACGTTCATTGAACACAATTTTTTTATTAAATTATTTTTTATTATAAATGCAGATGATTTTTATCTGAAAGAATTATATCACTACATGCTGAATGAAAGTAAATTTTTTTGCCAATATCAAAAGAAATAAGATTTTTTTCTAATTTTTTTTCGTTAAAAGATAAAAAAAATCTATAACTTTGTTTTAATTTATCACAGATCTATACTTAAACCATTTATTTTAAAGGTAATGATGAAGTCTTTCGAAACAAAACACCCATATTGAAAATTTACTCCCCCCCCCCCCTTCCAGAGGGTGAAGCTATGCTGCAACATGCACAATTTTTTTTTTCATGTTAACTATTACTATTATAAATAATTCATATTAATTTTACAATCACACGTTTAAAATAACTCTCATTAAGTACATATATACAAGATTTTGTCCCATACTGGCATGTTAAAAATTTAGAAAAAATGCAATCACAGCACCACCTATTGAGCAATTGTTCCACAAATCTAATCAGCACCAGTTTATGTCAGGGTTCAACTAAATACCAAGTTTGGTTAAATTTCGTTTATTGGCTCGTGAGTTACAGCGTCCACAAAATTTGTGATGCACACACACACAAACTGACAGACAGACAGACATTTTCTAAAAACAGTCAAATCGTGTTCAGGACATCCCAAAACGTGTAAATCCATTGAAAACTGGAGTTCGAAAATTTTCACAAATCCAATACTTTTTCTATATATATATATATACAGAATAAAGTAAAATTGTAAAAATCATTGGGATAATAAAGCCATAACAGAGTTATTTTATTTTATTACGTTATTCTCTGTTCAATAGAAGAAAGTATTGGATTCGTAAAAATTTTTGATTTCAATTTTCGATGGATTTACACGTTTTGAAAGGCCGATTTGATACGATTTGATCATTTTTAGAAAATGTTTGTCTGTCTGTGTGTGTGTGTGAGAGAGAGAGAGAGAGCGAGAACAAAAATTTTGTGGCAACTGATTCTCCGGAACTACTGCTTAAAATCATATAAATTTATATGCAGATGCAACTTGGCCTAATTTAGTGCCAATGAATATTTGGTGTCAACTGCTCAAAAGGTGGCACTGCTATACAACGATTTCCCCAATTTAAGGAGAGGCTATATATCTCAGAATCTATTTCGTATAAGCAAACAAAACTAATATGTAAGAAGGCCATTGTAAGTCATTATGCTGGTGCAATTTGAATGCTTACCAGCTAACAGGTGGCGCTGCTATACAGCGATATCTGCAATTTAAAGGAAGGTTATATCTCAGGAACTACTGCACATAAATGCAGATAGTTTCATACGCAGATGCAACTTGACCTAAATTAGTGCCTGCCAACTTTTGTTGTCAACCGTTCAACAGGTGGAGCTGCTATACAGTGATTTCTGCAATTTAAGGGGAAGGCTATATCTCAGGTTCTATTGCATACAATCAAATAAAATTTAATATGTAAGAAGGCCATTATGAGACCTAATACCAGTTCAATTTAAATACTTATCGTCCAACAGGTGGTGCTGCTGTACAGCGATTTGATTTCCGTAATTTAAGGGAAGGCTGTAGCTAAGGATCTATTACACAGAATTGCATATAAATTTACATGTAGATGCACCTTGACGAAAATTAGCACATACTTAATTTCCCCCATAGACGCAATGTATTTGAATTCTCTTGGGTGTCCCTGAATACGAATCATTTGTTTGATCTTCACGAAAGATTTAGTGTAGCATCCCTATGTCATAAAAATTTATAATACCATGTTTGAACTTTCTGCTATTATTTGTTCTTGAGATATGCTGATGATAGACACACGCACAGACACACAGACCAACCGTTAAAAATAGGAATTTTGGATTCAGGGTACCTTAAATCGTGTAAATAAAAAAAAAACTCGACTTAAAAATTTTTGACCCAAAAACATTACTTCTCTACCATTTACATGGGTAAGAGAAAGTAAAACTAGTATGTTGTGATCGCTACAAAACTTTCTTCTATATTTTCCTATATAAATTCACTCAGTTAAAATAAACTACAAAGATTATTATTTATTAAAATTATCTGTCATGATGAATGCAGGCGATTTTTTATCTTCGAGAAAACTAATACTAAATAATCAAAGAAACACAGTTTAACTAACACCTTAAAAAATACGTTTTCATACTGGTTATCTCATGTATGAAGTTTCATACAGCTAAATGCCATAGAAGTTGAAGCATGCATTCCCGTTCTCTGGAAAAAACTGCACTATAGCAGCGCAAAATATTGGTAGATATACATCCAGATTGAATCGGTGTAATATCTCATAAAGGCTTTCTCACATGTCAAGTATTGTTTGATTATACACATTAGAACCTGAAATTTAATCTTCCCTTAAGCTGAGGAAATCGCTGTATAGGAGCGCCGCCTATTGAGCAACTAGTTCCAAAAGTTGATCCGCTGTAACTTATGTCAAGGTGCATCCACATGTAAATTTTTATGCAATTTTGCACAGTAGTTCCTGAGATATTGCCTTTTTTCAAACTGTGGAAGTCGCTGCATAGTAGTGCCACCTGTTGATTGGTTCACACCAACTGTTGATAGGCACTAATTTATGTCAACTTGGCAGCGGGAACACAAGAAGAGCTTTTGAGCGATTTCAGTATTTTTTAATTCTTTTTTTAATAAAGCGATATAGAAAAGAGTTTCCTTAAATATATAATGACCAGCGAACCGGGCACAGCCTGCTAGTACACAATAAAACTGTCGTTCTTTGAATATTTAATGTCAGTTTTTTCTAAGATGAAAATTATTTGTGTTCATCATGTTAGATAATTTTAATAAATAATAATTTTAATAAATTATTTGCCCTTAGTGAATTTATGTAGGAAAATATAGCAGAAAGTCTTGTGATTTTCACAACATACTTGTTTTTAATTAAAAGAAATGAATTGCAGGAATCTACATCTATAAAGGCAGATCTCCTGACTGACGTGCTTGCTCGCTCAGCAATGCCGAGTCAAACTAACGGAGACACAAATGTGTAATTTTATATTATTGATTTAGTGACGTGATTTAAGAAGCTATTTTTTGAAGTTTCCCCGCAAACGGAGGGAGAAAAGTTGCTTCTCGCATTTCTCACCATATCTTAATGAAAGAAAACAAGAAAAAAAGCAAATATTAAAAAACCGGATATCCGTCATATTAACCAGATATCCGGTGATTTTGATCTGGATATCCGATGATATTTCGGATAGTGAAAAATCAGCCGGATATGCTGGATACCGGATATTTTCCGGCTATCCGGTCCATACCTAATTTTAATCCATGTAACTATGTATTGAATTTAAATGTATCTTTTATTTTCTGGATAAGCGAGAGTCAACAGATGTACAACAGATATATATTTCATCTGTATTTTTAACAGTTTGTAAGTATGACAGTCGAACGATCTTGCACTTTGACTGATGTTCAATAAATATAGAAATAACTGTCTCTTTAATGACTCTTGCATGGTTCTCAAGATATTTACTCCACAAAAACTTCCTTTTGGCTTCAGTTCTTCATTTTAGCTATAGATCACGTGCCTTTATTTAGAATCATACTTATGACCATAAAAGAACCGTTATTGTTATTGTGGTCAAGTTATTAAAGTCAATTATTAACACTCTTGATTAAGTTAAAATTATTAACACCTAATTTGAATTAAATTAAATGATTATTAACGTCACACTTACATTTTAAGAAGTACAAAATGATAGTAGAATTAATGTTTAATCTATGAATTACAAACCATAATAATTAATCAATTAATTTCACATCCTACAACTTCTCAAATAATATCTAAATATAACATAATTTAAGAATAACTACTATTAATTCATAAACAATTTTCTTCCGTTGTACCTGTTAAGGGATTCTTCTCTCATAGTCTCCAAAACAATGCGACTCATATTAATACCCATTGTGCAAAAAGGGAAATTCTGTAAATAATTCTTAAATATTACAAGTTTTGACAAAAATGTTATCAAGTAAAAATGAACTGAAAACAATGAATACAGTATAAATTAAAATACTTTTTAAGAGATAATTGTGAATAACCCAAACTAAAATACACAAGAGTAGCAGATTATTATATAACTCAGCTGTACTGTACATTGTAGAAAAAAATATATATACAAGGTGTATCTGAAATGCTTCAACAAACTTAGAAGGATGATAGTACACATCAAGACAAACAAAAAATGCAATTTAACATGGGGCCACAAATGACGTTTAAAGGGTGAAAATCGCAAAACTAATAAAAACATCGAGATCTCGCATGCTGCTTTTCTGCAGAACTGGCTAGTAGCACGAAGCTTGTTTTCCTTTCACTTTGTGTATACCTGGTCAGAAAGAGATAACAAAAACTTGGAAGAAAGCCAAACAAATCTGTGAGCAGGAATCGACGTATGCAAATTTTCCATCTTCTTAGAAACAGACCAATAAATGCAACTTTGCAGCAAGCATGCATTGTAAGTACATGAACCGTGCACGACGGGAAAACATGTTTGTGCTTTCAGTAGGAATGGCCTATTCCAATAACGAAATGGCTGATATGCATATGATGTACGGCGAAGCTGCATGAAATGGCCACTTATCACAGAGGTTATTTCAAGAATGATTTCCGATGAGACGTTGTCTTTACCATAGCACTTTCGGAAGAATTGATCGATGCCTACGGGAAACTGGGTCTTTCCATGCAAGATCCCGCAATGGAGGACGAAACCTCTTTGTGCACACAGAAGTGAAGGATGAGTGCTGCAGTCATTTAAAGACTTGGCGACTACCAGTACGTGAGTGATTTCAGCTGAACTGGGTGTTTCACAAATGTCAGTGTGGAGAGTTCTGTGCAATGAATGGATGCACCCTTTTCACATACAGAAGGTGCAAGAACTTGACGAAATGGACTATCGTCGTTGGCTGGAATTTGTACGCTGGGCTATGGATACAAATAGGAATGATCCACAATTTACCTCCTAAATGCTATTTACAGATGAGGCTACATTTACCCGAGATGGCATGTTTATCATGCACAATGCTCATATTTGGTCTACACAGAATCCTCACGCCATTGTCCTATGAAATGCGCATTATCAGTTCAATGTCAACATCTGGTACGGCATTCTTGGTGATAACCTGGCGGGCCTGTACTTGCTGCCTGACCATCTCAATGGTACAACTTACCTGAGTTTCCTGCAGAATATCCTACCAGATTTGCTTTCTGTTCCACAAGCCGATATGCAGCAAGGAATTTGGTATGTGCATGATGGTGCTCTGCCTCACTTTTCTCTGGAGATGCATAACCACCTTGATGGAGTTTATCCAGCAAGATGGATTTGACGTGATGGCCCTGTCGCTTGGCCTCCATGTTCACCAAACTTTAATCCTTTGGATTTCTTCTTCTGGGGACAGATGAAATCCCTCATTTATGAGATGCCAGTAGAAACATCAGAAGAAGTAGTAGCACGTATTGTGACCACTGCAGCAGAAATCCTGGAAACTCCCGGAATCTTTGAGCGTGTCCACCAGTCGTTCCTCTGTCAATGTACTCTGTGTTCTAATGTCCACGGTCGAAACTTTGAACAATTGTTGTAAAAGTTTTTTTTCTCTGGACATCACAAGCTATCTTGTACCTATTCTGTGCAATAAATGATTTTCTGTTGTTTTTCTGGAGTGTTTCTTTCTTGTCTCAGTTTGTCCATTTGCAGACGCATTTTCTCGATTTTCACCCATTAAATGTTATTTGCGACCCCATGTTCCATTGAATTTTTTGTTCGTCTTGATGAATACTATCATCCCTATGAGTTTGTTGAAGCATTTCCAATACACCCTGTATATACGAGGGGAATTCAAAAAGTAAAGGCACATTTGAGAAAAGCTGTACTTATTCTAATGATAGAAAACTAAAACAGGAGAGTATTTTCAGGAATACAAGCGACACATTGTCTCGAAGTGTTGCCAACTACACTCACTCAGCGCTGGTTACTAGTAGTGTTGCCAATCCCTGGAAAGAGAAATTGCAAATGTGCCTTTACTTTTTGAATTCCCCTTGTATATATAAAGCAAATATATATCTCAGAAGTATTTTTATTTTTTGTATTTAGAAAAGTTTAGTCAAATTACATAGGGTGTTCACAGGCCCCTATTATCGCATGGCTGAACCGGGATTTTGGTTAGGGGCCCTGGGAATGAAGAGTCCCCAAATATCATTATATTAAATTACAAAATATTACCTTTTATTGCAATGAAAATTTAAACGTACATATACGTATATGAAATTTCTCCTTAAAAAGTACTAAATTTTCTCAAAAGTAGCACTTTCATTTAGTATATATTTTGCTTTTTTTATTTCTGCTAGCTTATCTAATGCTTAAACAGTAAACGCTCTGAAATTAAATCAACAGATCCGAGTTTGTGTCCAGGTTCAGGCAGGGATGTTTGTAGTGGTTTGAAATTAATTTTAATCAGTTGGTCCCACTCTATTCTAGAATATAAAAAATAAAATTAGAGTGACAATCCTAAGTTGGAAATTCTATGACTACTAAATTTACATGTCATGACCTGTTTAGTATAAATTAAACATGTTACATTTGGTGTATGTTTATATATGCTTTTGTTGTCATTTGTCTGGCATGATATTATGAGGTGATCAGCAGAATAAAGACATCCCATATTCAATTGCATGTAGCTGTAAAACATTAATAGTAGTTAATAATGTAAAAAATATTAACATATTTAAAAATATCTAGCCTCGAAAATATTGCTTATGTATTGATCATACTACTAGGATAACTTACGTCCTCAAACTCCGAGAACAGTCCTTGAAAACGACCCTACCCCAAAAATTAGAGCATATTTGAGAAAACCGGCTATAAAGTTATTAATGTTTCACTATAATAATTTATTATACATATAATAAATAGGCTAAAATAAGTGCTTTTAGGTACTTGATATGTAAAAATTACTAAAATTTTTCAATTTAAGGTGATTTATTTATTTTGTCTTCAAAATTCGGGGGCACCGCCATATTTGTCCTCGAATTCAATTACAAAAATATGGTTGTCCTACATACAAATGAACATCTGTTGTATATAAATGTTGATGTGATAGTTTCGATTGGCCCCCAATTTTGCTTTGCCCAGGACCCCTATTAGTCATGATCAGGGCCTGGCTGTTCAATAAGATGGATGACTGATTTTACTGTCACAAAACCCCTCTTCACAAGTTCAGTTTCCATGGAATAAAAAAAATGTTGTCATCTGTATTAACAAAAAAAAGTCAATATATGTTGTGTACGGGCCGATATGCTAGAGTGCTCGAACTAAATGCAGGCTTGTTTTTCCATACCTATGAGTTGCACATAGTAGTTTACATAAAAGTGCGCTTAGAACAGCATAATACGATAAATTCTAGATTTACTTAGAAAATTTAGCATAAAATATTTTTTAAACATGTTGAGGGCCTTTCTATGATTATGCAACATTACACAATGATCAACATAGCAGTGAGTATTAACAAGGAGGATCACAGTACCTCACAAAAAAATGTCCATTACTGCAGAATGGTTTCTCATTGCATCACAATAATGCAAAGATGCATATTACTGGTTGTATATTAGATTTTTTGCAGTAACAATAAAGATATCCTACTATATATAACCCTCCATATAGCCCTGATTTTGCATCATGCAATATCTGGCTGTTTTCTATGGACGAAAATTTTTCAAAAGCAACAAAGCTGCCAATTAGAAATAACTCTCAAAACACGGACTTTAAAATGAGTTTTAGAAGTAGATTGAACATTTCAACAAAATTGTGTCTCATGGTAATTGTTTTAAAAAAAATAATGTAAATGACAATGATTAAAGGTAATCTGTTTTCTATATAGTCTTATTACTTACTAAACAATCCTCGTACTTCAATATTTTGACATAACTAACATGTTTGAAAAATTAATATAATTAATTATTGTAAAAAACTATATCATTTTCTTCATTTTTGTTCTTAATAAACAAGTACAAAACTGAAGAATGGGTTACAACATAGGCATGACCAAAAGAAAAATCCAAAAACGAATAAAAGAACATGAAAATGATATAAAATATTATATGGAATTTTAAAACCCGAATAAACTACTACGTCAGAAACGCCAAAAGAATTATGCACTGAAGACGGTACGCTTAAGGCTACTGAAACAGCTGTATGCATCGCAAATATTTTTCTTTTGGCGTTTCTGACGTAGTAGTTTATTCGGGTTTTAATATTCCAACGCCAAGTCTCCTGTTATTATTATATGGAATTACTACAACCTTAACCAAACTTAACAAAGAATAAGAAATAAACATAGATTTTTTACAAACGTAAGAAAATGAATAAATTATGATAATCACACCTGCGCAATAACACATGAAACAATAAAAATATTAGCCAATGAGCACTGTTCTAATGACACTGAGCCCAACAGAAACACAGATTAAAGATAGTGCTATTTACTTAAGTCGAAGATCAAACAAAAAGCCGCACTTCCACATCATGAAAGCCCTGAGAATGTCTGGTGCTTTAGCAAAAAAGCTTTGGTATAAGCTTCAAAAACGTATTTCTAGTTTTTTTAAATGAAAGTAAAAATTGATTTATCAATTTATTTTCTCCTCTTTCAGAGGTAGCTTAGTATGTGTTGTAGACTGACAAAAAAAATGTGATTCATATCTTTGAATTATACTATTTTTCTTATCTTACAAGAAAAAAAAAATAACCATTTTGTAGCTTTGCATATATCAAATTACTAATATTGTCTAAATCAAAGAATCATAAATAATATAACAGCTAATGTGATTTTCTCCCATACATAGAAAATTATGTCCTTCAAAATACAAATTAAATAACATGTATCTTGTTAGCAATGCACATAAAAAATAACTAAAGAAAGAAAGAAAAGAAAAAAGTTATACTTGTCTTTCACTTTTTGATATTTTAGAAATATCTCTGGCTAACTCTGCTGTACTAGGATTGAGCAAAAAATAAAGCAAATGAACAAGTCCCAAAAATCCAACACCTCTCAAATCTGTTCCTGGATCAATACCTATAAAATATGACATTAAAAAAAAAAAAAAAAAAAAAAAAAAAGTTAATGAAAATTATATTTGTTAACATTAATAAACTGTTTAATTCTAATTAGGGCTCTGTTTTTTTTTTTTTAATTATGAGTGGGAGAATATATATATATATTTAAATCATGCCTTGAAAACCAAGATCTTCCCAATGTTTCCCATAACGTGGACAATCTTGGTCAGATCCTGACAGCGCTTTGTACAAAGTCTGTAAAACTCTCATATGAACATCATCACTTGAATTAAATGGACCTAAAATTAATATTTATTTGTAAATATTGACAATTTATATATTTGCATTTTAAAAGTGTGTTAATGAAAAAAGACCATATAAAAAAGTATAAATAATTGGAAAATTTTAAAAATAGAGTTTCAAGGCATTAAAATGAAATTACCTCTTCTTATAAATATCAACATTTTGGTTAAATGAAAATGAAATATCCTTTAAATAAATACAGAATACAGCAGAGAATGTTAATTCCACAATCCTTTAAAATAACTTAAAACTTTTTACTTTCTTCTATATGTAATATAGAGAAAGTATTGGATTCGCGAAAATTTTCGACCTCCGTTTTTTGACGGATCTACACGTTTTGGGATGTCCTGAACACGAATTGATAGTTTTTAGAAAATGTCTGTCTGTGTGTCTGTCTGTCTGTCTGTCTGTCTGTCTGTCTGTGTGTCTGTCTGTCTGTCTGTGTGTCTGTATCATTTTTTTGTGGACGCTGTATCTCACGAACATATGAATGAAATTTAACCAAACTTGGTATTTAGTTGCACCCTGACATGAACTGGTGCCCATTAGATTTGGGGATCAATAGCTCAACAGGTGGCGCTGTAATCGCATTTTATGCAAATTTTTAACATGGCAGCATAGGACAAAATTCCGTATAAATGGGCATAATGAGAGGTATTTTAAACTTGTGATTGTAAAATGAATTTGAATTATTGATGATAGTAGTAGTTAACTAGGAAAAAAAAATCGTGCATGGGGGGGCATCGGTTCCCCCCCTGGGGGGGAAGTACCCCCCCGGGGGGGTTAAATTTTGAAGATGGGTATCATTCGAAAGATCTCGTCAATACCTTTAAAACGAATGGTTGAACCATAAATCTGTGATAATTTAAAACAAAGTTATCGATTTTTTTTACTTTTAACAAAAAAAAAACTTAGAAAAATAATCGTTTTTTTTTTTTTTTTTTTTTTTTTTAACGAAATTTTACCAAACTTGGTATTTAGTTGGTCCCCGACATAAACTGTTGCTGATTATATTTGGGGATCAATAGCTCAACAGGTGGCGCTGTGATAGCATTTTATCTAAATTTTTAACATGGCAACATAGGACAAAAATTCGTATAAATGTGCATAATAAGAGTTATTTTACACTTGTGTTTGTAAAATTAATATGAATTATTGATAATAGTAGTACGTAACTAGGAAAAAAATTTTGTGCATGGGGGGGGCATCGCTTCCCCCCCTGGGGGGGAAGTACCCCCCCGGGGAGGGGGGTAAATTTTGAAGATGGGTATCATTCGAAATGTCTCGTCAATACCTTTAAAACGAATGGTTGAACTATAAATCTGTGATAATTTAAAACAAAGTTATCGATTTTTTTTTACTTTTAACCAAAAAAAAAAAAAAAAAACTTAAAAAAAATTCTTTTTTTTTTTTTTTTTTTTTTTTTTTTTTTTTTTTTTTTTAAATATTGTTAGTGATTGAATATGTATTAATTTTCACAAAAAAAAAAAAAAAAAAAAAAAAAGGAAAAAAAATCTTTTTTTTTTTTTAAATATTGTTACTGATTGAATATGTATAGGAAAATATAGAAGAAAGTCTTGTGGTGGCCACAACATACTAGTTTAACAGTAAACTCAATTTCTAAAATCAATATGTGGCTGCTAAATTTGTATTGAATATTTAATTTTACAAATAAAAACACTACTTAGAAATTAAAGCATGTTTAATTAGCTAAAAGACATTTTTACAAACATATGTTTAAATTAATTAAAATTGAAAATTCGGATATAAAGAAAAATAAGAGCCTGAGTAAATAGTACTTAAGATGATGGTATTATTTCAATGCAAAATAATTTTTGCCAAATTTTGCTACCAATTTTACTGTGTTGATTAATTCTAATCCCACTTTTTTCTTTCTTCTTCTTTTTTTTTTTTTTCTTCAAAATAATTCATAAAATATAAAAAAATGATTGAAAGATGTGAATCGAAATTTCTAACATTTTCATAATTTTGTTGCTTTTAAATTGTGAAAATTTCATATTTTTTATACATGAAAAAGAAGTCTTTGGATGTATGGACATAATAACACACACACACACTAATAAATAAAAATAAATGTAAAATTAAAGAGGACTTTATTATAGATACCTTTTTATAAAACAATATCTTAATATGAATTTGATAATATTGCATAAGCCTATAAATATATAATTTTTTAACTGAATTTTAAATTAGTATTTATATTTTTAAATTTATTTAAAAATAAAATAAAAAATTATGACTGCAAATTTTTAAAATAATTATTTAAAGACTCAATAAAGCAGCATTTTCTATTCAATAGTGTT
Organism: Salticus scenicus; assembly: GCA_963930645.1. Lineage (NCBI taxonomy): Eukaryota > Metazoa > Arthropoda > Arachnida > Araneae > Salticidae > Salticus > Salticus scenicus. The sequence goes on from OZ005649.1 coordinate 332,161,283, forward strand.
TATTGAATATTTAAGCCAGCTTATTCATTTAAAAATTTCAGTTAACATAAATTTAACATAAGTCAGGTATTTATCATAATCTATCTATCTATATATATATATACATATATATATTAATTACACTATATTAAATTTAAACTTCTTTTGAAAGTTTTAAGATTTTATTTATTTATGTTATTTATTTTTTCTGTCAATTTGGCTGGTACATCTGAGGTGAAATATTCTTCCTTTTATGGTGTTTTAATATTAAAACAACATTTCCTCAATTTAATATTTGTCATGCATAATGGACTAAGCATAGTTTTTTTTTTTTTCAATAATATTTATCATAGTTGGCAATGATACAATTACTTTTTCAATGACAGCTTCAAAAACACATCGTGTTTCAACTTTGATAGACACTGCAACTATTGATATAAATATACAAGATGAAGTTAGCAGAGGTACGAATTACTTCAAACAAATAATGGAACATATATAAGAAGTCCTAAAATAACAAACATTTAAGCATCACATCAGTCAAAAAAAATCGCTGACAATAAAAACTAACACAAATTTTACATCCATAATGACTAAAAATTGTAAAAACAAAAGCAATTTTTTTTTTTCAAAACATAATGCATAAAAATTTTTACTTGTAAAAACTTCAGAGATAGAACAAAAGTAATTTCCAATTTAAACATTCATATTCAAAATAAACAAACATTATTTATTTAAATGCACTTACACAATGCTATAGCAAAAAACAAATCTCTTTCTGGTATCAGAGAATTGTTTAATCTGGGAGGTCCAGCAATCCAATATTTGAAAGCTTCAAATCCTTTTCTTATCTTGATAGGTTGAATACGTTTCTAAAAATAATAAAAATAATTTAATAAAAGGGGGGGGGGGGGGTAAGTTTAAAGAAAGCACATTCAGTAAAAAATTTAAAAGCCTTAACTTTTACATCACATCTATTACACCAAATATTTTTTTTTTTCTTTTTAAAAATCTCCAAATATTTTTACAGAACTAATTTTCAACACTTTTTTTTACTGAATTATCAAATGATTCAACTGTCACAAAATAGCTTCCATTTACAAAATTGTGATGCTGAGCAGTATAAATTAAAGTTTTTATTGTAAAGTTTTTATTTGTTTGATACTCTATTTATTTATTTATTAAAAACTTTATTTTATTTTATTTTTCGTATATGCTACAAATTAATCACATATAATGCACAGAGGTATGAAAATTATTAAACTCAATGCAGAATATTATTATTTCCTTACTCTCTCCCTTTATTTTAATCTATTTCAGTTTTTACAGTTATGGGATGTAAAAAAAATGTTATAGCTCACATACGTCAGCAAAAGTTTTGTCCCAATGGTAAAAAAAAGAATCAATAAGAAATCAAAGAAACATAAAATAATGTTGGGTATCATCCTGTAAAAAACACTTGAAATTCATTGTAACTGTAACTAATAATTAAACCTCAGTATAGGGCCCACTATGGAACTATATACACAAGTGATCTTACACACAAAGTTAGCGATGTTATACACTCAACATACATGGAAAGGTTCATTACCTACCATACAAGAAGAATAAATTGATGATGTTGAAATGTTGTAAGATAATTTTGAAAATTAGCTAGCAAAACAATCCTATAAAAAAATTCATACTTAAAAAAAAAAAAAAAAAAAAAAAAAAAAACTTGAGTTTTTTTTAATTTTTAAGAAATTATATTTCATAACCATTCTTTGTTCTCTTTAAAATAAAAGATAAGTTAATTATTAGTACAGTTTTTTGCAAAATTATTAGAGATTGTATGAAGATATGTCATTATCTATCAAAGTAGGAATCTTTGACTACATGAATTTTAACATATTTTTATAACACTTTATCAACTGAATTGAGCTACAGTAGAAAAATGTAGAAATGATAAGAAAATTCCCCCTTTCCCCCCAGATCTTACAATCAATTTTCCAAAAGTCTAACGAAAATTTAAATATATATTTTTTTATAAGATTTTCCCTTTGAATTTGAACCAAAACCCTAATTCCCCTAGTATTCAAGGTTTTCCCTAAGGTGTATAAACCTGCTTAAGAATATTTATATAGAGGTTTCACTATATTCTCAATGCAGTTAATTACAATGAACTTACAAGATGTTGTTCCATATTTTTTGATTTGAAATAATCTAAAACTTCATCACAAGAGATTGGCTGAGTTTGAACATGTATTACCAGATTACCTACAAAATAAGTAAAAGAAATAAAATTAGAAAAACAAACATTTTCCTTTTTTTTTTTAATCAAGAAATAAATAGAATAATTTTTTTAATGGCAGAAAAAAAAGTAAAAGAAAAGTTGCAAATCATATAAATTTATCACCAGTTTCCTCAAACATCATTCACACATTAATAAAATAATAATAATATATTATTGTAAATTCCTGTTGAGTATTCTGCAAAAAAAAATTATTTTAGCTCCATTGTTGATATAATAAATTATATTGCATAATACTTTTGATTATTATATGTTAACAAAACAATTAAACTATGTTATGAAGATAAAATACTCACTTGTGTTGAAAAGATAATTTTTAAATCAAGTCCATTAGATGGCAGAATATTTTGTCTTACACTTGTGTATTTTATAACTATCTTGATCAAAACTTATGAATTTTGGTAACTCAAAGACAACAGTATGGAGTTTTTTTTAGAATAATTTCAAACAATAACTTTGATTTTTGTAAATTTGCATTTATAATTAGACCTTAAAAATCCCAAATATAAGCATGAATATAGATACAAAGAATGATCTGAATACCAAGGGGATTTGGCACAATTTTCCAAACGACTCTTAAGATCCACAAACTTTCCCAAAATTTTAAATTTACTAATAGCTTGATGCATAGCTGTCTTGCTCACATTTACCCTCAAACTTATTTGAAATTCAGAAAATCCAATTTTATGTAGCACCAATATTTCTGACCTTTTTGTAACAGTAAATGAAGGTTTTATACCCATTACAATAATTACACAACAGCTCTGTCTAAGACAAAATCCAACAAAAAACTGGCGATAAACGTGCCGGGCACCTTTATTTATAGCAGTAGAGTGCGTCAGATGCAATCAACACATGAGATGACACAATAATCTGCGCAAATGATACAATGTGTTAAAATACTGAAAATCGGCTACTGGTCTTAAGCTTTTGCAAATGACTACGAAGCCAAAAAATCTGGACAATTTCAGTGGCATTACATCATCAGGAATTACATCATCAGTGGCATTACATCATCAGTGGAATTACATCATCATCATCAACAGCATTTTTTTTTTTTAAGTATAAATATATCTAAATAAAGAATCGAAAAAGTATTTTATTTCTTAGTAATCTTCAAAACTGGCATTTGCAATGTCTGAAAGAGGAGGGAAAAGAAGATTATATAATAGTAACACTAACAATTCTTAAACATTTATCTAATTGAGAATTAAATTCTATATTCTGTTTCAATTATGCTAAAACTTTTAATTAAAAAACCTAAAGTACTAAAAAAAAAAAAAAATCACGGAAATGTTTTTAAAATGGCATGTTTTTTTAATTTATTTTATTTTACTGTAACTTGTACTAATTTTTGTATGCAAATATTTCAATAAATCTGTTTTGTTTTTCAAGTTTAATTTTATTTATTTATTGTTAAAGTTGATTAAAAAAAAATATTACAGAATATATTTTAAAATCGTAATACATTATTTTTTACTTGAATTTACATATTATCCAAGTACTTAAACCAAAATATTATATTTTTTAGACATGACCAAAAATTCAGAAAATCTGAAAATACGGAATTGCCATGGTCCTGATGATTCCGGATTTTCGGCTTCATACTGCATATATTGTTACTATTATTTTGCCTAATGCATAATATAATGACAGATTCTTAAAAAGTATCTTTAAGTAATCTACATCATGTCGCTATCAATATTATAACTATCTAATCATTTAATAATTTATAGTAAATGTATGTAAATAGAAAGACATGTTACCAGGACAAGTCAATTTAATATTTTCCCATTCTTCTCGAGCTGACTGAATATCTTTTTCAGCTTGGATAACATCTAAATAAAGAAATCAAATAACACTAGATAAAATAAATTATAAATTACTTAAAAATTGTGAGAATAAACATAATAAATTTTTATAACAAAATTACTTATAAGCTACCAATACCAATGAAAACTCATTTAGTTATATGGAAAAGCAAAATTTCCTTTGGTAACATTATTTAACTCTTATTTGTTTTTAGCAGTACAAGCAGAAAATTGTTAGGACACTAAATTTGCACAAATCAAAAATATTATTATTATTCATGAATAGTCTGTAGCAGAAATGCTTAATGCATAGTGTGAAAGAATGGAAAACGCACACAGTATGATAATATGAAACATCAGTGAATATAAAATAATATAGAGAGAAAATCATAAAAAATTTTCATCTTTTTTTTTAAAAAGGCAAATTCAGAGTAAATGCTGTTATTTTCTTCTTTTTTTAATCTTATATATGGTTTGTTTGCATATCGATAAACAATAATCTCATAATGATACTTTTATCACACATATGAATATACTGAAATCTTTATGTCTATGTACATAATAAAATAAAGTGCATGATATGTCAGCCTATCTGCCATTTTATAAACAAAAGGTAGCACACAAAGCAACAAATTCAGTATGATAGACATGACACAAATTTATGCCAAAGTCCTCAAAATCTGGTATTTTAATTTTTAATTAAATTTTTTAAAATAAATTAAAATATATATAGAAATAAGATACACTATGGCAAAGTAATCAGCCCTTGTTTGTAATGTTTGAACCTGCAGAGATATTATTTCATTTATTAGCTTATACATATATATAAGAAGAAAATATTCAATTCACAAAAATTTTTCACATCCTATAGTAATGTTGATAAGCTACAATTTTCCGTTATATAACTAATTTAACCTTACTTTTAAGCTTCAGGTAGTACAGATTTGTTGTGGTAAATTACTTTCTATTTAGGGGGATCCCTCTCATCGTCAACACCTATCCACTGGTGGAGCTTGGAACTTGTGAACTTTCATTTCGTTCACTGGTTGCTCTTCCTTCTTCCAGAAGGTAGCCCCATGTAGAATCAAGGCCAGCTTTCAATTCTACATTGCAAGCTTCCGAATGACTGGTAATTTCAATGGTTTCACAAAACAAAGTGTAATATGGGTTGTTAAACTGGGCTATTTTGATTACATAATTAAAATTAATTTTGATTCTGTCCTTTTGATATGTCTAGGTGGTGCTTTTTTCAAACTTTATATCATTTATATGCTCTTTAATACACATTTTAATTTTTCGTTTAGTCATACCCATGTAACACCCTTTTCTATTGTCTTTATAAGTGAAAAGTATTTTATATATTCCGGCAGTTTCGAAGGGGGAGATGGGATCCTTATCACTACGAATAATTTGATATATATTGCAGTTTGGTTTAATAGGGATGTTCACATTTAACTTTTTTTCGACATTTTTTATTTTAATGGCAGCACCTTGATCAAAAGGTATGGAACTGGTGAATTTCATGAGGGATTTTTGATGACTAGGTATATGATTTAACTGCTTTATTCTTTTTTATGTACAATTTTTCCTTTTAGATTTTTGGGGTAATTGGCTTGGATGGTTAAGTTTTTAGGTTCTTCCTTCAAATCTCTGAGTTTGGTACAAATTAAGATTGCTCTATTATTGTAGGCTTGGATGGTGTTAATTTTATATTTGTAAGGGGTTTTACTGTGGTAATTAATAATTTATTGGCTTGACGAGGGTTTTCTGTAAACTGTAGTTTTTATAGAATTATCTAACCTTTTTATTTTAACGTCTAAATAGTTAAGTTCACTATTATTTTCTGTTTCGCAGGTGAACTGGATATTTTTATCAAATTGATTTAAATTTTCCAATATTTTATTAACATCCTGACCTTTATGAACAATGGCAAAAATATCATCAAAGTATCTATTCCAAAAAAGAATTTTACCCTTTAGTTTTTCTAAAACTAAAGTTTCCAACATTCTTAACTTAAACTCGGCTATAAACCTGGATATAGGGGATCCCATTGGGATTCCTTTGATTTGTTTAAAAATTCTATTGTTAAATTTAAAGTAACTTTCTCTTAAAATAAAATTGCTAGTGGCTTTAAGGGTTTGGGCTATGAATGGACTATATCTTTCGTAGAGCTGTACCGAGTACTCGTTATATACTCGGTACTCGGCCAAATATGGACTAAGTATTCGGCCAATACCGAGTAGTTGTAAGAATTTCATTATTTTTATGTATTATTGAAAGAAATGTATTCATAAGAGTTGTTTCTTAATAACTAAACTAAAAAAATATGAAAATATAAACATAGTCATTAAACTTTTGCTGCAAACAGCTTTCTGCAGTTAAAACGGGCAAGTAAATTGCCACTAAACTCAATATAGAGACAAATCATGATTTGAGCTTATCCATTTTAGTTACAAGAATTCAAGAAAACCATTTTGTATGTGTGTAATATGCAATTTTTTTTTTTTTTACAAAAACTTTGTACATAAAATTGTATCTATAAAACAGACAAAAATAAAATATTTTAGAAAAAAGAACCCCTTATATAATACTACTATAGTAGATAAAACTTTAGTTACATATTTGTGCAAATAAAAGTAAGACACATTTAAAACTGTAAAAAAAAGATTGATTTTTAATTTAAAAAATAATAATTATGAAAAAGGTAAATACACTAAAATGTTATTAAAATTATATTATCAAATTTGTTGTTCTGCAAATTATGGCCCGAAACCACCTATCTTTTTACTCTTCTAGAATTTGAAGATATGAAGTCTATCATATTTGAAATGATAAAATATTTATTTTAATGTTCTCATTTCATATGTAAATTTCATGCATCTTAAATTAAGCCTGAGTGTATAGGAACTTTTATATTCTCTAAGAATTATCTGAGAATGATTCGCATCTGAGAAAGACTATATAATAAAGAATGAAGTTATCAGTTATTATGGTTTTAATAATCCACTAAGCTGGAAGTATCAAATATAACAATGAACCTAATAAGTTCTGAAACGTTTCATGTAAACATGCTGTTTGCCATTTAACTTAATTTTGTGTTCAAAAAGCCTTTTTTAAATTTCAAGATGTGCAAAATTCTTCATATATACGTCAATTTCAATTATTCTTTCTTACAACTACTTGGTACTCGGCTACTCGGTACTCGGCCGAGTAGTAAAAGGTACTCGGTACTCGGCTACTCGGCCAAAGTGCTACTCGGTGCAGCACTAATCTTTCATCTAGTTTATTATTTATAATTTTGTTAATTTCGTCGATGTCTGTTGAGGAGTAAAGGTTTATAATATCAAAACTGACAAATTTAAAGTATTTATAAATTTCCAAGTCCTTGATTCTTTTTATAGAGTCTTCAGTGGAGTTTAAGCTGTTTTGGAAGGGGGTAGATTTGTAAAATTCTCAAGAATAATCTTTCTGAGAATATTCTTGAGAATATTCTCCTCGAAGAAAATAATAGAGAATATTCTTATAGAAGCTATAATAACAGGCAATTTCGAAGTGTGTGTTCTGTATAAGTATTAATTTATGTGCAAATTTAGAATTTTTTGAAATTTTGCTTTTAATAAAATAATCAGATTGATTAAAGAAATAATTAAATTTATTCATTTGTAGGTATTAAAATAAAATGAATTCTTCAGGGCTAAAAGATAAAAGCCTTTTAGATTTTTGAACATGAAATCTAGTGATAATCCAAGTAATTAAGTGACAAAGCATTAAATGAATTTTTTTTTTTTTTTTATTTCATTAAATATTATTTTTTAAAAGGTGACATTTAAAGAAAAATATTTCAAATTATTTATATTTTTTCTTTAAAATGTTTTACACTTATCCGTATGAGATAAAAATTAATTTACCCAACAGCTATTTCAAGAGTAAACTTATGGCATTGTTTACAAATGAAATAGTGTGTTGGTAGAAAAAGAGGCAAATTGATGTATTATAGACACTATTAAATTAAAAGCCAAATAAAAAACAAAAACAGTTGCATTTATACAAAGTAGGTAATATTGATGATAAAGAATTAGATAAGTTGTCTATCATTGAAGAAGCTAGCTTAATTGATCTTTTATCAGAAAATGAAACTGACTGTTCACTTTGATTCTAAATTTTATGTAATGAGTGACCAATTAGCTGCTTGTTATTTTAGTTTTTAATTTAAATTTAACATTTATTATAAATTACTAAATTATATAATTTAAATTTAACATATTTATTATAAACTGCTAAATTATATAATTTAAATTCTGGCATAATTTTGAATTTTATTTTTAAAATATAAAACTTTTGATTCAGGTTTTTTTTTCTTTTCAAACAAATTTATTTTCATGCACACACCAACAAATTATTGATTAATTAAAAATCTTAAATATAATAGATAATAAACATTAGGGATGCACTGAATAGCAGTTTTGGCCAAATACCGAATATTTGGTTAACCGAATAGCAACTATTCGGCTGGCTTATTATACTTTCATTCAGGTGTCAATCATTTTTTTTTTCTTTTTTAACTTTTACAGTAGTACCAGTTACATTTAGCAATATTTTAGTTTTTAATTATGAAAAATTAATTTAAAAAATTTTCAGAAGCAGTGGTTTATTTAAACGTAGAAAAATGTTCGAAAATATTACTTCAACACCTGCAATTTATTTTCAGTCAGCACTGCTCAAGCAGACAATTTAATTTTCTTAGTTTTAAGAGGAGGGATTGATATAGTAACTTAAAGTTTTGTTGCTCAAATAATTTGTTATTATTAAAAATAATATTTGTTTCACACATTTATATGAATGTTTATTGTTATATATACATATAAGAACATAATTAGTGTCAGGAAATTCATGACGAGGTGGACTTGTCATTTCAGTTCAAGGGGTTAAGCACCAATGTACGATTTTGTTACACTAGGGGCTGTAGTAGCAAATTACTAGCGGGTCCCCGACCGTACATTAAAAAATTGAAGTCAAATATGGAGAAGAAAGAAGTAGAAAAAATTTTTTAGTATGAAAATTCAGAGAATCGAGAGGGAAAAAAACATAATTCACTGGAAGAGACAGCTGCATTCATGTGGAGTATATCAAATAAAAATAATTCAAATGTTTAGTTGTTCATAGCAGATGAAAAAAAAGAAGATACTCATGTAACATGGGAGTCCTCAAATTGAGTCTGACCTGACATTAAACACTTATAAAGGTATTTTAATTGGATTAGAGAATTATTTTTCTTTATTTTATTTTAATGATTACACTTTTCGAAATAATAACTTAAATTATCAACTAATTAAATTTTTAGTAATATTGCAAGAACATTGGTTATACAGTCAACTCTCCAAAATCCACAATTCTCTGAAATCCGCACATCATTTGCAATGTAAACATTGTCACAATGATTTGTCAATTAGTGGATTGCAAATATTAAGCTGTATTAGGAGATAAATCAATTATTAACTTGTGGTAGTGAATCATCAATCACTCAGCATGTTACAGAGGAAGAAATGATAAGTGTGATTATATATAATTATCAAAATATAAATCATATTAATTTAGAGGAAGAAGGAGAAAGACAGTTTTCAGTGAAAGATTCTCTCTCATGAAGATAAATATTCAAACTTTCTTGTAGCACAAACTTATATGATTGACCAAGAATTGCTGACTTTTTTGCAAGTTATAGGAAAATAAATATATATGAATATTTTTACTTAAACTACTATTGATCAGACTTTAAAAAATCTAAATTATTTTTGCAACTATAATATGATGTATAAAAATTTTTCTTTAAATTAAAATTTCATGAAATATTTGTACTTTTAATAGACACTTTATTTCAGCATTGATGTATAACTTATAAATTGTTTCTTAAAGATTTGCTACTCAAGTGAGGTTCTCAGATGTAAATAAAAGAAATTATTCTAAAATCTGCAAAATTCAGAAATCTGCAAAACACTTCGTTTTAAGCTTTGCGGATTTTTGAGAGTGTACTGTATATATATGACGCGATTAAAAAAACTTGAAAATAACAATAAGTATAGTCATGCACATATTTTTTTTAGGTTTAAAAAAAAAAAAAAAAAAAAAAAATGAAAATTATTCTTTAATGTGTCAGGTTTTGGTGCACTTACTTTAAAGCATTGGTTAGCTTACATTAAAACTGACACAAATGCATCTCATGTGGATAAATTGTAAGACAAAGATGTGACGCTTTTTGTGCATGTCGGGGTACTTCATACATATTTTTCAATAACAAACTCAAAATTGCTCTTTTATGATGTTTAATTATTTTATCCTGCCAGGGTGCAATGTGATCTTTGGTCTGTTGAAATTTCTTAGATGACAACATCATGTACGCTCCTTAATTCAACTTTAAAGACATATGTCATTATATACTGTTACTACAGAAGACAATTTTTGCTAGAAATTATTAATTGTTATGATTAATGCAATTAATAATTAATTTTCTTTAATATTACTTTAGAAACTACATTAAACAATTTATTTTCATTTCAATATAAGTTATTTCTTAATTATTCTAAATAATCTTAATTTAATAATAATTAAAAATAGCAGCTATATAAGATTTTTTCCAAATGATTTAATATTTTTAAAGTTGAATTTTTATATATTCAGCCAGCCGAATAGTAGCCAAATAATTTGATATTCAGCCAAACCGAAAATTCAGCAATATGGTTGATAAAGGCCGAATGTTTGACACATCTCTAATAAACATATGTTTTGTATATAAAATAAAGATTACAGAAATATGAATTATGCAAATTTAATTTCTTACGTAAATGCCCAGGCTTTTTTATTTATTTATTTTATTTGCAAACTTTTATATATGAAAAAAATATATATTTTCTCTAAATTCAGATTTTAATAATGGTATAGTTACAAAATAGAAACTTTAGGCATTAAAAAAAATTAAATTTGTAATTTAATATGAATAATTATTCATCATTTGCTGTTGAATGCTTTTTGTCTTGAATATGTAAAAAATTGGTTTGTGGAACTTAACAGAGAATATTCTCCGATTCAAAATTATTAATTGTAAAGCAAATATTGTGAATGCCCTAGTTATGCATGTCAAATGGACTAATTATGAATGAGTTTTATAATTTAATTCATAAACATGAAAAAAATTTGTATAATTTAACAAGAGAAAGAATATTTTTGGTTATTCTCCAAATTTGGAACTTCGGAGAATATTCTCGCCTTACATCTCTACGAGGGGGTAAAATATTCTGGTAAATATTGGTCATAAATTTTTCAAGAGGGTACATGGGGCCTTCCCTTTTACTAACAATCAGTCTTATTTTGGGGAGGGGCTTTGTGGTCTTTATACCTTTCAAATAGTCTTGGGGTATTGGGGGCATGGTTGTTAATTCATGGAGGTTAGTTAATGGGCCAATGACAATTTTGTATCAGTTCGTGTATTTTTTCTATAAGTTTTTTATTTGAGTCTTTTTTAGTTTCAGTTTTCTGTTTTAGGGTCTTTTTTAGTGTTTAGGGCCATTTCTATTTCCGCTATACTGTCTTTCATATTAATGGGTTGTTCCAAACTGAATTTAGGTCCCAATCAAAACTGAAAAACCTAGCCATCCAAGCCAATTACCCCAAAAATCTAATTGAAAAACTAGACAAAAAAAGAATAAAACAGTTAAATCATATACCTAGTCATCAAACGCCCCCCCCCCCCCCATGAAATTCACCAATTCCATACTTTTTGATGAAGGTGCTGCCATTAAAATAAAAAATGTCACCAAAAAGTTAAATGTGAGCATCCCCATTAAACCAAACTCCAATATATATCAATTATTCATAATGATAAGGATCCCATCTCCCCCCTCGAAACCGCTGGAATATATAAAATACCTTTCACTTATAAAGACAATAGAAAAGGGTGTTACATGGGTATGTCTAAACGAAAAATTAAAACGCGTATTAAAGAGCATATTAATGATATAAAGTTTGAAAAAAGCACCATAGCCCTGTGCCCAGACATACCAAAAGGACAAAATCTAAATTAATTTAAATAATGTAACGAAAATAGCCCAGTTTAGCAACCCATATTACGCTTTGTTTCGCGAAACCATTGTCCATTTGGAAGCTTACAACAGCAGTGAATCAAAAGCCGGCCTCAATTCTACATTGCACCACCTTCTGGAAGAAGGAAGGACAACCAGTGAACGAAATGAAAGTTCACAAGAGCCAAGCACCACCAGTGTATAGGTGTTGAAAATGAGGGGGATCCCTCTAAATAGAAAGGACTTCACCACAACATATCCACACTACCTGATGCTGAAAAGTAAGGTTAAATTAGTTAATTAGTTGTATAATGTATTTAATGCTTCAGTTTTTTTTTAAATTAATTTAAAGTACAATTTTCCACATGTATGGTGTTTTGGCGTACATGTATTTGCTTCTGTATTCAGTAGATAGCTCCTCTAGCACGGTAAAAATGAGTGTACGTTTTTCACAGGCAACCGCCGGAGAGTAAAAAATAAAGATCTGTGAAGTAAGGCCATGTGTGCTTGTGTTATTTGAAACAACATCAAACAAACAAACAAACAAAAAAAAACAGAGTTTATTAATTCAGTGATCATTAGCAAAATTATTATGAGGAAAGTTATCTAAGTATACATATTCTTCTAAAAGAAAAGAAAATCCAGCAATACAGTACAAATGGTCCGTCGAGCTGAAGTATATCGGAACATTATTCTTGAGAACAGGTAAGAGTTCTCTTCCTTACTCTCTTATTTTATTTGAATTAATTGTTTAACATAATTGTATGTGAGATGGAACAATTAAAAATAAGAGAAAATGTGTTAAAAGCTGCATTAATGTGGCACAAAGATAAGATAATGTCTAAAATCAATAATTTTAATTTCACCCAGCTAGGGTTACTCAAAACCAAAACTAATGAGATATTAACAGACATCAAACTTTTATTTAACTCAATCTTCGAAACATGCAAACCAGCGGAGCTGGACAATTACATCAAGGAAAAAGATACAATTGAAGATTCAATCGATGAATTGAGAATAATTGTAAATCATAAGTTAATTGAAATGAAAACCGAAACAAAAGTCCTATAGCCTCTGTTATAGATACCAGTGAAAAAATTGTTGTTCCTGATGTTAAATTACCGACTTTATCGGTACCGTCATTAAATGGAAAAATTGAAAATTGGATTATAATCAAAGATATTTTAGAACTACCATAATCAAAAACAAAACTATTTCAGATGCAATGAAACTTCAATATCTCAAGGCAAGTTGCAAAGATAAGACCTTGGGGATAATAAATTCTATATCCCTCTCAGATGCAAATTTCGAAAGTGCATGGAAACTTTTGTTAGATAGTTATGAAAATAAACATGAGCTTGTTAATGCTATAATTAAAAAATTATTGAGTCAACTTAATGAATCGGCTAATTCAATTCTCAACTTAATTGATATTACTATTAAGTGCATTAGATCGTTATCTAATTTAAATTACAAAGTAGAGAATTTATCAGAAACTATGTTAAAATTTATAATTGTTGAAAAATTAGACAAATCTACACGTTATTCGTGAGAAAAGGAATTAAAAAATTCTGAAGAATTTAGTTCTCTTGAACAATTACTTTCTTTTCTGCAAAGTCAAGTGAGAAAGCTCCAGAATAGTAAAGTGAAAGAAATAAAAATTAATTATATTTTTCCGCATAAAGTGGCAAGTATGTATTTTTTGAATTGGATGTTGACATCAAACTTTAAATACTTAAAATGTTCCAGAGAAGAATTTCATGGATTATATAAATGCCCAGAATTTATAAATCTTTTCATAAATGATAGGTGTGAATTTGTGAAAAGAAATAAACTATGTTTTAATTGCTTAAAAAATCACTTTCAAAAACTGTACTTCCACTTACCGCTATCAATAATGTTCCAAGAAACACTCTACGTTGCTTCACTTTGAAAATGAAAAAATGAACAGATGTGAGAGTAAACAAATGATGATTCCTTATTTCCAGAAATTGCACCAACAATAAGCCTCAATCCCCGCGCCGAGAGTTTTGAATTGTCTAGTAATCAAAACACATTTATCGGTACATCTATCAGCAGAATAAATAATGAAAAAACTCATTCTTTCAGCTGCAAATATTTTTATCAGAGATAACTGTGCCGGAGCTACCATGCCTTACTCTTATCCTTTTTTATCGTGGATTTGATATAGGTCTGCAGAAAAGACCCAATGTACTATTAGCAATGTAATGTATTAATCAAATGCAGTCATAATTTATTTAATGTAGGGGACACAAGATATGAGTAAATTTTACAATTTATGTTGATTATGTTAAAAACAATACTTTAGAAACTGGCATATATTTTCAATATTTGGTGTAAAATTTGATTTATATATACATATGTGTACTAAACAATTATGTAGAGGTGCAGAATATGTCCAATCCAGCAATCTAGGATCGGGGGAAATTTTGCAGAAAAATATACAAATGATATCGATTTCAAGAATGAATTACAAAAACACTGTTAAAATCATTCCCCCATTTTGGGGAAATTTTTATATGGATTGGGGGAAATGCTGGGAGTAAAAACATTTTCTGCACCCCTGCAATTATGTACATTGCATGTTTGGTACAAACAGAATAAAGTAATGTTCAAAGATTATATTAATTATATCTTGTGAATTTTCATAGAAAGAATGACCATTATTTGTGCACAAGTAATATGTACTTTAAATAAAAATAAACACACTGCACTAATACCTATTTAAAGAAAGATGCATAATTGTCATGTTTTGAAAATATAAAAAAAAAATTATTTGGTCAGTAAAGAATTTTGACTGATTTATTGCTTATTTGTATTAATACACTCTGCTGCACCCAGCCTGGGTAACACTGATAGAAATGTTATCATTAAAGATCATGGTTTGCTACATTATAAATTTGAAGTGTATGCATGTAAATACAGTTCAATTACTATAACTCTCCCCCATACCATGCTCGTTAAATTTTGCATATAATAACTGCTTTTGTAATATAGAATTATACTGACGAGAGTTTTGTGATAGCCACAGCATACTATTTTTGTTATTTTACTTCATTTCTTATTTATTTATTTTAAACAAATTTATTCATTTGGAAAATTTCTTTAACAAGAACAGAAGTTCCAGAAAAAATATTTTATAATTTTATCAAGATTTTTTTTTTTTTTTTAAATAAATTTCATTATTACTTGGTTTAATCAAATCAATTTTTCAGATAACAGCTTTTAATAGTAAAATCACTTTCTGTACTTTTACGTATTTTAGCTCAGTTCCCACTAATAAAAAGATATAAAAATATCACTTATTTGATATATAAAATTAAGAATTTGTTGACATTTATTTCAGCTTAATTTACATAAGATGTTTAAATTGTATTTATACAGAGTTTTAAAACACACAGCTGTTTTCATAGTTACACATAAAATATATGTTCATTTAAATTTTTTCCCCTTTTAATAAACACAGATACACATGTGCATAAAACCATGAAATCTAATAATCATAATTACTTACCAACAACTTCTTTGTGTTTAAAAATAGCAGGCTTTTTTGTAGAAATTAAACTTTTCTAGAAAAAAAAAAAAAAAAAAAAAAAAATCATGTTAAAATTAAGTTTAAAAAAAAAAAAAAAAAAAAAAAGGGGGAAACTATGTTAAAAAAAAAAAAAAAAATCAAGCATTTAATGGTTAAAAAGTTATTTTTTAAGGAACAAATTTAAAATTTAGTAATTTTAAAATAAGACAAATGATATCTTTAAATAAACAAAAACAGAAAATGAAACTGCATTAATATATTATATACATATACCCATGCAAAAATTACCTAAATAATACAGACATATATAAAAAAAAAATCTGGTGTGAAATAACCACACGACTTCCATTACCCACTATTACACTTATTATGTGCACTTTTTGGAGATAATGTGATCAGAAGATAGAGAATTGAGCTAATGAAATAGACAACTAAAAATTTTCCAGTAAGTAAGAGAAAGTTAATTTACCAAAATTTACCAAATTTTCACCACATGCAGAAAGACATAAAATAAAGTTTACATAGCAAGGGAAAAAAAAAGAAGTAGAGGTTTTTCTCTTTTTCTTTTTTAATTTGATACTCCAATTTCCGAGATCTAAAACTGATCTATCTGATCAGGATGACTATTAATTTTTCTGTAATAACCACGTAAAGCATGAGAAAGGATATCTAAAATGGGTTTATGTAACAATTTTCAAGAAAATTGTTAGAGCCGTTTTTAAGATACCAACTTTTACCAAAACTTGGCATATTCAGTTGTTGACCCGAAAACAACAATTACATACAAAAGAATATTTAAAAGAGGGTTAATATTGCAAGTTTGAAGAAAATCCATACGGCTGTTTTAAAAGGAACCCACTCACAATACCTGAAATTCAACTATTTATACAGAATGCCTATCAATTTTCCTGAACTAACCAACTATATCATTAGAAAGGACATCTAACAGAGTGTTTATATAGTAACTTTGAAGAAAATTGTTAGAGCTGTTTTTGAGGTACGGACTTACCCTACTTCCGGTTTTCTAATTTTCACCAAAATTTAGAAAATTCATCTATACACCAGACTTGTTTCAATTCGGAAGTTTCATAGTTCTATCTTTATTAGTTTCAGAGATATAATAGTCAGAAGATTCCCTACACACATACACACACACTGACCAATTGCCAAAAACTACTTTTTTGGACTCAGGAGACTTTAAAACATATAAATCAGGTGAAATCTCGATATCGAATTTTTGGACCGAATACTTCCATTACATAAGGTTATCGGGTAATGGAAGTAAAAAATTACAGTCAGTAACAAAAGTGTCCAAACACTAGCAAAAATTCCTATCTAAAAAAAGTACACTTCATACGGTTTTGTTAAATAAATCCTTGTCGAATCCTGTTCTTATTCAGTCTAAGAACACGATTCGACAAGGATTTATTTAACAAAACCGTTTGAAGTGTACTTTTTTTACATATAGGAATTTCTGCTAGCGTTCCGACACTTTTGTTACCGACTGCACTTATATGCAAATTTCATAAAATCTACTTTAGATAAAATGCCCAAAGCTAAAACAAATGTTTGCTACATCCCCTATATATATTCTTTCTTTCTCTCTCTAATATATAACTTTGTGCACAGAGAAGTAATGAATTTGGACAGATTTACAAACAGATATACAATTACACAAATTTCTATTGAAATCTGAGACCATGGTTCCCATAACCAGGATACTATGACATGAAATAACCTATCATCAAAAATCTCTCCAACTGTTTAGGCTGTGCTCCAGCAAAGAGAACAGCAAAAATATGTAGTAGTGTAGGGGTCATCACTTACTATACTGCACGTGGATCCTCTAGGCCTGGGTGGAACATCCATGGGTCGTTTTTAAAGGGGTTTAGCCACCTAGCCCACATTTATGCAAGTTTTAGCAAAAACAACAGAAAACTTCAAACAACTGGGTCAATAACCACAATCTAAGTAAGATCAAACTAAGAACTTCCTATTTATCAGCTTTGAGAAAAGAAACTCTTGAGGGAGGGGGGGGGGCATATAATAAGTATGTAAGGAAATTACCATTATAAGAGATCACGGATGAAATTATTTATCATGATCATGAGAGACTTTTTGGTACTTTTTTTTTTTAATCAGAACCAGATTTAAATACTGTCAAATTGCCAGCATTTGCTAAAATTAAAAAGCATAAAAATCATTGCTAAAATAGCATATTATAGTTAAGTTGAAGAAAAAAAAAAATTCAAGACTAGAAATTTTTAATGAAAATTGCACAATTTGCTACAAAAGAAAAATTAATGTAAAAATATCATAAATTAATATTTACCTGGAGGCACAAAACTGTGGATTATCATTTACATCTGAAAATATCTGCATTTTAGGATGGTGATGGACAAAATCAAAAGTCTGGTTCCAACAAGAGAAAAATAAAAACTTTTTTCCACATTTTTTATGGGCCAATAACACATTTAAGTTCAATAAATATGGCTAATATATTTTAGGTCAAATTATGAGAGACTATTATTTAGACCACTTTGATGAAAATTTAAACTCATGCAAAATACAAAGTAATTCAGAAAGAAATGATAAACTGGAAGGGAATTTCTTAAAATCTATTTAATTATTTTAATGAAAATTTAGGATATTTCAACATTTTCTTACTACAAAGTTATTTTCTTCAAACAACTTAAATTTTGTTTCAAAAATTATAAAATACTAAAAACAAATTTTGATACTTCCAAATACTAAATACCAAAACTGAATAAAATTTGGTACTTATTTTCACAACTCTTATAACCACCAAATATATTATTCTGATTTCTTTTACGAAAAATAATTATTGTAATTTCTTTATTATTTATATTATTATCATTATGTTATTTAAATTTATGATAGTTATTTTATTTTTATTTTATTTCTTTCTTTATTATTATTATTTTTTTTTGGGTTGTCTCTAATTTGAATGAATTTTGTTTGTTTTGGGCCCGATTCAGGAAAAGTCTTAGCGATAAAATTTTTAAAACGCGCCAATTACCCTATTCCAAAAGACGTCCTATGTTTTAAATATAATTTGATGATTTATCGAGCGGAACGAAAAAAAAAAAATAAAAATCAGAATGAATGTAACTACTTAATTACCTTCTCTTCCGTTAAATCAGACTGTTCATCGATTTCGTAAATAGCATCAAGAAACATTTCTCTTTTTGCAGACTTCGGTTGATATATATTTTTTCCCATACTTTTTTGAGATATGGCCCATTTGTATCAACGGTGCTTAATATGTAGAGATCGACACCTATTGATAATAATAAAACCAATCAATCTAAATTATAAGCATTAAAAATCAATAAAACACACTATATATACAGTATTTTATAAATATACAGATTGTAAAATGTAGACTTCCATACTTAAATTCAGAAAAAATACATATATCTTGCTTACATTCAATGTTCAAACGACAATAATTGAATGATTTGTGAAAAAAAGCTTCATAATACACACATTTGACAAGCTCCACCTTATCACTTTATTTGTTTGTAAATAACAACAACAGCAACATAGGTAGGTAGGTAGGTAGGTAGGTAGGTAGATAACTGAGCTATATGCTATGCCAAAAAGGCAGCTTGAGCTCGAAAGACAATCACGGGGAGAGGCCCGGGTCAAGACCAAGGCTATTGACGGATAGAGAAAGCGTGTTTGGAAAACTGGATAAGATGGAGAATTCCATGGGGAGAACTGAAAGCAGCAGCCATGATGTTGTCATAAGAGAAATGGGTATTGATTTTAAGAGCAGAAAGGAGGTTGCGCCGGGGGACGTTCAGGCGAGGACAGTGTAAAAGAATATGTTCAGGCGTCTCATGATCATAGCAGAAATGACACAGCGGAGAGAACGCAAGTTTGAGGCGGTATAGCTTTTGATGGGTAATTATGGTTTTGGACCTCCAACGAGCCATTGTAACATCCATCAACCTGGAGGGGGACCAGTCGGGAAAGATCCTGGTTAAGGAAAGGTGAGAGAAAGAGGTCGCGTAGTCGCAGTTCATCCATATATAGTCGTTTTCGATGTACCAGGCTTTCCTGACGTGCGTCCGCAGATCTTCGGGAGAGATCCAGGGAGGAGAGTAGCAAGTGTACGGTCCATTGCGAGCAAGCGCATCAGCCTGCTCATTTGGATATATTCCTTTATGACCCGGGCACCAAATTAGGATAATCTTTTGGCCGCGGATGTTGCGAGCGTGGATAAAGGAAAGTAGAAATAAAATAACCTTTGGAGATTGAAATGACCAAGCGCTAAGCGCATTAAGTGCTGAAAGACTGTCCGATAACACAAAGATGGTAGGGAAGCTGGACGGGAGTTGAGAGAGAGCGAGGCAGATGGCCAAGGCTTCGGCAGTGAAAACTGAGTTAAGATGCGGGATTAGAGATGCAAGCGTGGCAGAGGACTCTATGTCGACCGCTGCAATGGCGGTCCGATAGGCATCTTTTGAGGCGTCAGTGGCGAAGATAGAGCAAGAGGAGATAGAGGAGCGCCAGCTGCACCAAGCTTTAGCAATATCTTGTCCAGAGATGCCAGCGTTCTGAAAAGGTAGACCTTGCGTTATAACTTGAAAATTCAACGTATTAGGGAGGGGAGGCCAAGAGAACTGGATTACTTGGCTGAGAGGACTTTGGAGGGAATCCTGCAACTCCTGCAAGGGCTTACACCATTTCCACTCTGTAGACTGGCAAGACAGGAAGGAACGCACCAAAGCGCCGAGACGGAGACCAGGAGGCGAAGCCGGAGCAGAAATTGTTTGGTAAGTAGAGAGAGGCGACTGGTGATACTTGGGACCGCGGCTTCACGACGAAGGACCGGAATTGGGGTCCACCGGGGAAGACCAGTTGCAGTTCTGATGCCGCGATTTATGAAACACTCCTAGCTACGACCATTTGAGGTGTGGTTTGATGACGTCACTACCGAAGGTGGAGTGTATGTTGAATGAATCACGATTCACGAACTATGGACCCCACCCCACTCTCTAGATTATTTCATGTAATCAATGATCGGCACTTCGATAGAAAAGGTATTTTCACTTATTTTTCCTGGTAAGCTTATTTTTAAACATTAAATTTCTTAATCTACTCGTTTTATATACATAGAACATCGAAAATAAGCGCGAACGTCCATCTTAATTCAACGGAGACTTGCAATCGACGAATCTATTGTGTAATGTAAATGCAAAACTAAGGTAAACAATAGAAATTACTTACTGCATTCGAGATTTATAGATATGAATTAGTTATACAATTAGATATCAATGTCATTACCTGCTGAAAAACATTGCTGATATAAATAACATGTTCAAAATTTGTGTGCCACGTTTATAAAATTAACGTTGATGTAAATATACATTTGTTTTGTTGCGAATATATTCATGTTTTAAAAATAATTTAGCGTTATTTCAGATTTAAAGATTCTGAATAGATAAATTGGGATAAAAAATATCCATGTGTTTCTTTGCAATAATAGATAAAATTTGCTTTTGTGTTATCAAAATTTTAATGTAATGTAATTAGTTGCTGCATATAAAGTTTTTATTTGTGTGGCTGTTAATGTTTGAAAGTGTTACTTATACAGGCTGTCTGTTTAAATTTTTTATAGTTTATTACTTTTATTTCCTTTCTATGTGTGTACAATTATTTATCATTACATATATCTATGCTTAGCTAAGAAAATAAACTTCATTTTTTATTTCACAGAATCCAAACATTTATTTCAACTGAATTAATATTGCCTTATGTATGTGATTATTAAAAATGTACGTACAAAGGTATTATCGATTCGGTTATTATGAAAACAACTTGAAGACTTCATCTAATGAAAATATCCACCTGCATCTTATGAGGGAAATTTCAGCCACTAAGGGAAAAAAATAGATGCTAACCATAGCCTTCAATGGTGAGTTAAAGAGATTCATTAATTTAGTTATTATTGAATTAGTATATATTTTTATTATTGAAGAAATAATCTGTTTCTTATCAACTTTATCTCTTAATTATATATGGCGTTAATATATAAATCTTGATTTTCATTATGTATTTTATTTGGATATTTGTAAAAAGTAAATAAAATATTTTGAGAACAATCATTTCACATAAATTGATTTGATTTATATTTTTACTGAAATGTGAATTTTGAGGTAAATAACAGAAATATAATGAAAATTTGAATTAATTAGATATTTGTTTGTGTTACTGTGGAATTTTGTAGTGTAATTTGAAAAGTCATAATAAGTGCGAACATGGAATATTTTAGAGGTAATTTCTTTATATAAATTTTAATTCCTATTTAATAATATTAATTATTCTATTCAGTGAATTAAAATTAATGTTTAAATAGATATTGTGTAAATAACAGATATTTTGCATTTTAAAAATGTGTGTGTTTGGAACAAGAGTATTTTGAAAGGGGAAGATTATATACAAATGTAAATTAATATTGAAATTATCTGCTGCTTTAAATTATCATACATTATTGTACATGTATTTTGTATTTAAAAGGTGATTTTTTACATCTGTATAATCTGTCTTTTTTTGTAATGGGCGCTTTGATTTTCATGTGCACAAAGCACTAATACATATGTAACAGTAATTACTGCAGTATGTTATTTGATGCATTTTATGAACATTTCATGCAGAGTGAGGTAGCAGTAACCAATGTTATTTTTTCTTTTTAATGTACATGGAGCGTAGGTAGATACATGCATAATAACAACTGCTGCATACTGGGATTTTGTGCATTTATATTGTTCCATCATATATATTTAATGATTTAAATTTTTTATTTAATTGTAGTTAGTTATAATTTTGTTATTTTTACTTTCTTCTATATTCAATGGAAGAAAGTTTTGGATTCGTAAAAATTTTCGACCTCGGGTTTTTGATGGATTTACACGTTTTTAGAGCTGTAGAACACGATTTGACCGTTTTTATAAAATGTCTGTCTGTGTGTGTGACAAAATTTAGTGGCAACTGTATCTCAGGAACTACTGCACAGAATTTCATACTAATTTGTATGTAGTTGCACCTTGACATAAATTAGTGCCTATCAACTTTTGGTAAAAATTGTCTTACAGGTTGCGTTGCCATCCCACTTTTTCTAAATTTTTAACATGGTGATATAGGAAAAAATTTTGTATAAATGTGCATAAAGAGAATTCTTTTTTAGTAATCATTATGAAATTTACAAGAATTACTTATAATAGAGATAGTCAACTGGGAAAAAATTTTTGTATGTGATGTGTAGGAGCCTCGCCTCCCCCAGGGCTCGAGGGGAGTAAATTTTCAAGATGGGTATCTTTCAAAAGGACTCGTCAATACCTTTAAAAGGAATGGTTGAACTATAAATCTGTGATACTTCAAAACAAAGTTATTGAATTTTTTTACTTTTAACTTAAAAAAAAAGGAATTTTTTTTTTTATATTGTTACTGAGTGAATTTGTATAGGAAAATATAGAAGAAAGTCTTGTGGTGGCCACAACATACTAGTTAAATGAAAATTTCAGTATTTATGTATTAACCGCCTGCCAGAGATTAACTGCTGGCATGTGGTTAACACAAAATATATATTACATATGTATTTAAATATTTATATATATATTTACATATGATTATCATAGAAGTAATCCTATAAAATATATTGTACTTTCTTACATATTTGTATTTATGCATATGAATGGCCTGCCAATGACATGCAGTTAACACGTAAATACCAAATTTTCTTTAAAAACTGTTTTGTGGTGATTTGTAGGGAAAAAAAAAAAAAAAAAAAAGAATTACAGCGTTTTAAATTCGTATTGTTAGTTTTTAAGGCAAGATAAATCAATTGCGGATATTTTCAAGTGTAAAATTATTAGAAGGGACGGGAAGGGGCAAAAATGTAGAAAAGGAGCGGTTGTTTCGGAGAAAATGGCGGAAAACCCAGAACGCCTTTATTCTTTTATATTTTGCAGAGATTCGAATTCTGATACTCCATTCACATTTCATACTATGGATTTTTAATAGTATTTAGCCCGGAATTATGCAAGTTTCAGAGAAAACCACAAAAAAGTCAGACATTATGAAACATCGATTTTTTCACAAAACATTTCATAACTCATCTTTTAAGAGAGAAATCCTTTTTTTTTTTTTTTTTTTTTTTTTTTTTTGCATGTAGATTTTAAATTTTAATTACGACTAAATTATTTTTAATACATCATAAGGAAGATACTTTAAAGTACTTTTATATTATCGAAAGTGGAATTCGAGATTTCACCTGTTTTAAGGTGTCCTGATAAGGTTTTATTTTGTATCTCAGATACTAATTAAAATAACTGCACACGGGTCTACGCTGCCGATAGCAGTGGGGAACCAGAGCGACATTTTTCCTGATCAGATTTTTTTTTTTTCACATGATAAAAATTTGTGCAATTTTGAGAATACATTAATTATAGTGATTCATTTAAAAATAGTGATCAGCGAAGCGGGCGTAGCCTGCTAGTATTATATTAGTATATGAAATATTTATATAAAATAATGAACATAAATACTAGATTTTAGTTTTGTATTATTTCAAACTCTAAAATTTATTCATTTAACTCTTAACATAACTGAATTAAGCTACTTTGGCAACTACCCCAGCTACTATTTACATGGTGGTCCAGTTTTTAAAAATGTGCAATAGATGAAACTTTCGCAAATCTTGTTTGTTCCTTGATGGCAATGCCTGTTAGATCTGCTGGAATTGAGAGAATCTTCTAAAATTTCTCATTTGTGCATCACAAATTGAAAAATCGTTTAGGTTTAGAAACCGCATCAAAACTTGTCTTTTGTTATAGAAGTCTGAATAGCGTAAACAATGTAAACTTCGATTTTCAATGGCGATAACATTGTAAATAAATTATATTTTGGTTAACATTTAATTGATTTTCCTATGCATTATCTATTGTATGTCAGTAATTACTTTTATGTCATTTTCTGAGTTTCTGCCACAAATGTGGCAGAAAGGGGTTTTCGCCATGCCGGTTTCTACCAGTGGTTTTAACCACCTCGACATAAACTTGCCAACCCTGAATGAAAATGTTTCCACAAACAATGCTTGTCACAGAAAGCATAAAAGTATTCTGTCACAGGGATATTATATTTGTATAATAAAATATATATTCAGGCAACATTTTTTATGGTTTTTCCATTTTCCACTGGAAATTAAAATGTGATCAATGATACAAAAAAAATGAAATGTCAACCTTTCTATTGGTATGGCAATTTCTTATGTTGTATTTTTTTCTATGTTTTTTTTTATTGTATCTTTTTATTTAAAGACTAGCAGGCTACGCCTGCTTCGCTGGTCACTATTTTTAAATGAATCATTATAATTAATGAATTCTCAAAATTGCATTAATTTTTATCATGTGAAACAAAAAGAGGAAAAAAAAACTCTGATCGGGAAAAATGTCGCACCGGGTTCCCACTGCCTTCGGCAGCGTAGACCTGTGTGCATATATATGAGCGCTGCGTGCGTGTATTCCATCACCACCCATATGATTTCTCAAAATTTCCATGTTATTACTCAAACTTTTATTCTTAAGAAAAGGAATAAAAAAAATAATAATAATCATTTCTAATCGGGTAAAAAGTCACACCGGGTCCCCTCTGCTTTCGTCAGCGTAGACCCGTGTGTGCGCAGTGCTCACGAATTCATATATATGCTCGCTGCGTGCGCATATTCCTTCACCACCCTTTCTGTCCCTCCTTAATTTTACACTTTCGAAAATATCCTCATTCAACTCGTAGGCACTTAAAACCTATATATACCAAATCTTAAAACATATAAATCAGGTGAAATCTCGAATAATTGCGATTAGTGCCCTCATTGGATAAATTTAATGTAGGTTATTCGATAATATAAAAGTACTTTAAAATAACTTTCGAATGAAGTATTAAAAAAAATTAATAATATTTAGAATTCAAAATATTGAAATTTTAAAATATTGCAGCACCATCTGGCGGTAGAAATTTCTGTAATCTACTGTTCAATTTTAAATCAACAAAGCTTTAAAATGATGTATTACTTATGAAATTATTTTAATTAGTAGCTGAGATACAAAAGAAAACCTAATCAGGTCACCTTAAAACTTGTAAATCTGGTGAAATCTCGAATTCCACTTTCGATAATATAAAAGCTCTTTAAAATATCTTTCGAATGACATATTAAAAATAATTTAATCGTATTCAGAATTCGAAATATTGAAATTTTAATATATTACAGCGCCATCTGGCGGTAGAAAAGTCTGTAGGATCTACTGTTCAATTCCAAATCAACAAAGCTTTCAAATAATGTATTACTTATAAAATTATTTTAATTAGTAGCTGAGATACAAAAAAAAACCTAATCAGGACACCTTAAAATGTGGAAATAACGTGAAATCTCGAATTCCATTACTTACAGTAGTCGGTTAACGAAAGGTGACAGAAATTTGTGGCGTCTACTCTTGAAATTCAACTCAAATAAGTTTCAAAATGACATATTACTTTTGAAATTATGCTAATTAGAAGCTGAGATACAAAAATGATATAAACACCATTATAAAACGACTTATGTCTGACTTTTTCGTGGTTTTCTCCTAAACTTGCGTAATTCCGGGCTAAATACTGTTAAAAATCAATAGTATGAAATGTGAAAGCAGTATCAGAATTCTAAACTCTGCAAAATATAAAAGAATAAAGACATTCTCGGTTTTCCGTTTTCTCCAAAACAACCGTTCTTTTTTTACGTTTTTGCCCCTTCTCCCCCCTTTCCGTCCCTCCTAATAACTTTACACTTGAAAATATCCGCAATCAATTTATCTTTCCTTAAAACCTAATAATACCAATGTCAAACGCTGTAACTCATTTTTTTTCCCTTCGCCCCCCCCCCTCCCTCTCAAGCCCTTCCTAATAATTCTACACTTTCAAAAATATTCCGAATCGAATTATCGGGCATTAAAACCAAATATTGCGAAATTTCAACGGCATATTTCAATTTAAAATATGTACTGCAAAATATAAAACAATTTAATCTAATTTTTTTGTTTGTCCACATATTTTCATGAAAATTGAACACTAGGTTTATAATATGCTGTCTAGGCCAAATATTAATTCAAATGTAACGTGAATGAAAATTTGAAAAAGTTTGAAAATTGCAATTTTCCCCTCCACTATAAAACACGTGACATCTTGATCTGTTACAATCATTTCCTTTTTCATGGCAGACGGTCGTCTGGCATTTGAAATGATGTTGCCACAAAAAATTCATACTTTAGTTAATTTTAAAAAATTTAATTGTTGTACCGATAAGCCGCTTGTACACTTAGATTCAGAAAAAATTCCCCTTTCATTTGGTACCGAAATCGTAACGATCGAACAAATATTTCTAATTTATTTTCTTTATTTTCTGCTTTTAACTCCGTTAAAATAGCTGTTTTTATGCAATGGCGGTGAATTCTCTCATTCATTGAGATCGCTTTGAGATTAGACATGAGTCGACATTTTAATTAATATCTCCACAACTAATTAAAAATTTTAAAATCTGTTTTCAGGAGGACCTCGGAAAGGCTCCAGAGCATCAGTATGTCAATTCTTGTACTTCTGCGTTCAGTAGGGGCTGAACGTATAAAAGAACAGACAGACAAACCTTTCCATTTATTATTATAGATGTGTTATTATTATTGTATCTTGTTATTTAAAAACATATTTTAAATTACCTCGGATATACTCCGGATAATATATTTTGGGATAAAAACATTTTAGTCAAATTCAAACTCATATGAAGCATCTTTTAATATCCTAATGATAATTTTTTAACTTTACAGAGTTAGATATTCTTTTTTTTTTTTTTTAACAAGGACTACAAATATGAAATATGTTCCTCGAGTATCCTTCGTTATTTTGAGAAATAAACAGGAAAGAATTGAAAATTGAAGCTGTGGGGCATTTTTGCAACTTAAAATGAAATTATTTCCTAACTGTATATTAGAAATATACATATAGAGTGTTATATATTGCCCTAAATTAACTAAAAAATTCAATAGTGAAAGTTATAAGCATTAGAAAAAGTATGTACTAGATTTTTTTTTTTTTTTAACAATTATCAAAAAAGTCATCGTCAAATAGTGAAAAAAATTTAAATGTCGCCAAAGGGAATCATACTTAATCTGTAGCACAAAGTGGTCTAGATATAAAAAATTTTCTTCTATTCTTAAAAAATAAGTTACTGATTTTTAACACATTTTATTTTATCTTATTATTTTTTAAATGCTATTAAATGTTATGTTGTTCTATCCAGCATTGGATATGGGGATTTCTATAATATTTTTCTACTTTTGTCTTATGAAATGCACTATTTATATTCTTATTTATTGCATGGAAAAGCAGCAAAGAGGTAGGAAGAACCCCGCAGGTGTTAATAAAGCAAAGTGAGTCAAGGACTGGTGAGTGGAGTGAGGAGGCAGGCCCCCCCCCCCCCAGTTATGTTTTAAAAAAATAATAAACACATTTGATATTAGGTTTTTTATGTAGGTAATCATCCCCCCCCTCAAAAACAAAAGTGTGGACGAATCTAAAATCCTGGTTGAAAGTGCTTGAAAAGTACTTGATAACTCCTTGAATTTTTTTTACTCCTAAGTGTATGAACCATGGAATAGTTACTATTTATTTAAATCAAATTGGAGTGTAAAGGTTGATATTTTTATTTATTATGAACTATGCGAAAAATACCAGAGCCGGGAATCGAACCTGGGCACCTCCTCTTAACGCACAGATGCTCTACCACTGAGCTACCCTGGCTGACCTGATATATCTGCGTTTGCAGACTCGGTGACTTTCCCAATGAATATTATGCGAGAAGTGCCTAGCTGGTTGTCAGCCAGGGTAGCTCAGTGGTAGAGTATCCGTGCGTTAAGCGGAGGTGCCCAGGTTCGATTTCCGGTTCTGGTATTTTTCGCATAGTTGGTAATAAATAAAAATATCAACCTTTACACTCCAATTTGATTTAAATAAATATTCACAGTTGATGAATTCACGAATAAAAACTTCTAAATTGAAATTTCGTGGTCTATGGAGTTGTGCTACGATTATTATTGTCTCACCTGATATATCTGCGTTTGCAGACTCAGTGACTTTTCCAACGAATATTATGCGAGAAGTGCCTAGCTGGTTGTCAGCCAGGGTAGCTCAGTGGTAGAGCATCCATGCGTTAAGCGGAGGTGCCCGGGTTCGATTCCCGGCTCTGGTATTTTTCGCATAGTTGTTAATAAATAAAAATATCAACCTTTACACTCCAATTTGATTTAAATAAATATTCACGGTTGATGAATTCACGAATAAAAACTTCTAAATTGAAATTTCGTGGTCTATGGAGTTGTGCTACGATTATTATTGTCTCACCTGATATATCTGCGTTTGCAGACTCAGTGACTTTTCCAACGAATATTATGCGAGAAGTGCCTAGCTGGTTGTCAGCCAGGGTAGCTCAGTGGTAGAGCATCCATGCGTTAAGCGGAGGTGCCCGGGTTCGATTCCCGGCTCTGGTATTTTTCGCATAGTTGTTAATAAATAAAAATATCAACCTTTACACTCCAATTTGATTTAAATAAATATTCACGGTTGATGAATTCACGAATAAAAATTTCTAAATAGTTACTATTTAGTTTGAAGGATATTTGGTATTCAGCTGAAGCAAGGCCGTAGGCAAGGGGGGGGGCCCGACGGGCTCAAGCCCCCCCCCCCCCCCCTGAAATAAATGATGAAAGACTGATTTCGTGTAGTATGTAATCAGGCAAACATTGCTGTCTTGAAAAAAAAAAAAAAGTATTTAAAAATAATTTAATAAAACCCTATTAATTTAATTAAATTCCCCATTACGTTCTTTCTTTTCTATATTTAAGCTCTAGAGTGTCGTAAATCCCATTCAACCTTAATTTCGCTATATTTATTCGCTTAATTTCATCCACCTTCTTGTGAAAGCTATAATGGACTGTCCTACGTCATGAATTCAATCTTTTTACTTTCTTCTGTATTCAACGGAAGAAAGTATTGGATTCGAAAAAAAAATTTTGATTTCCGGTTTTCGATGGATTTACATGTTTTGAGAGATCCAGAACACGATTTGACCATTTTTAGAAAATGTCTGTCTGTGTGTGTGTGACAAATATTCTGTTCCAATTGTATCTCAGAAACTACTGCACTGCACAGAATTACACATACATTTATATGCAGCTGCACCATGACATAAATTAGTGCCTAACACTTTTTGGTGAAAATTGTCCAACAGGTGGCGTAGCCGTCTGAATTTTTCTCAGTTTTTAACTTGGCGGTATAGTACAAAATTTCTTATAAATGTACACAATAAGAATTATTTATCATAGTAATAATCAAGTAGGCACACATAGGAAGGGGGAAGTCCCCCCCCCCCCCCAGAGGGACACAGTTATTCGATATGACTATCTTTTAAAAGAACTCATCAGTATTTTTAAGACTAACAGTTGAACTATTAATGTATGATAATTTGAAAGTTTTCTTTCCCCCCCCCTCTCATTTTTAACAAAACGAAAAAGTGCAAAAAACATTTTTAAAGATATTGTTAGTGAACATAAAATTGACTTTCTTTGGACATTAAGTGTTACATTTCTATTAGAAACAAATCATCTGAATTCATCATGGAAATTAATTTTAATAAATAAAAGTTTTAATAAAATGATTGGTACTGAGTGAATTTGTATAGGAAAATATAGACGAAAGGTTTGTGTGCAAGGCCTGATTAAAACAGGGGCATGTAAGACATGTGACCTGAATAGCAGGGGCCATATATAATTCGCCCTGAAAATGCCATTTAGCCTTTTATGATCTAAAAATGGTATCATATAATGCAAATTCTGACATATTACTCCCATAAACAGGTATATATGTACCTGTGTTTATTGGTGCACAATGCGAGGAGGAGGCGGGCTCACGAAACTATGTGTGCCCCTGGTCTCGCATGAAGTTAATCAGGGTCTTTTTGTGTAGGGTCTGAGTAACTTTGTGTGAGGCCCAGGATAAACATACTTTTGTGGGCTCCCCCCCCCATTCGTACTGTGCAGGAATCAGCAAAAGTACATATATATATACCTGTATATGAAACTAAAATAACAAAATTTTGCATTTTATGATACCACTTTTGTCATTTTTAGAGGCAAAAGGGCATTTTCAGGGCCAGTTTTAGGGCTCTTTGCTACTCAGGGCCCGGGGCACCATGTACCCCTGTGTTAAGCAGGCCCTTGATTGCGTGTACGTATGTTTTTTTCATTGGGTATGCGTATAAATATATCATATCCGATGGCCTTGTATTAGAAATGTGATGGGCCCCTCCCGAAAAAAAATCCTGGCTACGGCCTTGAGCTGAAGTTAGTATTTAGTTGGTTGAATATTCGGTATTTGGCCAAAACTGATATTTGGTGCATCCCTAATATGCACTTTGGTGGGATTTTATAATTACTAACTTATCCAACTGGGAAGCGGGGAGTAAAAAGTGCATAAGTCGTTGCCAAAGGCATAGCTGCCAACCTTTGAGAATCAAATTAGAGAGATTTTGTATGCGACATAATTTATGCCATAAATAGAATATTAATAGTATAGTAATTGTTGGAAATAGAAGGCGCAAATAAAAGGGAAATTTTACAGTATCTAGAGGCTTTCTTCTTATTGCAAATACATATGAATAAAATAATAATAATAAATAAATAAAACATACTAAATTTAAAATACTGCTAGATTATACTAAATTCTAACCATACTGAAACAATATACAGTATAGGATCCATTATCCAGAAAGCTTGGGACCTGGGGTATTCTGGATAAGGGGTTTTTCCGTAATTCGGAACACTTTACTGTATGTATAAAAATTGTATGAAATAATTTAATAAATAACTCTGATATATATGAATAATATGTATAAACACATTACTTATATATTTCTTCATTTAATAAATTATTTACACACAAAAAAAATACATAAATAAATAAATAATAGTAATAAAAAATAAATAAACATACATAAAAATAATATTTTGGGACTTTTGAGTAAAATTCTTTCATTTGGATTTTGCAAACATTTCTAAGATAATTTTTTGCATATAGTGTATCTCTTGCACTAATTGTTCATAAATGTTTCAAATATGTTTAGCACATAATGCTGAATATTTTATGAAATGAATTCTAAAAATAATTGAAATTAATAAAAACTATTTAAAAATTTTATAACAATTGGGATTTCATTTATAAGACCTGAAGTCAAGGATAAAATTTGTTTGCTATTGGGTCATCTAAGGGGTATGTGTTATTAATATTTATTTATTAAAAAATACCATAAAAATTCATTTTCTAACCTAAATTTGCAAAATTATTTGGACAATTTTGCTACCACCATATTTTTCCAGAATAATACTGCAGTATTAAAGAAAGTAGGTTATAAAAATATCTTATTTTTTACGATAATTAAAAATTTTGGTAGTTTGCATTTTGCATTCTGGTTTTTGGAACATTCTGGATAACGGGATTCCGGATAACGGATCCTATACTGTATATACATGCATACATTGATTTGGCAAAATTTTTCTTACCTGAAAAACCTATTAATTTTTTCCACATGTTTACACATCCTATAGATATGACATGTAAATATTTAATTTAATTGTGGAAAAATAAATAGATTGATTGAGATCAGCAATAAAGTCTAAAAATAATTACATATGTGAGTAATATTCCCTTTTATTGCTTTATAGATTTTAGAGTTGCTCACTTTCCGGAGATTGGAAAAGGAGGGGGGGATAGAAAAATAATTACAGAGTAAGAAATATTAAACTCTTTCAATTCTACTTCTAGAATTTAATAAAACAACTTTTAAATTAATATTATCATTTATGTTACAGATACATAAAGATTGGGAAATAAAAGACTTCTGCTGAACATTTGATTGCCAATCGTTAGTTGGAGATAAATTTGAAGGTGGGGGGAGGAAATAATTAAATGAGCAAGAAATATTCTTTACAGGTTCTAGAATCTCATAAAGTATGTTTAAAACGAATATTGACATTTATGTTGTAGATGGTACAAGACTGGAAATTGGGAGCTTTCGTAGAACATTTGATCACCGATCGTTCTATGGAGTTTCTATTTTTAAAATGAATGATATCCGTGACTTTTTTAAAGATTGAAGAAATAAATTCAAGGAATTCTGCAAATTAGACAAAAATAAATAAATAAAAGTAAATTAAATAAAAATAAATGTGGATTTCTGTGAATTTGCAGAAAAATCACATTTCGGGAGTTGGCAGCTATGCAAAGGCAGTGGAGACTCCTCATGTTCTAAGCATGAAAATCACTACTAAACGTTAATTTAAGTTTAACTGATTTTTTTTTTTTTTTTTTTTAGATTTTATGAATAATATGGAAATTTGAAAATCCTTTTCAGTATAGTTACCAGTGAAATAGGCAAAATATGCTAATAAAAAAATAAAATGCGTAAACCTGGCACAAAAATACAATAATAAACTTAGTAAGCAAACACCATAAACTGAAAAAAAAAAAACCCTCATAACAGTTGTTTTGGGTCAAAATAATAGCCTGATCCTTAACCATGTGGGAAAAAAAAAAAAAGAGCATAACTGAGTTTATTTTTTTTTCTAGAAAACACAGTGCAACATTACAAAATGGGTTTGGAATTTCATTGCTTAATTTGGGTTGTTAAAATAACAATAAGTAGCACAACATCTACAACATTTTAGGAATTTAAGACAACTTATAATTAGGGTCTTTTAGGACATTTTTTAATTTTTTCAGGAATTTCAAAAAAGTCACAAGTAACATGCAGTACACTATGTTTCATAAAAATAAATCATCATAATTTTATGAAAAATAAATATTTACTAATGAAATTGAGATAGAACTTTCAATATGAAATTCAGTGTACATATTTTTCCACAAGATACCAGATAAGATTTTTTTTTACCTTTTAGTTATACAAACACATGGCAAGATAAAATATTTTAATGCACATTAAAAAAAAGAGGAGGCTAAGGCTGGCTTTTTTAACATTATCATAAAAAGCATGAAAGTATTTTTATGACAATCTTTTTTAATCTGGATATTAATGAATCATTTTATTTATGTAAGTGACTAAATAAATGTAAATAAATAAGTAAGCCAACCAAAATACAGGATTAAAATATGGTATATTTATGTTTAATGGAAAATACCGTTTCAACTAATATATGTGATAATTACAGTGCAATAATTACTAAATATTTTAAAAATTTAATACAGTAAATCTGAACTACTTTGTGCTGTAGAAATAAGAATTTTTATGTAAATACAATAAAATCGCTGTACTCAAATTAACGTTTTATTTTGTATTTGTAAGTGTTAGCGATAGTCTACGAAGACGGAGCCACAGATTAGCCATGTTGTCAGTTGTCATTGTGATTGTGTTGTGTTGATAGATTCATGAAAAGAACGATTCATTGAATTGTCAGCTTTGGCTCCTCCTACAGTAATTACGTCTGACCAATTGCTGCGCTGTATTTGCTTAATCTTCGTCGCTGAAATTGTTTCATAAATCGCTCTGATGCCAGCATTGTAGATGACCTCAAGTTTGCGGAGGGAGGTCGGAGGAGAATCGAAAAAGAGAGGAGCACCATATTCCAGGAGGCTGCGGATGAGGGCATTGATAATCTTAATCAGGTGGTTGCTGTTGATGCCACGCGAGCGACCAGCAACAGCTTTCACATAGTTTAGCCGGCGGAGGGCTTTAAGTTTCAGAGTAGCAAAATGATGGGCAAAGGTGAGGGTACGTGTGAACCAAATCCCCAGAATTTTTACGTGGAAGCTCCAAGAGATGTCTAAGCCCGACAGTTTTAAAGGAGGACCGGGGTCTCTGCGGCGGGTGAAGTTAATGGCAGAACACTTGTCGGGAGCAATGGTGAGCATATTAGAGGCGCACCAAGTTTGGATTCTGCTGAGAGTGTCCTGGAGTTTGCGCCGAGACCTCTCTTCATCAGGGCCGAGAGCATAAACAAGAATGTCATCCGCGTAGATAGTCATATAGACCCCATCCTCCAGAGTCTCTGCAATGTCAAGTAGATAGACAATGAACAGGAATGGAGAAAGTACGGATCCCTGCGGGACCCCTTTGGAGCAGAGGCCGACCTGGGAAAGAACTTTCCAACGAATCTGGATCTGTCTGCTGTTCATGAAAGAGGCCAACCAGTGGCCCATTTTCCCCCTGACGCCATGACAGGCAAGCTTGTAGGTAAGAATGTCTGGTTGGACGGAATCATAGGCGCCTTTAATGTCCAGACTTACGGCGGCAGCAAACCAGTGATTGGACCTGGCCGTCGAGATATCATGGAGAAACGTACAGAGAGCCATGGTGCAGTCCCTTGTAGGAATAAAACCGAAGTGGTCCCCGTGAAAAAGCTTCCGCTGACCAGCCCAAGAGAGGAGCCTGCGAAGAATCATGCGCTCAAAGAGTTTGCAGCCAACTGAAGTAAGGGCAATCGGGCGATAGGAGCTCACCAGATGGGACGGCTTGCCAGGTTTACGGATGGGGACAATTGTGGCCAGCTTCCAGGAAGGAGGGAGAACCCCAGACTCAAAAGTGCTGTTGAACGTGTCTAGTAGGGATTGCAAATGATTACTGGAGAGGCTTTTCAGAAGTTTCATAGAGATTCCATCCGCGCCAGGGGTAGTGGAGCGAGCATGCCGGAGGGCATGCGTCAATTCGTCATAAGAGAAGAGGGCGTCAAGATCTTTGTCCCCGCCACCCAAATCGTAAGGGATGATTCGTTCTAGTTCAGTCTTTGAAAAGTGAAGCAGGAAGGCATGAGCTTGGGAGTAGGCCGAAGCAAGGGGGGAAGGATTTCTTATTATGTTGTCACCTTGAACAGTATTTTTATTGGACAGCCTTTTGAGGATCTTGAAGATTTCCTTGCTGGAGCCACAGTTCCGGCAGAGATTGTCCCAAAACCGCCGAGAGGCCTGCTTTAGGTATCGACGAAGCTTGGCGGCGTAACTTTTGTATTTGAGCCAGACGTCCCTGGAACACGAGGAGCGTGCGAGACGTAGATGCTTACGCTTTTGAGCAAGTAAATGATAACAGGTAGTGTCCCACCAGGGACAGCTGGGACGGTAGGAACTGCGTCGCTGAGTTTGATTAGCGATGATAGCTTGAGAGCAGGTGTTTTCAAAGTCCTCGTAAGACTGGTTGGGAAGCTGAGCGAGGCTGTTGAGAACGGCGCCCGCTTTGGACCAATTTGTGTGACGGCGACCATGATCCGAGCCGGAGTGAGATAGATTGGAGGTAAGGAGGATTGGGTGATGATCCGAATCATAGACATCAGGGTGAACATAAAACTTGAATAAAGGGAAGAGCGAAGGAGACACCATGGTGAGGTCCAGCAGGGAGGAGGAGCCAGTGATGCTGGTGCGAGTTGGAGAGTCCAGATTCAAAACACACAGGTCCTGCGAGCTAATCCATTCCAGCATTTGCTGGGCTCTAAGCGGAATAGGCGGGTGACGATTCAAAAGGTTTATGTTGAAATCTCCAAGGAGAATAACTGGATAACCTTGCAAGGCGATGACGTCAGATAGCCAGTCTTCGGGAAGAAGCCCAGTAGGAGAGTAAATGTTTAGAATAAAAATCCAGGTATGATGAAAGAAAACGTTGACTCCAAGCGCTTCGAATTCTTGGATAGGGCAGGGAGAGAGGTCAACTTTGAAGGAAGCAATCGACGAGTGAACAGCCGTCAGAAGCCCACCTCCGCGGGAGGCCAGCCTATCGGCTCTATAAGTTGTCATATGGGGGAAGGAAACTGAGTCTGTGGGGTTACAGAAGGTCTCTTGAAGGCAGATTATGTTAGCGTGTAAAACTTGGGATACGTGTAGCCAGTGGCCATTCGAACGAAAACT
This sequence comes from Salticus scenicus, assembly GCA_963930645.1. NCBI lineage: Eukaryota > Metazoa > Arthropoda > Arachnida > Araneae > Salticidae > Salticus > Salticus scenicus. The sequence continues at coordinate 332,197,994 of OZ005649.1, forward strand.
TCGGCAATTCCATTGCAAAAGGAAAGAAGGAACACTCATAAAAAGAAAAAAGGAAAAAAGAGGGGAGCTGTCCTCGGAAAATGAAATAACGAGAGGAATGGCCATGAGCAGGAATACCAGAACAAGGAAATTAAGTCCCTGGTGTGGTGAGATTGACCGGGGGGTGATACCCAGAAGCATCTTGAGAATCCGATAGAGGAATATCCATCGGGCAAATGTCCTTTTGGTTGGGCTCCGTGATACGAGGTTTTTTACTCCGGAGGATTTCTGAGAGCACAGACGCAGTTGACTTTTGCACTTTTTTGGTTTGAGATTCCTGAATGCACTCCAGGAGTGACTTTGTGGCAGACAGAAGCATAGATTGAAATGAATTTGTGAGCTCCACGCACATCGTCTGAACCATGTTTGTGAACTGAGAGGTAATTTCTTGAAGGGCTGATTCCAAGGTTGTTCTGGTGACCACATCGGGAGGGGGGCAAGTAACCACAGAAGCAAAGGACCTGTTAGTTGATACTTCCTTGTCGACAAACCGACGCCGTGCCTCGCTGAGAGACAAGTGATTTTGGCACTTGAACTTTTGTAGCCGGGCCTCTCGCTGATAGCTAGGACATGTCTTGTCATTGGCCGGATGGGCATTTTTACAATTAATGCATTTTGGTGAGGTAGCCGTGCAAGGGTCATTGTGAGCTTCCCCGCAGGTGATACACAGTTTGTTGCTAAGACGACAAGCCTTAGTTGAATGGTTATATCGATGACAGTTTAAGCACTGTCGAGGTCTATCAACAAAAAGGGAGATTCTGTGTAGTTGGAACCACAGCTTGACTTCCGAAGGGAGATGAGTACCTAACAAGGTTACTAGCACAGTCGAGGTGGGGAGTTCGGCGCCTTGGGACTTCCGGACGAACCGGCGAACTTCAAGTGTATGTAGCCCTTGCTCCGCGAGTTCCTCAGCTATATCCTTGCAAGAAACAAAAGCGTCGATATTGTGCAAGAGGAAACGAGTTGTAACAGTCTCGGTTTGAATATATGCGTCTACTGAAACACCAAGTAGAGATTCAATGCCAAGAGCAGTTTGAGCCACCTCCGTTGATTTAGTCGTTATCTGGATTTTTCCCTGGCGGGTAATTTTGATGTTATCAATACTGTCTTTATGACCCAGCTTAGAAGCTAACTCCTCCTTCAATTGGCGGGGGTGGGTGCGGGGAAAACTGCCGGTTTTAGGAGTGATAAAAAGAGCTATCTCGGTTCCACTCTGCAAAGCTATTGACAAATTGTCATTAAAATTGGCAGCGTTACTATAAAAGTTAGCATTCGACGGCAACTCTGACTGAGAGCCCACGTTCGCCATCAGCTCATCAGAATTTGTTGTCATGCGCCGATGACAACCACAGAAGACAAACTAACAACCAAAGAAATAAATTAAAAAGGGAAAAGAAAGAGTAAATACCTGTACACTGGCAGGGAAAAGCAATAAGGAGAATGAAAACACCAACTTGGCAGAAAGTAATTAACAAAAAACCTGAAATTTGCAGCAGAAGAACACACACCGTAGCAATGGCGACCAAAACAATCCACGTCAAGACGAGTTGAGGAGGCGAGCGACCTACCACCTACCTACCGCAACCGCGAAAAAAACAATTCACAACAGCAACACTACTTTTCCGAAACGTCAATAAAGTAGTTTCTGAGCTGATTTATCGATATGCTGATCTGATTATCCAACCACAGAACAAATTTTAAATCGTTAGTGGACTTCACTCACAGTCCTTCCCATTAGCGGTTCTTTTCAATAATGGCTCTCAACGGAAGATTGAAACCACAGTAAGGAATCACTTAGAACCCGGTCAGACGACTATCTGGAATGGGGAAAAGTGAAGTAACTGCATGAACCTATAAAGAGAAGGACGGCGATCGCGATGTTTCAAGAATTAACCCCAATTTTCCCCCTTCGATTCTCCGCAGACATCTCGGGTCGTTGCAGCGCCATCATGCGGAGGTATAGGAAATTCCGTCTTTCGGATTATTGCAAGTTGAAAGGTAAAAGAAAAGATAAAGAAGGATTGCGCAAAAAATCGCAGAATTTCATTTGGAAAAAGTTAATAAACTTTTGTTAAATCCGCATCAACGAACACTGTTGTAGATTCCGAAAGTTCGATAATTTTAAAATCATTCTGCAAAAACTTTTTTGAGAAATCTAAAATAAATAATAATAATAAAATAGTCTTGTATTTCGTTTAAATAAATAATAATAATAGAATGGAACAATCAATTTGAAATGTTCCAAAATAATAATAATAATAAGTGGGAAAAAATGAAAAGAAAAAAAAACCCACCAAGGAATTGTATATAAGGAATATTTATCAATTGTTCTTGAAATCATTTTTAATATTTAGCATTTGAAATAATGTGTTTTTAAATATCTACATTTTGAACTCGCACTAAACATTTTTCATTTATATAAATTAAAACTTTCTTTCAATTACACACACACACACACACACATATATATATATTCCACACATGTGCAATAAATATTATAATAACTAGTATATAACCCCGTCAAAAATGACGGAATGTGAACGATAAATCTTGAAAACAATGTTTAGATCATGATGGTTACCACGTGATCATTTAAATGTATTTTCAATTTTTGTTTATAAATCAAATGTGTTTCGATATTTTATAATTTTCGTTCTTTGTGAGGTCTAACTGTAATAGAGACAGTGTCCGGAGATGAGAGAAGTCGTGTAGAGCCACATCAGATTGTAAAAACGTGAGGAAAAATTGCAACTTTGGCCTTTATCATGGTTTTGTGAGGTCTAACTAGAACGTTTCCAGCTGCAATCTTTAAGAGACAGTGTCCGGAGATGAGAGAAATCGTGTAGAGCCGCACCAGATTGTAAAAACGTGAGAAAAATGGAGGCTTTGGTCTTTATCACGGTTCTGTGAGGTCTAATTGCAACGTTTTCGGCTGCAATTTTTAAGAGACAGTGTCCGGAGATGAGAGAAGCAGAGCTGCCAACCTAATCCGGCAAATTGTTAGTACCGCTTCTTTTGCTACACCACTTAATTTTTAGAGAAATTCTCTTCAAATGTATCTACAATGAATTAAGAAGAAAAATACTCTAAAAATTAAGTGGTGAAGAAAAAGGGGCGGTACTAACAATTTGCCGGATTAGGTTGGAAGCTCTGGAGAAGTCGTGTAGAACCGCACCAGATTTTAAAAACGTGAGAAAAATGGCGGCTTTGGTCTTTCTCATGGTTCTGTGAAGTCTAACTGCAACGATTCCGGATGCAATCGCTAAGAGACAGTGTCCGGAGTTAAGTGAAGTCGTGTTGAGCCGCACCAGATTGTAAAAACGTGAGAAAAATGGCGGCTTTAGCCTTTCTCACGGTTTTGTGAGGTCTAACTGCAATAGAGACAGTGTCCGGAGATGAGAGAAGTCGTGTAGAGCCGCACCAGATTTTAAAACAATATACAGTATATAATTATTAACATATCACATTAGCAAGTTAATTGTGTGATACATAATTTGTATCATACAAGGATGGAAAGCGTTTGCTGATGATGACGCGAATTCAATGATTTTTCTTCACGCAAAAGTTTTCACTTTAAATGGAAAGCGTTAGCTGACGATGACAGGAGTTCAATGATTTTTGTTCACCCAAAAGTGCTCAACGCGCCTAAAGAAGTTTTCACTTCAAAAATTTTACCCGATCAATAAATATGAATGACAATAAAAAAACTGCTGGTTGACAAAAAATATAGGCCCGACAACACAACAGCAACAACACATCCCAGTGTTCCATTAAGTGCTCTATACGCAAGCGAAGTGTGACGTCACTGACCGTCCGTGTATGTAAGAAAATGATTTCCTATGTTAATCGCCTATTGGATTTTTTGTAAAAAATTATTAAAAATCCAGGAAAATTATTTCCCGATTTTAATCCCCATATTTGGGTATATATATGTATTAGTTATCATGTGCATATGTTAGATTGAGTTATTTTGCTGTCAAATTGACAAAAATTTAATTTTAAATTTCAAAACTCTGTTGTCCTTGGCGTTTTTGTATTTGGCGATCAAAAACGTACTACGAAAATATACATGCCAGATGTATATTTTCGTAATATGTGTTGTGCGAAATATTGTTTCATATTATTCCTTACTCTCTTAATATAAATTTTTGAAATAACCATGATTTTTGAAAGGAATTAAATTATATTCGCCAGATAATTTGGCGATATATATATATATATTTTTTTTTTCTGCCAAGGATGACCGATATCAAATCTATTCCGCTGAACATATTAGTATCTTATATCAGATACTTTATTTAGACATTTGAAAACAAATTTCACTTCAAATTATGATAGAATATTTATCATTTTCCTTTTAATTAGTATAATATTTGGATATTTATTGTGTAATATCATCCTTTGAAATGAAATGTTTATGTTTTCAATGGAATATGGAAGTTTTTTTTTATCTAGAGTTTTGAAATTTAAAATTCAAATTTTATCAATTTTAGAACAAAAACAACTTAATCTAACGCATGCACATGATAACTAATACATATCTAAACCTAAATATGGGGATTAAAATCGGGAAATAATTTCCCTCGATTTTTAATAATTTTTTACGAAAAATCCATTGGGCGTTTAATATAGGAAATATTTTTCTTGTATCCACGAACGGCCAGTGACGTCATCACTTCGCTTGCGTATTTAAAGTCCTCATAATAAGAAAAAACGATTCACTTCATTTTACCAAAATACTTTTTTTTAAGACTATCGTAGATCCTGTTTTCAAATTTTCTAACTAACTATCCAATACAGACACTCCATGCTAACCCAAATTCACCTCTACTCGATACCTACAACCAGCTATCTCACCCTCAACATCGCCAAAATATCCAGAATCCAGCTAGGGACTTTCTCATTCTCAACCGAACATTTTACCTTGACTCGACATTATCACATTAGACTACTCTAATTTCAATACTCATTTCAACTGGTGACTTTTACTTGCCCAACCAAACATTCTATCCCAACTATCATTTTACACTAATTTCAAAACTAAAATCAACTGGCGGCATTTACGTACTAAACTCGGCGCCAATCATACCTTACAATGTAAACAAACAATAAAGTTTGATAAAAATATTTAAAGGCTTTAATGCGTTTTTACAAATATTTTAAGATTTTTAAGGCTTTAATATGTTTTAGAAATATTTTAAGCGTTTTTTTATTGAAACAGTCAAAGAGTCGTTCATTCGGAATTAAAAAGTTGCCCATTTGGAATTTGTATTTTCTGAATGGCAACAGTTTTGGTTTGTTTTTATTTTTTCTTGCTTTGTTTATAATCATGAAGTTACATAATTCTATTTATAGGTTCATGTTTATAATAGCCAGTGATCCGTTATACTTAATTGAGACATTTAAACATTACAATTGAATAGTTTTTCAAGGTTTTATAGGAAATAAGAATATGTGCGATACAAAACATGTATGAAAATGATATGTATGTTTTCTAAGTTGAATTAAACAAACGGAAAAAAAAAATGGCTGCCAAAAGTTTCTGTTTTGAAGCGGTACTAACCGGATTCGTTCATGACAGATGAGGATCATTATATATATTAATTATTATATTTATATTTCTTGAAAATTATTAAATAAATACTCCCTGCTAATGAATTAGTATTATAATTTTCTTTCCTACAGCTCCATTAGTGACTGAGAGGTTCTGCCCTTAAAGTTGGACGATGGGAAGTGCTGGGTTCGGTCTCAGGTCACGCTTGTCGACCTAGCCATTCGGAGTTTTCCGTGTTTTTCTCCGAAACTCGCGAATGATATGGGCTAGTACCTCTTAGGCCCATGTCCCTAATGTAGACAATTCACCTTAAACCGAATACCAATATTTTAGAGGTTTGGTTAAGTTAATAGGTCCCACTAGTAGCCGAGAGATTCTGCATTCAAAGGTGGTAGCCGAGAAGGGCAGGATTAGATCCCAGGAAGCACTTGTAGAACTAGCCGTTTAGAGTTTTACGTGGTTTTCTCCGAAACTCACGTGAATACAGGTTAGGATCACTTAGCCTAACAGAGGGCATCCCCTTTAGGCTCAAGTCCCTAGTACTAAGTCCCCAATAACTTTAAGCCAATAGAGGAAAGTTGCGTGGAGAATGGTTCAAGTCCATTTCCTTTGTCTGCCTGGACGTTTCTTATCTTCTACAAAACTTGCATAAATATGGGCTAGGATCCCTTAGAAAGACCCAAGGAGGCAATCCACCCTGGCCCAAGTTTCTAGTGCAGACAACTGGCTTTAATATAGATATAGATATAGATATATAAAGTAATACTTGAATATACTGTTAAACTATAATAAGGTAGAATCAAGGTGAAAAATTAGAAATTAGTGAGCAGTAACCATTTTAAATATTTTCAAAAAAAAAAAAAAAATCTGAAATTCTAAATTATTTATTTTTAAATAGTTTTTGAGAAAAATTAATATACTTAATAATCTCATAATTTAATACATATATATGTGCATTTTCATAATTATAAAATAGTAATTTATAAAACATTTTATAAAAATTACCACCCGCTTTCATAATAAATTTATCTAAACATTTTCCAGTTACAGAGCGCAACTAATTTATAAACAAAGATATTCAAAATAGTTTCAATGTATTTCGTTCAATAAGAGATAATATTTAAAAAAATTGTTTTAATACCTTTCTACTAAACAACACATAAGGAAATTGGTCTTATTATTATTATGGTTAAAAATATGTTTTCTGTGGAACAGGGTATAAATAGCAAAGATTTACTGTTAAGGGATACACAAAAATATTCAGATGCATTATGGGCTGTAGTTGAAAATTGCTAGAACTGCATTTTTAATTGTGTTAAGCGTTTTTAATAATTTAAAACATTGTTAATGCATAATTATGACTTTTAATTGGTGTGTCTGTTCTTTAATTTCTGGTGGTATTTATAAAATACCTTATGTTTAATATATGTTATTTAAGTGCCATGTCCTCTACTGAAATGGTACAATAATACTCTACAGGATGGCTAAATAAGTTTTAGACTATATATAGGCTATACAAATGCAATATTTTCCTCAATTTTTTCTTTAGACATAAAGCTGTAAAGAAGCTTTTGTGAGATTTTTTCCTCTATTGTTAAAAACAAAATATATTTTTGCAGCCTTGTTTTTTGAAAATATAAAGGAGTACAGAAAAACAATCTGTCTTTTAGTTTTTGTTTGAAATTAAAGCCATAAATATATTCTTTACTTTATTCTATATCCAATAGAAGAAAGTATTAGATTCGTAAAAATTTTCGATTTCCAGTTTTCTATAGATTTACATGTTTTTAGAGGTCCAGAACAGGATTTAATCTTTTTTAGAAAATGTCTGTATAACAAAAATTTTATTCCAACTGTATCTGAAGAATTACTTCAGAGAAATTCATACAAATTGATATGTAGTTGCACCTTAACATAAATTAGGGTCTATCAACTTTTGGTAAAAATCGTGCAGCAGGTATTGTTGCCCTCCCGTTTTCTCTGAAATTTTAACTTACAGGTATAGGACAAAATTTCTTATAAATCTACACAATGGGAATTGTTTTAATTGAATCCTTATGAAATTAAAAGATATTATTCATAATACATATAGGGAACTAGAAAAAAAATGGACATGTAGGGGCAATGGCAAATTTTTAATGCTGATATCTTTCATCAATAAATTTAAACTGTGTATATGAACCATTGACTTATGATAATTTAAAGCAAAGTTTTATTGTTAATTTCTTAAAAAAAAAAAAAAAAAAAAAAAAGCTTAATTTTTAAGATATCATTGTAGAACATAACATCAACTTTATTTGGGCTTTTAGTATTATACTTCTACCAAAAAAAAAAAAAAAAAAAAAACTACGTTTATTGTGGAAAATAGATTTAATAAATTTTAACAAATTATTTGTACTGCGTGAATCTGTATAGAAAAATATACAAGAAAGTTTTGTGATAGCTACAACATACTACTTTTTGAAAGATTTTTCCTCGGTAAGAAAATACAAATTATATTTTAAAGCCTCATTACAGAGAGAGACAATTTGTTTTATACACCACATCCTATTTCCATTGGATATTTTTAAGTTTGAATACTCAAAAATTATATTGCATTTCATCATTCAGATATTTAAAATTTTTTATTTTACGATGAATCAACAAAGTAATACCTGAATATCGTTAGGGGTATGCTCATAAACTCTAATATTGTGAAATCGAGGGGGAAAAAATGAAAAACTAGTAAACATTTTAGATATTTTCAAAAAACTGTCCTTTAGAGTTTCAGTTTTTAAAATTTAAATAGTTTTTGAGAATATTTAATATACTTAATATTTTATATTTCAATGTGTATGTAAATTTTCCCAACCCTAAACCAGTAATTTACAAAAAGTTTTATAAAATTACTATCTGCTTTCACTGTAATAAATTTACTTAAGAAATTTCCGATTTCAATGTTAAAACTTTCTTTCTTTCTTTCTTTTTACTTTCTTCTATATGTAATATAGAGAAAGTATTGGATTCGTAAAAATTTTCGACCTCGGGTTTTTGATGGATTTACACGTTTTGAGAGCTGTAGAACACGATTTGACTATTTTTAGAAAATGTCTGTCTGTCTGTCTGTGTGTGTGTGTGTGTGTGACAAAATTTTGTGGCAACTGTATCTCAGAAACTACTGCACAGAATTTCATACAAATTGGTATGTAGTTGCACCTTGACATAAATTAGTGCCTATCAACTTTTGGTAAAAATTGTCTTACAGGTTGCGTTGCCATCCCGCTTTTTCTAAATTTTTAACATGGTGATATAGGACAAAATTTTGTATAAATGTGCATAAAGAGAATTATTTTTTAATAATCATTATGAAATTTACAAGAATTATTTATAATAGAGATAGTCAACTGGGAAAAAAATTTTGTATGTGTAGGAGCCTCGCCACCCCCCCTGGGGGGGAAGTCCCCCCTCGAGGAGAGTAAATTTTCAAGATGGGTATCTTTCGAAAGGTCTCATCAATACCTTTAAAACGAATGGTTGAACTATAAATCTGTGATAATTTAAAACGAAGTTATCGATTTTTTTTACTTTTAACAAAAAAAAAACTTAGAAAAAAAATCGCTTTTTTTTTTTTTTAAACGAAATTTAACTGGACTTGGTATTTAGTTGGCCCCTGACATAAGCTGGGGCTGATTAGATTTGGGGATCAATCGCTCAACAGGTGGCGCTGTGATCGTATTTTTTCTAAATTTTTAACATGGCAGTATAGGACAATATTTCGTATAAATGTACATAATGAGAGTTATTCTTAACCTGTGATTCTGAAATTAATATGAATTATTGATAATAGTAGTAGTTAATTAGGAAAAAAATTTGGGGCATCGCTTCCCCCCTCCCTAGGGGGAAGTACCCTCCGGGGAGGGTAAATTTTCAAGATGGGTATCTTTCGAAAGGTCTCGTCAATACCTTTAAAACGAATGGTTGAACTATAAATATTTGATAATTTAAAACAAAGTTATCGAATTTTTTTACTTTTAACGAAAAAAAACTGAATTTTTTTTTTTTTTTTTTTTTTGGTTACTGCGTGAATTTGTATAGGAAAATATAGAAGAAAGTCTTGTGGTGGCCACAACATACTAGTTTTTTTTTTTTTTTTTTTTTTTTTTTTTTTTTAACCTTTACAATTTTACCATTATCTTGCATGGGTGGATTCTGGGAAAAGCAAAATTTTTTTAATTAGACAAAACCTTGAAATACTATTTCATACATGCATATATATTTTCATATACACATATACATACATAACGTATGGTTTGTTTTGATTTTATTACAAGCTAATCGTTATTAATTAAAATGGTTAATTAGACATTAAAAGCAAGCTATTTTCACTAAGAGATGAAAAACATTAAAGTTTATTTTTTCCTAAAGATCCTTTATTTATTTATTATTCTTTTTCATATTTCTGAATTTTTTGAACAAACACCCCCCCCCCCTCCCCCCACTTGCTAAGAATTTCAGATTTTGTGCATGTATAATTGACTAATATATATAATTATAGTTCCCAATAACATGCAAATCTCATTATCTTATATACATATATATATATATATATATATATATATATATACATATTATTAATTAATTAATTTGTAGATAGTTATCATTAGATGTCAATTATTTCAATTATTTTCTTTTTTAAATACTTAATACATATAGTATTATCTGTTTATCTATCTAAATTAAGAAACGAAACATGTAAGTCATTTAAAATTTTTTATTCATTAACAAATCAAATTTCATTTCTGAAATTGATAAAATAACATAATATGTCACAAATAATAAAGTTATGCTTATTGTACATTTTTTTCATGTTCACATTTCTTAAGTCAAATATTCATAAAATGGGAATTTTTAAAGGCCTTCAAATACAAAAAAGGAACGACACTGGTCCATAAAAACGGAAATATGCATTTTATACTAAATGAGTAGCTACTTATAATACTCGAAATGAAAATTATTTGTTAAATATCAGTATTAAAGCTCCTAATTAAGTAGGAATAACTAACCTTAGGAGCAGAAAATAAACTTGGATTTTTCTTCCCTAAAGCATTATTTTTTGCGATAGTTGATCGAAAGCCGCTATTACATACATAAGCAAAGCAATTCTTCGCCATTATCACTTTGTGGGTTATTTAAATTAATTAATATCAATTAAAATCTTAAATTTCCCGCATACTTCTCGTGTAAACGATGAGTCTAGTATGTTTGGAGCGCCCCCTATCACCCACTTTCTCTTTAGGTCCGTTTTTCAATGCTTACCGCCATTACCGTTGCCCCTCCTCTAATTATGTAACTTCATGAGTAACTGTAAGGGGCTTGCGACCGGCAACCATATTGGTACAAGCAAGAAACCAGTAACAACGTAATCTATACATGTAAAAACGAATGCATGTCTGTCTGTTTGTCCTTTATGCATTACAACACCATTCATCCGATCGCCATGAAATTTTGGGAAGTTGTTCAGTACATTCCCTCGAAGGTTTCTGGTATAATTTTTTTTAAATATTGGCCCCCCTAAGGAGCAAGGAGGGGAGCAAGAACGGGATTACAACATATTTTTCACATTTGCTTTATTTCTCAAGGAAAAAAATAAATATTTAAAAGGTTCCAACTTCAAGATTTTAAAAACAGATATTACAGAATGTCTAACAAAAAAAAAATCGCCAACAAGGGGGGGGGAAGGAGGGGGCAAAAAATATATATACATATATATATGAGTAAACTCACTGATCCAACACAGCCGCGGGGATTCTATGGGAGATGCAGTCACAAATTTTAGGAAGCAGGTTGGTTTTAGGACCCTGACCCCCCACTAAAACGGGATTTTGGGATATACCCCCCCATTCCCCCACCTGGGGGACAAAAGGCAAAACACCTTTATTAGCATAACTCGGCTTCAAATTACTGCACGGTGAAGAAATTGCAGATCGGGAGACTAGAATCCAGTAGAAAGAAATCACTATCTGCGATTTTGGAATTTTAGATTTTTAAGGGGAGGGGGGATGATTTTCGGAGGCACATTTAGTAAAATATGGATTTTGGAGAACTCTACCAATAATAGTACAAAAATATAAAAAACCACCAAGTGTCCTCTTGATGATAGTTCCAAACACTCATTTTTGTTTTTTTTTTTGCGATTTTCGATTTTTTTTTTTTTTTTTTTTTTTTTTTTTTTTAAGGGGTGGGGAGAGAGAGAGTTACGGGGTCAAATTCGAGCTTCCTTTTAGTGCTAAATTTGTCAGGGGTTATTTATAGGTGTTGAGGTCAGAAATTTTAGTGTGTGGCTTATTTACATGTTAAATATATTCAGATATCTTTTTACCTTATCCCTTTATTAATTCTATACACATAAGGGGAAAGTATTCGCGATTGTAATGATCGATAGATGGCGCTTTCTCAACACTGCAGTTGTTAGTAAACATAGCCACGTGTGTTCCATTAGTGTTCTTTTTGTTATTCTACTTAATATTCGTACTATAATTTCTCCGCCATTACATTATGGAAAATTGATTGCTTTTGGAAAAAATACTTCAGTTTATTCAAAGTTCGATCGGAAGTAGATTTTTAACTGAAGTTGAACAGATATTAATTTCAAATCATCTGATTAATTCTTTACTTCCATTAGCCGAAGCAACTAAAATTTTAAATTTGTCGTTTGGAAATAAATGGAAGCTCAATTCTGGATTTCTTGATCCTTTGGAGTTAGATTGTAGCACACAACAGTATGCGTTATCTTTTTTACCGTATTTATTCATTTTTATTCAATAAATATATGTGAAACTAAATATCGGCAAGCAATGGCGGCTGTATGGAATTCGAATTAAACCATGTTTATTGTAATTTCACCTTAGCCCACCAGAGGGCGAGCATTTCATTACAATCGCGGATCCGCGATTGTAATGAAATGCTCGCCCTCTGGTGGGCTAAGGTAAAATTACAATTAACATGCATAGTTTTCGAATTCATCTAGACGCCATTGCTTGCCGATGTTTAGTTTCACATATGTTTATTGAATAAAAATGAATAAATCCGGTAAAAAAGATAACACTTACTGTTGTGTGCCACAGTGTAACTCCAAGTATAAAAAATCCAGAATTAAGCTTCCATTTATTTCCAAATGACAAATTTAAAATTTCAGTTGCTTCGACTAATGGAAGTAAAAAATTAATCAGATGATTTGAAACTAATATTTGTTCAGCTTCAGTTAAAAATCTACTTCCGATCGAACGTTGAATAAACTGAAATATTTTTTCCAAAAGCAATGAATTTTCCATGATGTAATGGCGGAGAAATTATAGCACGAATATTAAGTAGTAATACATATAGAACAAAAATTAATACACGTGGCCATTATATTTACTAACAACAAAGCTGAAAAAGCGCCATCTATCGATCATTACAAACGCGGATTGTTCTGGAGTTCGAAAATTTTGACCGCCAGTTTTCGATTGATTTACACGTTTTGAGATGTCCCGATCATGGTTTGACCAGTTTTAGAAAGTAAATGTCTGTCTGTATGCGACGAATTTTGTGACTTCTGCATTTCACAAACTAGTGAACATAATTAGATATTTAGTTAGATTTTGACTTAAGATTGTTGACTTTTGACTTTTGACTGTTGATTACATTTGGGGAACAATTTCCTCAGCATGGTGGCACTGTCATCCCATTTTTCTCATAATTTTTAATATTTCACAATAGAAAAATTAAATATATTTTCAAATTTAAATTATTTATAATATTAATATATATATATATATTCAAATTATTAATTTATGTAATAAAAATTGCAAATTTAATTTAATTTTTACTTTCTCTAACTCATACAATGATAGAGGAAATATTTTGGGGTCAAATTTTTGATTTTCAGTTTTTGCTATATTTACACATTTTGAGCTTCCCGGTTTTGTGTTAGCATTATAAGGCCAACTGACTGTGCTGTGGTTTTGGGTTTAGAGAGCGTCCCTTTAAGAGAGGGTCTATTTAAGGGATTCTAGCCTGCACTTATGCATATTTAGGAGAAAACCATGGAAAACTATTTTTTTCACAAAGTGCTGTAATTATATTAATTTAAAATAATAATAATGAAGTCAACTTTAACTCATTCAAAATTACTTGCATAAATAACAGTAAATACCAAACTATAGAAATTTGATCTTGTTCAAATTCATATGATTTTTTTTTTTTTTAATGGAACCTTAGAAGCATCATATTCAGCTCCTTTAGCATTTTGTATAAAATTTAATTTTTTTTAAGTTCAACATGTTACAGTGAAATTTTCATTAAATAAATTACACGAAACACAATAAAATCAGCAAGCTATTCATTTAATTTGACGTTCCAGAATAATTCGATAAATTTTGACTCTTCATTCTTCATCATTTCGTATCAGCATTTTAAAAACCTTACTGATTATTGACTTGAATTTGACTAGCCAAGCTCTAACTTTTATAAATAGACAAAGTTGTCATGAAATTTGAAAGTGTTATTGTAATGTACAATTGAAAATGCAATATGTAGCATTCAAACAAAGTTTTTTACAGTACAGTGTAAAAGAACTTATTACCATTGCAGGTATCTGAAAAATTTGTTTTATATGCATCTTGATTATGTTATTCAGTAGCAAACTCAATAAAGCTTATACAAAATAAATCTCATAGTCACTGGTCAGGTATTTAAACAAGTAGATTAATATAAATACTTTAATTTAGTAAATTATTTACTGTATAATTCAAAAAATTTCGAAACATTTGCAACCCCCTTTTTTAAATACAACCTTGATAAGACCTATGAAACACACAAAAACTGAAGGCTCATTACACCCTCATTGTTCCTTTTAATGCGTAATCATTCAATATATACACCTTGTAGCAGAATTTATGTGACATAGTAACATTGTCGCAGAAAAAAGAAATTGTCATTTGCAGAAAGGTTTGCCCGTAAAATTAAGATATTTCTAAATTTCAGCAGAAAATGGAAACTCCTGTCTTATAGATTTCGCCAACAGTTTACTAATAATATCGATTTCTGTATAATTATATGCACATATTATGTGTGAATAAGAAAATATGTCAATATTGTCTTATTGAAAAGATTTACCCGAACAAAGTTTGACTCAGAAAACTTAAAAATATTCTGTCGCAGTGATTCCTAGTCTGTGGTTTTGCTTGTACTAATATGGCGGCTCGGTTACAGTTGAGGTTTCACCATAGAATAATAATAAAGGAAGAAGGAGCGCACGTGTTTTGGTTTCGGTTTGTAAAATCCAGGAATGCCGGTATAGGGTTGTAACAGTGCTTCCATCTGATTGGTTGGCGACTTGTTGGCGAGATTTTGGAATCGTCTTGTCTCTCTGTCAATCAGTCTGCGAGGCAGCACCCACAACAAACAGCGATAAATGCGCTGAGGATGGGTGGGTGCCCTACTTCAAGGTTGAGAGGAGCAAAAGTAGCTTTCGCTGGAATTTCACTAGAAGGGGTTTGTAAGCATTAGAGTATTGGCGTGCTCCTTCTTCCTTTATTATTATTATTCTATGGGTTTCACTTTTAGAGCCGCCTTGCCGGGTCTAGTGATTCCTTAGTCTGTGAATGAAACTGTGGAAGCGTAAGAATAATCTACTTTTCTAGTATAATAGGTATAATAATTTATAGGTATAATCGTAGATGGTAGCTGTAGTGTGAGGGGAGGGGAACGAAGTTATATACCAAGGCATATAGACATAACGAAACAAAATAAATAATAGCTGATTGTAAAATAAATAAATGTGTATGAATTTTAAACGTAATTTTTATGGACTACATAATTGAGTTTTTAGATTTGATTAATATGTTGCTACATTTTAAATAATATGTAATTTAGTTATAATTAAACAATACTTCTTTCTACTCCATTTTTCATATCTCTTGCTTTCTTTTTTGATGACAAAACTAAACATCTTTTTTTTTTGAAGTGAAAACTTCTTTAGGCGCGTTGAGCACTTTTGGGTGAAGAAAAATTCTTGATTTTCCGTCATCGTCAGCTGACGCTTTCCATCCTTGTATGATACAAATAATCTTATATATATTATAAATGTGAATGTCCGTGAATTTATTTAACTGAGTTTCACGCCAAAACTGCTCGACGGATTTCGATGAAATTTGTAATGGAGATAGCTTATACCCTAACTTACAAAGTTGGCTGCCTTTTATTCCGAAAAAATCTTTGTTTTTGTTATTTTTATGCATAAAATAGCAATTTTGTAAGCTAATAATAGCAAGAAATTAGCCATTTAAATTTTATTTGTAATTTAATTGTTGCCAAAAAAAAATACGAGTTTTATTTTTTTTTTTTTTCTAACAGGAAAATAAATACATTTATCTAAACGTAAACAATAAAAAATAAATAAAATAAAAATAAATTATGCATCTCACGAAAATTGACGTCATTTTTAATTATTCAAAATTGATTTTTCTGAAGTGTAAACTTTTTTATGTAAAATATTTGCAATAATTGTGTACGATAGCGCAATAAATGAAAATTGTATTTCACCATATACATGATAGTACTCGTACTTTCTACTGATAAATAAAACAATTCATGCGAAAATATTTCCTAAACATTCTTTGGGAACTGCCGATAAAAGTGAAAACTAAGTAACCTGTGAATTGTATCGTCGAGCTGTTAGATTATTATTTTCGAATTATTTTTGGTTTATAAAGAAGTGTTTATGATCAAGGATAAAGGTTTAAATTGGTCATTAACACTTCTTTACAAACCAAAAATAATTCTAAAATAATAGTCTAATAGCTGGACGATACAATTCACAAGTTACTTAGTTTTCACTTCTATCGGCAGTCCCCAAAGACTGCTTTGATTTTTTTGTATTATATTGTTTTGCTTTTAAATAATATTTATGTAGAAATGAGCATTTTATAAAATTTATAGTTTTTATTAAAGAATAGCGTAGTAAAAAAATAATAAGTACAAAACTTTGAATAAACACCATAAAATGTAATAATAATAATAAATACCCACTTCCCCTTATTATTGTTTTTCTCTTCTTTTTACTTCCTTGTACAAAGTATAAGGAAGTAAAAATACAAAGTATAAGGAAGTAATCCCGATTTGCGAAATGGATTTTGTATTTCACATTGCTCGAAAATGAATGATCGCTGAATGTTGCCAATTTATACGTGTGATTGCCATGATGTCTAGTTGCACACCTGCAAGTGTCGTCTTATCACGAGCTCTCGTTTTAGAGATATAAGCGATTTTACACGATTTTTCGTGACGTCTGTATATATGTGTATCTGTGTGTGTGTATGTCGCATAGCTCAAAAACGGTTGGACGTAGAAAGTTGCGAATTGGTACATAGGTTTGTTATAACATCTAGTTGTGCACCTCTTTTTTTGGACTGTATGATTTTCCGTTTAGGAGATATTTAGGAAAATTAGGTTCATAATGACCAAAAATACATAGGTTTTGGCCATAATGTATCAAAAAACGGTTTGGACAAATCTTGCAATTTAACTGACTTCCCGACTAGCTAGGCATTTGAAACTTTCAGAAAAGCTCAGAACACGTTGACAATGCGTTTTTAAAAATATTTTTAGCCAACTGTTTCCGATACATGCTGCCTTCAGCAGCGTTTATGTGATTCAACAGAAAATTTATTTAACTAACTTCCGGAGTAGCTAAACATTTGAAACTTTCAGAATAGATCAGAACACGGTCAAAATGCATTTTTTAAAAATATTTTTAGGCAACTGTTTAGGGTCCCTATTGCTAGAGATGGGCAATATACTTCAAAAAAGTATATTATATACAATATACAAATACTCGTCTATTTTGTCCAAAAATATACAATATACAAATATCTTTTAGAATTTCGACCGATCGATAAGCTGTTTAATGCATCGGATTTACAAAAAAATTCCCTTTCATTTTCTATCCGCGATTGAACAGGGAGCAGCCCCCGCTCACCGCTCGAAGAGCGGTGTTGAGCGCTTCCAGGAAAATCCACGTGAGCTGCTCCGACATTTATTGAGAAAAAAAAAATAATAATAAAAAATTACATCATGCATCGCCTGGCTTAGCCAGCCCGCGACAAGGGGCGATGCAAATGGGCATGGGTATTTACAAGAGCGGCGCCAGACACAAGTCTACCCGCTACACGGGGCGCCGCTTGATTATAAGAGAGAGGGTGCGAGGCTGTGTGGCATTCCGCGACAAGCGGCACGCTACCAGTTTAGACCCTTGCATTTATGAGGGCTACTGCAGCATCACGGGCACACGGGAAGATAACAGGGAGATAGAAGATTAATGTGTTTAGGAGAAAGAATTTTTCTTTAGTTGTGATTTTAGGTTAGTTCGTTAGATTACATAAATCCATTAGGAATGAGAACATTTTATTTAATTTATTAATTAAAGGTTTCCTTGTTAAAATGTTGTCCAGCCAATTGATTGGTCTGGGAGAGGGATTTCTAATATGATATAGTGCTGTTAAGGGGCAGTGGAAATAATAGTGTTGCGGAGTTCCCTCCTCGCCGCAGGAACACAGGGGAGAGCGTCGGCAATGAAATTTGTAAAGGTAAGATGGGAAGGGGCCATGACCTGTTAAAAATGCCGTGATGGGTGGAGTTAGGGTCCAGGAATTAATACGAGCCTGTGGGATCAGCGAAAAGGTGTGCCTACCCTTCTCTGAACTATCCCACAGGTTTTGCCATTTGAGATTAATAATTTCTTTGATTCTATTTTTGACATAGGAGGGGCTATCCGCGATTCACCCTCTGGTGGACTAAGGTGAAATTACAATAAACATGCTTTAATTCGGCTTTCATCAAGCCCCATTGCTAGCCGATGTTTAGTTTCACATTTATTTATTGAATAAAAATGAATAAATACGGTAAAAAAGATAACACATACTGTTGTGTGCTACAGTGTAACTCCAAAGGATCAAGAAATCCAGAATTAAGCTTCCACTTATTTCCAAATGACAGATTAAAAATTTCAGTTCCTTCGGCTAATGGAAGTAAAGAATTAATCAGATGATTTGAAACTAATATTTGTTCAACTTCAGTTAAAAATCTACTTCCGATCGAACTTTGAATAAACTGAAATATTTTTTTCCAAAAGCAATCAATTTTCCATGATGTAATGGAGGAGAAATTATAGTACGAATATTAAGTAGAATAACAAAAAGAACAATAATAAATACACGTGGCTATTATATTTACTAACAACAGAAGCTGAAAAAGCGCCACCTATCGATCATTACAAACGCGGATCTGATTTGTAACGATGCGACTGATATTTCTAATTTATTTTCTAATCTTTTTGATTTATTTTCCTCATTTTAAATAAATGTACGTTTTTTTTTTTTTTTTTTTTTTTTTAAATTAATATTAATTTGTCGAAAAAAATTTGGCAACAATTAAATTATGGATAAAATTTTAAAATTTAAATGGCTTATTTATCAGAAATTAGAAGGTTATTATTTTCACATTTTAATTAATTAAGAAAAAATTAATCATCCGATTGATAAGCAGTTTAATGCATCGGATTTACAAAAATTTTCCCTTTCATTTGGTATCTTATTTGTAACGATGCGACTGATATTTCTAATTTATTTTCTAATCTTTCTGATTTATTTTCCTCATTTTAAATAAATGTACGTTTTTATTATTATTATTATTATTATTATTATTATTTTGTCGAAAAAAAAATTGGCAACAATTAAATTATGGATAAAATGTTAAAATTTAAATGGCTTACTTATCAGAAATTAGAAGGTTATTATTTTCACATTTTAATTAATTAAGAAAAAACTAATCAAAAATTCGAAAATCTGACTTCGATGTGCACAATGACCCTTCGGGGGGCACCTTTGTGTTAAATCTCGTGACTGTCGGAGCTACCGTTTTCGAGAACAGTGAATTATACAAATATTGCTCACTTAATAGTATAAGATATTTAGGCAATTAGGAATTCATAAATAATTAGAAAATAAACATATAAAAATATTCTTGGAAGTAAGCTATTATAATAATGATTACTCCTTTAAAAATGTAATAGAATACAGTGTTATATAATGCTGTTATTCTCTCTAATTAGATAACACAAACAATTAAAGAAAAAATTAATTTACTTCGTTCAATTACATTATCTTGTTCATTTTATATTTTTAGTTACTCATCATAATACAGTAGATTTGGTAATGATTAGGTGTGAGTAATCTGAAAATCACAAAATGCATGTGGTATCCGTCTGTACATTAGTCAGTTTGTTAATGTCATAGTTTGTATAGACAATATCTCAAAAACAAATTACCTTAAGGAAGTCGGACAGGTTTCAAAATATCACTTTGATACTGGAAAGAACCCTGTTGATTTGCAACATTCTAATTTAAAAACTTCATTAGTTATCCAAAATTTAAGGTTTCTTTTACATGGTAGAATAATGTAAAATGTGGCACAAACATGTATTATGATGATCATATGCATCATAAAGATCTCAGATCAGTTTTAAAATATTATTTATGATACTGGTATGAACAATGACTATGGCACATTTTATTTTAAAAAATTCGTAAGTTATTTCAAATTTAAGATTTTCTTAACATGGAGGAATTTTGTATAAATATATATTATGAAGATTATTTTCTTCATAAACATGTCTGACTAGTTTTAAAATATCATTTATCATATTGGTATTAACATTTCTTGATAATCAACATTTTAATTAAAAAGCTTCTTAAGGTATGCGAATTTAAAGATTTTTTATAACAGGGCAGAAAAACTATGAATTTATTATTATTATTATTATGTAATCACAAGTTTATATAAAATATTTCCCTATTTCACATAAACTTGCATTATGTAGTTTATTGCATTGGAAATAGCATATATAATTTCATGAAAACTAAAATATGAAATTGACTCCAGTGAAATTAATCAGTAAATTATGATAACATAAATGTATAGAAGTTGGGGGAGGGTAGCTTAGTGGGTAGGCGATTTAAATTTCTGGCCATGCTGGTTGATCGACCGAATTTATTTCTCTTACTATGAGTACAATATGTCCTGCAGCAGGAAATTTATTAGAAAATGTATGATAAGGAATTGAGCAGAGTCTACTTATCCCAACTCACGTTTTGATGTCCAAATGTCAAAGAACAAAAACTGTTAAAATGATGTATCATATATTATAAAATCTGAAGGAATAATTTATTTTTCATAAAAAATATAAACTTATATATTTGATTAATTCTCTACTGTTTTATTGTGATGCTGTGTTTAAATATTATAAATTTATGTTACATAATAATTTATAAACATAAATACAGACATACCTGTGTAAATGCAGTTTGAAGTTTGGAACTCCTTTTACGCGATATTAAGGCTCTTTTGCATAATGCCTTTTATTTATCTTTAAGGTAATTAACGGTCGTACGGACTTCGAACAGATACCGTCGGACAGAGAATTTATCGCAGATCTACGTTATCTAATTTGCTAAACGACGCGACCCTAATTAGCGGAGATATTAATTAAAATGTCGACCATTGTCTAACGAAAAAACGATTCAAAATGGCACGCGATCATCATTTTCGACCGGGACCGCTTACCTTAAAAGAAAAAGCAAAGAGAGAAAATTTCGTGGGTTTTTGGAAAGCGATCCTGCTCGAACGGTTCGAGATATCAAAATACACCTGAAACAACAGAAAGAGCATTTATTACCGATTCTTATGGTACAACTTTTTTTTAAAAATACGGATTTTTTATATTTTTAAAAAAAGTTTTAAAATGGGTCGAAAATTTCTCTTTTTCGTGATCGTCTTTTTTGAAACGCCCTGTACGACCGAGTAACTGTTCCATTTCTTAACAACTGGTATATAAAGGAAAGCCATTTAATCCTCTTTCGAACCATATAAACATTTTTACAAAATACGGATTAGCGATCCATATTTTTAGATTTTACGAAACATCGATTTTTTCACAAAACATTTTATAACTCAAAAGCGTTTAGAGATAAATCATTGTTTTTTTTTCTTTCTTTTTTTTTTTTTTTTTTTTTTTTTTTTTGTATATAGATCTCGCTTCCATAATTCAATTTACAAAAGATTAAGAGAAAATTTCAAAAACTGAATGAGTTATAAATTTTTTAATTTCACGCTCTAAACCATTGAAAATGCCTTACTTCATTCGAAAATGAATACCGTAATCAAATAATGTAGACGTCCGTTGCATCACCATGGCAACCTGTTCAAAGAGGTTCATTTCTCGACGGAAGCGAAGAAAAAAAAAAACAGCGATAAACATCTGGTATTTACGAGGTCACGTATTTTGGTTCTGCGATTAAAAATTGCAATATTCTAATACGCGTATTTCAATTTCTAATTACGATTAATTTATTTTTTATACATCATTCGAAAGATATTTTAAAGTTCTTTTATATTATTCAAAGTTTTCAACAGATTTACACGTTTTGAGGTTTTCAAATTTCAATATTTCAATTTCTAATTATGATTAAATTATTTTTAATACATCATTCAAAAGATATTTTAAAGTTCTTTTAAATTATCGAAAGTTTTCACCAGATTTACACGTTTTGAGGTGTCCTGATTACGTTTTCTTTTGTATCTCAGCCAAATGAGTTAGATCGTTCAAAATTGGTATACGTAGGTTAATTAAGAAGGCCTGAAAGGGTGGAGAAGAAATAGGCGTGCACCGCGCGCGTATCCCTTAACTTGTGCGTGCGCAGAGCGCACGGGACTGCGCTGCCGGTTCGATCCCAGGTCGCACTCATCGTCCTAACCGTTCGGAGTTTTCCGTGGTTTCTTCCGAAACTCACGTAAATACGGGCTGGATTTTTTTTCCTCTAAAATGTCAGATTTAAATAAAAGTTTCGATTTTATCAGAATAAGAAGCGTTCGGAGTTTTCCGTGGTTTCTTACGAAACTCACGCAAATACGGGCTGTTTTTTTTTTCTAAAACATCATATTTAAATAAAAGTTTAGATTTTATCAGAATAAGATTCATCAATCGCTCAAAAGGTGGCGCTGTGATCGGATTTTTTCTAAATTTTTAATACGGCAGTCGCTTAATTACAATTTTTAAGCTCAACCCAGTACGCAAATAAGTCATTAGATTAAAAAAAAAAGTAAACAAATATAAGTAAAAATAACTAACAGTGAAAAGTAATCTTTTTTTTCAGCTATTAAAACTCATCACATCTTTTTTTTTATTAATTAAATTGAGTTTTAAATTTTTATTTGGCTAACAAGAAAAACTATTTTTGCCGTAGATAATAACAGACTGATGTCTAATCTTCTCTAATCCAATAGTGGGAGCTTCCGGGTTCGATCCCAGGTCGCGCTCATCGCCCTAACCTTTCGGAGTTTTCCGTGGTTTCTTCCGAAACACACGTAAATACGGGCTAGGACTCTCATCGCCCTAACCGTTCGGAGTTTTCCGTGGTTTCTTCCGAAACTCACGTAAATATACGGGCTATTTTTTTTTCTTTCTAAAATATCAGATTTAAATAAAAGTTTCGATTTTATCAGAATAAGATTGATCAATCGCTCAAAAGGTGGCGCTGTGATCGGATTTTTTCTAAATTTTTAAGCTCAACCCAGTATGCAAATAAGTCATTGGGTTAAAAAAAAAGTAAACATATACAGTGGAATACAGAAATTCGTACCGCCAGATGGCGCTGTAATATTTTCAAATTTCAATACTTCAATTTCTAATTATGATTAAATTTTTTTTAATACATCATTCGAAAGATATTTCAAAGTTCTTTTATATTATCGAAAGTTTTTACCAGATTTACACGTTTTGAGGTGTCCTGATTTAGTTTTCTTTTGTTTCTCAGCTACTAATTAAAATAATTTCATAAGTAATACATCATTAGAAAGCTTTTTTGATTTGGAATCGAACAGTAGAATACAGAAATTTCTACCGCCAGATGGCGCTGTTATATTTTAAAATTTCAATATTTCAATTTCTAATTATGATTAAATTATTTTTAATACATCATTCGAAAGATATTTTAAAGTACTTTTATATTATCGAAAGTTTTCACCAGATTTACACGTTTTGAGGTGTCCTGATTACGTTTTCTTTTGCATCTCAGCCAATTGAGTTAGATCGTTCAAAATTGGTATACGTAGGTTAATTAAGAGGGCATGAAAGGGTGGGGGAAGAAATAGACGTGCACCGCGCGCGTATCCCCTAACTTGCGTGCGCGCACGGGACTGCGCTGCCGAAGGCAGTGGGGACCTGGAGTCTCAATTTACCCCACAAATAAAGGGCTATAGCCAATCATATCGCAGCTTTTCCCCACAAACAAACGGAAACTCCGCCTCGTTCTAGTCGTCCGTTGGCTAAAAGTATTAAAAAAATGCATTGACACCGTGTTCTGAACTTTTACGGAAGTTTTAAATGTCTAGCTAGTCGGGAAGTTAGTTAAAAATCGATTGCAAGATTTGTACTAGTAACGCTGCCGAAGGCAGTAGGCAGAGGTGGGCAGTATATTATATACTTGTATATAATATAGTATATTCAATATACATTTGTATATTGTATATTTTGCAACATTTTAAAAAGTATTTGTATATTGTATGTAATATACATTTTAGGCAGTATATTGTATATTTTACAGGGCTTAATATACAATATACTTTATCTCAAAATTCCCAACTTCTTAAAAAAAAAAAAAAATCATCTCAGATTTAGAACACTGTTTTTGCTATGGGAACTCAGCTCAAATGCCCCTAGAGACTGGCAATTATTTTCTCAATGTTGACTGACTATCAACCCAACACCCCCTGTTGACTGACCTCAATAAGAATCAAAGTGATAACATATAATAAAAACAGGAGACTTGGCGTTGGAATATTAAAACCCGAATAAACTACTACGTCAGAAACGCCAAAGAAAAATATTGAAAATGCATACAGCTGTTTCGGCAGCCTTAACCCCTTCCGCTCCAGGCTAGCTGTAGTGTAAATGTCTGAAATACCAGATTATAATTTTGAAATAGTATCGTATACTTTCTTTGGACGTATGCACGTACGTCCATGGTATTAATGGCCATTGACATTTGGACGTACACACGTACGTCCCTGGAGTGGAAGGGGTTAAGCGTGCCGTCTTCAGTGTAAATGGATTCTGAATCTGCAGAAGTGCTCGTATATATAGGAGAGGGGCCGGATTTAGTTCAACCAATAGGAATACGGGAAAGGTGGGGAGAGTGGCCAATAGGAATTTATTAAAGTTAGCTGCGTAAACAGTAGAAAAATTAAGAAAATGTGGACTGAATATAAAATTTCCAACAGTAAGACAAATAAGGAACAGCGAAATCACAATTAACAAGGTTTTTAAAATTTTTATAAATATGAAAAGCTTCAAAGAAATCGAGTTCATGAATGGATTTAGGTCTGCAAATTATTTTAGCTGAATTCAATTTAAAATTATGATTTTCCTCCCAGCAATGTTTAGAAATAGCCGATTTATTGGTTTCTTGTTTGCGGACGTAATTCATATGTTCTTTTAGACGAAATTTAAGACTGCGTTTAGTTTGGCCAATATATGATAAACCACACTGACAGGAAATACTATAAATACCCCAAGAATTATGCATATCAATGGGATCTTTTAACTGAAAAAAGGTGAGTTTATTGGAAGGCGAAAATATTATTTTAAAATCATATTGTTTGAGAATTTTAGCTATGGTTTGACTGGATTTAGGAAAATAGGGTAAGACAATACTGACATTAGAAGAGACTGACTTAGTAGACGAAATACGAGGGAGTTGTAATTTTTGGATAACTTTGCCTATAATGGAAGGGCCACAACCTCTGTCAATTGCAATGGCTTTCAGGTATTTAATTTCAGATTTTAATAAAATAGGATTTGAGCAAATATTAAGGGCACGGTTTACAAAAGTATAGAAAGCAGCCATTTTTTGGTTAGGTGGGTGACATGAACGCGCATGGGGAGGAAGGGAAAAAGCAAAATTTTTTTCGATAGACGGTTGTTGAAAATCCATTTACAGTGTGAGAGACGAGGGTATCAAGAAATTTTTTATTATTTGTTAAGCTTCTACGGGCTTAGTTAAGTTATTGGTGTTCTGCTCTTATTGTTACTGAACAGCCTGGTCTGAGAAGCCTCATACGAGGGGGAGATTAGGTCAGTAATAGTTTGAGCCATTTTCTCCTTTTCAGAATGTGCAAATTAGTTAACCGGTTCTACCGATTACGTACTAAAAAGTTTCGTACCCTCAACCGTCTCAAGTTCCTTTTACAGTGCAAGAGACACCGCATCATCCCTAAATTCATTCAACTGAAATGCAATATTTCTGGTTCCAGTTTTGTTAACAAAGCAGTACTCAGGTCTCATTTTAATATTCTCCGTGCAGTTATCAAGGAAACTCGTACCGCCATCGCCAAAATTGAAAAAGATTTATTTTCTCTCCACTTAAGGTTAGCTTTTGAACGTCCTAATTTTATCTTGATTGATCGAAATTCCTGGATTCATTGTGACAACCGCTCTCGTAAACACTCAATTAAATTACAAGATAAATTCACCCGGCTTCGTAATTCACAGAGTCCTATTCATTCGAACGACTTTCCTGTTGTCAATAAAAATGCAATCGTTAATCTTTCCAATGCTGAAATTACCAATAATCAATATTCTGTTCTCAAACTCAATTCAAATTTTGCCATTGCTAAACCTCCTTCTTTTCCTCAGTTAATTCCATCGGTTGAAAAAGCTTTCAAAAATTCTCGACTGACTGACCAACAGAAAGAAAATCTTCGTCATTTAATTCTTAATAATGCCAAATTCAATTCTAAAAAAATTTAAATCAAATCTTAGCCCTGCAGAAAAAAACACCTTGAAAGAATTAAAATCTAATGAAAATATCATCATTATTAAAGCTGATAAAGGTGGTCAAATTGTTATTTTGGATAAAAAACAATACATCGAAAGTGTTACCGAATTAATTAATGATGGCCCATATATTCCTCTGCCCCGCGACCCCTCTACTCAAGAGTTAAATAAAATTAAATCTGCTATAAAATCTTGCCCCTTGTTATTGGACTCGACTAAATCTCATCTTATCCCTTCTATTGCTAATTGTGCCAGATTTTAAGCTTTACCGAAAGTTCACAAACCCAATATTCCATTTCGTCCCATAGTCTCTAATATCGGTACTGCTTCCTATAATTTAGCTAAATTTCTAACCACAATTTTTGCTCCCCTTCTTGCTGTAAATAGTTATACTGTTAAGAATTCCATAAAATTTGCAAAAAACATTCAAAATTGCCCTCACACTAATCTCACTATGGTTTCTTTTGATGTAAAAGCTCTTTTCACTAATGTTCCAATAAGTGGCGCCCTCTGCTGTCTCGAAAATAGACTAAAAGAGTTTCATTTCACATCTTTTGAAATACAAGAATTAATCTCTCTTACCCGCATTTGTTTATCACAAACCACTTTTTCTTTCCAATAAATTCTATCGTCAGTCTGAAGGTTTAGCCATGGGTTCCCCTCTCTCCCCAATTCTCGCTATGATATTTACATGCACTATTTCGAAAGAAAACTTTTTAAGAAAATATCCTTTCCTTTTTGAACCCGTTACGTCGACGACACCTTCACACTTATCAACATATCTCTTCGGAAGAGTTTTATTTGATAATTAGTTAAGCCCCCCTCTCATTCCCCCGTTTCATTAATGCACCTAGATTTATATAAAATTTTATTCGGTTATTAAAAATAATTCTGTTTTTAAAAAATAATTTCTTAAAATTATTATTTTAAAAAATTATCTTTTATGATAATGCAGACGATTTCCATATTAGAGAAGTAGTATAACACTAAAGATCCAAGAAAGGTCCATTTTATTCTCAATATTAAAAAAAAAAAAAAAAAAAAAAAAACAGTTGCATTTCGGGAGTGCCGACAGAAGTGAAAACGTGAACAATTACGTGTGTATTTCTTGAATCGTCAGGAAATATTTTATTGTGTAGGAAATACTTTTAAATGAAGTGTTTTTTTATTCATTAATATAAACTACTACTACAAAAATTATATTACAATTTTATTTAATGCTCTAACTGCAATATAGACAGTGTCCAGAGATGAGAGAAGTCGTGTAGAGCCGCACCCGATTGTAAAAACGTGAGAAAAATTGTGGCTTTGGCCCTTCTCACGGTTTTGTGAGGTCTAACTGCAATAGAGACAGTGTCCGGAGATGAGAGAATTCGTGTAGAGCCGCACCAGATTGTAAAAACGTGAGAAAAATGGCGGCTTTGGCTTTTCTCACGCTTTTGTGAGGTCTAACTGCAACGTTTCCGGCTGCAATCTTTAAGAGACAGTGGCCGGAGATGAGAGAAGTCGTGTAAAGCCGCACCTGATTGTAAAAACGTGAGGAAAATGGCGGCACTGGCCTTTCTCACGGTTTTGTGAGGTCTAACTGGAATAGAGACAGTGTCCGGAGATGAGAGAAGTCGTGTAGAACCGCATCAGATTGTAAAAACGTGAGAAAAATGGCGGCTTTGGCCTTTATCACGGTTTTGTGAGGTCTAACTGGAACGTTTCCGGCTGCAATCTTTAAGAGACAGTGTCCG
Organism: Salticus scenicus; assembly: GCA_963930645.1. NCBI lineage: Eukaryota > Metazoa > Arthropoda > Arachnida > Araneae > Salticidae > Salticus > Salticus scenicus. The sequence continues at coordinate 332,226,234 of OZ005649.1, forward strand.
ATGAGAGAAGTCGTGTAGAGCCGCACCAGATTGTAAAAACATGAGAAAAATGGTGGCTTTGGCCTTTCTCACTGTTTTGTGAGGTCTAACTGCAATAGAGAGTGTCCGGAGATGAGAGAAGTCGTGTAGAGCCACACCAGATTGTAAAAACGTGAGAAAAATGGAGGCTTTGGCCTTTATCACGATTCTGTGAGGTCTAACTGCAACGTTTCCGGCTGCAATCTTTAAGAGACAGTTTCCGGAGATGAGAGAAGTTGTGTAGAGCCGCACCAGATTTTAAAAACGTGAGAAAAATGGCGGCTTTGGTCTTTCTCATGGTTCTGTGAAGTCTAACTGCAATAGAGACAGTGCCCGGAGATGTGAGAAGTCGTGTAGAGCCGCACCAGATTTTAAAACAATATGCAGTATAAAATTATTAACACTTCACATTAGCAAGTTAATTGTATGATACATTATTTGTATCATAGAAGGATGGAAAGCGTTTGCTGACGATGACGAGAGTTCAATGATTTTTGTTCACCCAAAAGTGCTCAACGCGCATAAAGAAGTTTCCACTTCAAAAAATACGATTTTTTTTCTAAGTTTTTTTTTCGTTAAAAGTAAAAAAAATCGATAACTTTGTTTTAAATTATCGCAGATCGATGGTTCAACCATTCGTTTTAAAGCTATTGGCGAGCTCTTTTGAAAGATACCCATCATGAAAATTGACTCCCCTCGAGGGAAGATTTCTCCCCCAGGGGGGGAGGCGAGGTTCTTACATACACAAAAAATTTTTCCCAGTTTACTATCTCTATTACAATATATATATATTCGTTTCATTTGGTTTACTGCTGTCTATAGACGTTAAACTCTACTTACCTGCAATTTCCCCAGTAGACGTGATGTATTAGAATTCTCTTGATTGTCCCTGTACACGAACCATTTGCTTGATCTTAACGAAAAGCTTACTATAGCATCCCTGTATGATACACATTTACTATACCAACTTTGAACTTTCTGCCATAATTTGTTTTTGAGGTATGCTGATAACAGACAGACACACAGACCATTTGTTAAAAACATGATTTTCGTATTCAGGGGACCTCAAAACGTGTAAATATAACAAAATCTCGCGTTCGAAAATTTGAGCCAAAAACAATACTTTCTCTACCTTATGGGTATTGGGTAAGAGAAAGTAAAAATTTTAAAAACCTTATTAATTGTGATTTCGCTGTTCCCTATTTGTCCGACTGTTGGAAATTTTATATTCAGTCCACATTTTCTTAATTTTTCTACTGTTTACGCAGCTAACTTTAATAAATTCCTATTGGCCACTCTCCCCACCTTTCCCGTATTCCTATTGGTTGAACTAAATCCGGCCCGCGTATCTCCGAAATGTTGGCGCGTACAGAACAGATTGACAAATTTTCGCCAAACAGTGCGATTTTCGCGAAATGTGGACGTTCAAAGAGAAAAAACTACGTAGCACTTAATTCGTGTAAATAAACATTGCCGCTTTTGTTTTTTATTGTTGAATCATGTTATATTTAAAGCTTTAAATCGCAAAATGGAAGCTGACACTATCATTTCAAAATTAAAAGACAGTTTTTCGCATATAATAATACATTCTAAAAATGACAATGTATTAACTTTAAGATCTAATTTAACATGTGAGAAGGAAGCAGAAAAATTTGTCAAAGACTTTGGTCGAATAACCAATACTCATTGGATTGTATACAGAGTTCTCCACCGTCCAAATCGGTAAGTTAAAAATTTTATATTATTTTTAAACTAGGGTATGTGCTGCAGTGATTGGCATGCTCCAGTAGTAGTAATTGACATCTATCCGGAAATAATTAAAAAATTATAAAATCATATAGTATTTTACATATAAGAATTTTAACTTTTTATGTCTAACACTGGAGCATAGGTAAAATAAAACTGGTAAAATAAAAAACTGGCAGTGTCAATTACTGGAACACTGAGTGGGTGTCAAATAAAATTTATAAAAAAATATAATTGTTATCAAATGTATATATTTTAACATATATGTGGTTCTGAATGTCTTTCATGGCATATGTACTAACTTAAGATTTCTAAACATATTTTCTGATGACTAGAACATTAAAAACAACAGAGATTGCTCTAAAAGTGTCAATCACTGGTGCACTTACCCTATTTCTGTTTAACTATTATTTTCTATTATTATTATTATTTTAAATGTATGACTTAACTTTATAAAATATTTATCTTATGATCCAGAGCTTGAATTTTCACTATATATTTAACTATTATGTATTTTTCTAAGAATATCTTAATCATAATAAATATCGATATTTTGTTTTAAATTCCACAGTTAGAGTTCATAAAACCTTCTACATATAATTTTCTTCTTAGACATCTCAATCTTTACACCTTCCAACGTACATAGTTAAAAAGTGAAACGTTCAAGATTTTGTTAGTGCTATTCTATTAGTTCCTTCTCAGTAGTCATAAAAAATCTAATCGTAATGTGTTATAAAAACAAGGTAATAAGGTTATGCATAATCTATCTAGAACCTTTTCCTAAAAGAAACATGTCGGTATAGATGGATTCTGCTCAATTTCTCATCATATATTTGTTCTGATGAAATGCTATTAAGAGCGAACATAATAACATTCTGTTAAGCTTCATGTTAAAAAGTAATAAATATGATAGGAAACTAACATAGTCGCAGACTGAAATGCCCCTCTAACTAGGCTAATCTCAATCCGATCTAATACATTTAACTTATTCTAATTTGCTGATTAAGTTTATTAGGCGTGCTTTCGTTCTTTAATTTCAAATGCGATATGATATTACTATTTCCAATGCACTAAGACAAAAACATAAGTTTACGTAAAATGTTTTCCTATTTTGTCATATTAAAAGAATTTTTAAATTTTAAATTACTTGCGAAATTTTCAAATTAAAATGTTTATACTTTATGAGATGTAACATAAATGATATTTTTAAAGTGATGTGATATCCTAACGATAAAATATTTCTCTAAATGGATTTTTAGAGGAAATTTTGCCCTATTTTACGGTATTGAAAAAAAAAAAAAAAAAAAAAAAAATTTTTCAAGTTTTTTTCGTTAAAAGTTAAAAAAATCTATAACTTTGTTTTAAATTACCACAGATTTATAGTTCAACCATTCGTTTTAAAGGTATTGGCGAGCTCTTTTGAATGATACCCATCATGAAAATTTACTCCCCCTCGAGGGGAGACTTCCCCCGGGGGGAAGGCGAGGCTCCTACGTACACAAACATTTTTTTCCCAGTTAACTATCTCTATTACAAAAAATATATATTCGTTTCATTTGGTTTAGTGCAGTCTATAGACGTTAAATTCTACTTACCTGCAATTTCCCCCCATAGACGTAATGTATTAGAATTCTCTTGATTGTCCCTGTACGCGAACCATTTGCTTGATCTTAACGAAAATCTTACTGTAGCATCCCTATATGATACACATTTAGAATACCAAGTTTGAACTTTCTGCCATAATTTGTTTTTGAGGTATGCTGATAACAGGCAGACACACTCACATATACACACACAAACCATTTGCTAAAAACATGATTTTTGTATTCAGGGGACCTCAAAACGTGTAAATATAACAAAATCTCGCGTTCGAAAAATTTGACCCAAAAACAATACTTTCTCTACCTAATGGGTAAGAGAAAGTAAAAACAGTAAAAGTAATTTTTTTACTTCTTTTTTGGATTAAGAAAAAAGTAAAAATTGAATAATTGGACAAAAAAATAGTTTTTTTTTTTTTTTTTTTTTTTTTTTGACCTTTTGACCTTTTGACCTAAGAGCAATATTTTCTCTACTCTTTTTATGGATCAGAAAAAGTAAAAATTAAAGAAATAATTAGAAAAAAAAAAAAAAAAAAAGGTGAAGGTTTCCTACTAAATTTAGACATTAAGTATATTATTTAAAAATAACGACGCTAAAACTCATTAACACACAGTTTCAGCAGTTTATTCTTCTGAGAGGGAGAAAAAAAAAAAAAGATTGAAGTTTTCACGAATGCGGAATGAAGTAGAATCAAGGGTTTGTTTGCGGTAGAGAGATTTTGGCGTCAGCTACGAAAATGCGCCAATCTGTTCTGTACGCGCCAACATTTCGGAGATACGCCACCGGGTCCCCACTGCCTTCGGCAGCGCAGACCCACTTTAATTAGTAGCTGATATACAAAAGAAAACCCATTCAGGAGACCTCAAAACATGTAAATAAGCTGAAATCTCGAATTCCACTATTGCGATGCAAAAGAAAACCTAATCAGGAGACCTCAAAGCGTGTAAATCGGGTGAAATCTCGAATTCCCCTCAGGCCCCGACTTACGGCAGGGCATACGGGGCAAATGCCCTGGGCCCCCCTTCTGGAAGGGGCCCCCTACAGGCGAATACAGAAATTCTGCAACCTAAAGACCTCTTATGCCACTGCAAGGGGGCCCCCCAGAATAGGCTTGCCCCGGGGCTGCAGGTAGTCTAAGTCGGGCCCTGATTCCCCTTTCGATAATGTAACCGTACTGTAAAATGTGTATCGAATGACATATTAAAAAAAAAATTAAACATAATCAGAATTTTAAATATTGAAATTTCAAATTATTACAGCGCCATGACACCTCAAAACGTGTAAATCAGGTGAAATTTCGAATTCCATTATCTACGGTAGTCGGTTAATGGAAGTAAATAGAAAAAGAAATATTTTTACCCTAAGTGTATTTGTGTCGTTTTGAAACTGGTATCCTCTTTCGACAGATAAAATGTCAGGCGTTTAAAGATATAATTTAATTTGCAATTAAAATGTAAATCTTTTGTTTATTGACCAAAATCGCTGAAATTTGAACTGCAAGTTTGTTTTGTGGTGTTAAGATTGTATACTAATTGAAATGTGCGAATTTTGAAAAATTGAAGAAAATAGAAAATTGCAATTTTTAATCGCAGTACAAAAACATGTGACCTCATTAAACACCAGATGTTTTTTTCTTTCCGTTCAAGATCGTCTGCCAAGTTAAAATGCTTGTGATTTGTTGCCAACATTTTCTTTTAGTTTAGTTAATTTAAAAAAATCTAATTGTCCGATTGATAAGCTGTTTACACCATCGGATTGAGAAAAAAAAGCCCTTTCCAGTGGTATCTTGTTTGTAACAATACGACTGATATTTCTAATTAATTTCTCACTTTTTCCGTAAAAATGTCGCTTTTTAAGCATTTAATCATGAATTCTGGGTCATTTTTCCGTAGACATGGGTGGACATTTTAATTAATATCTCCGCTAATTAGGGTCGCATCGCTTAGCGAATTATCGCGATGTCGAGATGAAGAAATTCTGCGTCTATCGACACCGGTTTCGAGGCGATGCGACCATTAGCGCCGGAGCTTTAGCGGTCACAAAGCATTTCTCACAGACAGACAGACAGACAGAAAGACAGACGCGCACAGATTTTAATAATATAAGGAGACTAGCGAGCTTCGCCCGCTAGTGGGTCAGTATTTTCAAATGAATCACTAAAATTAATGAATCACTAACAGTAACTTTTAGTGTCAAGAAAAGAAAAAAAAATCATTTCTGATTGGGTAAAAAGTCGGCCCGGGTCCCCACTGCCTTCGGCAGCGCTGACCCGTGCGCGCTGCGCGTGCGTATTCCTTCCCTGATCCTTCGTGCCCCCCCCCTCAAAAAAAAATTCTGATCGGGTAAAAACTCACACCGGGTCCCCAATGCCTTCGGCAGCGCAGACACATGCGCGCTGCGTGCGCACGTGTGAGAGTATACGTGCGCTGCGCGCACATATTCCTTCTCAAATCAAATATTTATTCTTAAGAAAAGAAAATTAAAAAAAATCATTTCTCATCAGGTACAAAGTCGGACCGGGTCCTCACTGCCTACGGCAGCACAATCCCGTACGCGCTGCGCGCGTATTCCTTCCCTGATCCTTCGTGCCTCCTAAAAAAATCGTTTCTGATCGGGTAAAAACTCACACCGTGTCCCCACTGCGTTCGGCAGCGCAGACCCATGCGCGCTGCCCGCGCACGTGTGAAGCTATATGCGCGCTACGCGCACATATTCCTTCTTAAATCAAATTTTTATTCTTAAGAAAAGAAAATGAAAAAAAAATCATTTCTCATCGGTTAAAAAGTCGGACCGGGTCCAAACTGCCTTCGGCAGCGCTGTCCCGTGCGCGCGGTGCACGCCTATATCTTCCACACCCTTTCAGCCCTTCCTAATTAACCTACATATACCAATTTTGAACGGCCTAACTGAATTAGCTGAGATGCAAAAAAAAACCTAATGAGAACACCTCAAAACGTGTAAATCTGGTGAAAACTTTCGATAATATAAAAAAACTTTAAAATAACTTTCGAATGATGTAATAAAAATAATTTAATCATAATTAGAAATTGAAATATTGAAATTTGAAAATATTACAGCGCCATCTGGCGGTACAAATTTTTGTAATCTACTATTCGATTCCAAATCAACAAAGCTATCTAATGATGTATTACTTATGAAATCATTTTAATTAGTAGCTTAGATACAAAAGAAAACCGATTCAGGAGACCTCAAAACGTGTAAATGAAGCGAAATCCTGAATCCCACTTTCGATAATATAAAAGTACTTTAAAATATCTTTCGAATGGTGTATTAAAAATAATTTAATCATAGTTAGAATTTGAAATACGCGTATTAGAATAAAATTTAATTTGCAATTAAATTGTACATTTTTTATTTATTCTGGAAACCCGGTGAAATTTGAACTGCAACTTCGTCTTGTGATGTTAAAAATGTGTAGCATGTTTGAAATAATTTTGAAGAAAATTGAAGCATTTTGAAACTTGCAATTTTTATTTCCAGTATAAAATCAGTAAAGCAGTAAGTAAAATCTATTTATTCTTTCGCCCGGCGCCATGGTAACCGAAATACGTCTAGAAGGAAATTAATAAAACTCTTGTGATTTGTTGCCACCTTTTTTTTCATACTTTAGTTAATTTTAAAAAATCTAATTGTCCTATCGATAAGCTATTTAAACCGTCGGATTCAGAAAAATCGGACCTTTCATTTGATATCTTATTTGTAACGATACGACTGATATTTCTAATTTATTTTCCACTTTTTCCGTAAAAATGTCGCTTTTTAAGCATTTAATCATGAATTCTGAGTCATTTTTTGGTAGATATGGGTCGACGTTTTAATTAATATCTCCGCTAATTAGGGTCGCATCGCTTAGCGAATTATCGCGATGTCGAGATGAAGAAATTCTGCGTCTGTCGACACCGGTTTCGAGGCGCTGACACCATTAGCGCGGGAGCTTTAGCGGTCACAAGGCATTTCTCACAGACAGACAGACAGACAGACAGACAGATGCGCACAGGTTTTAATAATATAAGGAGATAACTGTTGGAAATATTTTAATAGCTTCTTTTGTACCATGCAGTTTCAATTTGTGTGTTTGGGAAATTAATAAGTTTTATTATATTTATGGAGGCTACCCACATATGGGGAAAGTGTTAGATAAGTTCATTTCTAAAATATAGTAAAAAAAAAAAACATTAACTCTTTATAGATAATGTTTACTTACATTACTTCTTAGGATACTTGGCCTTTCATCTGTCATTAAAGAACTTTTTTTTTATTTATCTTTAATTGGGGAAATTTCTACTGTTTAATATTTATTTGCCGTGATGATGCTTTGTTTACATTTGAGTACGATGTTTTCCAGTCAACCGGAAGTGGGTCAATAGGCCAGGTTGAAACTGTATCAGCTGTCTGCATAATGACGTCATTATTTATCGATTATCCGTTTATGATGTCTGGTGACTGATTTGACAGGTGTGCATCAGTCATTGGCTGTAATTTGATCCACTGAGTGATTATAAATAGAAAGAAGAAACACCCATCTCTCTCTTCTTTTTATATGTTTTTAGCATGATTGTATAATCTGTTGCTTAGCCTTTTGGGCTACTTATGTTTTTATCTTTAGTTATTTTTAAGTTATTTATGAATTGGTTTATTGTTTATGAAGCTGTGAAAGGAAGGAGTTTTAAAGAGATGGATTAAATTTATTTGCAGGCCTGGATGTCAGAGAGGTTTTTTTTTTTTTTGATAACTTATTTTTATCAGTGATTGCTGTTTAAAATACAGCCGTTAAAATTTTTCTTAATGTTTGTTTATCTTTCTCCGGGTAGTACTCCAAGTTTAAACACATTAGTTAGATTGCCTTGCTTTAATTAATTGAAAGTATAAGATAGTTGCCTTTCAATATAGATATTAGTTATGTTTATATTATAATGTTTAATACTTTTTTACAAATATTGTTAAGTTTTTGTTGAATAAATTCATTGTTATTGTTTTTAAAAAACGTTGTCAGTCTTTAATTATACAGTTTCCTTAACACATATTTAAGTTTTAAAACTGAATTAAAATGGACTTTCATTGTCTCTGCTAAAATAAATCAAATTAAATTAAAGTAAAATTAAGTTTTTGCTAATAAGGGTTATGGGCTTTGTGTTTTACTTGTGGATAGTTATGTAATTACTACACTTAAATCGAAAATTACGATCGTGGTGTTTGGAAATTCTACTCGTTTTTGGGTATAATGAAATTTACTTGTTTTTGTTATAAACAAGTTTTAGTGAATCTTTTGCATGAAATATGCCTGATAATAAGTATTTTTTAGATTCAGATGCCCAATTTATGAATTTTTTAATTATTATCCACAGTAAATAGCTGCCAGTATATAATCAGTTTATTTAAGTGTTTAAGAGCTGCATTAAGTATAGTTTTTAAAATGGCTGTTAGTTTAAGCCCTGCTATAGAAAAACTTAACTCAAATAACTATCCTGTTTGGTGCAAAGATGTGAAATTTATTCTAATTGAAAAGAATTGTTGGGATATTGTTAATAAAACGCAGAAACTACCGGAGATGGATGAAAAACTTGGTATTACTATTAAAAATGTTGAGGATTTTAATCCAGAAGTAGAACGGCTTTAGCAACATTGTATTTAAATGTGGCACCAGAGTTTAGAAATATTATTGATAATTGTACATGTCCTGTTGAGGCATGGGAAAAGCTAAAAAATAATTTTATATCTGACTCTAGGGCCAGGCACATGCAGCTTTTCTCTGGCTTTTTTCAGTGTGTAATTAATTCCAATGAAACAATAAACTCGTATGTTAATAGACTTTGTAGAATTACAGATCAACTAAGAGACATCGGAAAGGAAATACCAGAAGAATATATCTGCTTCCAGTTGCTGAGACACCTCCCCAAGAAGTTTTGTGAACGCCGCACCTCTGATTTCGAGAGTACTCCGAAACAAGAACTGAAAAGTTTGGTACGAAAGTGTGGCAACAGTGTGTGCGTATGTGAATCAAGATGGACTAACGTTCCATTCTATATGTCGTTTTTTTAAAAAACTTTATTTGATGTTAATTCATGTGTTCGTTATGTATTTTATGTTTGTGCCGTAAGTAAAAGTAAAATCTTTAAAAGTAAACAAAGCGTGATCAGTGTCTTAATGTGCCTCGAGATGAGTGTACAGGAAGAAAAGAACCGGGTGCAAAAAAGAAGTCGCCACAATTGGCCCAGTCGACAAGCATATGTGAAATAGCTAGTGCACGTACGGATTATTTCATGATAGTGATGAAAAAAAAAAGGGTATGTTTTTTTTTAATGTTCCATCAAGAGTCATATTTTGTATAAGTTTATGTTAAATAATTAGGATTAAGCATTTAGATATTTTGTTCCGATTTTGTATTACAACAAGGTAAAGAATAGGTAAATGAAATTAAATATTTCGTAATGTTGAAATAATAATAATTCTAGTGTTTGAAAAATGAAAAATAGAAATATATTTGTTTATTTGTATTTAAAAAGCCGGAAAATGGTAAAAAGAATGGTGAAAAGAATATATTTTTATGCTATTCAAGACCATTGTTATTAATTTCGGTGTGTTCTTTTTATTCATCACGTGATTTAGAATAAATAAGATTTCATTAAAGCAGATTGTGAAAAAAAAAAAAAAAAAAAAAAAAAACAAGTTCTGTTTTGATTTATTTGTTCTGTTTTATTGAATGATTGTTTATTTGTTAGACGTTGATAATGATTTATCTTTATTATTATTGGAATATTAATGAAATATCTCAGTAAAAAAAAAAAAAAAAAACTAGTGAATTATTCTTGTGAACGCCCGGTTTTGTTTATTTTTTTTACTTTGAGAATGAATCGGAAATTGTTTTTCTTTTCTGTTTAAAAGTAAGTTTGATTAAAGGTTGCTATAGCAACATTATTTCTAATTTATTGAAAGCTGGTTATGTAATAAAGTATATTCTGATTTATTTAATGAAAGAGTTGATTGTGTAAACATTTTTTTTTAATTTGTTATTTCGATACATATTATTTTTTTTTCTCCTTTTATGTATGCATTCCGACTTAATGATTATTTTATTTAATTTGGGGGAAAATGTTGTTTAAGATAAAAACTAAGATGTCAAATCTGACGTTCTTAGGAACGAAAACAATAGGGTTTGTGATTATAAATATAAGAAAATTTATTTTATTCACGGAAAATTTGAACTTGATTTGATTTCATCCATCCGAAGATGGCATTTTTGGGTAAAGGGAATAAAAAAAGATTCGCAAGAAGTTGCTACTGAGCTTGGAGTGGAAGGAGCTCAACATTTTAAGTTATATGAGTTAAGAGATGCTATTTTGACTTCAAAGAATTACGATGAAGAATTTGTTAAAGAAACATTAGCGAACGTACTTGAAGCACGGAAGAGGAAAGAAGAGATGGAGGAACGCATAAGAAGGGAAGAAATAGAGGAACGTAAGAGAAAAGAAGAGATGGAGGAACGCATAAGAAGAGAAGAAATAGAATTGGAAAAAATGCGTTTGGAAAATGCAAGAATAGAACTTGAGAAGAAAGGAATTACAAATGAAACTTCTGAGAAAATGCGCGTAAAATTACATAAAATCTTACAAAAATTTGATCCTAAAACATGCGAAATTAGCCTGTATTTAGTTCTTTTTGAGCGGCAGGCAAAACGTGCCGAAATTAAAAGAGATGATTGGGTTTCTCATCTCATTGGGCTACTGTCATACGAAATCGCGGAAGTTATAGCTCGGGAAGACGAAGAAATCACGAATGACTACGGAAAAGTAAAAGAGTTATTGTTAAAGAGATATAAACTTACTCCTGAAAGATTTCGACAACTTTTCATTAAGCATACTAAAAAAGCTGATATCACATGGAGAGATTTTGCTTACGAGTTGAAAAACTATTTTGCTGAATGGATTCGGGGATTAGAAGTTAACACATTTGAAGAATTATATGATTTGATTATTACAGATCAAATTAAAAGGAAAGTACCTCCAGAAATTAAAGAACATTTCATCGATGAATGGTCATTGTTTAAGTCATCTGATATTATTTCCAGTACATTAGATGATTATGAAAATGTCAAAATGACTTTCAATAAAAAACCGAAAGAAATTTCTCATAAAGAAAATTGGAATCTTCCATCCAAAGGGGCGAATTTCGGAAATAACAATAGAGATGAGAAAAGGGTTTTTACTAAGCCACAGCAAGAACAAAGAGACATTCGTCCGAAATTCTCCTGCTATTTGTGTGGAAAGGAAGGCCATATGAAAAAATCCTGCCCCAAATTGAATTCAGCAAGTACATCTTACGTGAAAACAAACAAAAAGAGTCAAGAAAGTAAGGGCCTTAATAAGGTCAGTGTTAATCTAAATAGCGCTTGTTTCGAGTGGGAATTTCCAGTCAACGAGAAAGATGGCGAGCTTCTGAAAGTGGATTTAGGAATCGGAGGCCAAAAATTTCAAGGCATCGTGGACAGTGGTGCAGAAATCACCGTACCTACGAAAATCAGTTGTACCTGAGGAACGCTTACAGTCAAGTGGGAAAATTCTTTTGAGACCTGCTATAGGTAATCCAGTGGAAGCACAACTTGTGTCAGTTCCGCTAAGTCTTCATACAGATGAAGAAATCATTCCATATGTTCAGGTGCATGCGGCAGTAGTAGAAGGGCTGCATGAGGAAGCTTTAATCACTCCCAGGGTATATGAATGGTTGAAGGAACAAAAGCGTTCTTATTTGGGAGATGATACAGGAATCACTTCAGTAAAAGAAGCTAATGAACAATCCTTGTTCAGTGTGGAGGGAAGGTCTCCTGAAAACATTTCTTTAGGGGATAAAGTGAATATCCCGAAGAAAGAAGTCGATGAACAATCCTTGTTCCATGTGAAAGGAAGAAATCCTGGAAATTCAGGGGTTGAGGTTAATATCACCCCAGTGGAAGAAAACAATGAACCGTCCTTGTTCAAAGTGGAGGGAAGGTCTCCCGGAAACTATTCTTCAGAAGAAGAGGTTGAAGTAATCACAATAAATGAAGTCGGTGAACAATCCTTGTTCAGTGTACCTGAGAATAATTCAAACGGCAATTATCTTGGGGATGAGGCAATTAGTACTCCACTCACAGAAGATAATGAAAAGTGTATGTTCTGTATGGAGGGAGAAAGTCACGAGACTATTCGAAAGGCAAAGCTAAACAACAGCGAGTCGCATCATCCAGAAACCAAAGTCTTTAATAACTCAGTAGTTAAACAGACATTGACCGAAACCGACAGTAAAGATGAAAGAAATGAAAATATCCCTGTTCCACAAGCACAAGTGTTTAGGGATGAGCAGTTAGCCTGTCCTACCTTGAAAAGGTGCTTCGAAGAAGCTAGGCAACATAAAAATGGTTACTGGATTGAAAGAGGTTTATTATATCATATGGGTAAAGTAGGCGGACAGAAATATATTCAATTGGTCGTACCGGCAAGCAGAAGAAAGGACATTTTGAAATTATCTCATGAAACTCCTACTGGTGGACATCTGGCAGCTAAGAAGACCAGAGACAGAATTGCAATGTCTTTCTGGTGGGAAGGAATGCCAGAAGAAGTTAAACAATTATGTGCTTCGTGTCATGATTGTCAAATGCGCAGGAAAGGAAAAGTAAACGATAGAACACCTATCGAAGCTGTTGGAAGACCAGAACTCCCATTTCAAGTGGTTAATGCCGATATTTTAGGCCCAATAGAGCCAAAGTCATCACGTGGCCATCAGTATGTACTGTGCGTTATGGACCAGCATAGTCGTTGGCCGGAAGCAATACCTCTGAAGTCTTTAACAGCAAAGGCAGCCTGTGATGCATTTATAGAAATATTTGTACGAACTGGAATTCCTCGATTAATTGCAATGGATAACGGAAGAAATTTTGCCGCACAGCTGACAAAAGAGTTTTTAAAACGATTAGGATGTGTTCCTAAATTTTCCACTCCAGGTTATCCACAATCGAATGGTTTGGTTGAAAGATGGATAGGAACTATGAAATCCATGCTACATCATGCAATTAATTCAAAAGGTCGAGGCTGGGATAAACAGTTGCCATTCTTGTTATGGGCATACAGAGAAGTGCCTAACGCTACAACGGGTGTTGCCCCATTCCTACTAGTTCATGGGCGACCACCTGTAGGACCTCTAGCCATCCTCAAATCAAGTTGGGAAGATGAAGTCGTACTTCCTCAAGGGATTGGAGAATCTGTAGCTGACTACCTGTTGAAACTTCGGAAACGTTTAGAAGACGCGGCACAGTATGCGAATAGCATAGCTCAAGAACAGCAGCAGAAATATGTACATTATCATAATTTACGGTCAAAAGATACCGAATTTTCTGTTGGGGATGAAGTTGTAGTGTTAATCCCTGATTCAACAAATCGTCTTTGTTCAAAATGGAAAGGACCAGGAGAAATAGTAGAAAAGAAGTCTCCACATTCTTTTTATGTCAAACTACCTGATGGAAGTGTTCGACATCTTCATCAAAATAAATTGCGTAAATATATTCAACCTGTCAGAGCTGTAGGAATTATTTACGAAACAGATGAAGAGTTTGGAGATATACAACATGCGCCCGTAGAATCACGGCAAGTAACGGATGAAGAACTAAAAGCTGGTATAAAATCAAATTCGATATCAGCAAAGCCACATAAACAGCTGTTGAATTTGATTAAAGAATATCTAACAATATTTGATGGGGAATTAAAGAAAGCCAAAGTTCCTCCACATGTTATCCAGTTAAAGTCTGGAGTAGAGAGGAAACAACCTCATCTTTATAAAGTTCCAGAAACATTAAGATCTAATATAGAAAAACAGATAGCAGAATTATTGGAAAAAGACCTGATAGAACCCTCTTCAGCAGAAATAGCATATCCATTGGTATGTGTAGCCAAGAAAGATGGAACTGTCCGACTTTGCGTGGACTACAGAGAGCTGAACTCAGTTAGTAAAATTCCACCTTTTCCTTTGCAGAATTCAGAAAATCTTAGATTTAAAGCTGGTGGAGCTCGTTACTTGACAACTTTAGATCTCCTTAAGGGATATTGGGAAATACCCTTAGCAGAGCAAAGCCGAGAATTAACCAGTTTTGTACCTCCAAAGGGTCAGTATCAGTGGAAGGTGATGCCATTTGGGTTATCTGGAGCACCAGCAACATTCCAAAGAATAATGAATCAAGTATTACGACCTCATAGTGACTACGCCGAAAGTTTTCTTGATGATATTATCGTATTTTCTTCAAACTGGGAAGATCATCTTAATCATATTAAATCCATTTTAGAAACTCTGGAAAAATTGAATTTTTCGGCAAATTTAAAGAAATGCTCGTTTGCGATGTCGAAAGTAAAATATTTAGGACACGTCGTAGGCTCAGGAGAGCACGGCCCAGATCCGGACAAGATATCAGTTATTAAAGATTTGAAAGCTCCTAAAACTAAGAAAACATTGAAGTCACTCCTAGGATTATTTAACTATTACAGAGACTATGTGCCTTGGTATGCCAATATAGCAAAACCTTTAACGGACTTAACTCGAAAAACTGTGCCAAACGACCTTCCATGGTCAGAAGAAGCCGAAAGCGCATTTAATTCGTTAAAGAATTGTTTGTGCTCTATAACATCTCTGTATACACCTGATATGTCGAAACCTTTTGAAATCGATACTGATGCTTCAGTGACCGGAATTGGAGCCTGTCTAATGCAGAGAGATGAGCAGAATAAACTGAAACCTATAACTTTCGCAAGCCAAAAACTGACCCCTGCTCAATCAAAGTGGAGCACTATTGAAAGGGAAGCTTATGCTGTAATATGGGCATTAGGTAAATTCGAAATGTGGACTTATGGAACCACTATTATTTTACACACGGACCATAACCCTTTAAAATATTTGACAGAAACAGTTCCTAAGAACGCCAGATTACAAAGATGGGCATTGGCTCTATCTCGCTATCAAGTGACTATTGCTCATAAGCCAGGAAGCAGTAATACTATTGCAGATGCTTTATCACGCATTCATGAATAAAGTCATAAGTTAGTTTAATATTGTATTTGTTATTACATATATATATATATATGTGTGTGTTTATTTTGTTTCTTATATTCAAGTATATTAATTCATTAAGATTATTTAAAGTGCATAAGAAAATCCATGTCAGGATAGATGTTTATTCATATATATATTATATATATATTTTATTTCTATTATGTGTTTAAATGTTACTTATTTTATACCATAGAAAATATTTAAATTTTAAGTAAAATATAAATGTTATTGCTCTTGATGGAACATTGCATATTAGGTCAAAAATGAGACAATAATTAAGAATTTAAAAGGACAATTAGACTTTCATGAACATTTATTTAAAGATGAAACAATAATTAAGAATTTAAAAGGACAATTAGACTTTCATGGACAGTTATATAAATTATCCACAAATTTTTGTTAGTAGTTTCACTGTGAAGGCCATTGTCCCTCAAGTGAAACTGGAGGGAAGGTGTGAACGCCGCACCTCTGATTTCGAGAGTACTCCGAAACAAGAACTGAAAAGTTTGGTACGAAAGTGTGGCAACAGTGTGTGCGTATGTGAATCAAGATGGACTAACGTTCCATTCTATATGTTGTTTTTTTAAAAAACTTTATTTGATGTTAATTCATGTGTTCGTTATGTATTTTATGTTTGTGCCGTAAGTAAAAGTAAAATCTTTAAAAGTAAACAAAGCGTGATCAGTGTCTTAATGTGTCTCGAGATGAGTGTACAGGAAGAAAAGAACCAGGTGCAAAAAAGAAGTCGCCACAAGTTTGAAAGTACTATACAGTACATCTTGAGGTGGAAGGACCCCGACTTCAAGTTCAACACCATTGTGGCAGAATTAACTGCTGAAGAGACAAGGTTACAAGTACGAGAGGAAGATAGAAAACATGACTTGGCTGTAGAGGTACAAAATACTCAGTATAGAGGTCAAAACTTTCCTACTAAAACTTCATTGTCTTGCTACCGATGTGGAAAAGTTGGTCATATGAAAAAGGACTGTAGAGTTAATCTATCTAAATCTAAAAATAGTAAAATTGTTAAATCTGATAAAAATGTTAATGGCTCAGTCGGCCGCGGTAAAAACAAAGTAACCCCTCCTCCATTTCACTATTTGGCTCAATTAAATTACAGTAATTGTAACGACGGTGACGACTGTTGGCTATTCGACACAGCAGCGTCACATCATTTCAGTAAAGATTTAAATTGCTTTGAAAATTATTATCCTATTGAGGGGGGAAGACTTAATTGTCGCGGTAGATGGAGTCAGTGTTCCTATAGATGGGAAAGGTTCTGTTAGATTAAGTTTTAATAATACTGAATATGTTTTTGATGAAGTTTTGTATTCATCTAAATTAAGAAAGAATCTTATATCCGGTTCTAAATTGGATATAAATGGTGCTACTTTTTCTGGTGGTAGGGGCAAGGTGACGGTGTTCAGTAGAACTGGAAAATTTATGTTCACAGCTAAACTTAAAAATGGTATTTATTATGTCTACCCAAAAGTTTTAAAAGGAAATGGGGGGCAGTCTTTGAAGCCAACTATTTCAATGACTAAGGCTAAAGATATTGAATATTGGCATACTTGTTTTGATCATATAAGTCCTGATATCATTGTAAATACTAGTCGTCATAATGGAGTAAAAGGGCTTCCTAAATTAAAGTTTAAAAAGTTAAGCTGTGAACCATGTAAAATCAGTAAACAATGTAGAATTTCATTTAAATCAATAGAAGGTAGTAATCTAAAGGAACCACTTGAAAAAATATTTATGGATGTCTGGGGACCCTTAAAAGTTGAGGGTAAAAATGGTGAAAGATTTTTTTTTGTCTATTATTGATGGGTATTCAAAACGAACTGCTGTATACCCCATTAAAGAAAAGTCACAGGTGTATGAAGTCTTTGAAAAGCACATTACTAGGGCTGAGCGTTTCTTAGGTAAAAAACTAAAGTTTATTAGAACTGATAATGGTTCAGAATTCAATAATGAACTTTTTAAAACATATTGTGATAAAAATGGTGTTACCCACGAATTCACAAATACTTTCACACCCGAACAGAATGGTATTTGTGAAAGATTAAATCAAACCATTTTAAATTGTGTTCGTGCTATGTTGAAAGATAGTAATTTACCTTTTCGTTTTTGGCCCGAGGCATGTCTCCATTTTTGTTATACATGGAATAGGGTTATACATCGTGGACAACAAAAAACACCTTTTGAACTTTATACGGGGCACAAACCTACTATAAGGCACCTTAAACCTTTTGGTTTAATCTGTTATGTTGGTGTACCCAAACAAAAGAGATTACATAAACTTGAGTCTAAAGCTAAAAAAGGGATCATTATTGGATATGCTTTAAAAACCAAAGGGTATCGTATCTGGATTGAGGAAGAAGATAAAGTTATTGAGTCATTAAATGTGACTTTTTCAGATCAAATGTATAGTCGCAGTGGAGCTGTGATGGGCACTCCATTAGAAAGCCTGGATTTGTTGTCCGATGAAACGGTTGATTGTAAAGCTTCCGATCCCGTGGAAATTGTGATGCATAATCCCAGTGTTTCTGATGATGATGAGCCATTAGTCCCTGCAGGTCCTCCTCAATCTGATATAGTTTGGAATAGGAAAGCTGTCCCGAGGAAAATAGGGGATAGAGTGGATATATACTATTACCCTGAAGGTAAAAATACCCGTTTAAGATCCCTTAATGATGTTGAAAAATATTGTGATAGCAATAACATTAAGTTTGATGCTTCCTTGTTTGATTTTTCAGGGAAAAATTTGTCTCAAGGTGTAATTAATCAGAAGGTTGATTACCCAGTCTCAAGTTTTGTGAATAAAGATAAGGAAGTTCATGCATGACTAGATATAGTTGTTCCTAAAACTTTTAACCAAGCTGTAAAATCAAAACAGTCTTCAGAATGGAGAAGGGCCATGGAAGAGGAGATCAGTAGCATGATAGATAGAAAAGTTTGGCATTTAGTTGTTTTACCTGAAGGAAAAAATGCATTGGGAAATAGATGGGTTTTTGCTCTTAAGAAAGATGAGCACGGGAAAATTGCACGTTTTAAAGCAAGACTCGTGGCTCAGGGGTTTCACCAAGTAAAGGGTGAAACGTATGACGAAACCTTTTCTCCTGTTGTCAATTTTTCCGTCGTACGGTTCTTCTTTTCTTTGTTGGTTTCCTGTTACAAACGGTACAATACGCAATGTGACGTAAAAAGTGCTTATTTGTGTGCTCCATTGCATGAAGAAATTTATATGGTTCAGCCACAGGGTTTTTCTGTTATTGGAAAGGAACAACAAGTCTGTAAATTAGATCGTGCTTTATATGGACTCCACCAAAGTGGTAGACTTTGGTATTACGAATTGAACAAAGTTTTATTAGACGTAGGCTTTAAAAAATTCAACTGGTGTAATTGTACTTATTATTTTGAAGATTTTATTGTACTTTTGGTATATGTAGACGACCTTGTTATTTTTGGAAAAACACAAAAACAGATTGATAATATAATTGGTATTTTGGAACAAAAGTTTGACATAAAAGTATTGGGAAAAACCAAGAAGCTATTAGGGGTTGAGTTTACATATGATGAAGAAGGAGTTCAGTTATCTCAAGAACTGTACATTAATGAGGTATACGAAAGGTTTTGTTCCTTTAATATTCCTTTTTCTTCTCTCCCTATAGTGAAAGGTGTTAAATTTTCCAAAACAGATTGTCCTGTGAATCAGCATGAAATTGATGAGGTAGCTAAATTACCCTATCGGAATGTATTAGGTTGCCTATCTTTTATTGCTAGTAGAACCAGGCCAGATATTACTTATGCTGTTAACATATATAGTCAGTTCCAGAATAATCCAGGTTTAAATCATTGGTATGGACTAATTAAATTATTGGGATATGTTTTATGTACTAAAGTTTTTAAATTAAATCTTTCTATTAGTGTTCCTGAGTTAATAGCTTATTCTGATTCTGATTTTGCAAACAATCGGGATGATTTTATATCATTAGGAGGACAAATAGTGTTTCTTAATAATAGCCCTATCTCTTGGCGGACCTTCAAGCAAAAGGGTGTTAGTCTCTCAGTTATGGAGAGTGAATTCATATCGATGTGTGAATGTGTCAAAGAGCTCAAATGGATTGACCATATTTTGGAGGATTGTGTTGAATTTAAATTAATCCCAGGTCACCATAAGAGTCCAATCCTTTTTGCTGATAATCAGGCTGCTATAGACTTTACAAAATCACCAATTGAAAACACGCGTTCTAAGCACATTAATGTGAAATTATTCTTTATTCGTGAATGGTTGTTTGAATCCCTTTTTGATCTTAGACATCCCAAGCAGCACCGAAACGTTCTCTGAGCGTTCAAATATTGTTCTGCAAACACGTTCTAAGAACGTTCCCTTTGAACGTGTTATAGACGTCTATTTGTCCATCTTGAAAAAGTACAATAGTACGGTTCAGGGAACGTTCAATGAACGTGTAGCTATCACCATCGGTGTTATAGAAGCGTTCAGAGAACGTTCTATGTATACGGTCTCAGAACGTTCTAAACGTTTTTAGAACGTTTTCAAAACGTTATACACATTTTCAGAACGTTCTAGAAAACGTACTGTAAACGTTCTAAAATAGTGTAGAAACGTTCTGAAAACGTTCTATACACACGTTCTCACAACGTTATGTAAACAATTTTTGAACGTTCTTTGAACGTGCTAAAAATGTATTTAATGTATAATAAAATGGAAGAACTCGCAACAATTGTTTCGGGTCGAAAGAAGACACGACCCTTCGTCAGACGAACATAATAGGCACGAGTGCTGCAAATACAAGAGCTACGTTGCAGATTTTTTGCAGCACTCGTGCATACTTTGTTCGGTTGATGAAGGGTTGTGTCTTTTCTCGACCCGGAACAATTGCTTCGAGTTCTTGAATTTTATAGTGTCTGTTTATTTTATTTACTTATTTTTTTCTTTTTTTTCCTTCCCTTTATTTATCTTTTCTTTTCTTTTTTATTTTTTGTGTAGTTTTTCTTTTATCTTTTTATTATTATTATTATTTTTCATAAATAATTGTCTTAGTAATATAAAATTTTGCATACATGCATTGAAATATTGTATAACAAAAGATCAAGTATTTTGAATATTCTAGATAAATATTTGAATTCAAAAACAAACAAATAAATAAATTCAAGTTCTGGAATATTTTGAAAATTTTTAAGATAATATGCCCCCTGCTAACTAATTATTATTCCCCCCCCCCCTAGATTTTGCATCATTATAATTTAACAATAAAATATAACCATATTTGGATATTAATTTAATAAGTTAACGGCCCTCTTCACTTACCGTCGCCGGTAGACCGAGCCAATGATATTCTATGGGGAAATTTTCTTTACAAGTAACTTATTAACTAATACATATTTTTAAATTCTATTTTCACATTCAGAAAATTCCCAGCTGTTAAATTGACGGACCTTTTTTGAAAAAGTATTTTTTTAATTTTTAATATTTTATTTTGAAATTGCAAAATGAAAAAAAATCACATATTGTAAATTCGTATTTTGCAGCTTCGAAGTAAAATATAAAAAATTAAAAAAAAAATTTAAAAAAGGTCCGTCAATTTAACAGCTGGGAATTTTCATAATGTGAAAACAGAATTTAAAAATATGTATTACTTAATAAGTTATTTGTAAAGAAAAATTTCCCATTGAATAACATTAGCTTCGGCTTCCAGCGGCGGTGAGTGAAGAGGGCTCTTAAGCAAAAAAATTTAAAAATATTTATGTCTAAATTTTGAAACTTACTGCAAACTTTTGGCATTCAAACACAAAAGTATTTTATTAAATTTTAAATTATCAATGAAATCTCAAATTAATGCCCAGATATGTTACATATTCTATTTTTAAACTATAATAATGCACAATCAATGGAAAACAAAAAATAAAAATTAGTTAAAAGAAGTACACAAGTGTACAAAATTTAAACAATAAACTGTTTTCTCGTTTTCTTTTTTTTCCACATAATTCTTAAACAAATAAACACAGAAGTATAAAATTTGGATAGTATGTTTTTTAAACTACCATAAATCGAATTTTATATAACTTTAGCATAAGTAATAATTGTTAAACTAAATATCAGTAAATTTTTCTCAAAAGTAAACATTGAAAAAATGAAAAATTTCAGCAATTTTAGAAAAGAAAACTTAATGAAAAATGGTCATGAAGATGCATTACAGATAGGTTAAAAATGTAGGCTCATCCATGCGTTAGATTAAAACCGTATATTTCTTCATGTAGTCACTTTTTTGTTTCTTCTTCTTTCTTCATTTTTTCGCGTGTGAATAATTTTTTTTAAATTTTACATAGAAATATGAAAATCGGATAAGGCGTTCATTATTAAATTATTTATCAACATTTTTATTATTCTGGTGATGATCACAGTTTATACAAATTAGTAATTATTATTATTATTTTTATTTTTTTTCAAAAATTCCGTTATTAAAGTAAAAGAAAAGTGAACACAGAAAGTAAAACTAGGATTTTGTTTAACATGTGAGGGCATGTGCGTCTTCACTTGTCTATAATGCATCATTAACACAATTTTTCATTAAATTTTCTTCGCTAAAATTGTTGAAATTTTTAATTTTTTCCAAAGCTTACTTTTGAGAAAAATTAATAATTATTAGTTTTAAATTATCACTTATTCTAAAATTATGTAAAATTCGATTAATGATATGATAACGAACATGACATCCAAATTTTATGTCCATGTGTTTATTTGTTTAAAAGTTATGCATAAAAGAAGAAAATGAAAAAGCAGGTTTGTTCCTTTAATTTTGAACAGCGGTGTATTTTAAATACGTTTAAAAAAAAAAAAAAATATATATATATATATATATATTATTATTATTATTATTATTTTGTTTTTTTATTTAAATAGATTACGTGAAATTTACTTAATATTTTCATATTTCAAATCATGCGTATGCGAAATTTATTTAAATTATTGATTTTGAGTTTATAAATTTTACGTACACATGCAGTGAAATATGACAGTATAAAATATGGTGAAACATTTTGAAAAATAAATAATTAATTAATTAAAATTTTATTCTGTAAACAAATAAATAAATAAAAATTAAATAAATAAACCTCAAAATTTAAAATATTTAGCAATATTAAGATTCACCTTAGTAACTATTTCTTTTTTAATACTTCTCCCTGCTTTTACATTTCTACAGTGTAATGTAAAACGATCAAACATGATCAAATCTATCTATATATTTCTTTAACGTGGATCAGTTGCAATTAATTTTTGCCGAAACGATATAGTAGTGTAATTATTGAAATATGCGAGGATAAAAAATAATATTTAAAAATGAACAATATTTAAGCATGCGGACTCAACTCAATGAACTAATAAGAAAAAATTACGAAATTTGTCTGCTTACATTATTTTATGGAAAACTGTATTTTTAAAAATTGCTTCTTCAATCTTTATAAGCGTCATTTTAAACATAGAAATACTTTAAAGATTATACAGAATATGAATAATTGTCATAAATTGACTAAAAATAATACACATAAAAATATAATCAAAATAAGAATTATTATTATTATTATTTTTTAAACAAAATACACCAAAATAAATAAAAAGTCATCACCAACATCGCGACAAAAATTTAAAAGGCATCATGGAAATCGTATACTATAACTGTACTGCCTGCGGAAGTATGAAACTGGGACTTCAACCATGAATTTTATTTTGAAACCTTTCATTGAATGATCTTGGTCTCACAATTGCACAATATTAATTTGGTACTAATAATAATTTGGCTTCTGGTAAATTAATATTTTAATTAGATGGGGAATTCGGTATAATATTTATGAGTTTCAAATTTTAAAAGTAAATAAGAAAAGAAAAGTTCGAAAAATTCGCATGGGTTTGTTTAAACTACAACGTTGAACTGTAATAATAAAATATCGAACGAAATAAATTTAGGAGTTAGCGTGAAAGATGTAAAAAATTAAAAAAATTTAAATTTAATTTTAAAATATTATATGTTTTTTTGATAAAATTTAATAAATTTTGTAAGATTTCAATGCATAAGTATGAAAATTTTATAAAAAGGAAAAGTAAGTGAACGAACTTATCTGTCTGTCTCTGTATCTTGAAGCTGTTTGCTGTTGTAGTGTATCCGAACGAAAGTTAAATTCAAATCTGAATGTAAATACAAAATATGTGATGAGTAAGCAAGCAGTAGGACTTTGGATCCAACGAGCCACGCCAAGAAATACCAACTTCCTGTGCAAAAACAGAGCAGATGGCTTTTACATGCGGCGAAACTTTCTTGTCGATCAAGCAATTTATTCAATAACACCCGTTTCTCATAAATATTTTTCATACTGTTCAAATCTTAACCTTTTTAAAAATTATTATACTGAGGCCATCCTAAAACTTTCTTCTATATTTTCCTGCGCAGGTCGATGCCAAATATTATTTGCTAAAATAATCTATCAAAATTATTTTCCATGGTAAATGTATACGATTTTCATCTCAAACAAATATAACACTAAATATCCAAAAAAATCAATTTTACGGTATACAAAATATGTATCTTAAGAAATGTATTTTACATAATGAAAAATGTGAAAAGTCGATAACTTTGTTTTAAATTATCACAGATTTAGGGTTCATCCTTTCGCTTTAAAAGTATAGACAACTTTTCTGGCAAGAATATTGAAAATTTTAATACAATAGCGAAAGCGATGAACTATACAAATTGCCCATATTTTTTTTAATTAAATATTACTAATATAAATGTATATATATATATATATATATATATATATATACATATTTAATATTCCAGTGAAAAGTTAAAAACAATGCTGACTCATGCACATTTATACGAAATTTTGACCTATTATGACATATTAAAAATTCTGAAAATAATGGTACGACAGCGCTACCTATTGAACGATTTATTAACAAATATAATCGCCACCAGTTTAGGTCATAGTCCAAGTAAACAAAGTTTGAATAAATTACGTTCATTAGTTCGTGAGATACAGCATCCATAGAATTTTAAAATTTATTAATTTAATCATAAAAATTTAATCAACACAGGTTTTTATAATTAACATTTTTATATATGAAATTTTGTACATTTTTCACCAAAAAATGCTGAGATACAGATATCTGAAAAATCGCAGAAAGCAATAGAAGCACCATCCGTCGGTGGATATATACGGAAACTGAAGCAGCACATTTTGCCATTATATATATGTCTCACATACAAGGTTTGATAAGTATTTGTATTATAGAAGGTGGTGAGGTACAGGCTTCCCGTAAGTTGAAACGTAACAGTGCCACCTGTCATTTGATATGTACCCGAAGTGAATCAGTAAAATTTACGTAATATCTATTTCACGTACCAAATTTAGAGCATTTATAAATCATAGAAAATGTGCTATTGCATTCCGTTCCCTTGAATAAAAATTATTTGCAGCATACCAGTGCCTCCAGTTGTCCGATATGCACGCAAAATTATTCTGCAAAGTTTTATATGATATTAATTTTACATACCAAGTTCAGTGTATTTATAATTATTTATATCACAAAAACTGAATTATTGCCATTACGTTAACGGGGTTAAATTACAGGAGAGCAGCGCCACCAGTTGGTCAATATATGCACCCGAATTAAGGAACGTACTGTTACATAATATCTGTTTCACATATTAAGTTTGGTGCATTTGTCATTTGTATACCGTAGAAGCTGAGATATAATCTCCCCATAAAAGGGAGAATTTACAGAATAGTAGCGAACCCTATCTGGTGATACATTCCAGAGGCTAATGAGCACCAAAGCTGATATTTAGGTCAATATCTAATTAAATATTACTGATATTTAGCAAATTAGTTTAAAGTCTAACTAAACATCAAGTTTGGTTAAATTCCGTCCATTGGTTTGTGAGATACAGAGTCCACAAAACTATGATAACACACACACAAAAAAAAAAAAAAAAAAAAAAAAAAACAGACAGACTGGCATTTTGAAAGAATGATAGAATTGTGTTCTGGACATCTCAAGAGTGTATAAACCCATGGAAAACCGGAGATCAAAAATTCCCAATTATCCAACACATTTTTCTTGGTATATACAAAATAATATTATTATTATTAATAATAAATAAATAAATAAAATAAAATAAGTTAATTTTTCGTAACTTAATTTATTAACAATTTAAGAAACAAATAATAATGAATATCTGCAAAAGTAATCTGGAGTAATGTGTTTGACAGAATTGAACAACATAAAACTTAAATAAAATTATAAATAATTATTATGATTATAATAACATATAATTAAAGTTTAAAATTATGTAATTTTTTCTCACCGCATCTCTATTACATTTCAATGATTATTCTACATGTCAACAAAATTTGAAACTGAAAATAAGGAAAAAAAACTAAAAAAAAAAAAAAAAAAAGGGAATTTTCTCATATTCGTTATAATCACACTGTTACAGAACGTGCTACGACGGTGATACACTTGAACGTTTTTCATAGAACTAGACTTGTACGTTTTCTAGATGGTACAAAGCAAACCTTTTCAGAACGTTCTAAGTAATACTATTTTTGAACGTCTAATCGAACGTTCTCTTGACACGAAACACGGTGTTTGAACGACTGTAACCGTTATTATACGTTCACAGAATGTTCCCGTGCTACTTGGGATATTCGTAGTGAGTTTAACCTTTCGGACCTGTTCACCAAGCCCCTTACCAAAGGTGAATTATTTAAGTTTAATCGAAAATTTTCATAAATGTAAATGTTTAAAAGTAAATGGTTTTTTGGAACTTGGTTTCCTGCTAATATGTATTTTTCATTTTCATTACCTATGTGTTGTATATTTTTATTTATGGAAACTTTAGGTTTTTTTTGAGTGAATGAAGTCATAGGCCTATGCATGTTTGTTTTATGTGAATGTTTTATGGGATTTTCACTTGGTGTTTTTCACCATTGTATGTATTATTTTGAATATGGTTTGTTTTTGTAATGGAAATGGAAAATATGTTCTATTGAATTTTTTCTTTGTATATTAATCTTTGTCTTACAATTTTTTTAGTAGTATCCTTATATGAAGTTGTTATGCATCTGTAATTGTCAAGAAAAAAATTAGGACTTTGGGTAGTGCCTGTTTTAGAGCTGGAAAGCTGCTGGTGTCTTTGTAGATGTTATGATCTGGATGTCCATGTCTGTTACCTGAATTCAGCTTCAAGTTTTTGAAGATTATTGTTAATCATTTATTTATTTATTTAATTTTTTTATGTAAATTGTTTGGCAACTTCTTAGTTAAATCGAAACGACATGGTGGGGGGCATTCTGTTGGAAATATTTTAATAGCTTCTTTTGTACCATGCAGTTTCAATTTGTGTGTTTGGGAAATTAATAAGTTTTATTATATTTATGGAGGCTACCCACATATGGGGAAAGTGTTAGATAAGTTCATTTCTAAAATATAGTAAAAAAAAAAAATAAAAAAAAAAAAAAAAACATTAACTCTTTATAGATAATGTTTACTTACATTACTTCTTAGGATACTTGGCCTTTCATCTGTCATTAAAGAACTTTTTTTTTATTTATCTCTAATTGGGGAAATTTCTACTGTTTAATATTTATTTGCCGTTATGATGCTTTGTTTACATTTGAGTACGATGTTTTCCAGTCAACCGGAAGTGGGTCAATAGGCCAGGTTGAAACTGTATCAGCTGTCTGCATAATGACGTCATTATTTATCGATTATTCGTTTATGATGTCTGGTGACTGATTTGACAGGTGTGCATCAGTCATTGGCTGTAATTTGATCCACTGAGTGATTATAAATAGAAAGAAGAAACACCCATCTCTCTCTTCTTTTTATATGTTTTTAGCATGATTGTATAATCTGTTGCTTAGCCTTTTGGGCTACTTATGTTTTTATCTTTAGTTATTTTTAAGTTATTTATGAATTGGTTTATTGTTTATGAAGCTGTGAAAGGAAGGAGTTTTAAAGAGATGGATTAAATTTATTGCAGGCCGGGATGTCAGAGAGGTTTTTTTTGATAACTTATTTTTATCAGTGATTGCTGTTTAAAATACAGCCGTTAAAATTTTTCTTAATGTTTGTTTATGTTTCTCCGGGTAGTACTCCAAGTTTAAACACATTAGTTAGATTGCCTTGCTTTAATTAATTGAAAGTATAAGATAGTTGCCTTTCAATATAGATATTAGTTATGTTTATATTATAATGTTTAATACTTTTTTACAAATATTGTTAAGTTTTTGTTGAATAAATTCATTGTTATTGTTTTTAAAAAACGTTGTCAGTCTTTAATTATACAGTTTCCTTAACACATATTTAAGTTTTAAAACTGAATTAAAATGGACTTTCATTGTCTCTGCTAAAATAAATCAAATTAAATTAAAGTAAAATTAAGTTTTTGCTAATAATAACATACTATTATAAATGGGTATTTTATGATAGCGGACACTTTGAGTATTTAAAAGAAAGTACAAAATACAAAATGTGTTTTTTCCTTAACTTCCTGGCTCCATAGGGGTCTAATTAAACCTGGTGTTCAAGAAATTACCGTAGAGGGAGGGATAAACCCAAAGAAATCAGTTCTCTTTCTATAGATGTCCTCATGCATCTGTAAAACGGAAGTGGTCATTACACTTTTTTTTTTTTTTTAAATCTTGAATCTTTTCATTTTATTATAGAATTAATTGGGTATCAGAGAAAGACGTCTTTAAAATAATTTAGTTTAGAGATGGGGATGGAAATGCCTAGTGAAAATTTTGCTTTTAACTGTTTTCCTATCGAAAATATCTTGTTTTAATTTTGTGGCCGTTTCATTTTACTTATATAGATCTTAGTCATATAGAAAGGTACAAAATTTTGTTTTCTTACATCTTACACATGGATAAAAAGGGTGATAATATTAAGAAAATAAAAAGAAACTGGGCGGAAAATTTCTTACAATAACTTTAAAGATGAAAAGGGGAGTATAATAGAAGATAATAAAATGGATAATAATAATTGTATAATGTATAATAATAATTATAATAACTAGCGAGCTTTGCCCGCTAGCGAGTCAGTACTTTCAAATGAATCACTAACAGTAACTTTTAGTCTTAAGAAAAGAAATTTAAAAAAAAAAAAAAAAATCATTTATGATTGGGTAAAAAGTCGGCCCAGAAAAACTGTTAAATAAACGTAACAAAATATGTTTTTGAGTCGAAAATTCTGGAAAAACTGTTCGATTTGATATACCTAAAATATCATACAGCGAAAAATGAAACGAAATCCCGAACAAAAGCATTATCATTTCTTTAATTTTTCGAATATTCCCGCTCCTTTCTCCCATAGCTGACAAAGAATCCAAAATCCAAGTCGGGAGACCAAAAGCCATTATTATCACTTCTTTCTCTCCCCTCCTTTCGCCACCTACTGTTATAATAGACTGAACCATTTCGTTTCAGCTCCATCGAGACCAGATCAAAATACCTTTATAAGAGGGGGTCACCGAAGCGGGAGAGCCATCCCTTCATCGAGCAGATATACTAGAAGAGGGAGAATCCCTATTCTTTTCTACGGAAGAAAACGTGTCCAACATGTATCAAGTGATATTTCGTTGCGCTAACTTTTTTCGCTACTTATCGCTTTCTTGGCGATAGCTTGTTTCCCATAAAAAAACATTTTTTAGGTTGTAAATAGCAAAGAATGTTTACCTCATTAGATATTCTTTGACAAATATAAGAGTTATGCATTTATTATTCTTAATTATTATTTCTTTTTCCAATGAAAACTCTGCTAAGCGATTTTTACACAAAAAATTACAATTTTGAAAAAAGATTAAAAAGAGAAAAAAAAAAAAAAAATCTTTTGAATAAAATGCAGAAATAAAAACATTTCAAATATATAGTATGTAGTGGCCATCACAAAACATTCTTTAGTGTTATCCTATACAAATACACACAATGTAAATTAGATATTAAAACATTTTGGAACCTTGGCATATGTTGGTGTTGCCAGGCAGCTTGAGCTTAGTTCTAAATTACAGACACATGCACAAAAAGGTTACCTTGTTGGGTATGCTTTTCGCACAAAAGGTTACAGAATCTGGATTCCTGACAATAATAGCATTATTGAATCAATTAATGTTACTTTTAATGAAGAAACTTATTAGAAAGATGAAAAATCGCGCAGTGGAATTGTAATGGGTGCCGATTCTAGCTATGACCCTCATACTCAAACTGAAATCATTCTCCCTTGGAAGATTTGAGCCATTCTGCCAGTGTACCAGGCCCCTCGGCTAAGGTGGATGATGTTCCTAGTTTAAAGAAAGTCAAATGGGTCAGAAAGCCAAAAATGAGAGCTAATGGATCCCATTGTGATATTTGTTATTATGAACAGGGTAAAACCCAGAGTCTCCGTCCCATCATCGACGTTAGAAATTATTGTAAGAAAAAGAATCTGGCATATAAACTCGAACTCTTTGATTTTAAAGGTATAAACCGGTATAAAGGACCTGTAGCCGTTTCTGATTCTGAACCCAATAGTGAATGTGAAATAGTATCAAATGTAAGCGAATCTAGCTGACTAGACCGGGTAATTGTTCCAAAAACTTTTAAACAAGCACTGAGGTCTGACCAAAAGGAACAATGGTTAAAAGCTATGGAAGAGGAACTCGATATAATTAAATCTAGAAAAGTTTGGAGATTGGTAGATCTGCCTCCCTATGTTAAACCAGTTAATTGGTTTTACACAATCGGACGAGATGAAAATGGTAAAATTGCTAGATTTAAGGCCAGGCTTGTTGCACAGGATTATACCCAGATCAAAGGTGAGTCGTTCGATGAAAGGTTCTCCCCTGTGGTTAACTTCAGCCCGATTCGTTTTTTCTTTTCTCTGCTGGTTTCTAAGTTTAAATGTCTGCATACACAGTGTGATGTAAAAGGAGCATATTTATGTGCTAATTTGGATAAAGAGGTTTATATGTATCAACCGCCAGGTTTCATTAAATCTGATGACGATAATAAAGTATGTAAGTTGGAAAAGACACTTTATGGTCTTCATCAGTCAGGACGCGAATAGTTTTATGAAATTCACAGAACTCATTTAAATATTGGTTTTATTAAGTTAGAAACTTGTAACTGTGTATATGTATTTGACAATAGAGCTGTTTTATTATCGTATGTAGATGATTTTGTTCTTTTTAGTCAAAATCGTAAATTAGAAAAAAAGTTTGATAAGTTATTTTACAAAGAACTACGTTTAAAGACAGTAGAAAGAAAACCTAATATTAACTGAGTTAAGAATTTGTCATCTAGAGTTTTATCTGATATTGAACTGACTATTCTGAATCGTGGAATGAATTATACTATTGGAAGTAAAAGAATTGACATCTCTAAGGTTCTTGCATGTGTTGAGCCATCATTAGCTAAAATGGATCCTGCTATTACTCATCCACTTCGTACTGAAATCACTAAAACTCTGTTGAAATGTAAAGTGCATTTAAAACCCTAGCATTATACTGATGATTTCGCTGTTTTAAAACCTCTTTCTAAAGATGATACGATAATCTTTACAAAAGCTGATAAAGGCCGTCTCCTAGTTATTATGGATAAATCAGATTACGTTGACAAATCTTTAGAACTCTTAAATGACATTTCTACATATGCTGTTTTAAAAAAAGATATCACTCCATCAATACAAAGTAATCTTAATAAAATGATCAGTGAATTAGAGAAAAATAATCAAATAGATAATGTTACAGCTAAATCTTTAAGATGTTATATTGGTACGGCTCCCAATTTTTATGGGTTGCCAAAATTATATAAACCTGGTATTCCATTTAGACTTATGATTGATTACTCCCATTCCCCTCTTTCTAATCTTGCTCGATTTGTCATTGCTTAAACCTCTTACCTTAAATTCAGCCTTTAGTTTAAATTCTTCTTTTCAGTTTGTTTCTGAATTAAGAAATTTTAATGCCCCCCCCCCCCAAACTGTATAATGATTTCTTTAGATGTTGTTTCTCTTTTTACTTCCATCCCCATTGAATTTGCTTGCGATATTACAAGAAAAATATATCCTATGGATAGTACTCCTTCTATTCTTAATATTGAATCAATTCTTAAATTAGTTTTTTTCTGCTTATCTTGTAATTGCTTCAAGTTTAATGATTTATACTATAAACAAATTCGTGGCACGCCTATGGGGTCACCTGCTAGTGTTTGCATAGCAGAAATTGTTATGCAGTTTTTGGAAAATAAAATAAATGATAGATTAAGTGAAAAAAATTCCTTTTTGGCGGAGACACGTAGATGACATTTTCTTATTAATTGAAGAAAAACATATAAATGAAGTCGTTACTTTTCCTAATTCGTTATGCCCAGAAATTCAATTTACTTTGGAAATAGAATAAAATAACAGTTTGCCTTTTCTTGATGTTCTTGTTGAACGCATTTCGGATTCCCCTAGCATTTTCAAACTTCTGTTTATCGTAAGGCTATTTTTACAGGTCAATATCTAAATTTTCATTCTGCTAATTCTAATTCTAATAAAATTGCAGTTTTCCGAACTTTGGTCAATAGAGCTCTTCAGTTATGCAGTAACGAGACACTTTTTAAGTTGGAAATCAAAAGAATTTTTCAGGATTTAATAAATGATTACCCTCTTAATTGGTTAAAACAAATTTATCGTGAAAAAATTATCCGCTTCCCTCTCCTTCGTTTCTTCCTGCAATTTCCCCCTCTCCTGCAAATGAAAAATTCACTAATTAATAAGAACAATTCTATTTCTATGCCATATTTTGGTTTTTCTTCAGAATTTATTTCTAAATTACTTAAACCACATAATATTTATAATGCTTTCCAGCCGATTAAACAATTGAAAAACATTCTTTTTAACTTTAAACACATAACCCCTTCTCTGGATCTAACTGGCGTAATATATTTAATTCCTTGCAAAAATTGTAAATATGTTTATATAGGTGAAACTGGCCGTACAGCAAAAATTAGACTACAGGAGCACAGACGATCTTTTAAAAATTGCAACCAAAATTCTAAAATTGTAATCCATTCAATAGAAACCGATCATATTCCTGACTTTGATAATATAAAAGTTCTAAATTCTGGTTTTGATAATTATAAATCACATATTTTCCTTGAGAGCTGGCACACTGGCAGGCATCTCCACACTATCAATGAAGCATGCACACTGGCTCCTCAATATTCGGTACTTCTTTAAATTCCTTGGGTATTCATGTAATGCTTGCATATTATGTTGTAATTGATATTGATGAGGAAACCCGGACGGATTTCGAAACGTCTAGATTTTAATTATTTTTATATGTATATTTTGTTTTTAAATGTATTTTAACCTAAGTTTTGTCTGGCAAATAAAATAGTTTTTGTTTTTAAAATCGTAAAACTTCGGAACATATTTTAGGTCTCTTAAGCTCTCATTTTTATATAAAAGTATTTGGAAAAACTAAGAAACTTTTAGGTGTTGTTGAATTCTTGGGAAAAAAAAGGTAAATTGTTCATTCACCAAGAATATTATATTAGTGAAATTCGTGATCGGTATAAGGAGTATAGGTTTTCTATATCGTTACTCCCAATTTGTAAAGGTGCTGTTTACTCAAAGAAGGATGTTCCCATGTCGAATGAGGAGTTGGAAGAAATGTCTCAGTTACCCTATAGAAATATCCTAGATTGTTTATCACTTTTGGCTAGCCGTACACATCATGACATCAGTTATGCTGTTAATATTTTTTCACAGTTTCATGCAAACACAGGTATTAAGCATTGGAATCACATCCTAAAGTTGCTTGATTATGTAAATAGCACTAAAAATTTGAAACAATCTCACATGTGAAAATTTAAAATTTGAAGTTTATTCTGATGCTGATTTTGCTTCTAATCGTGACGACAGAACTTCGATAGGTGGTCAGATTGTTATGTTTGGTAAATCTCCTATTGAATGGAGAACATTTAAGGAAAAGTCTGTCAGTCTTTCAACCATGGAAGCAGAGTTCATAGTTCATTGCGATGGCTGAGACTTCTCGCGAACTCATATGGTTTGACAGAATATTAGATGAATGTCATGATAAAGACTTAATCACTAGTACAAAAGAATAATCGATACTCTTTGTAGATAATATGGCTGCCATTGAATTTGTAAAATCTCCTAGCGAAAATTGTAGAAGTAAACACATTGACGTTAAATTATTTTTTATTAGAGATCTTGCTCATAAAGATTTCTTTAAAATACAATATATAAAAAGTAAATCTAATCTTGCGGATGCCTTCACTAAACCTCAAACAAAGCAATCTTTCAACCTTCATAAAATATTTTTTTTTGTATATTTTATTGAATTTAAGGAAATTTATATATATTTATATGGTATGTAAATTGTTTGCATATTGTTTTAAAGAAAAGTTTGAATTTTTTGGACATAGGTTACTTCTACAGTTAAAAAAAAACTACATATCACCTATCTATCCTAAATTTTACTATTAAAAGTATAGTGGAAGCCAGACGGTGAGCATTTAATTTCCCACCTAAATGTTTGTCCAACCTTAGTGGGATAATTTCCAGTGGGCAGTGTGGCCTCCATGAAGCGTCTCGCAAGTGGTGTCACATAGTAAATGCCAGATGTCTTCCTTGAATTTGTTCTTCAAAGGATCTGTACTTTCGTTTGGGCCTGTAGCGGGCAAGTTAGTTTTAATTTTGTAAGTCCCTTATTTTTAGAAAAATTGAAATGTCACTAGGTCCCGCTCACCACCTGATTATTTTCTTTTCTTTTGTACAATATTATTACAATAGCTAACTTTCATTAAATTCAAGGTTTTTTTTTTTTTTTTTTTTTTTTTTTTAAATCTATTACTATTATAAATAAAATATTTGAGTCCATTTATGGAAACATTATTGAAAAATATGTCAAACAAGGAAACATTCAAAGGTGTCATCTTCAAAAAATATTAAAAAAAAAAAAAAAAAATGTGATTCTAGTCTTCATAAAACACCAGAAAGTGAAAAAATTATCAGCTGAAATGAATTACAGCGACCACCAAAAATTATCAAAATTAAGCATTTTTGGCGTTTTACGCTGTTAGGCGATAAGTTCGCCAGCACCAAGATTGCCGTGCATGAACAGAACCGTGTTCTGCTTCTCTGCCAAGTACTCAAAATCAATTGCCAAACAGTGTGAAATCGCCAAATATGCTTAATTTTGATAATTTTTTGAGGTCGCTGTAATTCCTTTCAGCCGATAATTTTTTCACTTTCTGGTGTTTTATGAAGAGTAGAATCACATATTTTTTGAAGACGACACCTTTTGAATGTTTCCTTTTAAATTCTTTAGCTTAAATTGTTTTTTAGATCTTTATCTAAAAGTTTTAACTAAGATCTTTATCTTAGATTTATTTAATATTATTGTAAAATATAATCAAATTTTTATGTTGATATTTAAACTGTTTTTATATAGTTCTTATAATTACATGTACATAATGCATTGTCTGCATTTTGTCATTGCAGGCATTTAGCTTTGTATGAATAATGAAGAGTGCAAGTTCAGGCCCGGCCTAAGTGAAAACTGAAAGAGTTGTCAAATGTTATTTGTTGTAGAGTACATGAGATTTTAAGTTTAAATTATGATTTAGTTTTGCTATCAGTTTGTATGCAAAATAAAGCTTTGTATTTTGTACAACTGTTTCTTTTAATATAGTAAATTTACAATTTGAAATCTCTAATATTATGAATGAACTTTAATAACTGAAAAATCAATAATGTATAGTTTGTTAAATTGTACCTTCAAGTTTATAAAGTGTGTCTTGTGTAATGGACCACTCTGGGATATGAAGATACCCTTTTTTTTTTTTTTTGAAATTTAATGTAAAAAGGTTTACTTAAGCCTTTTTCTATTTAGCTACTAAAAGTTTCAATTGTAAATGTTAGGTAAAAGTTTGTTTGGTTGTTTTGCATAGATGTCAAGAGGGGAGTAGATGTTAGGTATAGATAGTTCTTTTTCTCCTCCAACATCATCTTGCCATCTATTTGAGTTTTTGCCTTACCGGCAATTTAATTTGTTGAATTAAATTACACGTTTAATAAATTGAATAATCCTACTAATTTTAATGATTTAATCATCGTTTATAAATCATCTTTTTCATTAAAACTTCATTTAAAAGTCATTCCAATTCTTACCGGCACATCCTTTCTGCTAACGTAAACATTGAACAATGACTGTCTCTGTTACTCATTTGCAACCTTCACTCACAGTAACTCACAGCTCATGCTATACTGAAACTCTGCGAGTGAGCAATATTTCTGGAACCGTGACATCATGCCCTGTTGACTGTTTGTCAGCGTGACAGGCTTTCTCTCACTATTGGCTTATGTTTTGCATATCTTATTGGAGGATTGTTTCTTTAACTATAAGTACTGAATCTTTGCAAAGCTTATTCACCTTGCTTTGTTTTATTCTGTTTCGCCTCTTACTTTGTAGTGGCTTTTAGTTGCATTATCTATAGAGATGTATTCATTGATTCTCCAGTAAAATATTCGTCAGCAGGAAGCATAAATCTTTTTAGCCTGCTTGTCAGTACTGCTTGATATAGTAAGAGATGTGAATTTTTTCATCTAAGTTTTTACTTACTTGCTTTAATCTTCAATATGCTATGAGTGGTATCAAAGAGACTCAGTTTATTTTTATTTGTAACTGAACTATATTATTTTCAAGATGTATTTTTCTTCAAGTTTTAAATGACTGCAGTGAGTGATGAACATTTCTACATATAATGAAATTTATCTACTTTTATAGTATTGGTTTTTGCACTTATATCAATTTTATAATATACATTATAAATAACTTTATTCATGTTATATTTTAAAAGTTTAATAAAATAAAACTAATTTGATTTTCATTTTTCTGTCTCTGTCGTTTATCCTAATTGAATAGTCACATTTAAAGTTTATTATATTGAAATATCTGAATTGATTTAAATCTATTTCTTTCAATCACTTAAATTTCATATTGCAGTATTTAATTTATTTCAATAGATTTAAACTTAGAGATTTACATAAATTGTATTATCACAAACTTAATTACAAATACACAAATGTTTTCTTTCTAAATTTTTTCATTACTTAAAATAATGGTTTTTCTTTTGAGGTATTTATAGGCTTATGTATAGGCCGGGATAAGAGATTTCTTCCACTGCAAACTCAATCCCGGATTTTCTCATAAACTCTGCTTCAAGTTACTTCACAGTGAAGAAATTGCATATGGGGAGGCTAGACTTGAATACAAGGGGGGAAAAAAAATGTATTTTTTTTTCAATTTTTAAGCGGGAGGAGATCGATTTTGAGGGGATATTTTGCAAATTCTGGAATCTACCAAACGAAATCTACTAAAAATGATACAAAGATGTTAAAACAGGTATGCATCTTTATTAGAATATTTCCCCCCCCTTTTTTTTGGGGGGGGGGGGGGGGATGGATTTTAAATAAAATTTATAATTTTGATTCAGCTTGGGTGGGGAGGGGGCTGTAGCCCAATAACCCCCTCCCGGACTCACCATTGCTGGGATTGTATATCTTTATGGCTTCTAATTGTTGAATAAATATGAGCTTGGATTTTTAAAAATTGGAACATTTGCTGACCAATAAATCTAGCCTAAAATTTTAAGTAGAATGAATAAAACCCTTTTGTAGTTGAAATTAAATTTCTTGAAAACAGAATAGCGACATAAATAATGCAATGTGTGGGAACAAAGCCATTGGCTAAGTATGTGTTAATGCATTGCATCTATATAAATAAAGCAAAGGGTTTGTCGGGAACACATCCGGGTGGACCACTTTTATTTTTGATTGGTCTAGATTTAACTACTTTGGTGGTGAAAGTTGGCCTTTTTTTTTTTTTTTTTTTTTAAAGTAAAAACTGATGAATTGTTTTAAAAGGTACTGCATAGATATTATACTTTTTAAAAGAGCTCTAAAAACTGTTCATTTTTTGTGTGGATCAAGAGACTCAGCAGAGTCTCAAGTGACGCAAGCGCAAAAACAAACGAACGCCACGACACTCAGCGGAAATGGAAAAACGAACGAAAACTACGACACTTTATATATACAGCAATTTTTAGATCAAAGAAACCGCTGAAAGCCGACACTTAATATCTCAGGAAATATGGGAGGTTATGTTCTGATATTTTCAAAATAGTCTTTCACCTTCTGTCTGAACCTACCCTGAAATCGCTACATTTCTGCGTGCAATATATTTCGAGATATGAATTGGCTCATTTAAGTTGTAAATGGACGGCATATGTGAGGAACAAATTTTTCTCGAATATGGCTCGAGCGAATGTGGTTTAATTTATATACGATATTAATCGCTTTTATCTGATGTGCCTGACATCTCCATTTTCCCTAGGAAAACTCTTGTTTTTTTTATAACTCAGTTTAAAAATCGAACTATTTTTACTCCGCGATGCAAAGATTTCTATTGCTAATTCTCAGAATTCTCAATAGGTGTAATTCGGTTTGGTCTTGTAGTTGGTTGGTTGGTTCAATCTGAATGCAGTCAATAAAAAATTTAGATTTTGTTTTTTAATGCAAGAAAGAAACTTTATTGTTTCTTTTAAATATTTATTGTATATATCCGAAATAAAATTTCACTTAAATATATTTTATGTAATTCGGTTTGGAATGTTCGCGGACGTATACAGTCTTCGTTTCCATTTGAAATATTCAATCTCAGATAAGTAATTTGGCTCCATCTATCGGCAATTAGTGTCAAAAACAAACTTACAAAATAAAATATTTTTCTTTCTTTAATATATATATTAAATGAGTTATTTAGAGATTTGTATTTTATATAATATTTTTTTTTAATCAAAAATATTCATTCAGTTCCATTGTTTTCAAGTTGATACGTTGTTAACTTTCAAACTTGGTTTTATTTTAAAAAGTGATTGCAACAACAAAAACCTTTTTCTTTACTTTCATAAAAATGATAGGTAATATCATAATCATATGCAAATATTTGTAATTTTTTTTAAAAAAACTAAGCGATAAATCACTTAAACTATGGTTAGAAAAAATCCTGAATAATAATAATAATAATAATAATAATTGATTAATTTGCTCATTAAATTTCTATAATATAGTATGTAAATGAAATATTTTACAAAGATTGTAATAATTATAATGTATCAAATCCAAATCTAAAATTTCATGTTTTCTGTTATTATTATTATTTTTTTATTTTATAAAATAATATTGTAATGAAATTAAAAAAAAAAAAAAAAAAACTCGGTTACCAAACACTTAAATGCATTGGAAAAACTCTGAAAACAGAATTAAAATTAGTAAAATAAGTAATAAAATAAAATGAAGTAAAATACATCTTTATTTGACTTTAATTTAAACCCATAATATATTTTTAAAAATATTAATTAATTAATTTTGTTTTTCGCATTGTGATACTTAATTTTACGAAATAATATGTTTCTGCAAAGCATACTGGTAAAATAATTAAGAATTATACAGTGTATTATTTTATAAATTACTTTGTTCATTAAATTTCCACTAAAAAACTATACTACTTAAATATTTACCAGTATAAAAGTTTCACATTTTAACGATTTTTCTATTTTTATTTATTTTTCTCTTTTAAATCAAATCTATACTTCAAAAATAATAATTATTTCTTTCTTAAATTTAACAGTAGGGAGCAGGCATGAATATAATAATAAAAGCTACTCTAGAAAAAAAGAAGAAAAAATCCTCCTCCACTTGTACAGACTTATTTCTTACATATAATATTGATATAAAATGAAATTACCATGCATCTGCAACCTTTAAATTAAAAATTAATAATACATTTCAAATTTTGTATTATTTTGCAAATTTTGTTTATTGCCTCTATTCAGATATTGCAGTTTATTGCCTTCCCTTAGTATATGTTTATTGCCTTCAGAACATCAGGTTTTTTTCCCCACAAAATGGGTATTTTTGAAATAGTGATTGCTGGTACCAAACGGTACCGCTAGGACTTCCCTGGTTAATCGATTTTAGAAAAGTGTGTTTCTGAAGTTCATACAAAATCTTGAAAAACAGTGTCGAATACGAATTATTCAATTTGTTTTTCTATATCCAGTAATTTTCCGAATTTCTAAAAACTGTAAAACACGTCTTCGACAATTTTACGGGATTTTGTTTAGTTAAGAAAAAAGCAAATATGTATGGTGGGGGTGGCACAAGGTGTCAGACATGGGCAAATTTTAATTTTGTAAATGTGAAAATTGGGGGAAGGGGGAAATCTGTTACTTTGATGGAAAGACCTTTTCAAAACAACATTTTAACAAAAAATGTTTTTCTCTATAATTATTAGTTAGAAAAATATGAAAGAAAATTTTTTGTTTAAAGTCTTCCCCCCTGGGTCTCGAAAACACCTTGGAAATTCTAAAAACCTAAAAAAAAAAGGGGGGGGGGCTTAATCAGTTTGAAGGATCATTGTTTTGTTTGGAAATTTTGAAAATTTTTTTTGAAATTTCGAAAACAGGGACCAGCGAAAAGCGCATCTTTGAAATTTTAAACAAATGCATTGCTTTTTTCAGTTTGTCGAAAATATCTTCTATAAACATAAACAACTTCTTAAAAAAAAAAAAAAAAAAAAGAAGAAGAAATTGAAGCTGTATTACGATAGGGGGAACCTTAGAAAGCAAAAAGTAAAATTTGGTCAGGAATTAGGGGGGTTAAGAGCTCGTTCAAAGTTCTTACTTACAGACTCATATTCAATTTGCATGTTCCTTACAATTTTCAAAAATTTAGAGTCGTTTCCGATAGATTTGGGGAGGATGATGAGACTTTTAGGAAAAAAAAATTATAAGTTCCTTAAAAATGCCCCACCAGCGGCCGAGCGGTGGATGAGAGGTGCTGGATTCGATCCCATCCCGCACTCTTTGACTTAGCCGTTCCTTCCGTGTATTTATCCGAAACTCGCTTAAATACGGGCCTCGACCCCTTAGAAAGACCTCATGGAGGCCATTCCACCTATATGCCTAGGACCCTAGCGTAGTCAGTTGGCCTTAAAACCTACTACCAACCAACCTTAAAAAAGTATTGTTGATGTGATCATCTAGAAGATAGTTTGCATCTAGAAGATTTCTCGAAGTGCTAAAAAGTCCTTATTTAAAATTTTAATGTTAGATCTCTTAGTATACTTTTTGCCCCCATAACCCAATTTTAGAAAATGAGGCAATGTCCAAAATCCCTTCACCACGTTTTAGAAAATTTTCAGGAATTCTAGCCAGGAAGAATGTGGGAACTATGTACAGTATATTTAACCAGATAGGAATAAAACTACATTCAACAAAACATTTTCTAAAAAACGTTTTCCCGATTAAAATTTCAAAGTGGTCTAACTGATTGCCCCCCTCCTATTTTCCCCATCTGAATTAATTTTAAACCAAACAAAATCTCCCTCAGATTGATTAAGCATCTTTTTTAGAATTATCAGAGTTTCCAAATGAGGATCTGATCCCCACCCCCTTGGTGTTAGGTATTTTGGAAAATTACTGTCAAATCCTTACAACATTTTACTTTAAACATCTCCAATTAAAAAAATAACAAAATATTAATCTTTTGTTCATTCAATTGAACCATTTAAAAACTTGTGTTTAATTTTTATCTAACCAAACTCTATGCGGTGAATGGAGCTCTTTAAAAAATTCATAACACTTTTTTACAAAAACTTTCGTACACAAATTATTTTTTGAACATTTATTTTAAATATTCTGTTGAACTATTTAAGAAACAGATGAACCGTTGAACCAAAGAAATTGAATATTAAATAAAATAAAATAGATCTCTCTCTCTCTCTTTTTTTTTTTTTTTGTAGAAATTGTTTGTTATTTTTAAAATACAGTAGAAGATCTTTATAATGCAATTCTCTATATAACGCAAAATTTCTTGGATATAAACAATGAATTTTGCAGTTAAGAAATACTTTCTAAAAAACTGTTACTTTGTTGAGAAGTAAGTGTGATACATTTGTTTTGTTTTTTATCGGCTTAATTAAGAGATTTTTAATGAAAAACTTGCTGTCATTAATTTTTTTTCAAGTGAGCAATATAATGAATGATTTTGTATAGGCATATATAGACTATCTTTATAAAGTAAATTTTAGAATGAAAGTTATTATCCACCCAATTTATGTTCCAAGAAATGTAACAAATGTCTTACTCTGTTTTGATATGTTTCAGACATATTTGGCCATGTTCACAAGGTAAGTTTGATGATGTGTGAAATGTGATCTATATAATGCAATATTCTATATAACGTAAAACCTTGTGTTTTTAGCTTTGCGTTATAAAGATCTTCTACTGTATACTATATTATGCCTTTGTAATGTTGAGTGTTTCCATCACACAACAAATATTCTTTCTTAAAGTTTTTTATTTATCACTTTTCATAAATTTTTAAAATTTCATTTAGTTTGTTATTTTGTTCGAGGTAAAATTTAATGTGGTATGAACTATGAAACTGCACTTTTTAAGGGTTACAAACTCATTGCCATGCTCCTTTAATTTTACATTTTAATCATTAACTCCTAAAAAGTAATGATATCAATACAAAAAACCCTTAACGGGTTAAAAGTTTGTGACGCAGCACTGCACTTTATGGCTATAAGAATTAGAAATACGGGTCTTAAAAATAATGATATCAAATTTTCAGTGACGCTTTGCTATTACAGAGATTTTCTTATTTGAATTTGTTTTTTTCTTCTATTTATTTTT
Source organism: Salticus scenicus (assembly GCA_963930645.1). Taxonomy (NCBI): domain Eukaryota; kingdom Metazoa; phylum Arthropoda; class Arachnida; order Araneae; family Salticidae; genus Salticus; species Salticus scenicus. The sequence goes on from OZ005649.1 coordinate 332,268,525, forward strand.
ACAGTGTAAACGTTATTTTCAACATAAAATATATAACCTTTACTTATCGATACCTTTTTATTCACATCTCTTATAATATCAAAATATGTGTTTTAAAAGAAATGATATGAAATTCCAGCAACGCAGTGTTGTTACACTAAATGATTTGTTTTTAAATTCCACTGCAATTATTTTGTTTTGCATATTAAAGTATATTTGCACATTGAAATATTGCTTTTAATTTTCAAATATGCAGTCAAATATATCACTTTCATTAAGTTTATATTATGTACTGAAATGTATTTATTTCAATGAATTATTTTATCTTTTGCATCACGCTATCCAAAACTGTAAGTAAAATTTATGGAAATGTTTATTTTGTGCCATCTTATCCAAATTAATTGAAAAAGCAAAGCATGGAAGTAGATAGTGTGCTGCAAAAAAAAAAAAAAAAAAAATTGCGAAATTTTTAGTTGTAGTTTTGGATGGCGTGACGCAAAAGATAAAATAATTCATTGAAATAAATACATTTCAGTACATAATATAAACTTAATGAAAGTGATATATTTGACTGCGTATTTGAAAATTAAAAGCAATATTTCAATGTGCAAATATACTTTAATATGCAAAACAAAATAATTGCAGTGGAATTTAAAAACAAATCATTTAGTGTAACAACACTGCGTTGCTGGAATTTCATATCATTTCTTTTAAAACACATATTTTGATATTATAAGAGATGTGAATAAAAAGGTATCGGTAAGTAAAGGTTATATATTATTTTATGTTGAAAATAACGTTTACACTGTAAAAATAAATAGAAGAAAAAAAAGATAAAATAATAAAATAAAAAGATAAAATAATTCATTGAAATAAATACATTTCAGTACATAATATAAACTTAATGAAAGTGATATATTTGACTGCGTATTTGAAAATTAAAAGCAATATTTCAATGTGCAAATATACTTTAATATGCAAAACAAAATAATTGCAGTGGAATTTAAAAACAAATCATTTAGTGTAACAACACTGCGTTGCTGGAATTTCATATCATTTCTTTTAAAACACATATTTTGATATTATAAGAGATGTGAATAAAAAGGTATCGGTAAGTAAAGGTTATATATTATTTTATGTTGAAAATAACGTTTACACTGTAAAAATAAATAGAAGAAAAAAACAAAGTCAAATAAGAAAATCTCTGTATTTTTTAATTAACAGCAAAGCGTCACTGAAAATTTGATATCATTATTTTTAAGACCCGTATTTCTAATTCTTATAGCCATAAAGTGCAGTGCTGTGTCATAAACTTTTAACCCGTTAAGGGTTTTTTGTATTGATACTATATACATCAAGTTATTAAAGATATTACGTTGCAGTTTTCTTTTAATTAATTAAAATATTAAAATAAATATTAGCTATAATTTTATAGTTGCCAAAAAAAAAAAAAAAAAAAACACTATTTGTGCAATGTTATAATATTGTAACTATTAGTTTTTTCGGGAATTTGAAAATTGTCATTTATTTTTCTTGCATTAAGGAGAGGAATATATGTATTAAATTATTTTCAAATCTACAAACATTTTTTTTTTTTCTCATGAAAAGACTAAGAATAGAAGAATAGAATTATTAAAGTAAAAAAGTATATAACTATACATTTCGATGTCTTTCCTATACTAGCGAAAATAGCAAACTACAATAACTCAATCTACGTGTATATCCGTGAGAGCATCGAAATCGCGTATCAAAATAATGACGCAATCAATGACCACGAGTCGGCTGAGATAGGAGAGATATGGCGTCACCTACTTAAAAAAGAAGAACATCAAACACAAGACCGCCAGCCACGGAGTGCGAACGGCACCGATGAAGGAGGGGGCCCCCCCTTCCGAAAAGAGCTCTTCTGCCATAAACAAAGTAAAAATTTAAGGTATTTATATTTATTATATGTCAATTAACTTCGTTAAAATTGTAAAATTATAATATGTGATTCTACTCTTCATAAAACATCAGAAAGTGAAAAAATTATCGTCTGAATTGAATTACAGCGACCTTCAAAAATTATCAAAATTAAGCATTTTTGGCGATTTAGCGCTGTTAGGCAATAAGTTTGATAGCACTGAGATTGCTGTGTACGAACAGAACCATGCTTTACTTCTCCACCAAGTACTCAAAATCAATCGCCTAACAGTGTGAAATTGCCAAATATGCTTAATTTTGATAATTTTTTGTGGTCGCAGTAATTCATTTCAGCCGATAATTTTTTCACTTTCTGGTGTTTTATGAAGAGTAGAATCATATATATATTTTTCAATATTATTTGAAGACGACAACTTTTGAATGTTTCCTTGCAAGTAAAAAAAATTTCAAAGATTTTTATTTTTAGGAACGCACATATTAGGAACATATTTTATAATAATATTTTTTTTTTTTGCAACAAAACTTAGAATGCTTGTAGATTTTCATAGAAGACAATTTGACATTAAAGATATAATTGACTATACTAGGTTTATAATCATACTTATATATTTACGCTACTAAATAATAGTAACGTGAAAATTGACCTGAATTCACAATAGAGAATTTTAATGACCCACACCCAACTGAAAACCTAACATTAAAATTAATAATTCATCTAAAAATCTTGTAATTTAAGTTATAAAGTAAATTTTTATTGCTATACAACTGGTAAATAATTTAAAATGTAATTACTAATGCACCAAGTTAAAAGTTTTAAAATCTGAAACATGAATAAATAATAATTTTTAACCATTTAGGTGTGTTGTGTACTTCAAGTTTAGTAATAAGTACAAAACTTTGAATGAACACCATAAAATGCAATAAACTCGCAACAATTGTTTCAGGTTGAAAAAAAACGACCATTCATCAGGCGAACAAATTGGGCACAAGTGCTACAGAGCAAAGCGACAATTCACCAAAGGGTACATTGTCAAATTATGTTTCTGCCCGCTAAAGAAATTATTTTGAAAGATATTCTCAAGTCAACCCGATTCGTAGAAAAAAAAAAATTCAATCAACTCAACACAAACTGCAAGAGAAAAAAATTGTTTTACCCGACAGGTGAAATTGGGCTACCTGAACCAATACGTGACTCAAACCGACGATCGAATTTCATGACCTGTTCTTGACTTTCATGACCTATTGCTGAATTTCATGACCTTTTCATGACTTTCATGACCTAGTAGACACCCTGAATTATAAGAAAAAAAAAACTTTAAATTTTCTGATGAATCATTAATAAAATACGCAAGGATAAAAAATAATATATAAGCAATACTTAAGCAAGCTGACTCAGTTCAGTGAACTAATAATAATAATGAAAAAAAAAAAAAAAAAAAAAAAAATTGGTTTTAAAAATAAAATATTATGCAACGCATCATGAACTACATTAGCACTTATCAATGTGCATAAAATTTTTAAAGTGATAATGAGGTCAATTTTTGTGAGATGCATAATTTAACTTTTTTTAACGTTCACGTTTAATTAAATGTATTTATTTTTATTTCAAAAGAAAATGAAATCATATATTTTTTTTTGGCAACAATTAAATTATAGCTAATATTTTAATGGCTATTTTAACCTTAACACTATTAGGATGTTATTATTTTCATATTTTAATTAATTATAAGAAAACTAATCAAAAATTCGAAAATCGGACTTTGAAGTATTGTGTTGTCACCCGTTTCTGAGCTACTTTGAAAGTTTCAAATGTTTAGCTAGTAGGGAAGTTAGTTAAAATTCGATTGCAAGATTTGTACTGGACAAACAAACAAACAAGAATAGAAGTTAATGAAAACATGGAAAAAAATTGCAAAAAAATAAATTATGCATCTCAAAAAATTGACATATCACTTGAGAAATTTCTACACATTGATAAAGTGCTAATGTAGTTCTATAGCTATAAGATTTAACAGAAAATTTAAAAACATGGTATATAAAAAGTTTTTTTATCTTATAATTATTTATAATTTTGTTGTCATTTCGGCGATGAGTTGATATGGGTATCGCAAACGCATAAGTAAACATTTTGACGAGAAATGAGCGAACAACTTCAGTGATAAATTTCAAATTCCACCAAGAAGTCCAAGCTGTTTCAATGTTTTTGCAAAAATTTTCTCAGTTTTATTTAAAATATTTTTGTAATGCGAGTGAGAAAAAATGAAAAGCATTTTTTTTAAATTGGTCTAATTATACAAAATATCTCCATGTAAAATATTATGTGTGTTCCGTTCTGTTTATTATCAAAAAGAAAATGACTAATGCAGTTTTTCCTGTATTATTGACATCTCAATAAATTAAGTTAAATTAAATTAAATTATGTAGTACCAAGATGTTGCAGTGAAGAAGTCTCTGCCGAAGTCAGCGAGAACCAGAAGCGAAGTTTTTCAGCAATTTCATTGTATTTTCTTTTTAGTTTTAATTTGTAGAATGGTATAAAAAATATTGATTCTTTTTAAATTCATTTAAATATGTACACATTGATAAAGCGAAGCGGGCAAAGCCTGCTAGTATGTAATATTTCTTTACTTTTGTAACATTAACATAAAGGAATCTACCTTTGCCTTTAAGCTTGACGAAAAGATATATATATTTTTTTTGTGTTTAAATATTTACTTAAAAATTAGACCCACACAAATAGAAACGTTTATACTTTCAGCTCTCATCTAAGCCATCTATTGTAATGCCTCAACGCAGCATTTCTGCACCCTCATTAACACTAAATCTGCCTCTTTTGTTTTCCCCTATTTGACTTCACAATTGTACCTCGTGTTTTTTGGAACTCCCTGTATAAGGTTTTTTCTCTTTCTGCAAGATGCTCTTTTTATTTGTTTCTTCTTAAATTTCATTTTATTTTCTACATTTCTCTTTTTATTAGCCATTCAATAAACTTATTACTATTAAGATTAGAGATTCAATGTACTTACTGAATGATAACTTTTTAAAAAATGATTTTAAAAAAATGTAATATAGGGTACCAAATGAAACTCTGCACACAGGCGCCTGACAATGCTGGCAAGCCCTGGTTTCACCACATTGAAATGTACGTTAGTACACCTGAAGGATAGTTTACCTCATTGCTGGGATGGCCATGCTGAATTAAACAATATGCAATTGCTTTGTTGGCCACAGAGATCACCCAATCTACTCCTTGTGATTTTTTTTCCCTATAGGGTTTTGTTACAAAATTCCTGTGCCTCTATTTCACAAGGACTTAGAGTGTATAACTGAAGTGATCAAATCATTATCAAAGGATATTCTATCACGAGTGTAGCAGGAACTGGAATGTCACAGGTATTTGCCATGTTAATGGAAGAACATACATAGAGCATCTATGGAAATTTGGATAAATATAGTTTCACTGTAAGTTTGATTTATCAAAATAAAGTAATTACAGCATTCATAGGTATGCTTTCTTTTTGTCTCATGTGAAAAACCCGTAGTTACCATTAATAAAGTTCAATCCCCACATAATTTCAATGTAATAGCTAATGGCAAATAATCTTTTTTTTTTTTTTTTTTTTTTTTGTTAAAACAAATAATCTACAGTCTGTTACTAAATGTTATTTTGGAAAATAAATTTTGGCTTTTGGAGACAGCAAGAAAAATTTCATTCTAGATTATATAGAATGACACATACTTTGTATTTTAAATATCAAGCACTTTATATATTTATCAATTAAACATTTCTTGTAATAAAAAAAAAATTAGTCCCAAAACTTAGTTCAAACATATAGGAATTTTATTTGTAGGCCAATTTTGTATACATTTTACAAATACAGCAATTTGTTAAAAATTTCTTTATCACAGACTTCAAAGTAAAGTTTTTATGACCATTCAAATGGAAACATCTGATTATTTTATTAACTTTACAATTTAAATTGCATGTTAATCATAAAGATATATTTAAAAAATATAAGCAAAATAATATTTTATAATGTATCACATATAAGTGTTAATATATTGTTAGAAATTGAAATTTAACAGTATTTTAAAATGAATCAATTATCAATGATAAGGTTTTTAATAATAAATTTCAAAATACATTATTACATTTGTTTCTGAAACAAAAGAATAACTCTACACTCTAACATATTAGTGCATAAAACACACTAAATTTGTAGAGTATATTATGGTGTGCATTACACTGATCAATGCTTTGTATGTGCATAGAGACATGCAAGTATTTTAAATGTTGTGTATGTTCACAGGAAATCTAAAACACTTACTGTACGTACATATAAGTTTGATTTAGATGCTAGAATGTACAACTGTTCACAAAGCAAAAGACTACAAATCAACAATATTAATTTCTTTTTAAAATACTTTACTATATAAAAAGATTTTTAGAAGGGTTGCATGAAAAAGCTTGTAAAGCTTTATTATTACCCTTTTAAGCTTAATCAATGTAATAGGCTTAATGAAGGTAGATTCACAAAGTGAATATCAATAAAATTACATTTAAAAATCTTGATGATAGTGTTTAAATATATGTGATGTACTTATTACTAGTCAAATAAATGAATAAAAGAAAATAAAGAAAACCTATACCAACAAAACATTGCCATATATCAATAGAAACCACTAATCAATCAGAAAATATATACATTAAAAAAAAAAACATGTATTACATTTTATGATTTTAAAGTTAGACACATACGCTTGCACACACACATATTTAGGTATGTGCAGTATATGAAATATTACAAAATAAGTTTAAATACATAATACACAAAATATGTAAATGAATTTATATACTCTGTTAAGAAAAGTAACAATTTGATTTTTTAGAAAATCCTGAGCTTGTTTATCAAACTTTCTTATGGTTTCTCTAATTATGCAACACATATTATTAACGTTCAGGAAAGCATCATATAAATAGACCTCACATGAAGAGAACAAATTATCAAAGCTTCACAATCTAAACCATTAAAAGTTAATGATATGACATTTTATCTTTACAATATATACATTTTTAAATGAAATTTCACATAAAGAAAATTAAACTTAAAACTGTGCAATATATAAAACTTTTTTTTTTTTTTTGTAATAAGGAAAGTATTATTTATTTAATCAGAATGGATTAACCAAAACTAAAAAAATTAGCAAATATTTAGTAAGAAATGTTAATAAATTGGACATTATAAACAAAAATCTGCTTTTCCTAAGGAAAAGGATAGTAATGATTGTCTATCAAAGAACCAATAAAAGGGGAATTTTGGCACACTAACTCTACCCTAAAATATATGAAAACAATCCAAGATGGGTGGTTTATCTACATGTATGTACTGCAATAATAATAATACACATGTAAAAATGAGTTCATAGATACGCAACCTGAGACATTATCTGTAGGAGGACAAAGTGGTTTGCAGGAGGCTGAGACTAACTTCCTCATTGTTTTAAAGGTCAAAAATGAAAAATTATTTAACTTTGAAGTATCTGGGGACGCTCCAGCCCCTTAGCAACACCCCTTTGTTGCACATACAAGTACTAGTTTTGGTTAAGATATGAATTTGTATTGATACCAATAAAATATAAAACTTACCAATTCAAAATCCAAGCCTTTATTTGAATTACTGCAAATATAATAGTAATATGTTTAGAATGGGTTTACTGATATACTTAAAAAAAGATGAACTGGAGAAATGCATATACTATATGACTATAAACACAATATATGATGTAATGATAAAGAGCAGTCATTGATACTATTTATAGTCAAGAATTCAGAATACAGCATCAATGAGGTGATGGAAAACTAGCACATTAACAAAAATAAATGAATACATTTCTTGAATGTAAAGAAATATGTACTAATATGAAAGACATAGTTTCTATGCACTTGTGATTGAAAATAAACACTCTTAATTTGCTACCTGAAAATGATATACAAGCTAGAATAAGCAGCACAAAATATATATAATGCCTCAAACTGAAGCCATATATCATTTTAATGTGCTTTCATTCACACTATAGGGAAAGCTATTTATTAATCAGCATCACCAAATACATTCATATCAACTTTACAGCAATATACAATTCAGTTTGAATCACACAACATTATCATATAATCATATGAAAAAGATCAACAACTTTTTTTTTTTTTTATATATATATATAAAACAGCTCAAAAATACTATAAGCATAAAAATTTAAACTTATTTTCAACATACAGAATAAATGAGTATTACTTTAAATATATATATATATATTAATGCAGGCACTTACAAAATAAAGCAGTAAATACACATTTAACTATAATTAAAACTCTGATGACAAAAAATGTCTCAACATTAATAACTATATTACATCTCATTCAAATATTATATTACATGATATGTTTCTATATTTTTGAAGTATAATCCTTATCTAGGAACTGCAATGCAATGTATAGAATATTTATACACTGAGAATGACATAGAATGAATTTATTAAGTATTAGTGCAGGAAATACTATACACTGGCATACACCAAGAAAATAAACACATCAAACTAAGAAATCAAATGTTAACAAAACTTTAAATATTGTGAATTTAAAATCTCAATTAAATATTTGATGATTTTAAAACAAAATTGTAGTGTAACAGTTAAAAATAAAAAATCTTAAACAATTTATAAGAGAATTAAACTGTGCATGCATATAAACATAATACATATTACTTAGAGTTAGTAAATATAGAAATTAAAATTATCTATAATAATTTAAAAATATATATATATAGCTGTTTATGCTACTTTATGTAAAAGCATAAGATATTAACAATGATTTATAAAATTAATTATAAATTGCATTTTTTATAATAATATACTCAATGCATATTTCATTTTTTAGGAGTTTTTTGTGTAATTTTTTTTTTAATATAAAACTAATAATTGTTTGTGTTCCAGTTTTTAATATTATAGTTGCGATTTCATTTTATTTTATTTAAAAGTATATTACACACAGATTGTTTTTTAATGGACACAACATTTACTTGTTCAATTTTTATTATGACATTTTTTATTTTCATTGAACTCTTATATACATGGTAGGTGGAAAGTAACTCCATATTTGTAATATTTTTCCCCTCCTAAAATATTACAGGTACAAACTCAATTTTTTGCTGAAATGTAGTTAATTATCATGCCATTATCTTATCAAAAATGACAACTCTATGTGTTCCCCAGTATTTTTTAGATACTATCTTAAATGAACAAGTAGACTTTGTTATGATCTTCCTCAAGAACTCAGCAGGTTATGTTGCTTGTGGTTTGTTAGATAGTGTCTAGAAAATACTAGAGTGCACAGTGAGTTGTAACTTTATTTCTTTAGAATTATATCATCACTCCCAATCACCGTTAATTTGAAACACATAATTCATTTATTATGCCAAAACACTTATTTATTTTTAGTTAATGCTTATAATTTTAATGTCTAAGGGGGCATCCATTAATTACGTGAGATGGTTTTGACAATTTTTTGACACCCCCTCCACCCTGGTGAGATTTTGTGAGATTTGGCTCGACGCCCCCTCCCCCCTCAACTAATCTCACGTGCGATTTTTCAAAATTAGTACTTTTCTGTGAATGCGTTGGATTTATTAAAAAAAAAAAAAAAAACACAATATTTGCTTTAATATTTTTATTGAAGACTAGTTTTTAAGATTGCATAGATCGTAGTCTAGGATCACAGTAATAAAATTGAACAAAAAATTCTTAAATAGAAACTAATCTGAGTCGCTGTGTAACGAAATATTTAACGGTCGTACACTGTAAACAAAGCAGGTTGGAAACTGTCCGTGCATCGCTGTTACTCGGCTTGTATGCAACAACGTTCATGGAGTCTGGCCGGTGGTGCCCTAAAACAATTGAAAGGATACTTCAATTGTGCTGCTTCGCGGCGTTCGGACAGCCACAATAAATATTATGTCAGATTTTGCAAGAAACATGCTTTACTTGAATTTAACTCAATTTTCTCGCAATTTTACACTGTTTTTTGTGGGGAAAAAATTATGTGATATTTGCCGAGACCCCCCTCTCCCCCACGTGAGATTCGGCTTGACTCCCCCCCCCCCTCATGAACACCTCACGTAATCAATGGACGCCCCTAACACTTTGTTTTTCTGCATTTGAATTTATTTTTAAGCTTTTACCACATGCATACATACAGTGGTGGTTGATGTCAAATTTCATAAGTGAGGCTCTTATATATGAATTACTAGTTTGAAAAAGGAAACAAATCTAAAATTTGGTTTTTCGGAAAATCGAGAAAAATATTTTAACTTCTAGTGTACTTAGTTGTAAATGATAAAATTTATACAGATGAAGTATTTTTTTTTTTTGTTCTTTTCTTTTCCCTGGTATGTATGTCAATGCAAAGTGAATAAAAAAAATAAAATAAAAACTATAACAAGTGTGTTAGGGCAGTAGACCCTGAATGATTTAATTAATATGCTTAATTACAAGAATAATATAACGTGGGCCGCATGAAAAACATAATTTAAAACTAATAGCATTGCATTAAAATATATATTAAAAAAAAAAAAAAAAAAAAAAGGGGGGGGGGGGGGGTTGGGAAGAAAATGGAAAATTGAATTGGGTTATTTAAACAGATAATCAGCAAAACTGCATGGCAACAGCAATTTTACATACAGAGAGGCACAGTTTTCAAATTAATTTGTTGAATAATAGGGTACGGTATGGATACAAAAAAAAGCATATTAACACACCTTTAAAAATTTTATACAAACCTTTAAAATCAATGCATGAACAAAAGCAATTAAAGTCAAATAAAACAATTAACAGAAATTTAATTAAAGAATTTTATATTTTTTAAATATTAGTTTTACATTCCTATTACTTACATATATTTCATTCTGTTTTAGACTGAAAATTCTTTTGTATGCGTTTGCTAAAGGAAAATATTCATGACTGTTGTTTTAAGAAAATACATTTTTAATGCAATTTGTTAAAGGCATGACATTTAATGACTTTTAATAAAATTATATATATATTTCTTTTAAGTGAGAAAGTCTTAAGAGACTGAGAATTTTACACAGTAAAATCACATATATTTACATATACTACTTAAAAAAGAATGGTATATCATAAACTAATATTTAAAAATCTTAATATAATAATAATAAACTCAAAGGAAAAAAAAAAGTATAAACTAAACAGAGGCAAGATATAATGTTTTCAGTTAATTCCGTGAATTATTTTGTTAATATATGTCCCATTTTTTGGGTAACAGTCACTAGCACACAAGAAATACTCTGGATTTGTTCAAGAAATCTTTATTCAAGCATCGAAACAGGTTGCAACTAGCAAAAAGCCATGGAGAAGCTAGTCGATGTTCAGCTGATAGCTGGCAGCACCCACCGTCAAACGTCGTAAGGGCATTTGGAAGCTCCTATGTAATTTTGTACTGCAGGGCAGCTAAAAGATGTTATCTATTGGAAACGGATAAAACGTTGGAAATCTACAGATAAAATGTTGGAAAAACTATGGAAAAACTAATGGTCCTCCGTACTAAACTAAATTCTGCTTTTGCCAGAATTTCATCAATTTTTTTTGGGGGAAAGAAAAAGAAAATAATATAATAATCGTATTGAAACGGACAGTATTGAAAAAGTTGAAGAAGCCCCTTTTCAGACAAAAATACATAATTCATTATAATTCATTTTAATTTTTAATTGTTGCCAAAAAAGTTTACGAGTTGATTTTAAAATTTTTGAAACGAAAAGAAATTCACACGTAAATATTAAAATTGATATATATATATATATATATTCAGTGATCTTGTATCTGTTGCTTGGCTTCTACTATGCTTAATAGATCATCTTTATTATATATATATATATATACATGTATTTATTGCTTTTAATTGCATGGTGCGTTTCAAATAAAATAGAATAATGTTATATTTTCTTTACAGCAGAACATCTAGTAACCATTGCTTGCCGATAAAATTTGTTTTATATTCAAAACAATCTAACTTTTAAAGGGAAATATAAATTTTAAAAAGAAGCAAATATCATGTAGTACGCATTGATTATTAATACTTTCAAACTGCATGTAATCTCTGTATCGTTTAACCTTCAATATTCTTTGATTATGTTATCACACAACAGGCAGAAGCAAAGAAAAGCAGACAGACTAACTGAATTCATAATTACTCTTAAACATTGTTGGAGTTCGTGAAAAAAGTTTAACATAAACATAATTGCAATTCCAGTAGTTTTCCTTTACAGCCCTTAATATGTCTGAATATTTTAGTGTAGCCTTTTAAATCTGAAATCTAAGCATATCCTATTTTATTTAACTTTTTCTAAAAAATTTACATGTTTAGTATAAATTGAATTGGGGATTTTTTTGGAAAAAATACTTTATTTGGGGAAATTTACTTTTGGCGATCTGGCAAAACTGGATGAAACAAAGCTCTTTCTTCTCTTCTCTCTCTCTCCCTGAAGCAGCAGTTTTGAAAAACATGACTACTCATGTATATCATCATTCAAATCTACTTAATCTCTAATAAAAATATTAATTTACTGTTAAAATAATTATTTTATAATGGTTTCAATTTAAAATTTTAATCTTTTTATTAATTTATTTTTTGTATGTTCTATATGATGACCCAATTTGGAGACCTTTTTGTATGATTAAACTATCATCTTATCTGCAGAAATATACAGTGATTCTATGCAACTTGTAAACATTTTTACAAAATTTGAAGTCAATTAGATGATTTTGTGATTTATTCTTATACTGATGAAAGAAAGATGTATGTTTTCTTGAGAAACAACTTGCTTAAAATCTGAAGATAACTCAACATTAGTTATTTATAATTATATTGATTTACAAATAAATAGGAATAAAAAAACCTTACTTGCTTCATCACATAGCCGAAATATTTTCAACAGGGTATCCCATTGTGTTCACTGGCTCCTCTTTGATCGGTGTCTCTAATCTTCTGTGTGCTGACTGGCTCTTTTAAGAAGGCGGCAGCACAACTTATCGATGCCTGCCACATCATTGCCATTGCAAGAAGTGGAATGATTGACGGCCTCACGATAAGTAGCATATTTATGGTTATTATAATTAGCAATTTTCGCAACATTTTCAAAATTGTTATTGATTTCATCCCATTGAAATTATCTCGGCTATGCCATGAAGCAAGTAAGATTTTTTATTTCTATTTATTTGTGTTTAAGCTTCATGTATTTATAATTGTTTAAGATATATTGATTTATATTACTTTAAGTAGTGGTTTGCATTTTATTTGAAGAAATTATTAGTGCATCAGAAAAAGTAAAAAGAAAATTTTTATTATCACAGGTGAAAATATTGTAAATATAATAAATTTAATGTTTAATTGAGCAATTATTTTACACTGGTACTGACCAAACAATGTGCAGAATGTACTAAAAATAGCAGAAGATTTGCACCAAACATTTTAGCAAAAAGGAAAAAGAAAGACAAATATTTACAGAAAGAATTTTTATTTTTCTATTTAATAGTTAGGCTCATTTTCGCAGCTTAATGTGAGAGTTTTTCTTAAAGGTAAAAACAAGTTAAATAAAACATAAATATAAGTCAAAATGAAATTTAAAAACGATGAATTTGAATGCAACTTAAATAACAATAGAGTGGCAAGAGAACAGTACTGTAAAACTTTAGAATAAGAATATAAATTTAATGCATAAATGTAGGCATAACTAATATTAAAATATACATAGTATAATTTGTCACAAATAATTTTTATTTATGATAAATAAACAATTGCTTTATTATTATTATTCTTTATACATTTTTTTTTCTAGCTTCTAAATTTTCTTGTCTAGCACATAATTCTGTATGAGATTTTTCAATCCCTTTCAAAAAAAAAAAAAAAAAAAAAAAAAGAAAGAAAGAAAATTAATTATTTTAAACTGTAATGAAATTTTGAAATGGAGCTTTCACAAAATTACAATTATGAAAATAAAAACAATTTAACATTTTTAGTTGAAATATTAACTGATTTTATACATCTTATACAATTTTAATTATTTAATGAAAAAAAAAAAAAGTTTTATATATTTTTATAACTTTAAATTAAGATTTTTTAAAAATTATTACATAGAATTAAGAGCATAACATAAAGCACAAGAATTTAAATAAATCAATTCCAACCTTTATAATCTTTCAAATCAGCTTTCGAAACACAACTGTTGTCACAACCCATATATATATATATCCTAAAAACTTTGTATTTTCTATTTTATATCCTTAACCATGTCTCTGTCAGTACAAAAAAAAAAAAAAAAAAAAAAAAAAAAAAAGCTGTGTACACTCTTGTGTATATCAACAAAAAAAAAAAAAAAAAAAAAATTATAAAATAATAAAAGACAATAAAAAAGGTGGCGGTTGGGTGGGTAGATGTTTGATTACGGAGGTGGGGTGGTGTTGTAAGGCTGGATGGTGGGGTGGGTTTGTGAAATTAAATTAAAAAAAAAAAAAAAAAAAAAAAGTAGAAGGCTTGTTGCATTTGCTTTGTATTACTATGCAAACTTTCATTTTCCAATAAATTTTCAGATTTTTCCTTTTTGAGTTGTCAACTATATTTAATGTTCTAATTATACTGTTAAGCACAATGTGATCAATCGGTGAATTTCATTGTGGCTTCGTGGTTTCATTGTTGTTCATCTGCTTTGAAATTTTGCATTTTTAAATCCATATGGTTCCTGTTCTGGTTGTGGCAGGCTGGGGGAGTGTTGCCGGCGTAAAACTAGTGTAACCCCAAAGGCAAGTCACAAGTCTTGCCGCCTGCCTCCTTCTTCCTATCTTGTGTTTCTTGGGTTGTTTTTTCATTAATTTTCATTTTGATAAGTTTATGGTTTTAAGTTAAGATTTGTTGTTTTACTTTAATGATTCGTTTTTTTTTGCAGGCTGTTAATTAATAGATCTGGTTTCTTTACATTAGTGTATTTCATCCACTGATAATTTTTTTTTTTTTTTTTTAATCTTATTGGTCATTGGTGTTACAGTGATCTTGTATCTGTTGCTTGGCTTCTACTATGCTTAATAGATCATCTTTATTATATATATATATATATATATTTAATTTAATACTAATAAATGATGGGGGGGGGGGAGTTTAAAGGTAAGAAATTGAAGCTATTTTCTTATATAATTAACCCAACCTCTGATACCAAACAAAATATCTTAAAATTTTCTTATCACAGTTTCAGCATAACATATATTTGAAAATAAATGGTGTATTTTGTAGAATGCTTTGAAAACAATATTCATAAAATTTATGGATTCTGTGCTATTTTACTTTATCAACAAAATAATAAAATTTTATATGAGTATTAAAAAGAGAAAATGTTCTCGTATTTCACATCTAATAATGATAAATATATAAAATTTTTAAAATATTTTTAACAAACTTTATTTTAAACAAAAAATAATTTTAAAGAAAGAATTATTCAATTAAAATGAAAAAAAAAAAATAATAATAATAATAAATAATAATAATAAAATAAAATAAAATAAATAAAACTATATAAAATTATATACAATCCTAATATCTTTATTTAAATACATGAATTATCATTATTTGATATGAGACATGATAACATTATCACTTTTTAATACCTAAACAAACATGTTTTTAAACATATATATATATATAAACAAAATTTCCTAATAATAATAAACACATTTAAAAATCTTATAGTGAACACACTATGAAATTGATATGGTTTTGTAAGTACAATACAAATTTAAACAAGATTCAAAATTAAGCAAAAAAAAAAAAAAAAAAAAAAAAAAAAACGTGAAAGAATAATTTTATTTTGCACTATTTACAAGAATGTAGAAGGAAATTTGATATTGAGATCACATATATATACAACGTATTTTAAGTACATAATATTATAAAAAATAATCAAAAATATCTTTCAATTTAGCTTTTTTTTTTAATAATTACTATATATAGTTTTTAAATAATAAATCTGAATTATTTTTGCATAGATATTCATGTATGTTATTACATGCATGGGCAAGTGGCTTAAAAATATTTTTTAAATATTTTGGCAGCAACTGCATAACAAAATATTAAGCTCATTTATAGTTAGATTATAACAAAAAATATACTAATTCTGAATAAGTAATATTATTTTTTTGACATGCCAAGTCGCCTTTGCTCTTGTCTCAATAATTCAGCAAAGTCATCTTCTTGTCTTGGTTGCTGGCGGTATGATGTTTGATACCATCCACTTTCAGCTTCAGCAACTTTACCATCTATAAAGAAATTATTTAATTTGAAAAATACCAACAGTTTCTGGAATTTTCACAGAATAAAGTTCAAAGGAACATGCATAATTTATGAAACTAAAACTAAAAAAATTTCAAAAGAATTAAAGATTTATAAGTTAGAAAAATTTGATAAGACTAAATTTATAATATTGTTTTTTATTATTTAAATAAAGTCAGTAGTCTTCTAATTTTAAAACAAGGTTGTTATGCTACCACAAAAATTTCTTTTGGTGATACCTACTTGTTAATATGCACAAAAATTTAATTGTAGCTAATTATTGTAATAAAATTTTTTATAAATGCAGTTTGGTGCAGTTTTAACCAATAGAAGTTAAAATATAGCCACATAGAAAAATCACATATGGTCAGAAATAACAGCACCACCTGAGAGCCAATATACACCTAAATTAAGCCAACATTCCTTTTCGTAATGGCCAATTAGTATATTTATAATTTATACCCAAAAAAAGCTACAACATAATCTTCCCATCTACAGGGAAAACTGTAGCACTGTAGCAACATCAGCAGGCCGAGATGCATCCAAAATGTATCGGAATAGTGTTTCCTAATATCAGTCCTACATATAAAGTTTAATTCATTTATATACCACAGGATCTGAGATGAAAATTGCAGCACTGCAGCACCCGAACATTGCACTACCTGACATTTGATGTATACCCAATTTGAATCAGAATACTGTTTCATAATGGTCTTCTCACACATCAAGTTTTATGCAATTATGTACAGTGAACTCTCGTTAAAACGGACAATCAAGGGCCGGCAATTTTTGTCCATATTAACGAGAGTCCATTATAACAGGAGTTCATAAACTGAAGTTCCATGTTAGCCCCTACAAGTACAGCAACACGTAATTTTGAATGTTTGTCGCTCGTGCACTTTTCTCATCTAAAGTGTAAATTTTGAGAAGGCTGAGCTTTATAAAAAAAAAAAAAAAGTCCTGTTTCATCGATGTTAAATATGTTTTTAGCTTTGATAGTTTGTAGCATGACAAATTCTCTTTCCACTCTTTTATATTTTCTTCTGGTACATTTCCGATAACGAAATCCTTTGCTATGTCTCCACAATGGAAGTGGAGACAGGTGCAAATTGTTGACTTGAACTGTCACTGTCAATCTATATTATTTACCTTCCACGGTATAATAGCGCAGAGTGAAAGAGATTAACCGTTTTATTATTGCACCTTTTCATGTTTAAAAAAAAAAAAAAAAAAATTGAAAAGATTTTGGGAACTGACTCTTTTTCGAAGAAAGTAACCTTTGAGGGGAAAAAATGTCCGTCTTAATGAATGAATTGTACATATAAAGCGATATTTATTACATGCAATTCCTATAGACCTTAGCCGGGGATTGTTTTTGTATGTAATAACGAGAAATCCATCTTAAACAGGGCCGTCTTAACGAGAGTTCACTGTACTATAGAAAATCAGATATAGCTTTCCCATAAATGGAAGAAATCACAGCATAACAGCACCATCAGTTGGGTGATTGGCGCCAAGTATATCATAATGCGACTGAATAAAAACATTTTATGAAATTCTGTGCATGAGTACTCGAGATAAATCTACCACAAAATTTGTATTATACAGACATTTTCAGGCATGAGAGTGCAGAAAATTAAAAAAAGAGGAAACACGCGTGTTCATAAAATTAATTTCAAATGAAAAATAACGTGTGCGGGCGCGGGGGGTAAACTATATTGTTTCCCTATTGAAAGCATACGTCTTGTTTTTGTAATTCACGAGCTTTTTAACATTTTCAAGTCAATTTTAATGTTTCCATTTTGATAAGTTTTACTTAAGACTGTGCTAGTTTTCCAAATTTAGTATCTGAAATGTGTTTTTTTATTCTATTTTTTATTTTATTTTTCTCATGCCTACATAACAACCTTCATTATTATCCAGATTAACCCTCAAACTGCTATCGTCTCGCTGCGAGATGATTCAGATCCCCACTAGAGTGCTATCGTCTTGCAGTGAGACTATTCTTAAAATCTATATAACAACTCGTAAAATCGAGATATCAATCAATTTTATATATCTGCACAAAAAATATATCTGCACGGTGCCTTAAAAATGCTTAGCACTTAAGAGTGAAATGATAAGCACTTGGAGGGTTTAACATAAGAGGAGATTTTATAAATTCCAAAGATTTAGAGCAGTTCAATCAATTGGATGTTTATAGTTATGAATTAGTTGCTAGATATTATTTTTGGGTTTAATAGAGATATTAAAATTGATTTTCGTGGCTTTGTTAACATCTCTATTAAACCACCAAAAAAAAAAAAACCTAAATTCATTAAAGCTATCCCCTACGACCACAGGGTCTCTTATTAAATTTAAAAACAAAGCCATCAAAAATCAATTTTAACATCCCTGTTAAATTCAATAATAACATCTACCAACAAAATCATAATGAAAGAAGTGCTGGAAACCTCTGGAATTTATAAAATTCCCTATGTTAATCCTGATAATACTGTAGGTTTTTATATAGGCACGACAAAAAGAAAAATCAAAAACAGAAAAGAAGAATAAATTTCAGTTATTAAATTTGGGGAAACTAGTACAGCCTTAAGCATAACTTATCAAAATGAAAACATTAAAATTCAATTCAAAAATGTTAAAAAGATCACAAATTATGAAAAACAGATGTGCATTTCCAACAGGAGAACCGCAAAAATTATAAAAAATCCTAATTTCTGTATAGGTAACAAGTCAATTGCAAACATGGACCAAACATAGTGCCATCTATTAAAGAAATGACAGTGAAATGTAAACAACAAGTCTCGCCAAAGGATTCCACTGTGCAACTGCTGGGATGCTGGGAGTCTCCAACAAAAGGACTACAACACCATACTTGCCAACTTTTCCGGTTTTCCCGGAAGACTTCCGGTTTTTTAACGTATCTTCCGGTCTTCCGGACAGATGATGAAATCTTCCGTTTTTAAAAAAGTCGCGGATATCGTTCGTTTTAAAAAGAAACCCAAATGTTCTACGAAAACTCCCGATTCACAATCTTTTTCCATCCATAACATAAATGTCAATATTCATTTCGAACTTGCTTTATGAGATTCTAGAACATTTAAAGAAATAGAATTGTTAAATATTTCTTGCTGATGTAAATATTTTTTGCCCCCCCCCCCTTTATTTATCTCCAACTAGTGATCAGCAATCTAATGTTCTGCAGAAGTCTTTTGTTTCCTAATCTTTATCCATCTGCAACATAAATGATAGTATTCATTTTAAAGTTTTTACATTAGATTCTAGAAGTAGAGTTGAAAGAGTTTAATATTTCTTACTCTCTAATTATTTTTGTATCCCCCCCCCCTCCCCGGATTGTGATCAATGATCAATTCTAGAAACAATAAAGCAATGGAAGTGCTCAATATTTCTCATATATGTAAATTATTTTTGGATCTTTATTGCTGAATTTAATGAATCTGTTCATTTTTCTTCATTTAAATTAAATATTTGTTTGTCATATTTATACCAAATGTGTCAACATGTGAAAAAAATTAAGAATAATTTTTTCAGGTAGGAAAATTTTTCCCAAATCAATTTAAGAAAATTAATACTCAATTGGTTTTATGCACGTTTGAAACTGATAATTAGCTACTGCTACCTTTTTTTATATGAATGATTAATGTACATACACAAAAATCATATTCTAAATTTATTTAAAAAATTAGTTATACTTTAACTTAAACTAAGCTTTTTTGTCTATTGTTAAATAAATTTCTTACAGATTCTGTTTAGTAGATATAGGAATAACTTCATTTAAAACTTTTATATATTTAGTATAATCAATCTATAAGTAAAACGTTTTTATAGATTGCTTCTAAATATTAAAATTGTAAAACTGTATTGTTTAATACGTCAAAGAGAGGAAAAAAAAAAAAAATCTTCCCTTTTTTTATGAAATCTTCTGGGTTTTCAACGACAATCTTCCCTTTTTTTGTTAAAATTGGTTGGCAGGTATGCAACACAGAAACTTAAGAGTAAGGTTTTATTGTCTTTTTCAAGATTCTGAATCATTTGTGATTCACCTTGTGAAGTGAAAAACAGAAAAAAGTTTTTGACTAGTAACAATAGGGTAAAAATAAAATTATAAGAATTATCAATGCTTTAAACAAACGAACAACAACAACAACAACAAAAAAAAAATCTGGAGTAACTCTACTTGATTTCCAGATATGTAATCAATGGTTGTATAAGTAAATAAAAGTAAGAGAAGTAGTTAAATAACCAGAAAAGAAACTTATAATAAGGTGAGTATTTTTCTCAATATAGCATAATCTTCAAATAATTTGAGCCCATAGATAATGAAATTTTCATTGTGTCCTTGTAAAAATCTGTAAGTATGAGACTCCCCAAAATCTATACAGTTCATGTGATGGTGACATACAATGTGTATATAAATATTCTGCTCAATTGAAGGAGGCATTTAGATGCTGATGCACTTTAAATAATTTGAGCCCATAATCCACAATGAAAAGGATTTTTCCTTGTGTCCTTGTGAAAAAAACTATAAGCGCTAAATTAGCTAAAATTCATATAGTTCATGTGACAGTGGTTTTATGCAGTTTGTTTAACAGTCACCTATAACATGTGTATAAACTTTCAGATCAATTGAATAAAGCATTTAGATGCCATTGTACTTAAAAAAAAATTGTATCTATAGGCCATAATGATAAGGAATTATTCCTTGTGTCCCTGTAAAAAAAAAAAAAAAAAAAAAACTATAAATGCTAGATTCATAAAAATCTCTACAGTTTGTACGATGGTGACATATAACATGTGTATAAATTTTCATCTCAGTCAAATAAGGCATTTAGGACGCTATCTTACTTAAAAAAAAAAAAAAAAAAAAAAAAAAAAAGAGATTTGTATGCTTTGTTGTTTGACATTTCTTACAATCAGCAAAAGCAAATCCAGTTAGAATTAATAAGTTAAAGCACTTTATCATCAGGTATTAACCCGTTAGTAGTCGCTAGTTGGTCCATTTGCCACCCATTCTTCAGTTTTGCCAGATTTTTTTATTCAATAGCCACCAAAAATTTTTAGATGTGGCATTTGATATACATAAAAGGCGAATAAAATCGAATCACTTTTTAAAATTATTGGTGCGAGTTAAATAAAAAGTTCGCAATCTGTAATAGGTGGCGCTGTCTATAGCGACTACTAATGGGTTAAGCTTATAGGTGCCAATTTTATTTATGCAGCAAGAGCTCATAATTACTGAGCAATCTAGTATGAGTAGAAATGTTATATAATAGTTAAGTGATTAAAGTGAAAATCACAATTTTGGATTGAACCTTATGGAAATTAATTGATCAATGATCAGCGAATATCAAATTCGTAGCTATATACAATTAATTTAGATGCCTGCCAACATAAGTTTTTGATTTTTTTTTTTTTTTAATCTGACTTTTGTAAAAACTTTGAAACATTTTTATGAATATAGGAGGCCTTTGATAACTTGATTTTTAAACAGCACTAATTTTTGTTCTTGTCATTCCCATATGTTCTTCATACGTAGAGGTAAGAAAGTTATTTTTATTTTGCTCACCCAATAAGAAAAGTACAACACATGCTACCATATTGCTGAACTAGGCCTATCAATTTCTCTAGTGATAGTTAATTTCATGATTTAAATTTAAATCTTTCATACAGGTTCTTAAAGGCCTAACTCCCAAGAAAACTAAAAACATTAACAAAGACAATTGACTGGAGAGGAATAGACAAAATAAACAAAGATAAGTTTATTACGAAAATTATTTATTAAAACATTTAAATTATAAATCATACATCATAAATTATTTAACATAAGTATTCTAATTAAAATAAATTTTTCTCATTGTTGAAATCATTCGTGGGAACTACCCCGAAGGAATGATGATATGGATATTATACATTTAATTACAAATGCCTTTCCCAGTGTTCGGATTTTAAGAATATAAACCCGTCCATACATTAATACCCGAGGATTTATTTCAAATTTTGCTTACCCATTAACCGGTCCATGTTGTTGGCACCAGCGTGTAGGGGAGGAAAAGGAAGGGCAGGAAAATTGCCAAGGCTGTGATGTTAAAAACATCACTTCTTTGGTGATGGTTCTGACCCCACCTTCTGTTATCCCGGCAATTTTAAGTTGAGTTGAGTTTGAGCAGTGCTCCAGATAGCAGCATGGGTAAGAAATGATTGTTTATATTCTGTTTTTATAGGACTGTGACCATTTTATCATTTTGGAGAGAAAGTGCCTACTTCATAACAATATAGGTATATCAGAAATTAATTGTTGCATATTTAATTTAAAAAAAAAAACAATATCTATTTTTTTAATGTCCTATTTAATTTGGATTTGAAAATAAATAAAATTTTGATTCAACAGTATCACTTGCTTGGAAATATTTGGTTCTGCATTTTTCTTATTTGCAGCTTTCTAACAATCAAGTGAATTTATTCTTCTTTTCTCATATGTAAATAAAAGTATTTGGATATATATATAGACATTTTGACCAAAAGAACAAAAGGGTTAGTGGTCAAAATGTAATGTAACGATCATGTACGCCATGAGGTCTTTGATTCCTCAATAACGAACTTCTTTTGATAATTAAAATTAAAAATATTAATAAAATAAATTAAAAATATGTAAATATTTTCAAAGTTGAGTTGAGTTTGAGCAGTGCTCCAGATAGCAGCATGGGTAAGAAATGATTGTTTATATTCTGTTTTTATAGGACTGTGACCATTTTATCATTTTGGAGAGAGAGTGCCTACTTCATAACAATATAGGTATATCAGAAATTAATTGTTGCATATTTAATTAAAAAGAAAAAAACAATATCTATTTTTTTAATGTCCTATTTAATTTGGATTTGAAAATAAATAAAATTTTGATTCAACAGTATCACTTGCTTGGAAATATTATTTGGTTCTGCATTTTTCTTATTTGCAGCTTTCTAACAATCAAGTGAATTTCTTCTTCTTTTCTCTTATGTAAATAAAAATATTTGGATATATATATATAGACATTTTGACCAAAAGAACAAACGGGTTAGCAGTCAAAATGTAATGTAACGATCATGTACGCCATGAGGTCTTTGATTCCTCAATAACGAACTTCTTTTGATAATTAAAATTAAAAATATTAATTAAAAATATGAAAATATTAAAGTAAATGAAAATATTTACACCACAAAGGCAGGCTATCCAAGGAAGCGAGCACAACCACCAAAAAATTCAAACTCCAAGTTACCTAAAACTTCTCATCTCTCTCCTTATATTATTTTTTTTAACTCCTTCTCTCTCTTATGTCTCTTTTCAGCCCTCTCTTTCAATCGTTGGATTACGTACATGCCCCTATAAAATTTTAGAGGTTCTCGTGATTTTACGTTTGATGTTATTGGGTTACGTTTCTCCGTTTATTTTCTTATGATTATTTTCTTTAAATTTTTCCCCAGCGTCCCTTTTTCGGGCACCTGGCGAGCAGGTGGTCAGCATCCGTAATAACCCATCTCTAGATATTTATGGACGATTAAATAATTTTATATAACTTTTCACCTAGTTTGTGCGTCAGTGACCATGTATGGGTTCTTTTATATTCTGACCCTTTTCTTATTTCATATTCAATACAAGTTTTCTGAATCTCGTTGTCCACTAAAGGGAGCAGCTGCTTCGCAGTTAAATGAATCCTTTATAAAATAATTTCTAAAGCCTTTTTCCTCAAAATTTTCACTACGTTGTGTAACCTTTCACAATTCATTCCCCATATTCTACTCTTTTCTATACGTTTCTATATGTCCATTTTTATAGCGCATTTTTTCCATTTACAGCATCGATTTTATTACCTATTCTATATTCTAATAATCCATCGTAAGAATGTATGCCAGCTGGCTTCCTTTTTTTTTTTTTTTCTCTTCAAAACATTTCGCGAGGGCAAGGCTAGATGATTCGTATATCATCATCTCAGCAATATCAATATTGTTACTTTCCTATTTTGTCCGTTCTTATTACTTTAAAATCAGCTGCACTCTTAATGATATCAATTAACATTTTAAATGTTAAAACAGGTTTAAAATTTAGAGATCATGTGTGATAATTTGCATTATTTAAATAGGATATGGACAGTACTTTTTATCTACCTCCTTTAATGCAAAAAAATTACTACTTTCAATTAATCATCATTATTATATATTTTTAATTATTGTTACAAAAAAGCAGTTCATTTCATCACCAACCAAAAGCAACTATCACTTTTGCTACCAAATAATGTAATCCACACAAAAGCTAGACTCAAACTAAAATTTACTTACATATATACAATTGAAGAAAAAGAACACACATTGCCATTTATTGGTGTTTTGTAATGTAAAACTCTTTCAGCATTATTTCATTATTATTAATATCGCCCAGTCCTAAAAACTTGACTATGCATATTTTGGAATTTTCCAGTAAGGAAACTTGATACACGTGCAAAGTCATATAAAACAAAATTTACATAGCAAGTTTAAAAAATAAAATTTTTTTTAAAACACAAATTTCCAAGATCTAAAACTGAACTACCTAATCAGGATGATCGTTAATTTTCCTATAATAACCATATAATACATGAGAAAGGGTATCTAAAATGGATTTAGGTAACAATTTTCAAGAAAATTCATTAGAGCAGTTTTTGAGACACCAACTTTTACCAAAACTTGGCACACTCAATTATTGACTGGAAAACAATAATTACATATAAAAGTATATCTAAAAGCTGGTTAATATGGCGAGTTTGAAAAAAAATCCGTACAGCCGTTTTTAAAGGAACAAACTTGCGAGGCCTGAAATTGAGCTATTTAATTTATACTGTCAATTTTCCTGAACTAACCAACTATATCATTCGAAAGGACATCTAATAGAGTGTTTACATAGCAACTTTGAAGAAAACCGTTAGAGACATTTTTGAGATACAGACTTACGGTTCCACTTTTGGTTTTCCAATTTTCATCAAAATTTTGAAAATTCATCTGTACACCAGACTTTTATCAACTCTGAAGTTTTGTAGTTCTATCTTTATTAGTCTCGGAGATATGATAGCCAGGAGTACATGCATACACTCACACACTGACCAATTGCCAAAAACTGCTTTTTTGGACTTAAGAGGCCTTAAAATATGTAAATCAGGTGAAAACTCGATATCGAATTTTTGGACCAAATACAATACTTCCATTACCTACGGTAGTAGGGTAATGGAAGTAAAAAGACTATCAGCCTCTTCATTCACATGATGATAAGTTTATACTATTTTAATTCAGCACAATTGTTTTATTATATTCCTATTTTTATTATTTATTTGGCCAATTTAATCATTGTTTATTTTCACTAGCATAAAAATTGCTTTTTGTATGTTGTTATAATGTCATAATATCTAAAATCTGGAATCACTGCAGTGCTGTCGATTTCATGTGTGTATGTGTTCAAAGTTCAACTGTATAAAATAAGAACTGAAAACTATGTGTAATAAAGGCAAAAATTAAACATATAAAACAGAAATAACATGGAAATATTTTTCTATGCAACATTGTTATGAAGGGCAAGAGAGAAAAATATTAAGATGTTTCTGATAATAACAATAAATTAATTAATTTGCCCAACATCTCAGTAAAAAAAAAAAAAAAAAAAAAAAAAAAAAAAATAGAACCAAACAAAAATAATTACCAGCAATTTAATGAATCGTATCAGCCAAACAAATTTTTAATTAAAATTGAAAATGTGATATACATATATATGATGCACTTTTATGACTTACACTTTCAGCAGCTAGTAGTTTCTTTTTCTTTTTTTAAATCTACTCAAGTTTTCTAGAGCACAAAATTTTTCACCAATCATATTTTAAAAAAACCTTGCAATATTTTAAAAATAAAAAAATAAGCAAAAAGTTTAATTTTATTAAATTCTGTATAAGTAAATAAAAAAAAAAAAAATTAAACCTATTTTTCTTTCTCTTTTTTAATCTAAAAACATTTTTATATTTGAATATGAATACATAGTTACTAAAAAATAAAAATTTTCAATATATTAGTCTTATTAAATATAGATAAAAAATGTTTAATAAGATATACAAAATAAGAATAAATAAAAGCTACCTAGATCAGTGTAATTTCCATTGCAAAAACGCCGTCTACCACCGAAATTCAGATCAAATCTTGGCCATGAAGGATTTTCATTTCCCCCTAAATTATTAAAATGGTAAGATTAAAACAGGAAAACCTATACTTGGCATAGCACAGAAATCAATATAAAACTGTAAAAAGTATGTAAATAAAAGGCAACACATTTTATGCATTACAGTCTCCATATTATTAAAATAAAGCTCTTTCTCTTTCTTTCTTTCATCTGTGTCCTTTTGAAGCAATTTAACTGAATAGTGAGAGGCC
This sequence comes from Salticus scenicus, assembly GCA_963930645.1. Taxonomy (NCBI): domain Eukaryota; kingdom Metazoa; phylum Arthropoda; class Arachnida; order Araneae; family Salticidae; genus Salticus; species Salticus scenicus. Next base: position 332,295,246 of record OZ005649.1, read on the forward strand.
ACAAGGTTTGAGAATACAGTGCATTAATCAAAAATATATATAGTCAAGCATTGATGCATCATTATGATTAAAATTATTCTCATGATATTGTCTAAACCACTTACGGCACATCAAATTAATAAATAATATTAATAAATTCCCTATATAAAGCACTTACTTTCTTTCAGGTTTTTAAGTAATATTCTTGCATTTGCAGAAATAAAAATATTTTTCCTCCTCTGTGACTTTTAATGCTTAGTGAAGTTTAAAACCCACAACTGAATAACATTTTCCCACTCATTTGTCTAAATCTCTTCTCATAAACAATATACAGCAAATCATACTTTATTTTTATCATGTAATTATTTTAAGTGTTTAAAAAAAAAAAAAAAAAAAAAAAGCAATTTTTTTAATCAACTTTCTCTCTGTCTTTCTATATAAGTGGGGGGGGGGGGGGGGGGGGGAGGTTCTTATGAATTTGATACAAAATACTAAAACAAATTTCTATCAACTAAAAAGCAATATTTAAACAAAGAAATAATTATTTTTATGATGAGAAGAGATGCTACAATCATTGTAAGGCATAATCCTAGGATTAGGAAATCTTATCTTTAAAACTTAATTTGTGGATTTTAAGTTACAAATAAAACATATGAGAGTTTAATGAAATGTAGAATTTGAGAATATGATCAGATCTTATGGTACAGTAGAAGATTTAGTTCTGTTACGGGAATTAATTTTTGTTAGAGATAATGTTTCGGTTTTACTTGTTGGCATAATGTTGAAATTTATTATAAACATTCAGAAAAAAATTAGTTCAAAAAAGTATAAATCAAGACATGTCTAATTTATTCTACAGTTGTCTTAAGATTTTTATTATAAACTAGCAGGCTTTGCCCGCTTCGCTGGTCACTAAATTTAAAGGAAACTCTTTTCTATCTAGCTTTATAAAAATAAAATAAAATACTAAAATTGCTCAAAAGCTCGCTTCGGATCCTTGCTGCCTTCGGTAGCGATTTGGTCATCCGCTAAAACTCGGGCGCTTGTCCCTATTACCTGAGACAATGGTTTACCAATAGGCTTGCATTAAGTCCTTATTAGATAACTGTTTCGAAATAGATAGTATCGAAAAAAAAAATGAAGTATCCCCTTTATATTTGAATCCCAGTTACATATGAACAACACTATACGTGGTGCACATAATATTTGCTTTTACGTTATTTCCTATGTTTATTTTGTTTATCCCCGATCAACCATAAAAATGATAACAATTTCACGCTAAATATTATAATATGCTATGACCGGCTACGTCTGTTGCATGAGACAATTTTTTGTGGTTATTAGTATTCATGGTTTGTAAGCATGATCATAGTACCGCCTTAATATAGCTCTCTTTGGCGACTTTTGAATTTTTGTCACCATTTTAGATTTTATCCCTTGTAAAAATAAGACTTAATACCTTGTAACAATATGCTATGAGCGCTATTTCTGACATATTTTAGACAACTAAACTTTTAATGGTTATATATATTTCCCATTAAGCATATTTTTATTTTCATTTATTTATTTAAATATTGATGAAATTTGAACTTCAATTTGGTCTAGTGTTGTACAGGCTGTATACTACACGTTTGTGTTTGTGAAAGAAAATTTATAAAATACATACATTAGTTAATTTTAAAAAATCTAATTGTCCGATCGATAAGCTGTTTAATCCGTTGGATTCACAAAAATTGCATCTTTCATTTGGTATCTTATTTGTAACGATACGACTGATATTTCTAATTTTTTTAATTTACTTTCCTCATTTTAAATACATGTAATTTTTATTGTTTACGTTTTTTTTTTTTTTTTTTTTTTTTTTTCCGTCGAAAAAATGATAATTTTTTTGGCAACAATTAAATTAAGGAATAAAATTAAATATTTTAAATAAATGTAATTTTTATTGTTCACGTTTTTTTTTTCTTTTTTTCTGTCCAAAAAAGAATAATTTTTTTTGGCAACAATTAAATTAAGGATTAAAATTAAATGGCCAATTTATCAGTTATTAGAAGGTTTTTATTTTAACATTTTAATTAATTAAAAGAAAACTAAAACAAAATTCGAAAATCCGGCTTCGAGGTGCATCAGGGGAGGTCATTACGAATCAACATGCAAATTTTTGTAGCTCAGCCATCAGCCGTTAGGAACACACCTAAACTTTATTGAATAGCAATAAAGTTCAAATTGACTCTAGAAAACGTTTGTATGGGAAATAGAAAAGGGCTGTTTTTAGGGTTTTCCCGGAAATTATTCGATTTTTTTACGCCTTTTAAACCTTCCCTAGACCTCCACGAACATTTCAAGACTAAGATAAGATAAATCCGTTCAGCCGTTCTCGAGTTTTAGTGAGACTAACGAACAGCAATTCATTTTTATATATATAGATAGTTGAGCTTTGCCCACTTAGCTGGGTGGCTGCTTTTAAGATACCATGACACAATTAGAAGACAACCTAAAAGACCTTAACGTTAAAATAATAATAAGCAATGCTAAAGAATGTGAATAATTGAAATGACAGAACACTCAGTTTGAATAAAATTTTAGAAAATAAAACAGATAAAATTAAGAGATTTTATAACTTCCAATCTAACTAAAAATATTTTATGTTAAAAATGCATAAAATTTAAATAAGTTTATTTTTTATGCTTTTTATATTTTATAAACATAACAAAAAGAAAACAATGAGTTATTTTTATTTATTTATTTTTTTTTTTTAAAGAAAATCAAATAGAGTGAATGACATTAGAACTTTCCAACAGGAATCGAAATCTAATATTAAACCACTCAGATCTGACAGCTTCATGAGCATAAAGAAATTTTCTCTTTTACTTAATTTGTTTAAAATATGTTAAGAGTACATGGAACATCTCGACAGCTTAAATGAAGCAAAAGATTCAACGATTTGTGTTTTTCTTAAAAATACAGATGTAACTGAGATCCCCCCCCCCCCCCAGTTAACATGTACATTATAGCCCATATTTAAAGCAAAAGAAATTAATTAGCTGAATAAATTTGTTTTCTAGAGATAATTAACTTTTTATATGTCTATATGAAAATTTTTTAACAATATGTCCATTCGGTACACCTAAAAATCTATTTAAGATAGAGAGTTGAAATTTTTCAAAATTGTGTAACTAATTTATTTCTATAAAAATACCCAACAATGTAAATCTGGGTGGAAAATTTTTGGAAATAATGAGAAATATGTTCTCAAAATTTTTAGGATTTTCAAAATTATTTAGTAAAAAAAAAAAAAAAAAAAAAAAAAATTAAATTATTTCTTTTCAACCAAACTTAAAATAGCTGCTTATTATTCTCAAATAGTACATTTTCTGCAACCATACAAATTTTAAGGTGATAAACTCAATAGATTTTTAGAAAAGTGTACCGAATGGACATATTGTTAAAAAATTTTCATACAGACATACAAAAAGTTAATTATCTCTAGAAAACTAATGGGCTATAATGTACATAACTATGGGGAACAAAAAAAAAAAAAATCTCAGTTCCATCTGTATTTTTAAGTAAAATACAAAATCGTTAAATCTTTTGCAAAAATTGCTTCATTTAACCAGTCAAGATATTCCATGTACCCTTAAAAAAAAAAAAAAAAAGGCCAACTTAAACTGAAAAATCAACAGAAAAAAAGGAAAAATTATTTTTAAAAAAAATTCTAATTTGAAAACTGAATAGATCTTACAAGGAAGCATTCAAAAGGTGTCGTCTTAAAAAAATATTGAAAAAAAAAAAAAAAAAATGTGATTTGACTCTTTATAAAACACCAGGAAGTGAAAAAATTATCGGCTGAAATGAATTACAGCGACCACAAAAAATTATCAAAATTAAGCATATTTTAGTGATTTAGCACAGTTAGACGTTCAGTTCACTAGTACTGAGATTGCAGTGTATGAACAGAACCATGTTTTGTTTCTCCACCAAATACTCAAAATCAATCGCATAACAATGTGAAATCGCCAAATATGCTTCATTTTGATAATTTTTTGTGGTCGCTGTAATTCATTTCAGCAGATAATTTTTTCACTTTCTGGTGTTTTAGGAAAAGTAGAATCACATACATTTTTTTCAATATTTTTTTAAGATGGCACCTTTTTAATGTTTTCTTGTTAGTGAGGTGTTCCCCAACACGATCCAAGTTACCTTTTTGTAATTAGTAGCCCGAGCTCTACTGTCCGCACAGACATTTTTATTAATTATAATAAACAGGGTTCCTACACTATTTCAAGAAAATCCTGACTTCTTTTATTGAAATTTTCTGACTTTTACGTTAAATTTTAAAACAGATTAAAATTCAATATAGACGTATATCACTTTGTTAAATTATGCAGCTGATCAAATATTCTTATTTTTCAGAAAAATATAGAAAAAACAATTTAATTATATATTTATTAAAATAATAAATAAATATCAAGATCACAATATTTGCCCTATTTAGCCATGTTAAGAAAATCTTAAATTTAGAATAACTTGTGATATTTTAAAATTAAAATGTTCATAGTCAGTGGTGTGCATGTCACAAGTATCATAAAGGATATTTAAAAAGTGCTTTGATATTTTTATGATGGAAATATTTTTCCTAAACTATGCATATTTAACTAAAATTTTGCTATTTTCTCCCATGTTAAGAAAATTGAAATAATAAATTTTTAATAACTTACAATTTTTTTAAAACAGAATGTTTGTAATATAAATTATGTTTATACCTACATCGTACAGTATGGAACCGTTTATGTGGAGTTATATTTTCAAACAACTAACTTCCAATTGCATTTAAAAAAAAAATTACATTTTTTTTTTTTTTTTTTTTTAAATAATGGTTTAGCATTGTAATATGATACAATTAAAAGTAAAAGAAATATTTAATAAATAATAATTCCATTTAATTTTGTTATATTTATTTTAAAGTAGTATTTATATATTTGGCAAGGGATATAAGTTAAAGGTCATAATGTACAATGCAAACTGAAAAGATAGCTTTTAGTTCTGAAAAATATCAATAGATGGCACCACTACACAATATCATAAAGGTCAATTTTATTTATCTGGAAAGGGTTGGGTTAAATAGAGATAATTGGTCCTGTACTCTATTTATTTATTCATTTATTTAAGTATTGGGGGGGGGGGGGGGGGGGGAAGGTGATAATTAAAATCAAACAACATTTAATAAATTATGAATATTTTGCACTTTCATAAAAATAAAAAAAGGAATTTTCATAAGAAATAAAAAGAAAAGCCTGTAAAATCAGGTCATAATTTTTTAATCTTTATTAATATTCAATGTTTTAAAATCATTGGCTAATCATATTTAAAAACACTTGGATTTGGGCAGATTTTGATTTTTATGGTTTTTTTTTTTTTTTTTTTTTTTTTTCACATTTTAAATTTTGATTAATAATTTATCTTGGTTAAAAATTATTTTAATACTTTTATTCAGGGGTGCAGAAAATGTTCAGACCCTCAATAATGCAAAAATCTACTTTGCTATACAAAGCCCTTTGTTCTATGTAATAAATCTTTAAGAGAATAAGTATACAGTGTAACATAAAAAATATCGCTGTTAGTGTATATTATAAGAACTTCAAAGCAGCAAATTTTTATTTTTTATTGACATTTTTATTTTCTCTAAAAAAAAAAAAAATATATATATTCAGAATTTCCCCAGTTAGTTTAAATTTCCCCCGAACCTCATTCGGGCATTCAAACATATTCTACACCCCTGCTTTTATTTAAAAAAAATTGAGGTTAATTAAGTATTTAAATTTGATTAATTGATAAAAAATATTAAATTTTTGATTTAAAATATTTATTTTAAATGAGATAAAGTATTTATTTAAACTATTTATTTAAAATAATTCTGATTAATGAGGCTTGCTTTGATGAGCAACCAGTTATCTGGAAACACCAGTTATCCAGAATAGTCTTGTAAAAAAAAAAAAAAAAACATTCCAGATAATTGGTTCCCTACTGTAAATGATAGTTAAAACTGGTCTGATATCTCCACGATAAAAATATTAAGCAACCCTTACTTTTCTCCATAGCCTGGCTAACTAATAGTCATATTCCCTCCAATTCCTTCAAAATTCATCTACTATCAGCAAATATTTTTTTACTTCCTCTTACCCTTATGGTAGAGGAAGTATTGTTTTAGGGTCAAATTTTCGAAAGTGAGTTTTTGTTATATTTACATGTTTTGAGGTTCCCTGAATATGAAAATCACGTTTTTAGCGAATGGTGTTTTTAAGTATGCGTGTCTGTCTGCTTGTCTGTGTGTTTGTTATCAGCATATCTCAAGAACAAATAGTAGCAGAAATTCCAAACTCGGTATTCTAGATGTGCGTCATATAGGGATGCCTACAATAAGCTTTTCGTTCAGATGAAGCAAATGGTTCGTATACAGGGACACTCAAAAGTATTCAAATACATTACGTCTATGGGAGAAATTGCAGGTAAGTAGAGTTTAACATCTATAGACTGCACTAAACCAAATGAAACAAATGCATATTTTTGAAATGGAGATAGTCAACTGGAAAATTTTTTTTGTGTATGCCAGGGTCTCGCCTCCCTCTCTGGGAAGGGGGGGGGGGGGGAATCTCCCGAGGGGAGTAAATTTTCATGATGGGTATCTTTCAAAAAATGGCACACTTTCATTACCAAAGTAGTTAAATCTAGACCAATCAAAAATAGGAGTGGTCCACCAGGATGTGTTCCATCGACAAACTCTTTGTTTTATTTATACAGAGATAAAGCCATAGTATACTAAAAATATATAATTCCTTTAGCATATCTAAGTACTAAAATGCAGCTTCTGAGATGAAATGTTCAACAAATCATTCATCTGCTAGTACTAGATTAAATGTTGTAAAGTGTGAAACAGAAATGTGCAATAATTAGAGCTCAAAATCTCCTAGATCAAGAATACTCAACAAGCCACATAGTTGAGAAAGATGTTATACCATGTTTCTGGAAACATTCTTTCAAATTATTTTTAGAGGTTTTTGTAAGAAATATGAGAATAAGAATTGCATTTGTAAACTGGATAGATTCCAAACTAAACAGATAATTAGCTGTGTTTGTATATATAGTGGAGGAGGGGCATATTTTAATGCTTTGTTATTATTAAAAATGAATACAATACATACTTATGCAAACTTAGAATAAGTCACTTACTTTCTATTGCTTCACAAACATCTGATCTGTTTTTAAATGTAACAAATCCAAATATATACCTAAAATAAAAAATAATAATCAAAGTGTGCAAAATACATTCATAAATAAAAGACACATACAAATTAACAATTAAAAGAAGAGAAGAAATTTTGCAGCTCTTCATGTTTGTTTACATAAGGCAGAAGTGAAATTACTTAACATTTAAAAACCTGAAAACACTAAAAACTGCTGAAATGAATGGTGAGGGAAGACTTATTAATGATACATATGGCTGCTATTATAGGTATTTATAATAAGTGATATATGGATCTTAATTATGTGTTTTAATATTTTCTATAAATAATAATAAAAATTAATATGTAATCCAGAAAAAGCGAAAATTTCAAAAACTCTGAATTAAAAGGAAGATCCTAAAAATTTTTACCCCTGATAAGAGCAGTAATTACTGTTAAAATATACAGAAATGTATTCATAACAAACTGCAAATTAAAAAATCACAAAATTTTTCAAATCTTATTTTATCGATGTAGATATTTTTTTACTTTAATAATGAGTATAAATATTTTAAAATAACAAATAAAGAAGTTATTCTTAAGTTTCAAGAGTAAAAATCTGTTGTCATATACTTACAATGAACCATCTGCAGTGAATTTTGATTTTATTGATGCAGCCTGAATAGAACCAAAACGGCTAAATCTTTCTTTTAATTGCTCAACAGTATAATCAGGTGGTATATCTCCAACATACATGACACGTCTTTCTTCCTACAAGTATAAATATATACACAAAAGTTAAAGTGCAACAACAATGTACAACATCCAAAACTTCTTTTAATTTGTGAATTAATTTTACATATTAAATGTATTTTTATTATGGAAAATACACAATATCATGAAAATGCTAGGGTCTTTAGATGTATTTAAAAGAAAAGAAAAAAAAAAAAAAAAAAACTTGTAATTCTATTTTTAAAGTATAAAAACTAGTTGACATAGGTGGACTCTGCTCAGCTCCCCATGTTTTCATAAATTTTTAGTGCAGGAAATATAATCATAAATGTTATTTTGAAGTTGTCTGATATAATTATGATCCTGAAAATGGATGTCTATGCTGAATTTTGCCCTATTCTGTCATGATAAGTAAATAGTAAATTCTAAATAACTTACAAAATTTTTAAATTAAAAAAAATTATAGTCAGGGATGTTCATGCCAGTATTCTAAATGATATTTAAAAAGTGTTCTGACATCTTTACGATGAAAATATCCCTCAAAATGAACGTTTATGTGAAATTTTGCCGTATTCTATCATGTCCAGAAATTTATAAATTTCCAATGACTTACGAAATTTTTAAATTGGAAAATTCATAGTCAAAGATGTTTATACCAGTATACTTTTTATATAATATTTTAAAAGTAGTCTGACAACTTTACGATGAAAATATCCCTGAAATAGCACACTTATGCAAAAATTTTGCTGTAGCACACTTATGCGAAAATTTTGCTGTAGTCTGCCTTGTTACGAAATTCATAAATTTTTAATAATTTGCGAAATTTTCAAAGTAGCACGTTTATACTTAATGATGTTTCTCCTGACATTTAAATTGATGTTTAAAAGCTGTTTTTACATTTCTACGATAAAAATATTTCTTTTCATTCACGTTCAAGTGAAATTTTGCCCTATTCTCCCATGTTAAGAAAATCATAAATTGAAAATAACTACTCACGTTTTTTAATTAGAATGTTGTAAACGAATTCTTGCCAGTGTCATAAATAATATTTTAAAAATTGTCCAACCTCTCTGCGATAATTTGTTTGTGAGATATTGTGTACACAGACTAACAGAGTAACAAACACCCTACAGATGGATACTATACCCATTTTCATATTTTCGGATTCCTCACACCTGAAAATGTGTAAAAAAGTTAAACCGAGGTCGAAATCTTTCACGATTACCTAAGTTCCCGATATACCTATAGTATGATGGGGGAACTAAAAAACTTGAATAATGAGAAGTAAATAAAGAAACAATAGGGATTTGGAAATAAAAGTTTAAAGCATAAAAAATGAAATAAAAAATTAAGTATGTTTATTTTTCTGAATAACATGCAGGTGAAACTCAATTCTGTTCTCCCTCCCTCTAAAATACTATTAATATTCATTTAATTGCCAAATTAATAACTAAAAAATAGAAATGAAAATTACAAATTCAAACCATCGTAATCTTAAGTACATGCATTAATATAAGACAAATTATAATTTAAAATTTATTTTTCCAGTTTATGTATTAGAAAATTCATTTTGTATATATCTCATTTCATAAGCCAATATATAAAATATTTAATATATACATATCTCATCAAGAACTAATGAAAATAGTATATTATTTTCGAATTTTTAAAAATAGCTGAAAAGAAAAATTTAAAATTTTTCAGGTAATAGTATAAGAAAATATTTTAACTGATATTTAGGAACAGCAAATAACAGCAACAAAAATAAATACATACAGTACAAAGCAAAAGTTTCGACAATGAAGAAATTCATACAGACTTTGAAAAATATTTAATCAGTTTTCCTAACACAGCTTGAATGTAATGTGCTGTGCATATAAACAATATTTATTACAATGAAAAATGGAATTGTGAATATTGCAAGTAATTAAATGGTAACAAAAATATTTTACTGTCTCAAAAGTTTAGACAAAAATTTAATAAAATCAAAATAAACAACTTTTAAAACCTGATTGTGCATCCGTGCTTCTGTATTACTTCATAAATACGAGATTCCATCGAAGAAACTAAATCTTGCATAGTTTGGCAATCAATGTCGTACTATGCATCTTCAATAGACGTCTTAAGTTCCTGTATAGATGAGTATTGTTTACCATTGCTATAAACTTTGCAACACATGATGACCCAAAGATTCTCTGTAGGGTTAAGATCTGTGTTACATGCTGGCTAGTCGAGAACTCTTATATTATAAGAATTAAACCAAGATTTGTTTTGTTTGCAGTGTGAATCAAAGCATTTTCTTGCTGAAATTCCCATTGAAGGCCACCTAGAAGCTCAGCAAATGGCATTAAGTTTTTTCTATTGTCTTTGTATAATGCTATGATGTTCGACGACCACTGGTAAAGGTCAGAGATACTTGTCCATTATAGCAAAAGGCTGCCCAAATCATCACCGAGCCCCCTCCTTATCTGCGACTGAAAAACCCTAGAGGTTCCATCCGCAATCATGCCAATACGATGACCAGACATCTGGACCATCCAGAGTCCACTTTTTTACATCGCTAAATATGATTGATTGCCATTTCTGACCATATGACATATGCTTTCGAGCCCACAACATTCTTTGTAACTTATGATGTGGCTTCAGAGCTGGTTTCTTTTTCATTTTGCTGTAAACTGATGTTTCTTTTTCCACAATTCGTCTACGAATCGTATCCTTTGATACAGAGAGTCCCGATGACCTTTGAACTCCATGTACACTCATTTGTTGGGTACTCGCTAGTCTTTGTATCAGGCGATCCTCTTGTATATTTCTCACAAGTGGCCTCCCAGATCTACATTTTGCTTTATATTCACAACCACGCGATAAAACTCGATAAATGGATTTCTTAGATCTATTAATAATAGCCAAAATTTCTGAAACGCTCTTCCCTTCAGCTTTCAAAGGCCAAATACTTGAAACCTCTTTCCCTTGAATATTTTTAGTTTGCAGCTTGTCGACTACGAAGCGTTATCGTTTGCAGAACTTAAATACTCAAAATCTGTGACATCATCGATTTTAAATTTGCATATGCCAGCAAATATTCACAGAAACTCATAATCCTGTCTAAATTTTCGCGACAAGCAAATTTTTATTTTTATCAAAAAAATTTAAATTATAGCAAATCAAACGAATGTCTTTTGATTATAGTGTTTTAAAACAGATTTTGAATATATTTACAGGTTTTTGTAATTCTGGACGTCATAATTCTAAATTTTAAAGCTGATTTTAGTCATTGTCTAAACTTTTGCGTCAGACTGTATGAATAAGGGGAGGGAAAAAAATCACTTACATAGGCTCTCATATTTTCTTCAACATCCAAATAATGTCTTTTGCTTCGATGTTTAGGACTTGGAGACCTATAAAATTAGAAATATATATAAATTTATGAAAGTTCTGCAACATTTTCTATATAATTTAATAGCTTTTTCAAATAAATACAAGCATTTTAATCAGAAATTTAATCAGAAAAATTTCTATTGTTTAAACTTGCTGCTTTTATAATGCATTTTTTTTTTAAATGAATAATCACATTGAATTACTTTAACCCCAAACATTTATTGTCAATGCACATTATGGTATCCATTTACAAAGATCGATCTAATTTTTCATCATTTAATACCAGTATTTTTATGGGAATTGCTGCTGGTAGTAACTTTCATAAAAGCAGGAAAGAGAACAGTTCTCTTTGTTCCTCCCAATCCATGATTTTCCCATACTGTAATAACTGTCCCTGAAAAAAGCAAAAGCAGCTGAACATAATTAAAAACAGGCCCTTTCAGCTTGTTGATTAGCATTAAAAAGTATGTTAATTATGTTCTTTCCAAAAAGCTACCCAACCATTATGAAATAAGATAGTGAATGAAGTTAATTGAGACCTTCATAAGGGTCAGGTATATAAAGAGTTTTAAGCAGATCAATTAGAAAATATTTTTTTAATACTTTCTAAAAAAATCAATTTAAGGGGAGATATGAAAGAGATATGCAATGTATAATTACATTTTAATCCCTATAGAAAGTTTTCAGCTTAATTAGACATTTAATTACAAAATATTTTTGTGGTTAAACACTGAAATATGAGAACATTGCAAATTAACAAAATTTGCCGTTTTTCAAAGTATGTGTTATAATTTTATTGAAATTCTTAATAAACCTTTTTCACCAAATTACAATACCCTCCCCTGCATGTGAAGGTTCAGAGGTGAGACATCGAGTAAAATAAGGAGAGGGAAACAATAAAAAAAAAAAAAAAAAAAAAAAAAAAAAATCTGCCTGAAGTGGAGGATTCTTACCCTTATAAAAGAAACGATGACAGCAGATTTTATTAACATAATATGTAAAAAAAAAATATTAGATAATTTAAAAGTATATAATTGTACCATTTAAATAAGATTTTACTGAGCTTAAATGGTATGATGATCCAAACATAATTTCCATGGCCTTGGAATATTGTTCTATTGGAATGTTATTCTATTTAATTAACAGATGCAAAGAAATTTAAAATTTACGAAACAGTAAATAAATTGATCAAGTTTATTTAATGAAATTCCATATAAACCTTACCTGTACTTTCTATCAAATTTATCTTTATGTCTCCGACTTCTACTTCGGCTTCTAGACCGAGAGGAAGAATGTCGTCGTCTTCTGTGTGATCTTGAGCCTGATCTTGACTTATGATACTTTCGATGACGACTTTTATATCGTGGAGATTTACTTCTAGAATTGCTGGATGAACTATTATTATAATGAGAATCACGAAAATTTGATTTTGTATCAAGGTAATATTTAAGCTCAGACTGCCGAATTTCTCTACCAAATTCATCACAATAAGTTTGCGTAACTGGATCAAACTTCACTGGTCTGTAAAAGCAAATATATATATATTTATAATTACATAAATGTAACATGAAATTATAACAATTAAGGATAAAGAAAAGAATTTAAAAACAAAGTCCTTTTAAGGAATCACTCAAAATCAAATTTAACGGATTTCACAAGCAACATAAAAAAGAATAAATTTACACAGTATTAATTGATGAAAAGTGTTTTTTATTCATTATTTATTACAAAGACAGATATTAGAAATGTCATTTTTATTAACACAATATTAGCATTTTATTTGAACACAAAATATATGAATTAAATTAGAAAAATACAATAAATCTTACTTTGAGCCAATAGTTTTACAAAAGACTATACTAAGCATGAACCTGCAGTTGTAACTATATTTTTTTAATAACTGAAAATGGATTCTTAAATAACTTAATTGACAGTTTTTGATATACAGTGAAACTTGAATAATTCAAACTTGTTTAATTCGAATTTTTTACTCGGTCCCTTGAATTTTATACTAAAATAATGTTAAAAAATCGTGGATAATTCGAATTCTATTTTGGATAATTCGAATTTTTCATACAATTACCTTTAAAATATTACAGTAAAATTTGTTTCTGAGATTTTTCTCAGCTAAAGTGGATTATATATTTGAACAGTCTTTCAAAAGAAGGATAAGGAAACACAAGAGAAGCCCCTAGCTAGTGCATCAGAAGATATGGTGAATATACATGAACTTTGAAGTTTTTTTGAATTGAAAGTCATGTCTAATGTAGAAGATTCTATTTTTGTATCAAGTCATATGCTATGACTCAAAGATTGTACTTAAAGAAACAATAAAAAATATCTGACTATTTTTTATAAAATGTTGAATAATTAAGCTCGTAAAAAATATTGATTTAATTGGGGGGGGGGATGTAGCAGTATACTTAGATATAAAGTTTATGTGTTAAATCTTTGATCGTAGAGTTTTAATTTTTCAATATACTCTTTTTTTGACAAAATAGTATATATAATTCGAATTTTTCTCTGGTCCCTTCAACTTTGAATTACCCAAGTTCTACTGTATAAAGATTCACTGATAACTTACAGTTGTATCAGGCTTTTACTATATCAAAACTAGAAATATATAATATCAATTGTAGACAAGATCTTAATACTGATTCAATCATTAATTTTAAAACTATTATAAAAATGTTATAGTTAATGATAATTTACATTAAAATAAAAACAAACAAATTTTTTTTATTTCCCATACCTGTTATAAAATTTTTCTTGGTCAGAACTAGAAGAAGATGAACTTGATCTTCTTCTCTTCCTGTAAGATCTGTGAGATGTTGAAGATTTACTATTTATACTGCTATTTGAGCTAGAGATATTTCTTATTCGTGCTGTGCTACCATGATGATTAGATGCTAATTGAAATGATGATACATGATGATTAGGTGATAAAGGTTTATTGACTGGTATGTGATTTTGTGAATTCATGTCATTTTCGCCATGCTTTGAAGCAATGTTATTTTGACTAATGATATGATCATTGGCACTGGTATGAGTTTGATGACTAGTTTTAGGACGTATGTCGGAATTTTTTGTATTATGAATTTCTAATTCAAGTTCTGAGGTTGAAACTTCTATTTCTTCAAATACTTGTTGATGATGAGCATTCAGTTCTTCAATTAAGTCAGAAGCTGAGTTAGATTTGTTAGTTTCATTGTTGAGAGCTGAAAAAAAAGTGCTATTTTAAGAAGAGAAAACATGATGTAACTTTTTAATTAAGATATTAAAATAAAAATTAATAGCTTTGTGAAATTTATTAATTCTTATGTTAAAATACTAATACTATTATACGATTATTGTCTTTCCTAAGGCAGAATATTTTAAGCTTTCTACAAGAAGCAGTGGTGGCCACAGAAATTCCCCAATATAGGGACATCACTTCTCACTGGGGGCACTATATAGAGAGAGTTTATTATACGACTATTTAATACAGTGTTGCATTATACTATTTCTGTGTTTGTCAAGGCAGATATACACTGCAATAATGTTATTAAAATTATTATTAATAATATTTGCACTATAAACATAATTTAAAACATACAACCTTTAATTCTTCATGTTGCTGACTGCCGAACTAGTTTTGCATAGGGTGCCCCAGCTTTTTCACTGGCAGATACGTTGCACGAAGTTTGACAAGATTGATGTTCCTTCTGGTCTTCCCCATCTTTGGCACCACTGATGATCGAGTAATGCCCCATCGTTGCCATTATAAGAATTACGATGAGATAAAATTTCTATAGACTCTCTGAAAGCGGCATATTTATGGTTCTGATAGTTTGCAATTTTTCTTACATGCTCAAACTTAATATTTATATTGTCATTTCTATTTACTTGCATTAAAGCCGTAGTTATTTTTCCGGTCACGATATCATAACTATACTCCTTTACCAGTGTTTTTATTTTTCTTTTTGTTTTACCGATATAACACATTTCTTTACCGTGACAGTTAGTATAAGGGATTTTATAGATACTGGTTGTTTCTAATGGGTTAATAGGGTCTTTATCACTTCTAATTAATTGAAAAATGTTCGGATTTGGCTTAATCGGGATATTTATATTTTGTTTTGCAGCAACTTTTTAAATTTTATTGGAGGCTCCACGGTCGTAATGTATTGAAGTAGTAAAATTGAGAGACAGTTTTTGAAAGTTGTTAATTAAATTTAAGTCTTTTAAACGTTTTTTTTATATAGCTTATCTATTAATTTATCAGAATAACCTGCTTTTTTGGTGAACTTTTTTATATTATCTAGTTCTTTATTGAGGTTTTTGGGATCCCTACAAACTATTATAGCTCTATTGATATAAGCCTGGATTGCATTTATTTTGTACTTAAACGGGGTTTTACTATTTTTATGAATTATTTCGTTACTACTGTTAGGTTTTCTATAAACTTTGGTTGTTACTTTATTATTATGACGTGTGATTGAAACATCTAGGAAATTTAATTGGTTATTATTTTCTTTTTCAAGGGTGAATTTTATGTTAGGATCAATGTTATTCAAGGTATTTAAAATTTCATTAGGATAAATTTTTTCATCAATTATAGCAAAAACGTCATCGACATAATGGAACCAAAAGAAAATTTTGCTTTTAAGTTTTTCACCTATAATATTCTCAATTTTATGTAATTTATAGTCAGCTAAGAAACCTGAGATTGGTGAGCTCATCGGTTTCCTTTATTTTGTTTGTAAAATTTTTTATTGAAAGTGAAATAATTTTCATTTAGCATGAAATTGGTGGCAATGTTAAGAGTTTGAGCTATTTGTGGATTCTTATAATGTTCGTTAATTACTTTATTTATTAAGTTAGAATGAAATTTTAAATACCTTGAATAACATTGATCCTAACATAAAATTCACCCTTGAAGAAGAAAATAATAACCATAAATATGCTGCGTTCAGAAAGTCTATAGAAAATTTATCTCATCATAATTCTTGTAATGGCAACGATGGGGCACTACTCGATCGTCAGTGATGCCAAGTGTTTAAAGATGGTGAAGACCAGAAGGAACATCAGTCTCGTCAAACTTCGTGCACCGTACTTGCCGGTGAAAAAGCGAAACTAGTTCGGCAGTCATCAACATGAAGAATTAAAGGTTGTATGTTTTAAATTATGTTTATAGTTGTACTTCATGGTTTAGTTTTTATAAAGTATATTTGCACTATTTCATTTGTTAGTAGCCCGAAGTTTTGGAGATCACTAATGATATTCTCTGAGTGTATGATACTATTTTCTTTCCACAGCATTAAATATGTATAGGGTACATAAAGGAAAGTTCTTAAGAAACATTTTATCTTTTGTATCTGTTCAACACAGACATATACAGTGAAACTTCCTTAAGGAGGTCACCTATCAAGCCATAGAAAATTGGCCCTGCAGAGAGATAGCCTGTCAATAGATGCCGAGATAATCTTAATTTATGCAACAAATTTTACAAATTAAATGGCTTTAATTGTTATAATTTACATTATTTTTCTATATAACTTTTGAAAAATCATTAATATTAGTTTTTTTTTTTTAAGTCTGTTTTTGTTTCTCATAATTTTATTTTTACACACCAAAAGAAATTTTTCAGCTTAGCATCAATTCTGAGTAGAATGAGGTCTCTAACAATCTATACATTACTACTTAAGTTTCCTAAAACAAAACACTGATTTCAGCATTTAATTTTTAATCTTAGCTCAGTTTAATTTTTTTTTTTTTTTTTTCTATATAAAAAGACATTACACATAAATTTCTTTTTCCCAAAACTTGAATAAAGGGCTCTTCCCAGTGTCATCTGCTAAATCTCGTGATGTAGGAATGACAATTCTCAGAATCAAATTCAGTTAAATACGGTTCCTAAGAACAGAAGTATAATTTAATATAAAATAAAATGAAGTAGTATTCTACATCTGTAAACAGTAGAAAAATTGAATTTGTAAGTTTAATCATTTTTTTTTTTTTTTAATATTATTTTTTTTTTTAATATTTACTTATTTTTTTTTTAATATTATTTATTTTCAGATGTAAGAATCGATTTTTGTATGTTGTAGTTTATAACTATTACATTAACTGATCTAGTAATAAATTGCTTGTTCTTGTGGAATGTTTATGGATTATAACTTGAGATTAATTTGTTTTCAGTTAAATTTAATCACATAAAAGTGTTACAACAAGTTAATTTAACTCAGCTACTGGTTGAAATGGCTTTACACCATACAATTAAGCATATATGTTGCACTGTTAATGATTTAAATACCAAAAATCAGAGTACTTAAATGTTCTCCATCAACATTAAAAACAAAGGGTCATTCCTTATAAATTCAAGGAAGTATGTTGCTCGACTATTTTTGTTTCTTCTGATACTTATGCCCCTTATAAGCATATATGAGAGTTGTTTAAAACAACTTTTATTTTTTCCCTATTATTAACCTAGGATTTTATACAGGTCATCAAAAGCTGTCCTCATGGTCAAAAATGAGATTATTAGATCCTTATAATTTTGACACAAATTTCTTTGAATTAAATTTATGAGTGCTAATTTTAAATATTAGTATCAAAGTACATAAAGTAAAGGTGTAGCATGCTTACTTACACTACTGTAACTTAATAACTAAAATAATTAGAATAGGTCAATGTTCAAAACCAAATATCAAATTTTTGTCAATTTTGATAGTGAATAACTGTTCTAGGGAACCAAACCACAAATTAAAATATTACATAAATTAATCTCTGGAATCACACTAATGAGAAAATTTTATTGTAATTGTGTGGTATTTAGCCCTTTAATGTTTACAGTTCTCTGAAATATCAGAAAAAGGACAAAAATGACATTTTTAGACCCCTGTAAACCAAAAGGGGGTGAAATAATAATTTAAAAAATTCTTTGCCAATTTACTATTCTATTAATCCTGCTGTTTTGTTCGGGTCTATATGACCCAAAATAAAATGTATATGTTCATAAAAAAAAAATATAGTACAGGGATATTTTCATGAAACCTCTTGACATTGTTGGTAAATAATATAAATATGTACTTCTAGAGGGATTTATGTTTATTTCTATTTCCAAAGAATATTTTTCAATTTATACCAAATGTATGGTTCGGGTCAATATGACCCAATGCAAAGAACTGGGAAAATCACTCCTTTTTCCATACATTGAAGCAAGGCTACACCTACCAAGAAGTGAGGACGCAATAAAAATAGTGAAATTAATACAGAGAAAAAGGGAAAATGTACCAACGGGATCTGCTGTGAATACTTCATTGTGTGTCAAACGTGCAAGGTGCAAGCTCTGTCCATCAAGCAATGACAACAAAACTAATATGTTATGCTACAAGTGCAAGAATCACATTTTCAAATCTCATGTAAGATATTACTGTACAAAGTGTAAATAAAGGAAAGTTTCAATTTCGAATATTTTTCTGTTATTTTCATAGATGCTTTATATTATTATTGTAAGTTTCAATTTCAGATATTTTTCTGTTGTTATTTTTATAGATGCTTTATATTATTAGATCTATTTTTAAACTTACATTATCATTGTTTAAACCATTTCTTAAATGGCACCTGTCATTTACTGCAAGGAAGGTTAGTTTTCTGAATCAGGTCATATTGACCGGAACACAACATACGTGGAGCAAATACGAACAGAACAGCAGGGTAAAAGTACTACGCATACTGTATGTATTGTTTTGTGGTTTGAATTTATAAAAAATATATAGTTGTTTTAATTTGCATTGCATAATTTGGCTGGTTAACACACACTAAAGTAGAAAGTAAAACACTGGAATTAAATAATTGCAGATTAATTTTTTTTTTATATTAAAATGAGCTTTATAATAATGCAAAGTTACTTTAATGAAATTATAATTAAATAGTAAAATTTTTTACTCCTATTTTATAAATATTTAAACATTATTCCATAAATATTGAAAATTGATTGTAACTAAAGTAAAAGTATTGCTAAAATTTTATAAATAAAACTGGGAGGCATTATGAAATAGATGGTCAGGTTGCATCATCATCATCTCTGATTTAAAGTTAAAATTGGTGACCTGCCAGAATCTGAGCTACGTTGTACGATCCTCATTCTAGATTTTATAGGTGATTGTTGATGACATTATTTGTTTGAACTAACTAGCATTATATAATAGGTACTACAATAGATTTTCTATGTGTGGTTATTAGCCTAAATGTGAAAAGCAGTGAATGTGAAATCACTGATTTCGTGAGTTGTTTTTTTAGTTTGTCCTTTTAAAATATTCTTTTTATTATGACAGAGATTACACAGTCCTATTAGAAGTACTGTACTGTGCGACTCTGCCCAAATATGACGTCAATTTTTAACGCGGGGAAAATTTTGTTTAACTACGTCTGGGGTCAATATAAGTTTTAATTTTTGGGTCCCTTTTTCGTGAAAAACAAAATATTTTAGTGAAAAAATAAAATATTGTATAAAATCTTCAGGGTTTAAGCTGAGTAAAAATTTTCTTTAGCAAAAATGCTAAAATCAGAAAAAAAAGCTTTAGCAAAATGTGAAAATGCCAGAAGCAGTAGAAAATGATGAATATCAGTTTACACATTATTCTAAACACCTCGACATGTTTGATTTTCAATTCTAAATTAAACTTAAAAGTTTTTAATCAGGTCTCACTATGGCACGTAAAACTATGTTAAGCTTATACTGTATCTGAAAATAAAAACATAACTTACAAAAATTAAAAAAAAAGTAATATAAGTGAAATTTGTTTATTACTATTGAAAGCTTTTTGGTTTACAATTTATAATTTTTCTTTCTTTCATATTAGACCACTTTACAAATGCCTCATGCTTATTTACAAATTGATTTCCTGTATGCGATTCTTATGCATAGTTCAGCATTTGATTTTCCTTATATGCTGCAATATAAGGAATATTTCCTTATATGCTGCATTTCGCATAAAATGCTACCATAGCAGAAACACTGAAAATCTTCCATATTTACAATCACTGTATATAATGTTTAATATCAAATTAATAGAGTTTCTTTCTTATATGCATGAAACGATGGATTTTTCTTGATCAATGTTGCAATTTTTTTCCCATGAAAGATTCGTTATAATATTTTCAAAGATTTTTTGTTTTTCAATTTGTGTTTAGTACGATGCTTTAGCAAAAAAGCGAAAACATGTTATTTTATTTCGCATTTTGGATAAGTCTTTTAGCATTTCGCATAAAATGCTACCATAGCAGAAACACTGAAAATCTTCCATATTTACAATCACTGTATATAATGTTTAATATCAAATTAATAGAGTTTCGTTGAGCCAAATTAAGGCATTAATTTAAAATAATACTGAAAACATCTAATAAAAGGATCGCCTTAATAAAATAAAATCTTGTGAAGGGGCTCATTTTATGAATTTGAATTTTATGGAAGGTACCTTTTTATGATGTGGAATTTTGTGAAGGGGCTGCAAAAGAGACCCAAATTTTACCTGGATTGACCCCTGTATGCAGAATGATGATAAAATTGAATCCATAAATTATTTGGAAAGAAAAATCTCTTTGGTGTTGTGAAGACAATTTTTTGACAAAGCAACATCTTATTTTGTCTAAGTATTACTAATTTAGTGCTAACTCTAGAATAAAAGGGCCACTGTGGGGAATTTAATAAAAAGGGCATTATTTGCATAATTTATGGTCTTCTGTGTCGTGATTTTTGTACGTGACAAAAGTAAATTACTAATTTTATGTGTGTGTGTATGTGTGTATATATATATATATATATATATATATATAATAAAGATGATCTATTAAGCATAGTAGAAGCCAAGCAACAGATAGAAGATCACTGAAACACCAATGACCAATAAGATAAAAATAAATAAATAAAAAATAAAAAAATATATATATAGGCTATATGCATTTCTTCTTCTAGGAATGCTGTTGAACTATTGTTAGAAAGTTGAAAAGTCAGGGAGAAAAGTATCTAAAGGCTTCTGAACATTTAAAATGTTAGAAAAGGCTACTTGGTACCAAAATGTTTTTAAAAGGGCCGTGGGGTGCTAAAATGTGTTTTAAAAGGGCAGCAAGGTGGAGCACCCATCAAATTAAAGTCAGCACTATAATTGGAAACATTTAATTACTGTGTGTACAGTTATTTAAAAATAACTATACATATAAATAAATAATACCTTAAGATGCTTATTTTAAACGCTAAAAAAAAAAAAAACTGAAATTCAAGTATCTTCTTATTTATATGATGTTATACAGCCATATAATATATACAAAAGTTTATAAACAATAAAATTGTTTTACTATTTATTATTAAACAGATAAAATGTAGAAACATTCAAGGAATGACACACAAACCCTAACAGCATATTTTCTTTCAAGATGTCTTCAGGATGACAAGACATTCCTCCTGAAGATATACTGCGGATAAGTGTGCTGTTAGGGTAAACTACTGCTTTAAATTCACAAGTTATAGGGTCTTCATTACTCCATATATGTAATTAAAAATTATATGTATATTCCCCCTATTTGTGACAAAAATATTGTTTTGGGATAGAATTTTAAAACTGCTTTTGTAGTAATTAGAAATTCTGAGATCTCCTTAATTCAAAAATCAGGTTTTTAGTGGTGGATTTGTGAACCTATAATCAGCTTAATTCAAAAACGGATATTAGCAGGAAACTTAAATTCATTTTTCTAAATATGTATCACATAATATTTCTTGAAACTTTTCAATGAGATCAGACAAATGATCTGTGATACAGGAACATACAGAGAAATTCAAATAGTTTACATGCATTGGCGGAATTCCTCATTGATTTATTTTACCAATTAAACTACATTAATATACACTATAAATAACTTTCTATATTAAAGATAATGAAATTAAAAAAACATTTTTCATATCCATAATCTTAAATAGAATATTTTATGAAAAGAATTCAATGTTCATTTACAAAAACAAGCAAATGTCTTTTTCTTACCCATGCTTTTATTTTCGATCTCATTAGGAAGCTCTTGTTTCTCATACCCATTATGCTCGGAATATTCTGCAGACGAGTCAGTATCAGCAATTTCCAACTCTGATTTGTAAGGAATGTTTTCGTTAGAAGAAACATCTTCTTGATAAAAAAAATCATCCACAGATGTATCTTTTTCTTTTTTACTGATAGATGAAGATTGTGAAAATTCATCAGTATTTTCGAACTGAAATTGAAAATCAACTGCATCATCTGTGGCTAATGGCTCATTTAGTCCGTTTTGTGATATTTCATCACATGATGTTTCAGTTTTATTATTAAGAGAATCTAATTTTTCTACAGGTTCGAAAACTGATTCATTTGTCTCCTCACTTAGAGGTTCTGTTTTTATATCATGAAATGCATAATTATTCTCATGGGTTTCAGAATTTTCGTCAACATATGATAAGTTTTCATTTGAGTCATCATTCTGTTCGTATGTCTCATCTTCAGGTTCTGATTTTATATCACGAAGCACAAAATTATTCTCCTGGGCTTCAAAACTGTTGTCAGCATATGACAAATTTTCATTTGAATCATCATTTTGCTCATCTAGCTTCTCATCTAGAAGTTTTGTTTGCATATTATTTTCATGCAATTCAAAATTTTTATTGACATATGATAAGCTTTCATTTGAGCCTTCATCTTGTTCTATTATCTCATCATCGAGAGGTTCTGTTTTAATATGATCAAGCACATAATTATTTTCACAAGTTTCAAAATTCTCATCAATAAAGGGTGAGTTTTTATTTGAGTCGTCATCAGAATGTTGGTTATATACATGCATTTCTGAATCATTCATATGAATATTTACAGCAGCATTGTCATTTAAAAATAAATTTTCATTACTATAAGATTCAGTTGTACAATTTTTCATATTATCATTAAAATTTTTATTTGCTTCAAGGGTTTTATTTTTAATTTTGTCTATGTCATGCTTCTTTTTATGTCGAGATTTTTTCTTGTGCTTTTTGTGCTTATGTTTGTCTTTCACTTTGGTTTTCACAGTTTTCAAATTAAAGCTTTCATAATTAGAATCTGACATAACACTATTGGCAATTGAAGAATCTTCTACACATGAAATTTTTTTATCTAAAATCTGTGATTCAGACTTTAATTTTATAACAATTTTAGGTATCTGTTCACTTTTAACTTCAGTTAATTCTGAATCATTAAACACAGGAGTAGTAGAATATGTTTTGTCTTCATCAGATGTAGAACTAAATGTGTTTACATAATTTGTTTGACTTTTGGATTCATGTGCTGTAACTTCATTTGATGAATATTCTGGTACATTTTCTATATGGACCACACTTTCACTTTTTTCCTTATTTGATTCCTAAAATAATAACAAATAAACAGTATTAAATTTATAATCACTTCATAAAGAATTATTTGTAAATTTATTTAGCATATAAATGATTTTTAAAAGTGAGTATAAACATAATTTAATATTTGACTTATCAAGTTTAAATATTCATTTCTGCCTATTAGGCAAAATAATAATAATAATACGATTGCCTAACTTATTAGAGAAAAAATATGACTCTTTTTACTCTCATAATATATACATATATATTTAAAATTATATATTTAATTAAGTGAAAGGCATAACCTTTAAACATGGGCTGTGACAGCAGTTCTTCTGAAATGTAAGAAAGTTTGTATTTGGCAAATCTGGGTGAAACTGATATTTTCATTAACAAACAGATAATTAAGCAAGGGCATGCTTTTTTGCAATAATAAACCAATTTTAGATCACCAGAACGACAAAATAATAGAGAAAAAATAAATTAAAGATAGTTAACTTAAATATTAAAAAATAAATAAATAAATATAAAAAAAAAAAAGAAAAATTCATAACCATAAGAAAAAAATATGGTACCTTTGATTGACTAAAATTTTATTGTAAAATAATAAATAAGATTCACAGCTTTGCTGGCTTTCCCAGCTCCATATAATATCCTGTCACTCTGTGTGTGACATATCATACGATGCTATCATGCAAAAACACTTTTAGCTTTATAATACAAAAGATAAACACTAAAGCAAACCATTCTAATACAAGCAAACATTCACTACATTTTTAATTTTTAAACTATTATGAAATTGTGTATTAAACTATTAAAGTAAATAAATAATTGAATGGTGAGAAAGCAGTAGTGGCACCAGAAATTCCCCGACGGGGGGACACCACCTCCCCGACAGGGGGCACTACATAAAGAGAGTTTATTATATGAGTATTTATCAAAAACTGCAATAC
Source organism: Salticus scenicus (assembly GCA_963930645.1). Classification (NCBI taxonomy): domain Eukaryota; kingdom Metazoa; phylum Arthropoda; class Arachnida; order Araneae; family Salticidae; genus Salticus; species Salticus scenicus. The sequence goes on from OZ005649.1 coordinate 332,319,872, forward strand.
TGTTAATAATATTACTGTTAATATTTGTACCATTTCATTTGTTAGTAGTACTCCTTGTGGTTTTGGAGATCATCGTGTCACAGACAGACATTTTCTAAAAAATATCGTGGTCAAAACGTGTTCTGGACCTCTCAGAACGTGTATATTCATGGAAAACTGGAAGCTGAAAAATTTTTATGAATCCAATACTGTCTTCTATTGAATATAGAATGGAAAAACTGGAATGCTCCAAATTTGTAAAAGGAAAGAAAAACGCTGCTAAAAGTAGAAAAACTGAAAATTTTGTATTTGTTCCCCCGAGAGGTTTTAGGAGTATGCCACGAAGGGGGGGGCCTGTGCCCCCCCGGCCCCCTAGCTGGCACCACCCCCGTGAGAAAGTGACTGATTATGTTATATAGAACTAGAGAAATCAGCAAGGAAAATTGTACTTTTCTTGCCTCAGCTTTATAATGTTAACACAATGACTGCTAGTCATATGAAAATGCAGTGATATTCATACTTTACATCACTTGCCAGCCCTGTGAAAGAATATTTTTATGCTTTCTGCGATAAGCCTTGTTCATGCAAACCTTTTCTGCAAGACAACATTGACATATTTTTTAATTTACACATAATATGTACATATAATTATGAAGATATCAATATTATCAATAGACTGTTGATGTTAAAGAATTCTTAATTATACGACATGAGTTTCTGTTTTCTACTGAAATATAGAAATATCTCTAATTTTTATGAAAAAATTTTTCTGCGACAATATCACCTAAATTCTGCCATAGGGCATGCCGGCATATGATGTGTTAAGGTAAATATTAAAAAAAAAAAAAAAAATCTGGTGTGAGACAACCACATGACTTCCATTACCCACTCACTATTACATATATTATATGCATTTTTTGGAGATTATGAGATCAGAAGACATAAAATTGACCTAATGAAGTAGAAACCTAAAATTTTTCCAGTAAGAGAAATTTGATACACTTGTAAAGACATATAAAACAAAGTTTACATAGCAAGTTAAGAAATAAGAAAAAAATATTGGTAGGATTATTTTTTGAAACACCAATTTCCAAGATCTGAAACTGAGCTACCTAAGCAGGATGATTTTTAATTTTTCTGTTATGACTACGTAATACACAAGAAAGGATGTCTAAAATGGATTTATGTAACAATTTTGAAGAAAATCGTTAAGAGCCGTTTTTGAGATACCAACTTTTACCAAAACATGGCATACTCAGTTATTGCCTGGAAAACAATAATTACATTCAAAAGGATATTTAATAAGGAGTTAATATTGTGAGCTTGAAAAAAATTCGTACAGCCGTTTTTAAAAAGAACACACTTGCCAGACCTGAAATTGAGCTATTTATACAGGATGCCTATCAATTTTTCTGAACTAACCAACTATATCATTCAAAAGGACATCTAACAGAGTGTTTGTATAGCAACTTTCAAGAAAATTGTTAGAGCCGTTTTTGAGATACGGACTTACTGTCCCACTTCTGGTTCCTGATGTCCCACTTCCAGTTTTCCAATTTTCACCAAAATTTGGAAAATTCATTTGCACACCAGACCTATTTCAATTCTGAAGTTTCGTAGTTCTATTCTTATTGGTTTCGGAGATATGATAACCAGAAGATTCCGCACATACATGCATACACTCACACACTGACCAATTGCCAAAAAATACTTTTTTGGACTCAGGAGACTTTAAAACGTGTAAATCAGGTGAAAACTCGATATCGAATTTTTGGACCGAATTCAATACTTCTATTACGTACAGTAGTAGGGTAATGGAAGTAATAAAATTCTAATACGAGAAAACAATATTTATTATTAAAATTAAATTTCAAAAAAGGACAATCAATACAATATAAAAGCTCTTAAAATACCTTACATAAAATCCTTTTAGTTGCAGCATGATATATGTTGCAGCATGTTGCAATTATAAAGATTTTAAGAGCTTTCATACAATATTTATTATTATTAATATACACTCTGTCACAAAAAAATATATGCACCCAGAAGAAATCGAACCACAATTACGAAACTTGGTACAAATGTAGTCTGGTAAGAGGTATGCAAATGATTAAAATTTCAACGCCAATGAGACAAGGCTAAGCACGTTATGCGCATCTGAACTGCGCAGCTGGGCGAGTTTAAAAGCAGGATTTCTCGCACCGTAGAGCTATTCAAACGAATCTGTCGACTTTAATGGAAGGTATTGTGACTTGAGATGCCTTTGAGACGTAACCGGTGGCAATACAGACAATTATCGGATAGTGAGAGAGGCCGTAGAGAAGGCCTCAGAGAAGCAGTTTGGTCGTTCAGACATATCAGCCGCCACCTCGTTCGGAGCGATATGGTAGTTGCTCGGGATTGGTAACAGTGGGTCACAGAAGGGAGAATCAACCATTGAGGAGGGTCAAGACGTCCCAGTAGAGCAAATGAACACGAGGATCGCGCAATCATAAGAGCGACCACGTCCGCACCAACAGTGTCATTAGCCTCGATTCAATGCCATTTACCACATTCTAGGTATCCAGTAGTATCAAGGGAAACCATTCTGAGACGACTGGCCGACGCTGGTATGAACAGCCGACGTCCATTAAGACACCTACCCCTCACCCCACATCATAAGCAGTGTCGACTGGATTTTTCTCCACCCAAAGTAAGCTGGAGTGTGACCGACCTAACGTGTGATCGTCCGTGGTGAATTACGATTCAGTCTCAGTGCTGATGACCATCGCACATGCGTGTGGAGGCGGTCAGGCCAGCAGTCTGATCCGGCATTTGTTGTCGAGCGGCATACAGCCATTACACAAGGTGTGACAGTGTGGGGAGCGATTTGTTGGGACACACGATCCCCTCTAGTCATCCTTCAAGGCACTATGACGGCTCGCAGTTACGTGGACAGCATTTTAACGCCAGTTGTGCTGCCTATGCTATCAAGCCGCACAGGTGCCATTTATCAGTAAGATAACGCTCGTCCACATACTGCTTGACTCTCCCAACAATGTCTTCAAGGATATGACGTACTCCCATGGCCTGCCAGGTCACCAGACCTTTCTCCAATAGAGCACATCTGGGACGTACAAGGAAGGCAACTGCAGCCGTGCCAGAATACTGATGTATTAACTGCCCAATTGCAAAGATTATTACATGATATTCCGCAGGGGGATATAGGTGACCTAATTGATTCGATGCCACAGCGTGTTTCGGCTTGTATAGCTGCCAGAGGTGCTTATCTCTTCATACACTACACACATGTTAAGTTTCGTGATTGTAGCTCATTTCCTTCTGGGTGCAGATATATTTTTGTGACAGAGTGTATATATATTTTTAATAATCGTTTAAACAGCTGAGAGTGAAAATATTAGATGTAGGATGGTATGGAGACTGAATATCAATTCTCATCTTTTGTATAAACTTGCCATACCAGAGCAGCCACTTAAATAGTTACTACTTAAATATTACCTTCCTATGAGAAGAATAAGACTTTGTAAACAAACATTATAAAAATGTTATTATTTAAAACAATTATATTTATTTGAAGTAAATGAATACAATTCTTCATTCTATGAAATAAATAGAAACACTACAGCTTAGAATTATGACATATAAATGCAATACAAATGACAAGATAAAGGAAGACAATAAAATTTCTAGTGTAGAATATATTAAATAGTGGTTAAAAAATTAAGGATTGAAGGGAGACAAAGATAGTAAAACTGGTCTCCCCCTAAAAATCCTTAAGAAATGCATTGCATCTTGTATATCATTATGATCTATTATATATATATATATATATAATCAATATTTAAAGCAGAAAGATGTGGAAACAATAAATAAACATATTTTTGTAGGTAAATTTCAAACTATAATTTACAAAAAAAAAAAAAAAAAAAAAATATAGAAATATAAGTCAATAGCATTAAAAACTTACTATTTTATTTTCAACTGCATGATTTTGCACTACATCCGAACCATTTCCTAAAACTGTTGCTGTAGAACCAAAATCAATATTGAAATTGGAGTCTAGAAGTAAATCTAATTCAAGGGGTTCATCAAAATATTCATCTCTATCATTCTGAAAATTATGAAGCATAATTTAAATATTTTAACATATTAAATAAGGTATGATTTAAATATCAATTTAAAGATAATATCATTTATCCATTTTAATTACAGTAGAACCTTGATTATCTGACATAACTGGGACCGAACCTACAGAGAATAATTGAAATATCCGGAAATAGAGAATTTTTCAATATTAATTTAATTTAATATGTAACATCGCCCTTGAACTGCTATTATGACTATTTAAACTGTTAAATAAATATCTAAATTTTAATTATATATGAAAATTTATTTTGAACGAAAAACTTATGATTTAAATGGAAGCTTCATTTGGCATAAATTGATCATCCTTTGTTGTGCAGCTCTGCCATGAAGTTTTCTTACAAGCATTAGTTCTGATATTCTGGGGAATCACACTGTTCTTGTTGTTCCAACTAAGCAAGGTCTTATGAAAAATACTCAAAAGCATCATTATTATTAATCTTTACATGTTGGATTTCTGTGACATTTTTCTCATTCTTAAGAAATTGGAAGGCTACATCTTCTATCTATCTATGTCACAATTCAACCAATCTGTGATTTTTTTTATCCCACAGTTTTCAAAACCTAGCATCATACTAAAATTGTATAAAAATTCAGTAGCACCATTATCTTTAATGTCTGTGACATTTTCATCTATGCCAGTGGAAAAATTTGGAAAATATCTTCGCAGGAGTTCAAACTAATTTCAAAGGAATTCTAAGGAAAAGGAATGAAACTATTTATATGTACTTGTAGTTCAGAAAGAGTTAAACAAGGATCGGATAATCGAGGTTCTTCCACTGTACTTTCACACTGATAATATAATAATTATATTTATACATATAATTATTATCCTACATAATATTTATTATATATAATAATGTCAAGTACGAAAATATAAGTAAAACAATAATAAATTATTTTTTAAAAATGAAAAATTTTATTATTAGATTTAAAAAACCCACCCGGGTTTTTTGGGTTTGTGGGCGGGTCCGGAACCCTGATCCATTTTAATAATAGTTTTGTTGCACAGATTCGAGAAGTTAAAAAAATATTTGGTATTGTCAAGCAGATCCTATACTAAAACTGTGAAGAAAATAGTCGCCAATCGAAATATATTTATTTAAACGTTTCAATTATTCAATTAAAAAGAAATCCTTTAAATATAGTGCCGGGCGAAGCCTGCTAGTTAATATTAAGTGATAACTTAATATTAATATCTCAGAATAAATCTTAATTTTAAGAACAACTTTATGAGAATTCTATTTTAGAGCCCAGGTAAAGTTAGTTTTCCAACAGAACTTCATAGCGCGGGAATCTGATTTAAGAATAAGTTTTAGAATCAAAATTATGCAATCGTCTAAAGTAAGCGGCAAAACATTGCAAAATACTTAATCCAAGATGTCTGGGTCAACCAATGATAAAAGGTAGGCAGGATTTAGCTTAGCTAATTACCCAATAAGAATAGTTTCGGTTCCCGCCAAAATATGCAGTATTTAAGCTGAAGCATACGAGAAATCGTGGTTTTTTACAATAATCACTTGCTTAGTAAACTCACGTTTAATTAATACTCCATCATGTAAAAGTTTACGAAATAGATTCACGGCCCTTCAGGGTCCCGCGGCTGGATAATCGCCGACCATCAGCGTTGTTTTTCCGTAAGGATCCTCTCAGGATGTCCGAACAACCGGCCCATGACTGCACCTTTAGAACTTAATAAAGGATATTCGTTTCTTAAATGGACTCCCTCATTTCTTTTTATAAGATGCATGGACACTAGCTACATTCATTACATATAAGAACATATATTTTCAAGCACATTTTGTTGTCTCTAAACAAGAATGCATAAAATCTGTTAAGCAAACTTGTGGTTTTGGACCTATCCATTTTTATTTTTTTAATGGTAAAATTATATTTAATGCCAATTACATCATTATATGACTAAACTAAGATGAAATTACATAAATGAAAGTTTGATTGCACTACGCTGCCTGTCACTTAAAAGAAAAAAAAAGTGTTTGATTTTATCAAATAATTTTTTTTTCAAATAACATATCCTTTAAAAACTGCGTGTGCAAACTTACAGTGTGTTAGGAAGTTTCATGTATTTAATTTACAATTAACTAATGTCATGCTTATAATAAAAAGTGAAAAAACTGGTTTATAATGTCGAGAATAAAAACTTTGTTTATAAATAAAATAAATTTAAAAATAAATTTCTCAAAATAATTGAAATTTAAATACAGTCGAACCTTGTTAATGTGAATTACTTTTAACATGAACTGTTTCCACAATCCCCATGAAAATGAAGATTAGTTTAATTATATGAAGATTCATTACTGATAGCATGAACTACTGACAACATGAACAAATTTTTCATCCCCCTTGAGATTCACGTTAATGAGGTTCGACTGTATAAGAAAAATTAAATTTTTGTTCTAAACACAATTTAGGATTGGATGATATGTTCCCTCCCTCTTCCACCTCTTTCCATTGTGTATGTTATGTGACTTCTTGCTTTATTCAAAATATTCATGGAAAATTTTTTTTTTCTTCCTTTTTTTTATTTGGGGAGGGGGGGGGGGGGGTCTTAAAAACAAAAAACAGCCATTGTCTTAATAAATCTGTTTTTTTGCTGATTTCTAATTAAATGCCAATGTTTTTAATATTCTTAAAGACACTTCAAAGTTTCTCCAAAAAGCCAGAAAAAATACTCAAAAACTTATGCTGGCAGATATATAAATTTAATCCTATAAGGCTACAAAAATTTTCACTCCTCCAAAGGTTAAGTTTCATCAAAATAATTTTCATTCATTTGATGTGATTATTCTATAGTAGCAGTCGCTAACTTTTTCTACTTTACAGACCACTAAATTTACAATTTAAAACCCCATGGACCACTAAATTTGTTTAGATTGTCAGCTTAAAAATTGGGTCAATTTAATATTGACCTACTTATACAGGACGAATATCAATTTACCTGAACTAACCAACTAATACACACCAAAAAACATGTAATAGGATATTTATATGGCAACTTTGAAGAAAATTGTTAGTGCCATTTTTGATATATGGACTTACGTTTCCAATCACAATTTTCAATTTTCACTAAAAGTTGGAAAAATCATTGCTACATCAGACCTGTCAATTCTGAAATTTTGTCAAACTATCTTTATTAGTTTAAAGATGTGATAGTCAGAAGATTCCCCACACACATACATATTCATTGACCAATTGCCAAAAACCACTTTTTTGGACTCAAGATATTTTAAAACATGTAAATCAGGCAAAAACTCCATATCAATATTTTTGACTAAATACAATACTCACATTACTTACGGTAGTTGGATAATAATAAGAAAACAAAGAAAAGAAAAAAAGCTTACATACTTACATCATTATTCATAAAAGAAGTCAAATTATTTGCTGCATACAAATGAGGTTGGCGATAAATATCATCAGGAAAAGAATGATAAATGGGCAGGAAATTTTCATTCAAAGGCAAATCAAGTAAATTATCGGCCTGAAATTAAAAACAATAACAATTACTAATAAATAATTCCAAGGGTGAAACTACCTAATATGCAAAAACCCTGAAAACTGTTATTTGCATGCAGACAGGGGAGACTAATTATATATCATATGGCTACCTACAATAAATGATATTTTTAGAGTTCTTAATTTATTATAAGGCAAATTAAACATTCAAAATGAAAAAATTCTATAAAAAAAAAAAAAAAATTAAATATGAAATTCAGAGACAGCAAAATTTTCAAAAGCCCTGAATTCAAGGGTATCCCCTGAAAAGTTACACCCTGTAATTCCCAGTTGCCTCTTGCTTTTTGCTGCTTAATTGATAACAGAGGGTCTATCACGAGCTTATCAAAATTGTTTCCATGTCGGAATTTCTCCGATGTGATGTCATTTTCCAAGAGCCTCTCTTTTTTCGCTAGCACGAACTTATCGGATTGCTTCTGCTATTGGAAAAAACCAGTGGAATTGCCTTAAAAATTTCCGACAGACCTTTCCGAGTGGAATCAACATTTCTGATGGCAAAGCGTCCATTTTTTTTTTTTTTTAAGAAGCATCCCGGAGTAATATTTAAATATTAGGCTCTGTGAGGAGCACAATTGTTTTGAAAACTTCATGTGCAATTTAAGAGTTCAGCGTCCGTTTGCAACCAACTACTACAAAAGTTTCACCCCTGTAATTCCCAGTTGCCTCTTGCTGCTTAATTGATAACCGGTGGTCTAGCACGAGCTTATCAAAATCATTTCCAAGTCGGAATTTCTCCGATGTGATGTAATTTTCTAAGAGCCTCACTTTTTTCACTAGCACAAACTTATCGCATTGCTTCTGCTATTGGAAAAGACCAGTGGAATTGCCTCAAAAATTTCCGGCAGACCTTTTCCGAGTGGAATCAACATTTCTGATGGCAAAGCGTCCATTTTTTTTTTTTTTTTAGAAGCACCACGGAGTAATATTTAAATATTACTTTGTAGTAATATTTAAATCAGGGTTGTAAAAAACCCAGCCCAGGCGGGTTTTATTAGAAAACCCGGGTTTTTTGGGCAAAATGGGAAAAATAGAATTTCTTTTTCCAAAAAGTTAATAATATATAGTATATATGTTATATGTTACTTTGTTTTATATGAGAACATATATAGTTTAGCAAACACTAAACAAGCATTTTTGATCAATAAAACTGATAATACTGTACATGTATTGTTTTAACATGTTTACACATAATCATCAGAAAACAATGATATCTGAATTTTAATTGTATAAAAATGCAAAGTTCAAAACAACTAAGGTACAAACAATTTTTTTTTAATTGAATTTTGATTTTATAAAAACTCATGTACAAAAAGAACAAAATTTGTAATGTGCAGTAAGTTTGCCTGATGTTACTTTTATTAAAACAAAAGTTGTTCTTTCTTTTATTATCTTATACTTACATGTTTCATCCAGATTCACTTAATCTCAAATCATATAATGCATACCTATATATATACTTTTTAAATTTAGTTATCAATATAGGTGGGCACCAGGGGTGCAGAATATGTCCGAACGCCCGAACAAGGTTCGGGGGAAATTTAAACTGACTGGGGAAATTTTGAATATTTTTTTAAGAGAAAATAAAAATGTAAATCAAAAATAACAATTTGCTACTTTGAAGTGCTTATACACTAACAGCGATATTTTTATGTTACACTGTATACTTATTCTCTTAAAGATTTATCACATAGAACAAATGACTTTGTATAGCAAAGTAGATTTTTGCATTATAGAGGGAAATTTATACTGTGTTTGGGGGAAATTTCCGAGGTTTGAACATTTTCTGCACCCCTGGTGGGCACAAACATAAGTTAAATAGTATTTGCCTTAAACATTCTTCTAATTGATAGACTCATTATCAGAGATCTTGTATAAGCTACTTAATAGCTTTAAGCTATTTTATTTGTACTTCCCCTGAATTACACAGTTTCAAACTACACGATTTTAGAGTAATTCTTTTGAAAAAGAATAAATTATATATATTATTTGATGTAAATTATTTCCAAATATGTCATTTATTTCATAAAATAGAGAGTTATGATCAAAGGCAAAACTTATATTAAAAACTACTGAACGCTATTTTTAAAATCACCTTATGCTTAAGGTGAAGCATATGGGGTATGGGGTAAAAACAAAGGCTGTTCAAAATTGGTACAGATAGGTTTAAGAGGCCTGCAAGTCGAATGGGGATATTTTCGAAAGTGTAAAGTTATTAGGAGGGGCGAGAAGGGGGAGGGGAGAGGGGTGCAAAAAAAAAAAAAAAGATACAGTTAGATCGTTCAAAATTGGTATATAGAGGTTTTCAATACTTAGTCGAAATGACCTACACATAGTCATGGTAGCAATTTACATTTCTCCGAATCCAAAATTGGACGAGGTAGAGCATTTTATTCATCGCACTTTACTGGAGTACACTGAAGAAGGGTCGAAAATACTTGGTACAAATGGTAATAAATTTCCACTTATCTTGGCTGGCGATTTCAACATCAACTTCGCTGATAAAAAATCAGAGCGGTTGACAACTTTCTGTCGGAAAAATTGAATTTGAAAATGAATAATGATCCACAAGAATCCACAACAAAATATGGGACCACCATTGACGCGGTATTTTCCAGATATTTAGAGGATATCAAGTCTCAAACTTATGTTTCTTATTTCAGTTACCATAAACCTATAGTTTCAATGATAAAAATTCCTGAATAACTTACATGTATTGTAAGATAATAAAAATATTTTAAACAATATTAACTTCTCATTTATTCAATAAAAGAAAAAAATTTGTTTTCTTATCGGTCACCACGCTCAAAAAGTGTAACTTGAATTAATATCAAAGAAAAAACTTGAATTAATATCAAAGAAAAAAAAATACTGCATAAATAAAATAAATTATAATTGCATAAGTTGATAAAAAATGCTATGCAATAGCTTTACCGCGGCAGTCCCCGAGTGCCACACGTATTTTTTCCTTTTCATTATTAATATATAACTTTAAATTATTTCTTAGCATATTCAATTCTGAATTAAGAAAATTTAAAATAATAAAGTTAATATTGATTGAAATTCCTGTATATAAAGTTCTCATGTAAAGAAATATTTTACTGTGGATTATTGCTTTAAAAGGGCTTAAATATTATAAAATTCCTTTAAAAAAAAAAAAAAACCATGGGTTTTTTAGGGTAAAAAAAAACAGCCCAGCGGGGAAAATGGGTATCTACCCGGGTAGCAAATCTGACAACCCTGATTTAAATATTAGGCTCCGTGAGGAGCACGACTGTTTTGAAAACTTCACGTGCAATTTAAGAGTTCAGCCTCCATTTGCAACCAAGTACTGCAGAAACGAAGGTATGTTTTATTTTTATTTCTTCTATTTGTAATGTTTAAAGTGGAAAAAAAAATAAAAAAAAAATTTTTGATCGTATAACAGCATCAAGTGTTAATGTATTACCTTATATATATATATACTAGGTTTCGATTAACTTTTAATAATGTTATGCTCTGCTTTAAGTTGCATCACGCACTATTCAATTTTTAAGCATTGATACAAGGGTAATATTAGTTTAGGTCCGATTTAGGTAGTGAATATTTTTTCTGTTTAAAATACGTTTCCTAATAACATTGCTAATTTCATATACTTTCACATTTTAGATCATAATGTTACTATTATAACTAATACTGATGATAATTACTAAAACCCGAATAAACGCCAAAAGAAAAATATTTGCGATGCATACAGCTGTTTCGGTAGCCTTAAGCGTACCGTCTTCAGTGCATAAAGAATTCTGAATCTGGAGCTTCTCCAGATTTAGAATTCTTTATGCACTGAAGACGGTACGCTTAAGGCTACCGAAACAGCTGTATGCATCACAAATATTTTTCTTTTGGCGTTTCTGACACAGTAATCTATTCGGGTTTTAATATTCCAATGCCAAGTCTCCTGTTTTTAATACTGATAATATTAAAGTATCATTAAGTATTCATATTTTCACCAAAACAAGATTAAAAAAAAAAAAAAAAAAAAAAAATGTTTTCTTATATGAAAGGCTGGAATTAACCATACAAAAAAGTCGATAATATTTTAAGTAAAAAGGTGTGTATAGTCATTTTTCTTTACATGTTTAAAATACTTTAAACGTTTTATTGCTGTATTTTGTAAACATAAATGCAGAAGTGCTTGTTAACTGAAAAGTAATTTTTAAAATTTCAAACCTTCATCAATTCTAAAAGGCTTATAACTAATATATGTATTGCAAAAAATATTTGCCTCTTATTCCAGTATTAGTTTTGACTCAATAAATACAGATTTATTTAATATAATATATAAATATTATTGTGCTTTTGAATATACTTAATACAGAGTTAATGATAAAGTTGTTTGTTTTCAATAAATTGTCATTATTGCTTTTTTTAGCATTTTCACTTTTTAACAATATAGTACGAGGGTCACATTGTATGTTTAAGTATATATAATATATATATTAAACTAGTATGTTGTGGCCACCACAAGACTTTCTTCTATATTTTCCTATACATATTCACTCAGTAATAATATAAAAAAAAATCAATAACTTTGTTTTAAATTATCAGAGATATATAGTTCAACCATCTGTTTTAAACGTATTGACGAGACCTTTTGAAAGATACCCATCTTGAAAATCTACCCCCCCCCCCTGTGAGGGGGAAGCGATGGCCCCACATGCACAGAATTTTTTTCCTAGTTAACTACTACTATTATCAATAATTAATATTAATTTTACAATCACAAGTTTAAAATAACTCTCATTATGCACATTTATACGAAATTTTGCCCTATACTGCCATGTTAAAAGTTTACAAAAAATGTGGTCACCTGTTGAGCGATTGATCGCCAAATCTAATAAGCACCAGTTTATGTCAGGGTGCAACTAAATACCAAGTTTGGTTAAATTTCATTCATTGGTTCGTGAGATACAGCATCCACAAAACACGTGATACACAGAGGACAGACAGACATTTTCTAAAAACTATCAATTCGTGTTCAGAACATTCCAAAATGTGTAAATCCATCAAAAAATGGAGGTCATTTTCACGAAGCCAATACTTTCTCTATATTATATATAGAAGAAAGTAAAAAACTTAATTTTATACATTTGATCTTGAAATTTTTTTTTAAACTGTACAACTAAATGTATGTTGTACAGTTTTTACATTTTTGGGGCCAAAATATATTTTTACTACTCTACCCCCCCCCCCCCCCCCGGCCTCTAAATAAAAAGTAAATAAATAGATAAAAATAAGAGTTAAGAGACCATTTACAAATTCTTATCTACCTTGTAAAAGTATGACAAATCACAAATTATACAAAGCTACAATTTTTTGCTGTAATTATTTTGTTTTATGATTGATTGTCATGAAGATGTTTAAAATTTCTACATAAAGCTGTCATTTTATTAGCTAAAAACCAGGGTTGTTGATTAAAAAAAAAAAAAAAAAAAAAAAAAAATCAATTTTTTTAAATTTAAATCAAGATTTATTTGATTTTAATGATATTTTTAAACTATTCATACATTATTGTACACATTTGTGTTTTATTATGTATATGTGTGTGTATATATATCCACACTATGAATAATTTTACTTAAATTATAAAAATATTTTATTCCCATAGAAAAAATCTATGTAGGTATTTATTACCAATATTTTTATTCAACATAGTATCTTCATAAAAAGAAATAATTTTATAGCAATTACAAGCAGTAGCGCCAGTAACATGAGCCACTCAACTTGAGACTTTGACTTTGTAGCTATAATAATATAGTGAAATAAAGAAAATAAAATCTTACTCACGGTATGGAACACATAAAATAATTTTGGATCGCCCCCCCCCCTCAACCCCCCGTTTCATTACTGCATCTACATTTATATAGAATTTAAATCTGTTATTAAAATTAAAAGTTCACTTAAAATTATTCAGGCAACTTTCAGACAACTTTCATAAAACATTCCTTGGAAACTTATCAGTCTTGATTAAACTTTTCCAGCAACAAACTTATATTAACTTGAAAATACAACTTTTGGATTCCCTGAAATTATTTGTTATTAAGCTACTCTAAGTGACACAGACAAAAATCAAATGTTTAAAAACTTGACTTCAGTAACCAAGAAGCTTCAAAATGTGTAAATATACAAAAACAAGGAATGAATATTTAGCTTAAAAACATACATTATTTATCATATGTCTATGAGGAATTCATTTAGTTCCTGAGCAGCTTTCCTGAATATGGTAAAATACTTTAGCAAAGCACTTCCACTAACAATAAAAAAGAATGTTATCGCTTGAATATTTGCTGCCCTGTATATCTTTTGAAGATTATGTACAGACCGCAAGGTGCACCGGAATATAATCCTATTGTAATAATAAATGGTGCAACTTAAAATACACTTCCATCAATTTGCAACTATTGTCGAACTTTTATCTAGTTCTTTCTTTTGTGTAAGCCCTGTAAACGAACAGTCAATGATTTCCCTACCCTATTCTACATAAGACATGATTTTATGCAAATAAAAAATATACATTCATTTCATTTAGTTTAGTGCAGTCTATTTATGTTAAACTCTACTTACCTGGAATTTCCGCCATAGACATAATGTATTTAAATTCTCTTGGGTGTCCCTGTACATTAACCATTTGCTTGATCTCAATGAAAAGTTTAGTGTAGCATCCCTATATGATACACATTTAGAATACCAAGTTTGAACTTTCTGCTATAATTTATTTTTAAGATATGCTGATAACAGACAGACACACACACAGACCAACCACTAAAAACATGATTTTTGGATTCAGGGGACTTCAAAACATGTAAATATAACAAAAACTCACTTTCGAAAATTTGACCCTAAAACAATACTTTCTCTACCTTATGGGTAAGAAAAAGTAAAATGGAGAGTAAGTTTTAATTTTTACACTAACTACACCCAAGAAGTGCCAGAGTCGAGAATCGAATCAAGCCACAAAGTGCCCGGGTTCAATTCCTGGCTTAGCATTTTTCACATAGTTGGTATAAATATCAACCTTACACTCCACTGTATCTAAATTGAATTTTCGTGGTTGGTAAATTAATGAATTAAATTTCTAAAGTGAAATTTTAATAGTTATACTGTTGAAATCGGCTTCTGTTCAATAATAGTTTGCCGACCACTGGGTTAGGTTATCACGTGTTTTTTTTTTTTTTTTTTCTTTTTGTTGTTGTTGTTTATATGCTTGATAATGGTTGCTGCCCCCATAGCAGAAAATGCGAGACGCGCGACGTACGTCGCAGATTTTTTTTTTAGTCTGCAGATTATTTCCAAATCAGCATTATGCAGAAATTCCAAATCTCTCGATTTTGGCAGGAAAGATAGCGATTTTCTATCTTTTTCCATCCACAACATAAATGTCAATATTCATTTTAAACAGGCTTTATTAAATTCTAGAACCTATAGAGAGGTAGAACTGTTCAATATTTCTCACTCATATAATTTTTTTGTGACCCCTCCCCCTTATACCCTGTTAATGATCGGCTATCAAACAGATCGCAAGATCCTTGCGATTTCCATTTTTTCCCCCATCAGTAACATAAATATCAATATTATTTTTTAAAACTTACTTAATTAGATTTAAGAACTTATAAAGAAGTAGAATTGTTCAATATCTCACTTATGTTTGTTTTACTCCCCCCCCCCCATCCCGCTAACGATCGGTGATCGAACGTTCCACAAAATCAAAGCATTTTAATTTTTAAACTTTCTCCATCCAGCTTTTTCTAATATTCATTTGAAACATGCTTTATTAGATTCTAGAACCTATAAAGAAGTAAAATTATTCAATATCTCTCATTCATGTATTTTTTTGTGACCCCCCCCCCCTCCTCCACTAACGATCGACAATCAAACGGCTCGCGGAATTCTTACGATTTCAAATCTTCTCCATCTGCAACATAAATCTCAATGTTCTTTTCAAACTTATGTACTTAGATTCCAAAACCTAAAAAAAAGTATAATTGCCCCCCCCCCTTTTCACTAACCATCAGTAATCAAACGCTCCATAGAAGCATTGTAATTTCCAATCTTCTTCCATCCAGAGCATAAATGCCAGTGTTCATTTTAAGCTTCGTTTATTAGATTCTGAAACCTATAAAAAAATAGAATTGTTCAATATCTCTCATTCATATAATTTTTTGGGACACCCCCCCCCCCTCCTTTAGCATTTGCTACCGATCGGTAATGAAGTTCCCTGCAGAAGATTCCCATTCTTTCTCTATATGCAGCATAACTGTCAATATTCTGTTTAAATTTGATTCATTAAATTGCTTAACCTATTTAGAGATAGAATTGTTCAATATCACTCACTACTCATGTAATTTTTGTTATTGCACCTTTGCATATATACTAGATTTTGTATCGATTTCAAAATTTGATGATCTTGACACACTTTTGTTTGAATACTAGTATTTTTATAAATGGGTCGCTAGCACTATAAAAAAAGAAATTGGATCTGAAAGGATCACTTCTTTTATTGAGCTGTCAAAGAAAATACCTGTGCTTATTAAGTTACTTAACTCATTGATGTTACATAACACATTAAGTTATTTAACCCGGCTATATTTATCTCACTCAAAAATTTTGCATTTTCGTACGCTTTGGTTACAAAATGCATTTCCTAATCATATATAATTTAAATAATTAAAAAAAAAAAAACAGTTATTTTGTTCAAAGATATGATATAGTTCCAAAATGGGAGACATGGTACCTAATGAGGTAGAATAGATGTTGATAAACTGCATAACTATTTTAAATTTTCTTGATCCCTGTTTGTTATAATTTAAGAAACTAATTTTTTAATTAATATTCATCATTTTAAACCCCTGCACTTGAATAAGAAGATATTTTTAGCAATTTTCTCTTCTTATGCAGTAGAAACAGATGATTTTGTTTGAATAATTAAAAAAATAAAACTACAATAAATAAAAATACAATTTGCATTACAAACATTTTGAAAAAATTACCAGCGAAGCTAGGCACATCAATGTTCAATGTAAAAAATAAAATTATATATTTATCTTAATTATTGTAGAGAAAAAAATTCATTATTAAATGTTCCTGCAGCAGGAGTTTTGGCGCCAAATGGGTTAAATACAGTTTCAATTCCAGTATTACAAGTTTTCTGTGAAAGTTGGGGCTCGGACATTGAGATGGTGAGCAAAATGCAATTAAGATGTACAGATGGCAATGACGAACAAACTGTAATTGCACTGTAAAAAATAGGTTCTTAAAAATAAGTATATATTGTCTCAAAATAACCAAAAACAATATATACTTAAATTTGAAAACCCATGTGCTCATTTTTGAGTACATTGATATGCCAAACATGGGGATATTGGGATTCTTATTGGTCAACCCCATTTTTAAGCTTGTCAGTATACTCAAAAATGAGTTCACGGGATGTCAAATTTAAGTATATATTGTTTCGGGGCTATTTTGAGACAATATATACTGATTTTTAAGAACCTATTTTTTACAGTGTGTTGATAAAAGAAAGTTTATACGTCTTAATGTCCCTCCATCTGGTTACACAGGAACCAGAAAATTTTAGAAAGTTGCATTAATTTCAATGTTTAGAGTCTCCTGCAAGTATTTTACTAGAGTCAGTATGAACAAAATCATAAACAAAATAGTAGTTCTTATACTATATGAAAGATAATTGCTAATGCTAACTCTTTATCTAGCTATGTGAATGGAAATTCTATAACTACAATGCTTTGACATATCTGACAGATTAATAACATTAGATAAATGCAAACCTGTGATAAAAATATGCTTACTGAATCCGGTAATTTTTTTTCTCCGTAACTCATTGTGAAATTATGCTGCAGATTATTTTCTAATGCGTAAATAGTTGTCGCAGATTGACAGAAAAATTTCTGCTACTGGGGTTGCTGCGATGCAAAATTTTATGCATTGTTAGGTTGGGATATTCAATGATGTTTCTTCTTTTGGTTTTGTTGTAATAATGAATGCTACGATACAAATTTCATCTTTTTATTTCCTATAATTGAATATTTGATTAAATCTTTTTATTTGTGATTTTGTTTTGCACATGCATGTTGTGTTCATAACAAAATATAAATTACTATATAGTTTACTATTTTTAAGAAAGGCAAAAAAATATTCATTGAAATGTTTATAACTTTGATTGTTTGATTCAATATCTCTTGAATAAACTAAGTGAATTTACAAGTTCAACAGTTGCAAAAAAAAAGTTACATTGTCATCAACATTCTTATATTAATCAAGTGATTAAAGCACAATATATTATTACATAAGGACTGTTTTTATCAGTTTTAGTATACATTGTTAAAATTTCTTATTCTCCCATTAATTTATGTACTTAAGTCTATACAATGTGTTTAATTTTTTTCAATAACCCCCTTACATAATTATTAATTTTTTTTTAATTATTATTAAAGAGATTCTTCCAGAATATACTTAAAAAAAAATATATTGATATGAAGATATTTTTTACTTTGGATTTTACGTTTTAAAAAAGTAAAAAAATTATACACTTGTTTTTTTACTTTTATATATACAGGGCATTTAGCACAACTCTCTAAAAAATTAAGGGACTTTAGGGACCTATTTATTTTACGTGTTCTGGAATATATATATATTGATTTTTTCCCCCTATGATCTTCTAGTCCCCTACCAGGACTATGTCGTTTGGCCACCTTGGTACTTGGGGTATATTTCATTTCCTCCCTCCTCCTTTTACAGAGATAAATTTCCTTTAACCCGTTAGTAGTCGCATATCGGTCTTTTTGCCGCCCATCACTTATAAATTCCTCCTGCAGATCACCCCTTAAAAATAAATTAGGGAAAGTCTGTGTACCTGACGTTGGGTGGATGTCCTATAACATAGTATAATTTCAAGTCATTCCTGCTATTTTTTGAGCAGTTAAAAACATTTTACTTCTCAAATCGGTCTATTTGACCGCGACGTTAAACAGCGGGCGGGAAAAAGACCGACAAGCGACTACTAGCGATATAAAAAATGACGCGACTATTCTCGGGTTAATCCTTTAACCTTCTCAATCTTATCTTTTCTTAAAACTGCAATTTGCAACCCTATTTGACGAGCTTCTTTTAGCTAAAAGGAAAAATGGGATTTGATCCTTACTTGTAAATAAGGAAATACAATTGTATTTTCAATATTGTATACAGTGCAAACTTTATAGTGCAAGTTCAGAAAGATGGTTTTTGAGAAACCAGAGTATGCTTTGAGTAAACATTTTAATAAATTAATTAAAAAATAAGTATTAATAAATATAATATAAATATATATCTTTTTTGCTTCTTTGACGTGCCAAATTGACCAGAAAATCCTAATATCTATATTAGGATTTTCCCGTCAATCCGGCACGTGTTAACATTATCCCAGAGAGCTGATACTTTGACGAAAAGTTTTTAGGGTAAAAAAAAAAAAATATATATATATATATAGGGTATGCGTATCGGATTTAATATATATATATATGTATTCCTCCCTCATTTAAGGGACACCCTAGTATACATCTGTACTGATAAGTATAAAGGATTTAAGTCCAAAAATGTCGATTTTGAGTTCAGTACATAGTCAGACTCAGAAAAAAACTCTCTACCGATTGGTATAAAGGATTTAAATCCATGTCATTTAGTCTTTGAGAAAATCCATTGGTAAAAAAAGATTCAAGCCAGAAATTTAGCATTAATCTTTGATATAAATATTTAATTCAATGTTTTCCCTTTATTAAATGAAGATTGACAATCACTGAATGGTATAAAGCGTATAAACCAACACAATCTCTTTCTCCTAATCGATTCTTCCGATTAGTTTTTAGTTAGTTTAACTTTATTTTTCGTCTCCTGAAAAATCAAGAATATGGACTTAAATCCTTTATACTTATCAGTACAGATATATCAGAAGAAATTATCAGATTTCAATCATTTCTTCAGATCATAATATATGAGAAGAAATTTTTGGATTCGTAAAAATGTAAATGTCTGGTTTTCGATGGATTTAGACGTTTTGAGATATCCAGATCACATTTTGACCATTTTTAGAAAATGTCTGCCTGAGAATGTGCGCGTATGTGTTTGTAGGCGCTGTAACCCCCCCCCCCTCCTCCAAACAAACAACAACAACAAAAAAAGATTGTGAAAAATTTATATTTAGTTGGACTTTGTTATAAATTGGTACTAATTGTGTTTTATCATATATCGCCAAGCAGTGGCGCTGATAATTGCAAATTTCTAAACTTCAATATTCAATCGTGTTCAAGAAATCTCAAAACGTGTAAATTCATCAAAACCAGAAACGGAAAAATTTTACGAATCTTATATTTTCTTTATATATATGCAGAAGATATAGTAATAAATCTACTTATTTAAAAATAAGTTATCAATTTCAGTTAGTTGAAATACTTTTTGCTTCAGCTAAAATGTGGCTTCAAATTAAAGTTGACATAAATCACAAAAAAAAAAAAAAAAAAAAAAAAAAAAAACAGAACTTTCATGAATAAAATCATTAATTTTGCGTGTATGTGCAATAGTATAAAATTTCGATCTACCACTCCTTCAGTCATAATCATTTTTATCCCTCTAATGGCTATTGCCTGTTAGAGTGAAAAATCTTTAGTCGAGAGTCTTAGAATGCTACATCTATATACAAATTACTGTGTGCGTGATTTTATTTAATTTTAAGTCATTGCCAGATTTGACAACTTTCTTCTTTAGAAATTTTTTAATACAAAAGAATATGTGTATAAAATGAAAAATTGCGTTATTTTAAATTTCCGTCTTGACATCGTAAGAAACTAATTTTTGTATTCTGCAAATCTGGCTAATCATACCTTTTGAATGATACCACTTTCAGCCTTCTACTCCCATAATTAAATTGTTAGAAGAGTACAACAAATTTTATGTTTGCCTATTAATATATAGATAGTTGAATTTTTTAGGAATTTTAAAAAAATCTTAAATTTTGCTAACGAAATATCGAAAGTTATAAATTGATATTTTATACCATTTATGCCATCATCTTATATTTCAATTTAAGGATTGTCCGATTCTATTTTTTTTTTTTTTAAAGAAAATAATAAGCGTAATGCTGATTTACACAAAAATTCCTCTTATTCTGTGATGCTAAGAAAATCTTACGTTTCGAATAACTTAAAGTTTCAAATTATAACGCTGAAATTTAATAAGGTTTTGGACAGTTTCATAATATGTTTAGACACTGATCCGACATTTTTACGATCATTTATTCTTGAGATAAACACTGATTAACAAACATTAGTTTGTTAATCAGTAATAAACTGACTAACCTATAGAAAGACCGATTTTGTGATTTTTGGATTTCTCGCACATCAAAAAGGTGTAAAAATGTTTATATAAAAAAAAAAAAAAAACTGACGTTAAAACTTTTGCAAATAGCAAAGTTTCACATTCTTTATGTTAAGACAACTGAAAGGTCTGTTATGCTTTTTCGTTAATTTATAAAAATTACTTTTCTATTAATTATTATATATAATATTAATACTATTATATATAATTAATATATTTTAATCAATGTGATAAATAATACATTGTTAGATTTTATTTTATTCTTTTAATCACTTAGTCATTTTTTTATTTATAAAAACTGCAGCAATTAAACAACATTTTCCTTTCAGATTTCAATTCAAATTGCAAAATAGCAAAAATAATAACAATAATAGGACTAATATAAAAAAAAAAATAATAATACAGTGGGGCATTCATACAACTTTTTTCTTCTGCATTTAAACACTTATAAAAATAGATCCCAAATTAAATAAAAAGGTAACTAGCAGTGACTAGCACCGCTGGTATTCGTTAGTTAGGTGGGGATGTTCTATTTTTATTTATTAATTTATTTTGTGGACTGTACATTAAACAGACACGGTACTAGCTTACAGGAAAAAAGGCTGAACTTTTTTATGACACCCCCCCCTCTCAAAAGTGGTATCAGGCAACTGACACAATATAAATTATAAAATTTTCAATAATAAAAATAATGTTAAATCTGATTGCATACATGTACACACAATAAACAAAATCAGAACAATAAATCTTATATTAAATATCATATTAATTATAATTAAAATAGTTGTAAGTGCTTAAAAACCAGACAAAATTATTACACATACTTGAAAATAAGTTTATTCTATAGAAGCATTGTTTGCTGGGGTAATTGATTAGCAAAATAATGTAGTTCAAGTTCACTAGGAAAATGCAGTTGAAGTGCTATTTCTTTTTCATTTTCTCCAAGTTTGGCTTTCAAGAAATGTTAAATTCAATCACATAGAAATTGCAAATAGTATAGTGCACAAATTCAGGCTGACACTTTTAATGCAGATTTGCATTGATCCCAAGAATAATAATTTTCAAGCTTAAAAAGGCTGAATTCAGCCTTAAGGCTGAAAAGTAACATGTCTGATTAAATAAGCCATTTACCAAGTCGTGAAGAAAGTGCCCTTTCGTCTATTAATATCTGTCCTTTTACTCACAAAAAAGTACCCTTTTCCATAAATCCACCCTGCCCTTTTTTAAAAAAAATATTAACACTATGGCTACCTATAATAAGTTGTAATATTTTGAGAATTCTTCATAGATCATAAGGTAAATTAAATATTTAACATGAGAAAATTCCATAAAAACAGTAAACTTAAACATGAAATTCAGAGACTGAAAAATTTTCAAAAACTTTGAATTCAAAAGTAGCCACTGAAAAGTTTCATCCCTGCTAGCTTGAAAATTAAGATATTTGATTAGTTGCCAGTGGCCATTAATCTCAATTTTTTCAATGGCTATTTTTTCTGAAAGTCATTATGTCTATCTTGATAAAAAGACTTTAGTCTTAATTAACCAATCAATGGTAAAATACTAACAAATGCAAATTTTCTAAATAATGCAGCAGGAAGCCAGAAAGTGGCCAGTCGCCACTTCTACTGTTTTGCTACATTGAAAAGATAAAAAGAAAAAAATTCAATACATTGACTGCAAAAAAATCTTTGATCATATGACTTTTTTTCTCAATATTCATGTATCAATACATAAGATATTCATTATTTTCAGAAACATCAGTAAGGACAATAGTACAAATACAAATAATATATTATTAATAATTTGCAATTGCAATAAAATAAATGTTATCGAATTTAAAAACTGAAAAAAAACAAAGGTATTATTTAAATCCATAATGAAAATGTACATGCATTATTAAATTTACTTGTTTAAAAAAAAAATCTTTTTAAAGGCCAGCAGGGTTGGCAAGTTTCTTCCAAGGGGAAAAAAACCGGCCGGAAGAAATGGAAGAAACTGCTTTTCTTAAAAATTTATCCAATAAATTGCAGATTTGGAAGATACAATGGATACATTTATATAATAAACAACTTTAAGTAACTTTAATTATATCTATAAAAATTTAATTACATATTTAATTAATAATTATGGGATTTTTACCGAAGTGATCTTCCGTATCTGATGATCACGTTCCAAAATACTCAAAATCCAGTAAAAAAATCAATTTCAATTTAAACAGTATAATTTTTTATAATTTAGACAATTTTATTTCTTTAACTTGTAATAAACAATAGTTTGGATCACTTGCTAATACTTTCTGATAAAACAACTCTTAAAGATCCAATTAATTAAAAGAACCAGTATTCAATAATTACTGTATTACAAAATGTCATCAAAAACTTTATTTTCCGCAGTACGGTCAACTCTCTCTAATCTGCAGATTTATAATCTCGGAAATAATATTAAATCCTTCTAATCCGTAATTGATTTTTTTTATATGAAAGAAATTCACAAGTCATATTTAAAAAAAAAAATTTCACATTTCTCCTTTTTTTTAATCAAATTTTTGGCTTAATCCTTGCTTTGAAACACAATTGTGAGGGATGGGGGAGTAATATTCTTTTATTTATTATCCTGCAATTCATACAGACTAGTGCTCATAACAAACCACTATTACATCAATGTTTTAACAGAATTAATCAGTGATGAATCCAAACTTTCAAAAATACTTTGTTTCGTATTTTTTAAATATGTTTGTTTACATTTTATACGTATCTATTATTTGAATATGCTTAGGTTATTTACCATCATATATGAATGTGATAGCTTAGTTTTATTAATACTGAAGAAATGTTTTATTCTAAAATGTATTAGAAATTGTCTTTCCATTTTGATGTCTATTTATGATTTAATAATAACTGACTTTGTATCTGCAAAAAAAAAAAAAAAAAAAAAAAAACTGTGAACAAAGGCAATAATCTCTAATCTGCAAATTCTTATAATCCGCACAACCTCGGGACAAAAATAAATAGACAAATAGACTTCTTCACACACCATAAATTTTAAGCCAGCACTATCGGTTTCGAAAGGACGTAGCCTTCCTTCATCAGGTGCAAAAAACAAGTGCTACTGCCTTGGAGGCAAAAGCAAGACAGTCTTGAGTCTTGCTTTTGCCTCCAAGGCAGTAGCACATGTTTTTAGCACCTGATGAAGGAAGGCTACATCCTTTCGAAACCGGTAGTGCTGGCTAAAAATTTATGGTGTGTGAAGAAGTCTTTTTGTCTATTTATCGTTTGAACACCAGTTTTGCATTTAGTTTTGGCTCTGGACAAAACTTTTGAGAATTAGGGGGAGTTGACTGTAAAACAAATTAAACGTTTTTTAGGCTCAATACTGCACTTTATTTTTCAACTTAAAATAGATAAATACAAACTATAGTTTTTTTTTTTCTTTTTTTAATCCTAGAGAACTTGCAGGAGAATTTAAAAGGAGAGGTATCTTACGTATTGATACAGTTCATTGGGTACCAGCTTCGAGTTTATACAAAAAATTGTATCCTTAAAAAAAAAAAAAAAAAAAAAAAGTGCAAATATTATGGCTAAAAATTCCGTAATTATTATCACTTGTACTGTTTGAATGTATAATAATATGAGATAGTATCTATGCAAAAAGTTCTAAAAATATTAGCATTCAAAAGTAAAAACCCATCACCTGTATATATTTAGTATTTGTTATCAAATAACTTATTTTTCTAAAAATACTTTTAATATTAATTAGATTATAGTTTAGATTTAACATTATATTTATATTTATGCGTTGAGTTTATACAGTTCATAAATTTTAATTTTGAACATATGTTTTGTCCTTTGGTTGGTTTCTTTTCTTCCATTTCTTCTGGGTTTTTTTCGAGAAACTGGTTTCTTACCCTGAAGGCCAGATTGTTTTACTTTGCATTTTACCAATTACAGTTCCCGCTGCTTATTAAAATCACATTCGTTCTGAGCCAAAGTGATTTTAATAAGCGACTGATTTTTATATCCGATGAATGTTCCTGCACTTAAGGAAAAGGTGCAATCAATTTGGAAAGAAACTTCAAAAGGTAACGAATAAAGGAATTAGTAAACAATATTAATTAATTTTTGATTGATAATTAATTGTTTCTTCAATATAAATAAATTAAACGCATATTCCAAGTTTCCATGCACTTTCGTTTGAGTAAATCATTATTACTTTACCAAAAGTGGACGTTGTTTTTATAAATTTAAAATATTTTTGTTTGAACTTCATGAATTATAGTAATTTTAAAATCAGAACTAGAAATTGCCCTTTAATAATCAGACATTTTAAAAAATATCATTTCAAATCAAATTTGGGACTTATTACTGTGCTTTGAAGGATGCATTCCTTGAAACTGTTGTGGAGATAAGTGATGGGGTGCGTGCTTTATTTGTAAGTGTGTTGCAAGTGTAAAATCTTCGACAATGAGCGATAATGGAGGGATTGTTTTGCTTTAATTTCTTTTCTTATTAAAAAAAAATCACAAAATGTCATTTTTGTGTGTGTGTGTGTGTATACATAAATGATATTTTTTAGTTTATTTACCGGCGATGCTGATTTTATTAAGCGTTGGTTTTAAAAGTAATTTGTATTGATTTGATTCCGGTCCTGGCAACTTGATCAGATTAAGCAGCTGATTTTATTAACCAGTGAATTTATAAAGCGGCGGTTACTGTACAGGAATTTAAAAGAATGTATGATACATATGAATGTATCATGTGCTATTTCTCATCTCTCTTGCCTGTGTTAAATCACCAAGTTTGGTACAATAATTTAAAGGATAAATAATTTAAAGCATTATTTATCAATATTTACATTCATAATAAATATGCATATGTTTTAAAAACCTATTTTAAATACCGTAATTTCACGTATATAACCCACGGCAGAAGATAACCCGCAGCATAAACATTTTATCTAAAAATAATTATAACCGAAAGATACCCCACAATAGAAGATACCCCACACTTATAAAATCACATGGTCGACAATCGCCTTTTGTAATTTCAGTACTAATTGCTATGATAATAAAAAGTAGGAAAGGATACAAATAATAAATATACGAATATAAATAATAAACAAATAAATTTACTTACCTATAATGAAAGAGCAAATAATCATAACTTATAATTAATCTTTCTCTCTATATAAATTACTATAAACTGGAGTAACTTCTAATGATTAACATCTTTATTCAATTTATAAGAAAATTATAAATTAATAATAAATTTATTTACAAAATTCATTTAAATCCATTGAATTCGGATTCTTCCGTATCAGAATTAAAATGTGGCAATATTGTTTAGGACAGTTCGTCTTCATCATCCTTGTTATCCTCTTCATCAAGTTCCTTTTCACTGTCCTCAATTTCATCGTCATTATACATTAACATAATCGCGACTACTGACGTGAATTTCCGTCATTTTAACTTCTATAGCTATAGTTGCCGCTGACGTAAATTCGCGTCTTTTCAGACTATGTTCCTGGTTACAGATGACGTGAATTTACATCATTTAAAGAATTTTTATGGAAACGATACTTTAGAATTATTTCGATAGTGTTATTAGGGTAGTAATTCTTCGATAGTATTATAGGATCGTTCTAATATTACATGACTAATCAACTTCAGATAATTACAAAAATAACATTTTAAAACATTATATCTAATTTTTTATTCACATTTAAACATAAAAAAGTTTATATCTATTAGCTTGAGTTTACTTCAATATTCCCTGGTAATCAGTTTTTGAAAAGTAAAAAGTATGCCGCTCATGAATGTTAATAATCCAGACTTTTTGAATCTAGGATTTTATTATTTTTATAGTAATAGAGTCTCAAGCATTTATTACAAATTCAGCTACTTTCACTAGAAATGCTTTGATTTTTTTTCTTATATTCGCGAAAGATACCCCGCAGGACATACAAAGTCAAGTTTTTTAAATAGATTACCCACGGGTTATATACACGAAATTACGGTAATTAATAGCCAGTTTAACAATGGCAAAAACAAAATATAAGAAATATTGCAGGATACGAGTTGTTACAACTCATATGATCAATAAAATGCAAAGTGAAATAATGCAACCATTATAGAAAGGAATTACTTTAAGAAGAAAATCAAACACATATATAAACACTTCTGGCACAAATAGTTAATATGGTATTGAGCATGCTAATATGACCTGTATGCCAGCATGAAACAAGGTGAACGTTAAAACAGGAGGGGGAAAAAAGAAGAAAGTTCATACAGGGTTCAGGTCAATCCCTACCTTTTTTCATGCACCACTACTAAAATAAATTAATGAACTTATATATATAAAAAAAAAATACATACAGATATCAAATCAGTTGTTGCTTCATTTAAACCAGCTTCATCACAAGTATTCATTCCATTAAAATCAGATACGTGACCCATAATATGACTCTGAAATATAAATATTCTATTAAAAAAAATGTCTAAAAAGCAAAAATGTTTTAAAATAAATTTAAAATAACAAGTAATTATCAAAATTTAAAACCTGTTATTTATTTCCTTAACTTAATTATAAGGGCACTAAATAATTTACCCTTTTTAATTGTTGCGATCAATTTTTACACAGCAAATTCCAATATATAAATATGATGACAACCCTCAGTTGTCAAACATATTGTAGCATCATAATTATAGAGTGGTGTTTAACTGATAGAAAAAACCTCAAAAACAAGATTGGGAACAAAAACATAATAAAAAGAAGAAAAAAATTACTTCTTCTAAGTTAGCAAATTAAATTCATATATCTTTGGACGTAATAATAATTTACAGTGAACAAACTATAAACTAATAAGAACTTCCTTTAAAGCATGTTATTCATTGAGCGTGTGTTAAAGTGTGAAATAAATAAAATCATAAAAAATCTTAAAGTCATAAATTACAAAATTTAAGAGAACCTTTAACTGCAACATCATCTAACATATGCTACAGTTTATAACACAATTAAATAAGATTTCATTTAATAATGACATATATTTCTTAAAATGCACTCAGTTTTATACTTACTCAGAATGCTAGATTTGCTGATTATAAGAATAATAAGGGGAAAACATTGCGATGAACTTTAATAACATTCCACGTGGGTTTTCGTAATTGCTGATTAGTAGATCTCCGGAAAAGAATCCTAACCCTAATAATGAAAATCACCAAGTAGGTCACTCCAATAAAGTGTTTTTTGACAGTTCAATATCCAATTATATTTCAAAATAAGCAAAATAGAATAGAAAAACGTTGATAAATAACTAACTTGTCCGACACATTGCATCAGTTTTCATTAGCAATCCGAACCATCTGACTGGTGTTTACGAATATATCAAAATTTTGCATTTAACCTAGATGGCACCACTATCGGGTCAAATATAATCGTCTGCTAGATTTCAAATTTATAACAGAATTTAAAAATGTAAACACAATTTTCATCCAAAATAAATGTATTAAATAAATCGAAAGGTTTCATTAAGTTCAAACCATATAGAAAAGAATCAGACTCTTCAGAAAAAGATATTTGCAGATGAGAGTGAAAGTTTCATTCATAAGGAAATGAAACTAACCTAGTTATTTTGTGACATCATGTGTAGCAGTGTTGCCAGATGGTCCAAAGTGAATTTCCCCATACAGTTCTCAAACTTTCCCAAAGCAAGGGTTTTTTCCAAAATCCGCGTTTGTAATGATCGATAGACGGCGCTTTGTGAACACTGCAGTTGTTAGTAAACATTAGCCACGTGTGTTCCAATAGTGTTCTTGTTATTCTACTTAATATTCGTACTATAATTTCTCCGCCATTACATTATGGAAAATTGATTGCTTTTGGAAAAAATAATTCAGTTTATTCGAAGTTCGATCGGAAGTAGATTTTTAACTGAAGCTGAACAAATATTAGTTTCAAGTCATCTGATTAATTCTTTACTTCCATTAGCCGAAGCAACTGAAATTTTAAATTTATCATTTGGAAATAAATGGAAGCTTCATTCTGGATTTCTTGATCCTTTGGAGTTACACTGGAGCACACAACAGTATGTGTTATCTTTTTTACCGGATTTATTCATTTTTATTCAATAAATATATGTGAAACTAAACATCGGCTAGCAATGGCGGCTATATGGAATTCGAATTAAACCATGTTTATTGTAATTTCACCGTAGCCCACCAGAGGGCGAGCATTTCATTACAATCGCGGATATCCCCAACTCAATTTATACTAAAAATGTAAATTTTTTGGAAAAAGTTAAAAATATTTAATAAATTTAAGCTCACATTTTTCCCCCAAATGAAGCTCTTTATAGAAAAAAATCCCCATTTACAAAAATAAATTTCAATATGCTGGTTTTCAGAAAAATTTTAATTTGTGTAACTTTTGTCTATTTGTCAAACTTTCTGAGATTCCTCATGTCTAATCATTTGTACTTAACCCATAAGTATATATAAAAACAATTTTTTTTTTTTAAATGCATGAAAACGCCCTCTGGTGAGCTAAGGTGAAATTATCATACCACTGCATATCATCATATTATGCAATCGATTTTCCATGATGTAATGGCGGAGAAAGAACAATAATAAGTACACGTGGCTATTATATTTACTAAAAACTGCAGTTCAGAAAGCGCCAGCTATCGATCATTACAAACGCGGATACCCATTGAGCTTAAAGAGCTTTCGTCAAACCATGGAGCTATGCGTCAAACTGAACATTCCATCCCTGAAAGTTTAATTCAAGTTAGCAAAGACAAAGCATCCAAATTTATGCTAGTCCAGCTTACTATAAGTTTGATTATTCAAGCGAAGCAGTAATCAATAAGTATTTTGCATTCACTATACTTGCTACAACACATATAGATAAGGTGACCATACGTCTTCGAAATTCGAGGACTGTCCTCGAATTTTGGCCTTTTCTATTTTTTGTCCCCAAAAATTCTTTGACTATTCGGGGACGCTAAATGTCCCCAAATTTAAATATTTGCGTGTATTTCTTTAAAAATCACAGTCCATTCCGTGTAGTATCAAAATTGTGATGGCATGTCTCCGGACTACCTCTGGGGGTAAGTGCTAGACTGTCGCCAATTGCCCATTGTACAGCACTAATGAGACGTA
Source organism: Salticus scenicus (assembly GCA_963930645.1). Classification (NCBI taxonomy): domain Eukaryota; kingdom Metazoa; phylum Arthropoda; class Arachnida; order Araneae; family Salticidae; genus Salticus; species Salticus scenicus. Next base: position 332,350,080 of record OZ005649.1, read on the forward strand.
AAACCCATCTATTCCAATCCAATCAAAATCGCAGTCTAATGCAGAAGTAATTGGATAATCTTGAAAATCAACGGAACTTTGAAATAAAGAAATACACGCAAATTTAAATATTTGCGTGTATTTCTTTAAAAATCACAGTCCATTCCGTGTAGTATCAAAATTGTGATGGCATGTCTCCGGACTACCTCTGGGGGTAAGTGCTAGACTGTCGCCAATTGCCCATTGTACAGCACTAATGAGACGTAAAACCCATCTATTCCAATCCAATCAAAATCGCAGTCTAATGCAGAAGTAATTGGATAATCTTGAAAATCAACGGAACTTTGAAATAAAGACCCTCATACTTCTTGAGCAGAGAAAGAATCATGCACTACTAATCAGTATATAAATTCTGTCTTGCCCGATTTATGTTAAGTGAAAAATAAAATTTGTTTAATGAAATTATTTCTTGTAGTTATATAATCGGGAATAATTTATTAATTTCTGCATTTCAGGGAGTGGGGATTCTGAAGATTAAAATGAAATGGTGCTATTTTGTGTTTTCTCCTATCATCATAATAAAGTGTAAATGGGTTCTATAGACTTGATTATTTTAATAATGCTGGGATAGTTTAATTTGCATAAACTTACCTTAGGCTCAGCGATTTTTCATGCAAAAAAGGGATTCAAAGCATTTTGTAATGTATAAATCAGAGTTCTTTTTATTAATAATGCATATAGATATCGGTCTATTGTGTCCTCGAAAAAGTCCCCAAATAGAGTTTTCAATGTCCTCGAAATTTACTTCGATTTCGGGACAAACGGTAATTTGTCCTCAAATCAGTGTTTGAAAATATGGTCACCTTACATATAGAGCATTTCCTCGTGACGTCTGGTGGTTGGCAAAAAAGCGCGCTCGACTTTCCCGCGCCCCGCCCACCATTGATACTATATTGGTGTTCCGCCATCGCTATGCTTTTCCCAAGCCTTTTTGCCAACCACTCATAAAAGTTGAGATGTTTGTTTACAAACAAGGAACTGCCCTATAAACCAAATAATTCCTGGAATCAGAGATTACACGTGAAAAAAAAAAAAAAAACAGAATAGAATGGATGGATGGATGGGTTTAACGTCGCACTAATGCTGCGCAGATGGGCAATTGGCGACGGTCTGGGACACACCCCTAGAGGTGGTCCGGAGACATGCCATCACAATTTTGATCCTCCACGGAAGGGATGGCTCTCCCGCTTCGGTGACCCCCAGAGGTATAATTTTTGATGGGAACATGGAGGACATTGCGGCCACGACAGATTTAACGTGCACCAGCCACCATTAGTGTACACGACGGTCTTTGGCCGGCTCGAGTACCGAACCCGCAATCTTCCAATTGCGAGGCCGGCGCTCTACCGACTGGGCTACCGCGGCCCCAGAATAAACTTTATAATCAAAAAGATGAAAAAGTTGCTTTCCTATTTCTGAAATAGAAATAGCATCCAGAATTGCCCATTTTTTTGTTTTTATTGAATTTTAGGAAAAGGTCAACTTTTACTAATTTTAAAGAAAATCCCCGTGTATTTCCCAAAAATTTTTCTTTTCCCCAAACTGTTCCCCACTAAATCTCTGTCCCCAAATATTTCCCCTGAAGCTTCAAAACTCCCCCAAAATGGGAAGAAATCCCCAAGTCTGGAAACACTGATTGTGTAGCACGGAGTTGTGTAGTTTTGATTTGCAGAATAAGCATTACAGTTTCGATTAGAAGCTCAAACACTACATAAAAAATAAATAAAATAAAAAAAAGTTTCTACTAAATGTATTTTTGGTTCGATGTCAATCTACAACCAAACCATACCATTTTGTTTGCCGAAGAGATTATGGAGACATATTTATCTCGTTGGTGGAGACCACTGAGTACGGATTCCCTATTCTGGCTATAGAAAAAAAATCCATCATTACGGTTTTTGTGCCTTCTTTTGGTGATAATCGGTTTCTTGGCAACTGGTTCTTAGGATTTTGCATGTTTTAAATATAGATATAATAATTTATATAGATCTATCATCCCCATGTTAACGAGCAAAGATTTTTGATGCCTAAAAAGTTTTTTGGCATCAGCCATTAGAGAGTATAAGGCTGGGATTGCGGTGCCTCGTTCTTAAGTCTTATCTTAAATGTTACGAACTTTCGTAGATGGGCGTGGTTAAGAACGATCTTTACTTGGTGCCTCAAGCGTAAGTCCTCCGCGTGTCCTCGTAAGAGAAAGCTAGCCAGCCAACGGGACACGCAGAGCGAGTTATGTTGTGATTGCGCGCGCATCCAGTTACGATTCGACGTAAGATAGCTCCGAGGTTGTCGTTAAGACTACTATATAACAGTTATACAGTAGTCTTAGTTGTCATAAGATAGTGAAGCACTGCAATACGACTGGCGTTTTGTTTACATCTTAAGACAGAGTTTGTGCGTAAGATAGTGTTGAGCGAGGCACCGCAATCCCAGCCTAAAACTCGAAAATAGCAATCATGCCAGCCTCTGGAACTCTTCGACCGATCCAGCTGGGCCCTGAGACATTTGATCCACGACCGGTCGAAAGCAGAGGCAACTCCGATCCCTCTATTGGATCAAAATCAGTGCTGCCATCTGTAGGCTTAGTTTGAAATTAACTCTAAAATATTACAGAATTAAATTAGTTAAAGAAAATTTAATTCATTAATTAAAAATGTAATTTAACTATGAATAAAAAAAAAGATAGATGTATATCTATTTTTTTCTATTCTGCATAGTTGGGTACATATGCACTGAGATACAATAATATTAATTATATAATTCTTTTTCGAAAAAAAAAAAAAAAATAATAATAATAACAATAAAGTTTTAATTTTAGAAAATTTTCCAGCAATTTTTTTTTTTAATTATTTCCCTTAATTATGCATTATTGTATTTTAACGATACATTGCAAAGAATTTTAAGTAATATTTTATAGATTTATTATCAAGATAATTTTTGTTAAATATTTTTAAGTTGGAATGCTGAAATTTAAAGCAAATATTAGCATTCAAATATTTGATATAAATAAGAAGTAGATTCAAGTTTTATTATGATCTAAGGTAAGAAATATTAAACTATTACACAATGCCAAAAAATTATAAAATTTAAATTTTGATTTAAATCAATGATTACAAAAAAAAAAAACAGTTTTTTAAATTATCACTTCATTGACTGTTTTGTAAATTCAATTAATTATGATTTCAATCAATAATATTTTAAATGTTTAATATATTTATGATTTTTTTTAAAATTTAAATACAAATTAAATATTGATTTTTAAATATCGTTAATTACTTTTATGTTTGAATGCTAAAATTTAATGCAAATATTTAGTATTCAAACATATAAAGGTTTTATAAAAATTAACTCATCGATAATTTAACAATATAAACCAATTTCATGGTTGCAAGGTATAATGATATACATATAAAAATATTAGAAACAATTTCTGTATTTTCGTTAATTTTGAAACTTTATCATCAAACTTTATCGTGCTTAATTAAAGCAAATATATTTGACATTTTTTTTTTTTTTTCATTTTTAAGTCTTGCTAATTTTATTCATTATATGATATTCAATTGAATTCTTATGCATATTATTTTTATTTAACTTAGTTAACATTTTTATTTTGGAAAAACATGGTACAAAATAGAAACGCGTTTTGCTCCGTTCCTAATTTCGATGGGGACGCAAGATTTGTTAAATTTTTCTTTGACCAATTAAGATCCTTTGCCATGTTGAATAAACTAACGAATGACGCGACATTACATGTAATGAAAAAAAAAAAAATTCGTGATGCCGCGTTGGCATACTTTATTGAAACTGAAACATTATATAACTCGACAGATCTTGAATTCATCGAAGAAAATTTCTGTAAGTTTTTCAAGGAATCCTCATATAATACTGGAATATCAGAATTTCATAATTTAAAAATTTTGCCGGGGGAGTCTATTAAAAATTTTGCCCATCGTGTAAATGTTGATGTACCTAAGTCTTTCCCTGACCTTAAAGACAAACAATCCCTTGATAATATAAAACTTCTGAAATTTTTTAGAGTGTGTACCCCAAATATTAAAATAAAATTAATGGAGGAAAATATAAGAGATTATAATAAGGTAGTTGAACGTGCTCAAACATTATCCGAAATATATGATTCTTTCAACAACACTACCAATATTAAGACTGTTTTTTCTTGTGATAATAAAAATGGACTCTGTAATATTAAACGCGTTGAAAGATTTATCTGACAAAACTAATAACATTACACTTACAAATTATAATCCACCCTCCCATAGTGAATCTTTGCACGTAGGTCAGTCAAGCAGACCCAAATTTGATCAAAGAAATTATAGAAATAATTACAAAACTAGACAGACCAATTTTCGTTCTCCCCCTAGAAGAAACTTTTCTAGAAATAATCTGATTTGTCAACTTTGTTCCAAACATGGCCACGTTGCTTTAAATTGTTACAAATGGAGAAATAGAGATAATTTCATTTATAAGACATGTAAATATGAAAACTGTAATTTAAACTAGAAAAGAGGTATGGAGATGCTGATGCCGCCATATCTCGAAAACTAAGGATCTCATCAGAAAATGAACATAAATTCCCGAATGTGTCATCTTCAAATTCTCTTCCGAAAATTTCGTATACTAGACTTGTAAATTCAGTTGGATCTCAAACTATTGCTAATATTACTATAGCAGATAATAAAGCTACTCAAACATTTCAAAAGTGTAATCTTCATATTGATAATGCAGGGTATATTCTAAGTGACAACAATGAGAGTTGCACAAATAATACTGAAGATCATATTTTATTTAATGTAAACAAAACTCTCATACACTTCCTATAATAAAAGCTAAATTAGTCAATAATGATATAGAGTTTCTTATCGATACTGGAAGTAGTTGTTCACTTTTAGCCCAGTCCACATTTGATAATTTAAAAGCAAATTTGAAATATAAGACTAGGTTCGTATATTACTCTTAAAACGGTCAATTCTTATGTTGAATTTTCTTCATGCATTCGTGCAGCTTTCAAAATTGAGAAAAAGTTTTTCCTAAACAATTTTTATATTATTGACATACTACATAGTTCTAATTTTCATGGAATACTTGGCATGGATTTCATTAAAGAAAATCATGTCACTATTGACTTTTCGAAAAATTCCATGAGAATTGGAAAATTAGATTTTACTTGTTCTTTATTTGATTCGGGAAATGAAAAATTAGATGTATATAATGTTAACTCTGACGATAAAAATATGAATATTTATCTTCTAAAGAAAGTTATAATACAAACTGGTGAAATTATCTACATTACTGCAAAAGCAAATAATAAGTTAAAAGAAAAAAATTACATATTTTGTACTGACGTTAAGGATCCTGATGTAGAAATTTTAGATTCTATTGTATCACCGAATCACAAGGATGAAATTAATTCTGAAAATAATAATTCTCTTTTTACGTTACTTATCTCAAATAAAGGTAAAAATTCAATTCATCTCAATAAAAATATGCATATTGGTAAATTATTTTTAATTGATGAAATTAAAGAACAATATTTAGATAAAATTGAAGATTCTTGCTCTAGTAATAATAATATACAAAATATTTAGCACCATATCCACTTAATTCAAGCGTCAGAGGATATATTACTAAAACGTAAAAATGATTTATTAAGTAAAGATTTTTGTTTGAATCATTTAACCCTTGATCAACATAACACGCTAGAAAATTTATTTTTAAACAAATTTGCTGCTTTTTCTAAGTCTCTTAGTACACTAGGACATACTGATAAAATAATTCCTAATCTTAAGTTAATTAATGATTTCCCTATCAAAACACCCCCATTCCCAATTCCACAATCTTTACAAAAAGAAGCCCAAGAACAGATCAATAAATTAGTAAACGCCGGCATAATTGAGCATAATTGCTCCGAGTGGGCTTGTCCCATATTGCTGGTAAAGAAAAAATCTGATAGTTCAAAGAAACAACGTTATAGGCTTGTTTTAGACCTTAGAATGGTCAATACAGTCATACAAGGTTCCTCATATCCACTTCCTAAGATTCAAAATATTTCAAATCTTTCGTCATTCAAATATTTTACTTCATTAGATTTCATGCAAGCGTACCACCAAATTGATCTCCCTAAAAAATATCAAGATATGTTAACATTTGCATCTATTTTTATCAGTTATCGATACAAACGTGTTTGTTTTGGTTTAAAGAACGCCAGTTCTATATTTCAGTCTCTAATGGACACAATACTCGACGAGATAAACATTAATGGCATATATACTTATCAAGACGATCTTATTATTGGATCAAATTCATTTGAAGAGACTTGTGGAAAAGTAAATAAAGTTTTAGAAATTCTTATCAAATATAATTTAACATTGTACCCATCTCAATGTGAATGCCATAAATCAGCAGTTAATTATTTAGGTTTCCATACTGAAAACCATACTATTTCACCCATCCCCGCTAACATCGTAAAGATCAATTCTTTTCCACCCCCGACGACAAAACGACAATTTAAAAAAATTCTTGGACTTGCTAATTTTTACAAATGGATTTTACCATCTTTCTCAGAACTTGCGCAACCTCTTATGGAACTCACAAAACCCAAAACAACATTCAAATGGACAGAAAAACATCAGAGTATTTTTCAAAACATTCAAAAATTATTATTTCTTCCCCCAATGGTTCGACTTCCAGATTGGAAAAAACATTCTACGTCAACACGGATGCATCAAAAACAGCCATTTCAGGAGCACTTATGCAAAAATTTAATAGTAAATTACTTTCTATAGCATACTTTTCCAAATCTTTAAAACCTGCTGAAAAGAAATATCCTACGTTAAAATTGCAACTTATGGCGATTCACAAAACTGTGACCGCTTTCAAATACTATTTACTACATAATCGTGAGTTTGTAATTTTGTTAGATAAAAAATATGAAAAATATAAGAAAACTACCCCTTGAAAAATATAAGAAAACTACCAATCCCGCTGACGTTACCACCCAATGGTTAATGGATTTATCTGAATATACGTACGTTTTCAAACACATTTTCGGAAATTTAAACATCTTAGCGGATTATTTATCACGTTGCAATTTTGAAAACAATCAAGAAGATCTCAAAGATAATCCAAACTTAATTCATGACATTCAACCACTACCAATTGTTGATGCTGATAAAAATGAAAACAGACTCGAAATTAACAGTAATGATAAAATTAATAATGATAATCAAAACAAATGTTCAGAATGTGTTAATTATATGATTTCAAGAAATTCGAACTCTAAAGACCCCCTGCTAGAAATTCCAGACCAAACATTTGTGTCCGAACAAATTAAGGATCCTGAATTAAAAACAATTTACGAAGAAATCTTAAAAAACGGAAAGTCAGAAAAATTTCCCAATTATTTTATAAATTCTGATTCTAAAATATTGATGCTCGAGAAAGAGAATATTCATAACAATTCATTCAGTTATTTAATTATTGTTCAAATTCTTTAAAAGCGTAAGCATTGTCCATCACGCATTTATCTCACTTCGGTTTGGCTAAAACCTATGAATTTTTTTTAGAAGATATTTTTGGAGGGGCATTTATACTGATACCCTTAATTTCGTCTCTTCATGCATTAAATGCTTACAAGCGAAACATCACAAAACACCTCCTGCTCCATTACAAAAAATATATACACCCACTCATCCAAATCATACAATCTTCACAGGCTTGGTAGGTCCTTTTAGTAATGATCAATACGTCATGACAATAATAGATTATTTCAGTAGACACTTAGAACTTTACCCGTTATCTAATATTACTTCTCCAAAAATAGTTTAATGTTTGTTTTCTTGCATTAAAACCTTTGGTCGTCTTGCATGTATTCTATCAGAGAGTTCCACAATATACATCTCAAATTTACAATACATTTAACGACACTCTAGGCATAAAAGCAATACATTCGTCTGCTTTTCATCCCCAAACTCGATTAGCGAACGTGTAAACACATCAATTAAATATCCAATTAATATCTTATTAGAAGAAGGCCACTTATTTCAAAATGCACTATATATACATAAGTCTCTCTACAATGGATCTACGCATTCTTCTACTCAGTTCTCGTCCAATCTTCTACATTTTGGTAGAGAACTGGCACTAATTTTTGACACTTATAATTCAAATTCAAATTATACTTACCTGGACTCTAATGTAAACATCTATAAATTAATACAAGACCTTCAGGAAATTTATAAAAAAGCGTACAATAACATTCAAGATTCCCAATCAAAAATAAATAAATATTTTCGAAGAAAAGCTAAACTAAGAAGCATCTGCACAAAAGATATTGTGTATCTGAAGTCTATGGATAAATTTAAACCTAAATATACAAGTACTTTCATTGTCACAGTTAAACATTCCCCTGTTTCATTTTCAATTAAACGGTTACATGCTAGTGATGTTAAGGCATTTCATGTGCATATAGACAGAATTTTATTGGCACCACCATGTAATAATCACTTAATTTGACATTTATAATAATTCTAATTTTAATAAGAATCACATTATTTCCAATGATGCACATCAATATAATTTACGAAACATAAAGTAATTTTTCATCGATTTTTTTCCCTAATGTTAAAGTCACACAGTGTAAATTTTTAAATAATTATAGTGATTAAAAATCAATATATTTAAAAATAAATTAAATAATCTTGATGTATATTTTCATTGCAACGGACCTGATCAACCTGTTGTGATTTTTATTTGTTGTGAAATTTCGCAGCTTGGATAATCAATGGCTGGTCCAAGAAATTATATTCTAAGCTGCATTGAATTACAACAGCAGTGTATATCACTTTTATCACTTTTTTCTTTAACTTATTCGTTAATTATAATTGCATTTTATTAAAAGTTAACATACTTAAATAATACTTTGATTTAAAAAGAAAAAAAAATAATGAAATTAATTAAAAAAATATATATATGTAGACTTTTGATGCAGGTAATATTTTTATCATACATACATGCATATGTCTCATATATTCCAATTACCTATTTTAAAAAAAATTAATAAATAAAAACAAGTGTTATTATTACTTTCTTTCAAAATTTACTATTTATTTAAACCTTTTATTGAATATAAAAGGATCACTATATATTTGATAACATATAAATATACTTGGTTTTTATTTTGTCAAAGTCTCATATTGAAATTGCTTATACATTTGAACTATGTACTTATAACAACGAATTCTTGTCCTATATGAACTGAAATGGAATCGTCAAAGTTTCTCTCCATGCATGGCAACATAAAAATTTACTGACTTCAGAATCTTACCACGAACTAATAAAGTATATGATGACTGAATTATTGTGATTTTAAATCAAAGGATTAGAGCTCATTTTGTTTGTGGATATATTCTAAAGACTTTTGTGCACACAGATTTATGGCCATACAACATTATATCACATCACCTTATAATATCCTTATTTCTGTATTTGTATTTGTATTTGTGTTTGTATTTTATTATTGTATAAGAATATATTTTTTAAGTATGCATACAAACCATTAATAGGTGGCTCGGAGAAAGGGGGTTGAGCTCACGGTGCCAATTGCGCCGACTATTATTAAACTCTGTATACCTACATGCAAGAGCACGTTACCTTCAGCGATGAGTCCCCCTCCGATATGAGCCCGATGACCAGACAAGACGTGTCTGGAGACGACCTGGAAAAAGGGGGATCCCAACCTGACTGTCACCAGTATACAGTCCGTAACAAAAGTCTCCGAATACTAGTAAAAATTCCTATGTAAAAAAGGTACACTTAATACAGATTTGTTAAATAAATGCTTGTCGAATAGTGTTCTTAGTCAGTCTAAAAACAGGATTCGACAAAGATTTATTTAACAAAACCGTATTAAGTGCACTTTTTTATATAGGAACTTTTGCTAGTGTCGGAGACTTTTGTTACCGACTGTACGGCCTGACAACCAGGAGCGGTGGTCTGGGATGTTATTTCATTACATAGCAGGACCCTTTTGGTTGTCATCCGAGGCACCTTTATAACACAGCAGCACGTCGACCAAATTTTACGTCCCGTTGTGTTCTTGATCATGTCACGCCATTCTGAGCGTATATTTCAGCATGAAAATGCCCGCACGCGCAAGAAGATAATATCTACTGCTTACTTTCTTGCTTATCCAACATTACTTTGGCCAGCAAAGTCGTCAGATCTTACCCCCACTGACAACCTTTGGAGCATTAGGAATAGGGCTTTAGAATCACCTCGGGATTTTGACAATTTAACACACGAATTTGGCAGGATATTTCGCCGGAGGACATCCGCCAACTCTATTAATCAATGTAATGCCGAAATAACTGCTTACATAAGGACCAGGAATGGACCAACGCATTATTGAGTTTTTCGCTTAGTGAAGCTCTTTTTCTTAATTAAATCAAGCAACATTTCTGAAACTGTATTCAGTTGTTTTTTTATTACAGGTACATCACATCTACCAATTTTCGTCCCATTCGAATAACTCCTTCTTGGTGCGTCTTTTTTTTGGTCTTAGAGTGTATTATTAGATACATGATTCATTCATTTTATTGTAGTTATTAATGTATAGTCATAATTTTTTCACAATTCCATTGTTAATATATGAATGAAAATACTTTAATATATTCCACTCCAAATCTTCACCCTGCCTTCCTTCCAAAAGAGTATATATATACATGATTCCTACACTCATAAGCATATATATTAATATATATATATATATATATATGGTGCGGCTCGCCTCAATAAAACAGATTTCCAATGCGGCCCTCCAAATGTTTTGGGTTGAATACGCCTGTTCTACACTAAATGCATATTTCCCAAGAGCTGATAGTATCTGATTTTCTATACTATCAGTGCATAAACATAAATAACCAGCGCATAAACATTCTTTACATATTTCTTTCTTGACAAAAGAAATATGTAAAGAAAGACCTTTAATGTATAAAAAGACCTACGTGTAAACAAAGTGTGTATATAGAGTATTGTATTTCATATAAATACAAACAAACATTCTAAATGTAAAAAAAGACCTAAATAAATAATGACCTTAATGTGAATAAAGACCTAAATAAAAACAAAAGGTAAAAACGTAAACAAAGACCTAAATGTAAGTATATAACTAAATGTAGACAGACTGTAAATGTAAACGAAGGCTATAAATGTAAACAAAGGTTATAAACGTAAAAAAAGACTTAAATGTAAACAAACACTATCATTGCAAACAAAGAACCTAAATGTGAGAAGACATAATAAAAACAGACCTAATTGTAAAGAAAAACTATAAATATAAAGAAAAACCATAAATATAAAGAAAAACCATGAATGTAAACAAGAACTCTAAATGTAAATTATGATCTAAATGTAAATAAAGACCCTACATGAACAGACTATAAATGTAAACAAAGACGCTAAATATAAACAAAGACCAAAACGGAAACAAAGATCCTAAATGTAAATAAATATACTAAATGTAAACAAAAACTACATATACAATCAAAGAATCTAAAAGTAAACAAAGACTACAAATCAGAACAAAGACAAGAAATTTAAACAAAGACTAGAAATGTAAATTAAGAGCTGCACGTAAACAACCACTACAGTTGTAAACAATGTCTCTAAATGTAAACAAAAACACTTAATAAAAACAAAGACCCTCCATGTAAACAGATTATAAGTGTAACCTTAAACGTAAACGAAGTCCTAAATGTAAGCAAAAACTCTGAATTTAAAAAACACCGTAAATGCAAATAGACAACAATTATAAACAAAGACAACAAATATAAAAAAAAACCTAAAATGTAAACAGACTACAAATATAAAGAATGATCTAAATGTAAAAAAAGACTATAAAAGTAAACATAGATCATAAATGTAAACAAAGACTATAAATATAAAAAGAGAAAAAGGTTAAAGCAAGACAACAAATATAAACAAAGGATATAAATGTAAATAAAGACTACAAATATAAAGAATGATCTAAATGTAAAAAAAGACTATAAAAGTAAACATAGATCATAAATGTAAACAAAGACTATAAATATAAAAAGAGAAAAAGGTTAAAGCAAGACAACAAATATAAACAAAGGATATAAATGTAAATAAAGACTACAAATGTAAAGAAAACCCTAATTATAAATAAAGATTATATTTGTAAACAAAGACCATTAGCGAGTACTCTAAATGTAAACAAAGACTCTTATTTTCAACGCAGACTATAAATTTTATCATGGATAACAAACGTAAACAAAGGGCACAATTATAAACAAAGATTACATATGTACAGAGCTAAATGTAAACAAAAACCCTAAATATAAACAAAGATCCCAAATGTAAACAGACAATTAGTGTAAACAAAGTCATTAAATGTAAACGAAGTCCTACATGTAAAAAAACCCCATAAATGTAAAAAAACCTGAATGTAAACACACCTAAATGTAAACAAAACTCTAAATATGAATAAAGATTATAAATGTAAACAAACACAATAAATGTAAACTAAGGCTATAAATGTAAACGGACTCCAAATTTAACCATAGATATCAAATGTAAACAAAAAATAAAAATATAAAAGAGGATACAAATATAAACGAAGACTACAAATGAAAGCTAAGACCTAAATATAAACAAAGACTATAAATGAAAACAGACTATAAATGTAAACAAAGTCCTTAAATGCAAACGAAGTCCTAAATGTAAACAAAACATAAAATGGAAACAAAAACTCTTAATGCAAACAAAAACTACAAATACAAACAGTGATCTAAATGTAAACAAAAACTGTAAACGTAAATAAAACACTTAAATGTAAACAAAACCAAAGTCCCTAACTATAAACAAGGGCAAAGAATATAAACATTGAACCTACATGTAAACAAAAAAAAATGTAAACAAAGACTATAAATGTAAACAAAACCCTTAATATAAATAAAGATTATAAATGTAAAGAAAGACCCTACATGCAAAATAATATAAATGTAAACAAACACTCTAAATGTAAGTAAAGAACTTTATGTAAAAAAACGACCCGAGTGTAGAAAAATACTATAAATGCAAACAGACCATAAATATAAACAAAGACTGCAAATATAAAAAATAATTCAAGTGTAAATAAAGACGTAAGTATAAATAAAGACTCTAAATGTAAAAAAAACACTACAAATGCAAACAAAAACACAAAGAAAGACTTTAGACTCTAAATGCAAACAAAGACTACAAATGTAAACAAAGACTCTAAATGCAAACAGAGACTCGAGATGTAAACAAAGACTCCAAATGCCAACAGAGACTAAAAATGTAAACAAAGACTAGAAATGTAAACAAAGACTCTAAAAGTGGACAAAACCTCTAAATGTGAACAAAGATTACAAATAAAAACAAAGACTCCATATGCAAACAGAGCCTACAAAAGGCTACAACTGTAAACAAATTCTACAAATGTAAACAAAAATGAAATATAAAAAAGACTACAAATGTAAACACTCTATATGTAAACAAAGACTGTAGTTGTAAACAAAGGCTACCAAAGTAAACAAAGATTCTAATCGTAAACAAAGGCTACTAATGTAAAATGACTATAAATGTAAACAAAGACTAAAACTGTAAACAAAGTTTCTAAATGTAAAGAGAATCTAAATATAAACAGACTACAAATGCAAACAAAATCTCTAAATGTAAACAAAATCTACAAATATAAATAAAGGTTTTTATTCTTATTGTAAACAAAGACTCTACATGTAAAAAAGACTACAAATGTAAAAAAAACACTTAATATAAATAAAGATTATAATTGTAATCAAAGACCCCAAACATAAAATATTATAAATGTAAACAGTCTAAATGTAAGCGAAGAACTTAATGTAAACAAACAACCCAACTGTAGAAAAATACTCTAAAAGTAAACAGATTATAAATATAAAAAAGGACCACAATTATAAAAAATAATCCAAGTGTAAATAAAGACCAAAATGTAAATACTCTAAATGTAAACAAACACTAAAAATGTAAACAATGACTCTAATGTAAACAAAGACTACAAATCTAAACAAAGACTCTAAATGCAGACAGCCTCTAGATGTATACAAAGACTCCAAACGCAAACAGAGATTAAAAATGTAAACAAATTACTACAAATGTAAACAGACTCTAAATGTGAACAAAGATTCGAAATGTAAACAATGACTCTTAATGTAGACAAAGACTCTAAGTGGAAACAAACACTTTAAATGTAAACAAAGATTACGAATATAAACAAAGACTACAAAAGTAAACAAAAACTTTTAATGTAAACAAAGATTACATTAGTAAACAAAGACTCTAAATATAAACAGAGACTAGAAATGTAAGCGAAGACTACTTGATGTAAACAAAGGCTAAGTTTAAAAAAGGACTAGAAATGTATACAAAGTCTACAATTTAAACAATATCTCTAATTGTAAACCAAGACTATACAAGTAAACAAAGCTTCTAAATGAGAAAGATTGCAAATATAAAAAAAAGACTCTAAATGTTAACAAAGACTACAAATATAAACAAGCACTTTAAATGTTAACAAAGACTACAAATATAAACAAGCACTTTAAATGTAAACAAAGACTACAAATGTAAATAAAAACTCTAAATGTAAACAAAGACCCTTAATGTAAACAAAAACTCTAAATGTTAACAAAGACTACAAATATAAACAAAGATTTCAAATGTAAAAAAGACTCTTTATGTAAACAAAGACTACAAATGTAAGCAAAGAATACAAATGTAACAATGTATCTAAAAGTTAAATCAGACTACAAATATAAACAAACACTCTAAATGTAAACAATGACTCCAAATGTAAAAAAGGCTACAAATGTAAACAAAGATTTTAAATGTAAACGAAGATTACAAATGTAAACAAACACTCTAAAAGAAAATTAAGACTACGAATGTAAAGAAACACTCGAAAAGTAAACAAAGGCTACAAATATAAACAATTTAAATGTAAACAAAGACTACGAGTGTAAAGAAAGACTCTGAATGTTAACAAAGACTTCAAATGTAAACGAAGACTCTAAGTGTAAAGAAAGACTACAAACGTAAACAATGACTCTATATATAAATAATGATTACAAATGTAAACAAAAAACTGAAAATAAACAAAATCCCTATATCTGAAGAAAGTTTCTAAATGTAAACAAATAATCTAAATATAAACAAAGAACCTAAATGTAAACAAAGACCTAAATGTAAACGACTATAAAAGTAAACAAAGACCCTAAAAACAAAGGAAGAACTTAAATGTAAACTAGAACTCTAAATGTAAACAATGACTACAAATACAAACAAAAAACCTAAAGGTAAACAAAGACGAATCATTTAAACAATGATGTAAATGTAAACAAAGAATATAAATGTAAACATAGATCCATAATATAAAAAAAACTATAAATATAAGCGAAGACTACAAATGTAAATTAAGGCCTATGTCACACAACACGGAATGTTTCAGTTATGTTGCAAAAAGCTTACAATCTGTCAAATATGTAACATATTTAAATGTACTCTCTGATACATTTCTGAAACGTTCGTACTTTTCAATGTTCCAACTATTATCTGATCGAAGCGTTTCTGTTACGTATCCTTTTTTTTGTTACAATCTCGGACATTTTTAAGTTTTTGAATCTAATCTGAAAGGAAACTGAACATTTAGAAACGTTTCTGAAATATTGCAAATGTTTCGATGTTACATAATTGTTATGTTTCTGGAACATTTTGTGCTGTTAGGGAGATGTGAGCAATGACTAAAATTGTAAAAAATGTCTCCAAATCGAAATAAAGACATAAATGTGAACACACGAAATATAAACAGACTATAAATTTAAACAAAGACTTTAAATGTAAACATAGGTCCGAATTATAAACAAAACTATAATTTTATATTAATCGTCCCAAAATGTAAATAAATACTTTAAATGTAAACAAACACTCTAAACGTAAACAAAGACTACAAATTTAAACAAAGATTCTAAATTTAAACAGAGATTACATACGTAAGCAGACTATAATCGTAAATAAAGACTACAAATATAAACAAAGGCTCTAAATGTAAACAACGACTAAATGTAAGCAAAAACTACATATGTAAACAAAGACTCTAAATGTAAACAGACAACGAATGTAAGCAAATGCTCTAAATATAAACAAAGACTACAAATGTAAACAAAGACTCTAAATGTAAACAAATACTCTGAATATAAACAAAGACTAAAAATGTAAACAAGGACTCTAAATGTAAACAGATTCTCTAAATACAAACAGATTACAAATGCAAATGAAGACTCTAAATGCAAAAAAACAGCAAATGTAAACAATGACTCTAACTGGAAACAAAGACTCTAAATGTAAACAGATTCTCTAAATATAAACAGACTACAAATGTAAGCAAAGACTCGAAATGCAAACAAAGAAGACAAATGTAAACAAAGACTACAAATTAAAAAAAACTACAAATGTAAACAAAGATTTTAAATGTAAATAGACTCGAAATATAAACAAAGACTACAAAGGTAAACAAAGATTCCTAATGTAAACAAAGACTACAAATATAAAAAAAGACTAGAAATGTAAACAAAGTCTCTAAATGTAAAAAAATGACTCTAAATATTAACAAAGACTACAAATTTAAACAGAGACCCTAAATGTAAACAAAGACTGTGAACTTTTAGTGGAAATAAGAAATGCCAGTGCACTTAGACATGATTCTGAAGGAGTTCTCCAAAAAATTCACTCAAGCTTCTCTGACGATCAAAGAGTAGTATAATGTTAAGAAATTGGTAAAAAAAAGATTTTGCACGTATAATTTATTTAATTTATCGTTAGTCTTAGTTTAAAGCAATTTACATATGAGTGCATTTATAATTTTTATTCAAATTTTTTAGAAGAAAATATATATAGCTGAGCGGTCGCTAAGTCCAACTCTTCCAAAATAAGTGTTAGATTTTCTATATTAAACGCATTTTTCCCAAGTGCTGATAGTGTCTGATTTTTGAACTGCAAAAGAAATATGTAAAGAAAGACCTTTAATGTATAAAAAGACCTACATGTAAACAAAGTGTATATATAGAGTATTGTATTTTATATAAATGTAAACAAACATTCTAAATGTAAAAAATATCTAAGGTAAAGACACCAGTGCTCGTCACCCCTAAAATCTGCACCAGTAGTCGTCACCCTCTTAAAAGGAGTGTTAAAATAAGCGTTAATTAACATCTATGAGTTTTAATCCGCCAGCATTAGATTCTCCAAAGCCTTCTGCTTCTTATCACACAAAAAGTTCGATTTCAAGTATTGGGGAAAAGATGAAGGAAGCAAAATAAGTGAAGTATGCGTTAAATGACAATTGGACTAAGTCAACGTAAAACAAATGACTAAGGAAAGCGGTATGCATTTCTTGATATATTTTGTTGTTTGTTGTACTTGCCATTGCTCATAAAGCATTGTATGTAATGTTTATGATATGTAGAATACGATTTATGCGCGAATTTTTAAAATTAATTTAATATAAAGATTTTTAAGGTATGACGGCTACTGGTGCAAATTTTGCACGTTTCACCACTGCTCGTCATCCCTGACGAGCACTGGTGTTTCAACATTTTTAATAATTGGGTAATGTTTTTTGCTAAAAATACTATATTTTCACTTAGAATTATGATGGTATAGTTTTTACTTTAATTGGACTACTGGCACCAGTGGTCGTCAGGGGGTATTCGTAAATGTAAACAAACGTATTTTGACCCCAAGAACGTGACCTATATTGCATTTGTAACTTTTGTCTAGCTTGTTTAAATAAAGTCAATCCTGGTTACTTTAATTCACTAAAACTGACTTTATACCATCTATAATTTTCCATTGTATTTTGCTGTAAAAATTAAATAAATGTTACATAAACATATTTAGTTATAAAGAGTTTTTTCTAGTTTTCTGCTATATATTTTAGAACAATAGAAATAATTACTCTATACATCTGTCTAATGAATTTTGAATTTTTATGATGTCATGCTTTTGCAAAGATCAGGAATGGAACACGGGCGCACAATTCATACCACTATCAATGTAAGAAAATTTTCTACTTCTTAAATCAACGATATTACAGGTAGTGAAATTTCTTAAACAGATTCCGGTATGAATTCTGCGCCCGTGTTCCATCCCTGAAAGATGTATTTAAGTGATGTTTTAAAGTTGCTTCATATTAATTAGTTACAAACTGTAAATATCATTTAAGCACTTTATTATGCATTTTATATTTTTATAGATCGTGATTAATTAATTTTAATTCATATATATTTCGAAAGTGAAAAAATACCAAGCCTTGATTTCATAATCAGCATAACTGTGAGTCGATTCAAAATTTTATTAAGGATTTTTGTTATGTTAGATATAGGTGACTAAGAATTTATGTAGAAAATATTAAACATAAAAAACAATTCTTAAGTAAGCTTTCTTATATTACTTATGTAAGGTAAACACACAAAATATATAAATGATTCTTAGGGGGAAAAAAACTTTAAGTATGTAGTGCTTTTTTTGTGTGTGTGGAGGGGGGGGGGGTGTAAAAGAGGTCATATATTCAGTAACAGTGGATTGTTCTTTGGAAATTCAAAGGATTGTTCTTTGCCTGTCTAGCATATATAGGGTTATATTAGTTGAAAGGCTAAAAAAAAATAAGATAATGGGAACTGCATTTTAAAAATTTCGGAATATGTATAAGCCTTTTTAAAAAGTTTAAACTTTCTTTTTAGCTCTGATTTTAGATAAAAAATATCATATTTATAGTTTTTTATGATAGCTCAAAAACACCCATAATGGCAGTGTAAAACTGAAACAGATAAAAATATTATTTTTCGTGTTCATGCCAGAAATATTTGCTAAGTATTATAAGATTAAGTTATAATTAAGTCAAAATGTTTTAATTTTATGTCAATAATTATGAAAGTATTTTAAGTTACACAGTTAAAGTTCCCGCTGCCTTCTGTAATAGTTTTCCACCCAGCAATATGATGATTGGCTTCACCTGCCTTTTGCATTGTCTTAACCGCTTTTTATTCATCCACCTCCTCCCTCACGAGTAAATTTAAAAGTTTCGCGAAATTCCATCAAAGGGCATATTGCGTGCATTTAACCAACACACACATAAAAAATCGCCTTTCTGAGGTAATTTCGAGCAGAGCTAAGGTTGAAAACGTGTTTTTGGTCAGCCAGCCTGTGGAAAGGGAAGGTAATTTTGCGAAATCGTCTTATAATACGTTTTGAGTACCCATAACCCACCGAAACAAAACAAATCCCTTCCTGAATTAATTTGGCGCAGAGTTAAGCTTTAAAACGTATTTTTTTTACCCCCGCACATGAAAAGGGGGGTGGAAGAGAGAGAATTTCACAAAACTAGGTGTTGGATACATATGATCAACTCGCACATCAAAAATCATCTTTGTAAGATAATTTAGAGCACAGTCATGCAAGAAAATATGTCTTTTCTCCCCTCCCCCAAGATGTGGTAGGAAAGAATTGCGTAAAATCCCTTTATAGTGTGCGTTGGGTACACGTTACTAGTCGACGCGTCAAAAAATTGTTTTCTTGACATAATCTGGAGCAGAATTACTCTTGAAAACATGTTTTTGCATCCACACACTTGATGGAGGAGAAGCGAAAGATTTCGCAAAATCCCTTTATAGCGTGTTAGGTGCACATAATGCACATAACTAACACACACGTTTAAAAAAAAAAAACTTTCTTATTGAGATAATTTGGAGCAAAGTTACGCTTGGAAACTAGTTTATTAACCCCTCCCTTGCTACTTACCCTCTGCTTTAAGCAAAGCAAAGATATTTTTAAGAAGAAATAAAATTTTGCGGACTTTTTTTTTTTTTTAAAGTAAACAATTTTCAAATTATTTTGCATATGAATTTACTTGTTTTATTCACAAAACCTTGCTCAATAGTTTGAATTTTAGCATTTAATGTTTTGCATTTTAAAAACTAAGAATGGATTTAGGTTCTAAGAATGTGCCAAAGATGTTTTGTTTCATTAAATTTTGTAAAAACACAATTATAATAAAATTATTCAGCAAATTGTTACGTTTTGTTTACATGACGACCACTGGTGCAAACAACTGACGACTACTGGTGAAACTCATTTTTCAAGTGACGAGCACTGGTGCATTTTTATAGGCTCGATTTTTATTTTTTAAAAAAATTTGGCGTACGGTATTGAAAATTTGAGAGTGTCTAACAACAAGTAGAAGAATCAGTGCATGAAATAAACCAAAGTATAATACTCATACATAAATACCCCACGAATACCACGCGAAAAAAACAAACATTTTAAAAATAAGACTTTAAGAGTGACGAGCACTGGTGTCTTTACCTTATATGTAAATAAAGACCTTAATGTGAATAAAGGCCTAAATAAAAACAAAAGCTAAAAACGTAAAACAAGCCTAAATGTGAGTAAATAAATAAATGCAGCCAGACTATAAATGTAAACGAAGACTATAAATGTAAACAAAGACTGTCATTGTAAACAAAGAACCTAAATGTAAATAAAGACATAACAAAAACAAATCTAAATGTAAACTAAAACTAAAACTATAAATATAAAGAAAGACCATAAATATAAACAAAACCATAAATGATATCAAGAAACTTAAAGGTAAACAAGGACTCTAAATGTACAGAAAGAACCTAAATGTAAGTAATGACCTAAATGTAAACAAAGTTCCTACATATAAACAGTCTGTAAATGTAAACAAAGACGCTAAATATAAACAAAGACAAAAACGTAAACAAAGACAACAAATTTAAACAACGACTATAAATGTAAATTAAGAGCTGCATGTAAACAATCACTACAAATACATACAATGTCTCTAAATGTAAATAATGATCTAAATATAAACAAAAACCCAAAATAAAAACGAAGACCCTAAATGTAAACAGACTATAAGCGTAAACAAAGATTGTAAACGCAAACGAAGCCCTAAATGTAAACAAAAACCCTAAATTAAAAAAAACCCAAATGCAAATAGACAACAAATATAAACAAAGACAAATAAAAAAAGACAAATATAAAAAAAAACCTTAAATGTAAATAGACTGCAAATATAAACAATGATCTAAATTTAAAAAAAAGACTATAAATGTAAACATATATCCTAAATGTAAACAAATACTGTAATTAGTAAGACAACAAATATAAAAAACACCCTAAATGTAAATAAAGACTACAAATGTAAAGAAAACCCTAATTATAAATAAAGATTATAAATTTAAACGGAGACCCTGAATGTTAACGAGTACTCTAGACGTAAACAACGACTCTTATTTTAAACGCAGACTATAAATTTTAACATAGATATCAAATGTAAACAAAGGCAACAATTATAAACAAAGACTACATATGTAAATTAACACCTAAATGTAAACAAAAACCCTAAATATAAACAAAGATCCCAAATGTAAACAGACAATTAATGTAAACAAAGACCTTAAATGTAAACGAAGTCCTAAATGTAAAAAAACCCTAAACGTAAAAAAATCTAAATGAGAATAAAGACTACAATTATAAACAATGATCTAAATGTAAACAAATACTATAAATACAAACAAAGGCCCTAAACGTAAACAAGGGCAAAAATATTAACAAAAAACCTAAATATAAACAGACCTAAATGTAAACAAAAAATATATACAGTCGGCTGCAAAATTATTTGAGGACTAGCCAATAATTCCTATGTTTAAAAAGTACACTTAAGACTGTTTTGCTAAGTAAATCCTTTTCGAATCATGTTCTTAGACTGATTAAGAACATGACTCGACAAGGATTTATTGAACAAAGCTGTATTAAGTGTACTTTTTTTTGGCAAGGATTATTGCTAGTGCTCGAATAATTTTGCAGCCGACTGTATGTAAACGAAACCCTAAATATGAATAAAGATTATAAATGTAAACAAAGACTATAAATTTAAGCATATATAACAAATCTAAACAAAAAATAAAAATATAAAAGAGGATACAAATATAAACGAAGACTACAACTGAAAGTTAAGACCTAAATGTAAACAAAGACAATAAATGTAAACAAGGCCTTTAAATGTAAACAAAATCCTAAATGTAAACAAAACATAACATGAAAAAACCTTTAATGCAAAAAAAACTACAATTATAAACAGTGATCTAAATGTAAACAAAAACTATAAACGTAAACAAATAATATATATATAAACAAAGTCCCTAACTGTATACAAGGGCTTCAAATATAAACATAGAACCACCATGTAAACAAAGAATTAAATGTAAAAGAAAACCTTATTATAAATGTAAACAAAGACCCTAAATGTAAAATAATATAAATGTAAACAAACAGTCTAAATGTAAGCGAAGAACTTAATGTAAACAAAGAACCCAAGTGTAGAAAAATACTCTAAATGTAAACAGACAACAAATATAAACAAAAACTGCAAATATTAAAAATAATCCAAGTGTAAATAAAGACCTAAATGTAAATAAAGGCTCTAAATGTAAACAAACACTACAAATGTAAGGAAAGGCTCAAACAAAGACTTTAAATATAAAGAAAGACAAGAAATGCCAATTAAGACTCTAAATGTAAACAAAGACTTTAAATATAAACTAAGACTTCAAAAACTCCAAATGTAAACAAATTCTACAAATGTAAAGAAAGACTAAATGTAAAAAATGACTAAAAATGTAAACAAAGACAACAAATATGAACAGACTCTAAATGTAAACAAAGACTCTCAAAGTAAACGAAGACCACAAATGTAAGTTACATAAACAGAATCTAGATATAAACAGACTACAAATGTAAACAAAATCTCTAAATGTAAACAAAATCTACAAATGTAAACAAAGTTTTTTATTCTTATTGTAAACAAAGACTCTAAATGTACAGAAAGTCTCTAAATGGTAACAAAGACTGCAAATGTAAACAAAGACCCTAAATGTAAAAAAAGACTCTAATTGTAAACAAAGACTCTAAATGTAAAAAAAGACTCTACATGTAGGTAAAAAAAACCTTAACATAAATAAAGATTATATATGTAAACAAAGACCCTTAGCATAAAATAATATAAATGTAAACAAACAGTCTAAATGTAAGCGAAGAACTTAATGTAAACAAAGAACCCAAGTGTAGAAAAATACTCTAAATGTAAACAGACTATAAATATAAACAAAGACTGCAATTATAGAAAATAATCCAAGTGTAAATAAAGACCAAAATGTAAATAAAGGCCAAAATGTAAATAAAGACTCTAAGTGTAAACAAACACTACAAAAGTAAACAAAGACTCAAACAAAGTTTTAAATTTAAAAAAAGACTAGAAATGTAAACGAAGACTCTAAATGAAAACAAATACTTTAAATATAGACTAAGACAACAAATGTAAACAAAAACTCTAAATGTAAACAAAGATTACATTAGTAAACAAAGACTCTAAATATAAACAAAGACTAGAAATGTAAGCGAAGACTATTTGATGTAAACAAAGACTAAGTGTAAAAAAAGACTTGAAATGTATACAAAGACTACAAATGTAAACAAAGTCTCTAATTGTAAACAAAGAATCTAAATGTTAAAAACTGCAAATATAAACAAAGACTCTAAATATTAACAAAGACTACAAATATAAACAAGCACTCTAAATGTAAACAAAGACTACAAATGTAAATAAAAACTCTAAATGTAAATAAAGACATTTAATGTAAACGAAGACTCTAAATGTTAACAAGCTCTACAAATATAAACAAAGAATTGAAATGTAAACAAAGACTCTAAATGTGAACAAAGACTACCAATCAAACAAAGAATATAAATGTTAACAAATTCTCTAAATGTTAACACAGGCTACAAATATAAACAAACACTCTAAATGTAAACAAAGACTACAAACGTAAACAAAGACTGTACATGTAAATGAAGATTACAAATGTAAGCAAAGACTCTAAATGTAAACAAAGACTACGAATCTAAAGAAAGTCTATATGTAAACAAATGCTACAAAAATAAACAAAGACTTTAAATGTAAACAGAGACACGATATGTAAACAAAGACTATGAATGTAAAGAAAGACTCTAAGTAAATGTTAACAATGACTACAAATGCAAACAAAGACTTCAAATGTAAACAAAGACTCTAAATGTAAACAATTACTAGAAATGTAAACAATGACTCTAAATATATATAATGATTAAAAATGTAAACAAAAATCTGAAGGTAAACAAAATCCCTATATCTGAAGAATGTTTCTAAATGTAAACAAATAATCTAAATATAAACAAAGACCCTAAATTTTAACAAAGACCTAAATGTAAACCGAATATAAAAGTAAACAAAGACCCTAAATACAAAGGAAGAACTTAAATGTAAACTAGAATTCTATATATAAACAAAGAATATAAATGTAAACATAGATCCTTATTATAAATAAACTATAAATATAAACGAAGACTACAAATGTAAATGAAGGCCTAAGTCACACACAGAATGTTTCAGTTATGTTGCAAAAAGCTTACAACCTTTCAAACATGTAACATATTTAAATGTACTCTCTGATACCTTTCTGGAACATTCGCCTTTTCAATGTTCTAACTATTATGTGATCGAAGCGTTTTTGTTACGTATCCTTTTTAACACTTTCCAACAAGGTTAAAAAGTGTTTATGACTTGGGTTTGTCTGTCTGTCTGTCTGTGCGTCCGTCTGTCCGCGCTCTAACTGCCGTAAATATTTATGGAATTTCTTTAAACTGATATATGTTATTCAAGTTCACTATCGGATGTTCCCTATTGAAAATGGAATTTATATCTCTACTGGTTTGTGTACATGGACCCCCGAAAATATTTCAAAGCATTGTGTTCTATGAGAGGAATTTCTATAAACCATATTTTCAAACCCTTACTGTACAAAAATCTTAATGAAATTTAAATATGTTATACAAGTTCACTATCGGATGTTCCCTGTTGAAAATGGAGTTTATACCTCTACTAGTTTGTGTACAGGGATCCCCTAAAATATTTAAAAGCATTGTGTTCTATGAGAGGCATTTTTATAAATCATATTTCCATACCCTTACTGTACACAAATCTTAATAAAATTGAAATATGTTATTCAAGTTCACTATCGGATGTTTCCTGTATAAATTGGAGTAAATACCACCACTGATTTGTGTACAGGGACACACAAAAGTATTTCAAAGCATTGTATTCTATAAGAGGCATTTCTATAAATGATATTTCCATACCCTTACTGTATGCAAATCTTAATGAAATTGAAATATGTTATTCAAGTTCACTATCGGATGTTTCCTGTATGAAATGCAGCAAATACCAGCACTGATTTGTGTACAGGGACACACAAAAGTACTCCAAAGCATTGCGTTTTATGCGAGATATTTCTATAAATTAAATTTTAATAACTTTACTTTGCACGAAGATTTATGAAATTGAAATGTGTTATTTATAAGCACAAAAGAAAATGCTTTGCATAGAATATATAATGATTAGCATTAGTTTTACAGGGTGATACAAAAATATTCAGTTATATAAAGAGCTATTGATAAATATTTGCTAAAAGTGTATTTTCGTTTACATTAAGCGTTTTTTAACCTTTTCTAACATTTTTAACACTTCCCAACAAGGTTGAAAATGTCTTAATGACTTCAGTTTGTCTGTCTCTCAGTCCGTCTGTCTGTTTCTCCGCGCTCTAATTCCCGTAAATATTTGTGGAATTTCTTGAAACTGATATATGTTATTCCAGTTCACTATCGGATGTTCCCTTTTGAAAATGGAGTTTATACCTTTACTGGTTTGTATGCAGGGACACCCGAAAGTAGTAGAAAGCATTGTGTTCTATGACAGGTATTTCTATAAATCGTATTTTCATACCTTTACTGTACACATATCTTAATAAAATTAAGATATGTTATTCCAGTTCACTATCGGATGTTCCCTGTTAAAAATGGAGTTTATATCTCTACTAGTTTGTGTACAGGGGTACCCGAAAGTATTTCAAAGCATTGTGTTCTACGAGAGGTATTTCTATAAATCATATTTTCATACCTTTACTGTACACATATCTTAATAAAATTGAAATATGTTATGCAAGTTCACTATTGGATTTTTTCTGTATAAAATGGATTAAATACCAACTCTGTTTTATATACAAGGACACTCAAAAGTATCCTAAAGCATTGCGTTCTATGAAAGATATTTCTATAAATCAAATTTTAATAACTTTACTTTCCACGAAGTTTTAGGAAATTGAAATATGTTATTTATATCCACAAAAGAATGCTTTACATAGAATATAGCATGATTAGCATTAGATTTACAGGGTGACACAAAAATATTCTGTTATATTAAGAGATATTATTAAAAATGTGCTAGAATTCTACTTTCGTTACATTAAGGGTTTTTAACACTTTCTAACATTTTTTAAGAGTGAATATGATATCAATTTGTGTATCTATCCGTCTGTCCGACTGTTTGTCTGCCCGCGCTCTAACTCCCGTAAATATTTATGGAATTTTTTGAAACTGACATATGTTGTTTAAGTTCACTATCAGATGTTTCCTATTGAAAATTGAGTTTATACCTCTACTGGTTTGTGTACAGGGATACCCTAAAGTATTTCAAATAATTGTGTTCGATAAGAGGTATTTCTAAAAACCATATTTTCATACCTTTACTGTACAATATCTTCATGAAATTGAAATATGTTATTCAAGTTCACTATTCGATGTTTCCTATATAAAATAGATTACATACCACCCCTAATTTATGTACAGGGACACCCAAAAGTACTCCAAAGCATTGCGTTCTTTGTGAGATATTTCTATAAATCAAATTTTAATTACTTTGCTTTCCACTAAGTTTAAGAAATTGAAATATGTTATTTATATGACCAAAAGAATGCTTTGCAAAGAATATAGCATGGTTACCATTAGATTTACTGGGTGACACAAAAATATTCAGTTATATTGAGAGCTATTAATAAAAAATTGCTAGAATTGTATTTTCGTTTACGTTAAGAGTGTTTGACACTTTCTATCATTCTTTTAGTGTACATATAATTTCAATTTGTGTATATGTCTGACTGTTCTTCTGTCCGTCAGTCTGTCTCTCTGTCTGTTTTTCTGAGCTCTAATTCCCGTAAATATTTATGGAATTTCTTTAAACCGATATATTTTATTGAAGTTCACTATCGGATGTCCCCTATTGAAAATGGAATGGATACCTCTTCTGGTTTATGTACAGGGACACCTAAAAGTATTCGAAAGCATTGTGTTCTATGAGAGGAGTTTCTATAAATCATATTTTAATACCTTTAATTTATAGAAACTTTAATGAAATTTTAATATGTTATTCAATTCCCTATCGGATGTATCCTATGTAAAATGGAGTACATCTCTAACTGGTTAGTGTACAGGGACACTTGAAAGTACTCCAAAGCATTGTGTTGTATGAGAGTTATTTTTATAAACCAAATTTTAATAATTTTATTTTCCACAAAGCTTAATGCAATTGAAATATATTATTCGTATGCACAAAAGAGTGTGCCTTCTATGTAATATAGTATGGTTGGCATTAGATTTACAGGGTCACACAAAAATAATCATTTACATTAAGAGGTATTAATAAAAATTTGCTGGAATTGCACTTTTGTTTACATGAGCGTCTTAACACTTTCTTATAATTTTTGTGGAAATATGATTTCAATTTGTGCATCTGTCTGTCCGATTGTCTACCTTTCTATCTGTTTGTGTCCGGCTCCTATCATCCGTGAATATTTTGAGAATTTTTTTAAAAATGATACACTCTTGTTCCCTATGGAATGTTCCCTATTTAAAATGTCATTAATAGGTCCTGTACAACTAGTTTGTTTACAGGGACAACAACAACAACAATAAAATAAAGCCAATGTATTACGTTTTAGGACAGAAATTTTTAAAAGTTATATTTAAAAAACTTTCTACTACAAAAATCTTAAAAACATTAACATGTATTATTAATATTCTAAAAAATTGTTTTGTATAGAATATGATATGATTAACTTTCAGATTTACAGGGCTACAGTAAAATATTCAGAGAGTTTAAAAGCTGTAATTATAATCTAACGGCTGCATTTTCTTTTGCGTTAAGCCTTTTTAACACTTTCCAAAATGCCTAAGATTAATTTTAAAATCAATTAGTCTATCTTTATGTTTTTCTATCCTTCTGTCTGTTGTGCGATAACGTAGCCAAAGAATATTAATAGTTATTCGATACAACAATTGCGTACAGTTGGAAAGTGTTACTAATCAATGCGTACTGCATGATTTTTCTTTGTTGTTTTGTTACACTCGCGGACATTTCTACGTTTTCAAACATATAACATATTTAAATGTACTCTCTGATACCTTTCCGGAACATTCAGCCTTTTCAATGTTCTAACTATTATGTTATCGAAGCGTTTCTGTTACGTATCCTTTTATTTTTTTTTGTTACAATCGCAGACATTTCTACGTTTTTGAATCTGATCTGAAAGGAAACAGAACATTTAGAAACGTTTCTGAGATATTGCAAATGTTTCGATGGTATATAATTTATATGTATCTGGAACATTTTGTGCTGTTAGGGAGATGTGAACAATGACTAAAATTGTAAAAAATGTCTCCAAATCGAAATAAAGACATAAATGTGAACACACTAAATATAAACAGACTATAAATTTAACGAAAGACTATAAATGTAAACATAGGTCCAAATTATATAAAAAACTATAAATTTAGATTAAATGTCATTAAATGTAAATAAAGACTCTAAATGTAAACAAAGACTCTAAACGGAAACAAAGACTACAAATTTAAACAAAGATTCCAAATGTAAACAAAGACTATAAATGTAAGCAACCTAGGGAGTACAGTGTGGTATTTTAAACGTTGAACAATTGGCAATACATGCAGTTGAATGATCGTTTTTCTGTAACGCTAATAATCTGAAAATATGTCTTGTTGATTTTCTCATCTTTCAACGGTTGTTTTAATACATTTTACAACCTAAAAATACCGTTGTAAAAGGAATGTTCAAAATCGCAATACTCTCGTGTTTTTTATATCAGTTTTCAACTTTTTTTCTTATGTCTTATAAACGTTGAAATACAAAAAAATAGATAGGCCTTTATATCCATTTAATTTTCGTTTCTAAAATATTGCTAATAATTGAAAAAAGAAAAAATTCCCTTGTTAAAAAAGTTTTGGAACATTCTTTTTTACTTAATTTTTAGAATTTTTTTTTTTTGATTAATTTTATTACTTTTTTAATACTCAATATACGAAAATATTAGATTCGTAAAAATTTTTAACTTCTGTTTTTCAAGAAAAGCTAAAATTTATAGCACATACAACTGCACTAAATTTGATATGTGAGACAACCAATATAAAAACGAATACAGAATTAGTTAAGACTGTTTATCAGCCGACAGGCGATGCTCTCATTACTCACTTTCAGAGATTTTTACATGTCTACATCTCAACATCTGTGAATTAAAATTGCTGCAAATTCAAATTCTGTATATGAAACCTTTATTCTGAGAAGCTATATAAAACTTTGGTGCGTGTTAAATAACTGCAAGTGGCGCTTTTAGATAGAACATACTAATTTTCTTAATCAATTGTTTATCAAGTTTGGTGTAATTTTAATCAACAGATGCTCAGATGTTTCTATGTGGAAAATATATTTCCCAAGTGCTGATAGTATTTGATTTTTTAACTGCAAAAGAAATATGTAAAGAAATACCTTTGAAGTATAAAAAGACCTAAATGTAAACAAAGTGTATGTATAGAGCATTGTATTTCATATAAATGTAAACAAACATTCTAAATGTAAAAAAATATCTAAATGTAAATAAAGATCTTAATGTGAATAAAGACCTAAATAAAAACAAAAGCTAAAAACGCAAACAAAGACCTAAATGTGAGTAAATAAATAAATGTAGACAGACTATAAATGTAAACAAAGACTATAATTGTAAACAAAGACCCTAAATGTAAACAAAGACTACCATTGTAAACAAAGCTTACCATTGTAAAAAAAGAAACTAAATGTAAAAAAAGACATAATAAAAACAGATCTAAATTTAAACAAAAGTATAAATATAAAGAAAGACCATAAATATATACAAAAACCATGACAACAAATTTAAACAAAGACTACAAATTAAGAGCTGCATGTAAACAATCACTACAAATATAAACAATGTCTCTAAATGTAAATAATGATCTAAATGTAAACTAATGCAAAATAAAACAGACTCTAAATGTAAACATACTATAAGTGTAAACAAAGACCTTAAACGTAAGTCCTAAATGTAAACATAAACCCTAAATTAAAAAAAAAACCCTAAATGCAAATAGACAACAAATATAAACAAAGACAACAAATATAAAAAAACCTTAAATGTAAACAGACTTCACATAGAAACAATGATCTAAATTTACAAAAAGACTATAACTGTAAACATAAATCCTAAATGTAAACAAATACTGTAATTGTTTATAAAGAACCTAAACGTAAACAAAGGCTATACATATAAAGAAAGACCTAAAGGTAAAGTAAGACAACAAATATAAAAAAAGACCCTAAATGTAAATAAAGACTACAAATGTAAAGAAAACTCTAATTATAAATAAAGATTATATATGTAAACAAAGACCCTGAGTGTCAACGAGTATTCTAGATGTAAAATAAGACTCTTATTTTAAACGCAGACTATAAATTTTAACATAGATATCAAATGTAAACAAAGGCTACAAATATATACAAAGACTACAAATGTAATTTATGACCTAAATGTAAACAAAAACCCTAAATATAAACAAAGATCTCAAATGTACACAGACTATTAGTGTAAACAAAGTCCTTAAATGTAACGAAGTCCTAAATGTAAAAAAAACCCTAAATGTAAAAAAAATCTAAATGTAAGTGAAAACTACAATTATAAGGAATCATCTAAATGTAAACAAATTCTATAAATACAAACAAAGACCCTAAACGTAAACAAGGGCAACAATTATTAACAAAGAACCTAAATGTAAAAAAAACTATAAATGTAAACAAAACCCTAAATATAAATAAAGATTATAAATGTAAACAAAGACATAATGTAAACTAAGGCTATAAAAGTAAACAAAGACTATAAATTTAAGCATAGATATCAAATGAAACAAAAAATCAAAATTTAAAGGGGGATACAAATACAAACAAAGACTACAAATTAAAGTTAAGACCTAAACGTAAAAAAAGACAATAAATGTAAACAGACTATAAATGTAAGCAAAGACCTTAAATGTAAAGAAGCCCTAAATGTAAACAAAACATAAAATGTAAACAAAAACCGATAATGCAAACAAAATCTACAAATATAAACAGTGATCTAAATGTAAACAAAAACTGTAATCGTAAATAAAAAACTTAAATGTGATCAAATACTTTATACATAAACAAAGTCCCTAACTATAAACAAAGGCAACGAATATAAACCTAGAACCTAACAAGAACTAAATGTAAACAAAGACTCAAACAAAGATTTTAAATATAACAAAACTACAAATGTAAACGAAGACTCTAAATGTAAACAAAGACTTTAAATATAAACTAAGACTACAAATGTAAATAAAGACTCTAAATACAAACAGCGCCGACAAATGTAAACAAAGACACAAAATGTAAATAAAGACTGCAAGTGTAAACAAAGACTACAAATGTAAACAAAGATTTTAAAAGTAAACAGACTCTAAATATAAACAAAGACTACAAATGTAAACAAAGACACTAAATGTAAACAAATACGCTATAAACAAAGACTACAAATGTAAACAAAGGCTCTAAATGTAAACAAAGACTCTAAATGTAAACAAAGACTAGACATGTAAACAAAGACTCTAAATGTGTTGTTATGTATCTTTATGATACAACCGAGCGTAAATAATAACTCTTATTATTGGTAGCATGATTTAAGATTCATTTAAGAAGCCGTGTTTAAGAACACACAACTTTAATGGAAGTAAACAAACACGTACACGCACACAGAACACGATACTTACCACAACCGCCAGTTACAGAACAGGTTACAGTTAATATACAAACACGAGTTGAGGTGTAATAAACATATGTATATAGTTCAGAATTGAGTCTTATAGTTAATAGTTTTTATGAGTTTATACCACATCTCCCCTTTTCAAAGGTTTAGTCTGTTTGGGGGTTTTACAATTCTACCACTCTTCGTGATCACAGGTTGCTGATTGGAATGTTGATTAGATGCCGATTTATCTTTCTTTTTTGTTACTTGTAAAGGGCTTGATCTTCTCGATACGGGTACTTTATTTTTAGAAACCTCTTTTGAAGGAATATCTTGAAGATCATTTAAGTCATGTTCCACTGGATTTGGCTGCAATTTAGTACCTGGAATTAAGTGCTTTCTATTTCTTCTCAGGATATGTTGTCCTTGCCTTACAATATATGATCTTGGTGTCTCTGCCTCTCTTTCCACAGTACCAACAGCTTTTCTATCTGTTATCCACACATGTTCCCCTGGATTTATTGGTCTAAGCTCATGGACATTATGTCTTCGATTGTAATCTTTTTCTTGAGTTTTTATTCTATTTTCTTCACTTTTCTCCAATCTCTCTTTCTCTACCAGTTTTGGTTGAAGTACTGAAAGAGCAGTAGGTAATGTAGTTTGTATACGCCGTCCCATCAATAATTCAGCAGGACTATAACCATTCTTCAAAGGAGAAGCTCTGTAGTGCAACAAAGCCAGATATGGATCTTTGGATTTTTTAAATCTGAATTTGATTATCTTGACTGCTGCCTCGACAAAACCATTGCTTTGAGGATATCTAGGGCTAGATGTGACATGTCTAAAACCATATGTTCTTGAGAATTGTTGGAATTCAGCTGTTTTTGTAACCTCAAACTGTGGACGATTATCGGATCTGACTATGTCAGGTATTCCATGTCGGGCAAAAATTGACTTGCAGTGTAGAATTACTTCACTGGATGTGAGCCTATCTAGTTTTGCAACTTCTGGGTAACGAGAGTAAAAATCAGTCACCAATAAATACCAGTTGGAATTAAGTTTGAAAAGATCCATGGCGAGAATTTCCCATGGTCTTTGAGGAAAACTTGTTGGTTTTAGAGGTTCAGAACAATTTCGGGCTTCCTGTATGCATGATGGACATTCTCGAACTAGTTGCTCTATTTGCTTGCTGATGCCAGGCCAATAAACAGCAGAATTTGCTAAAGCTCTACATTTGTTTATTCCCATGTGACCTTCATGGATCTTATTTAAGATTTCTTGTCGAAGACTTTCTGGTACAATTATCCGTGCTCCTCTCATAAGCAGGCCGTTTTGAAGTGAAATTTCATATCTTAAATGCCAAAAGGGTAGACATGATGGTTCTACTTTATTCTTTTCTGGCCATCCTTCTTGGGCATAAGTGATTAACATCCTACAAGTTGAGTCTTTTTCTTGTTCTGATTTCAGCTGCAAAAGTCTTTCTGGAACGATGGGTATGACTTCTGTAATTTGATTGATGAAGGCTTGAACTTCCTCTTCTAATTCGAAGTTTGGGACCTCCTTTTGGTCAGGTGCCCTTGATAACGCATCAGCTGCGAGCAAGTTTTTTCCTGGAGTATGAAAAATGTTAAAGGCATATCTCATCAAACGCATCTTCAATCTTTGAATACGTGGAGTAAGGTCATCTAAAGATTTAGTAGTTAGTATAGGGACTAGAGGCTTATGATCAGTCTCTAGAAAAAATTTTGTACCTATCAAATAATTGCTGAACTTTTCGCATGCCCAAGTGAGTGCCAGTGCTTCTTTTTCTATCTGAGCATAGCGTTTCTCTGCTGGAGTTAAAGTTCTGGACGCATAGGCAATCACTTTCAATGAAGAATCTTCTTGCTTCTGGCATAGCGTAGCACCAAGTCCATACGAGGAAGCATCTGCTGTCACTATTGATTGTTTGTTTGGGTCAAAAATTGTAAGTACCGGTTCTGATGACAGTATTTCCTTTAGTTTTTTTAATGCATTTTCTTGAGGTGCATCCCAAACAAATTGATTTTTTGTTGACAGTAATGAAATCAAGGGTGCCATAGTATCTGCAAATTTTGGAATGAATCTTGCTAAATAGTTGGCCATTCCTAATAGCTGCTTAAGCTCTGTTTTGTTTGTCGGAGATTTGAAATTTTGTATTGCTTGAATTTTCTCTTGATCTGGATGTATTCCTGACTCATTAATTACATGTCCTAGGAATTTTATTGACTTGACAGAGAAACAGCATTTTTGTCTGTTTAGAGTTATTCCAGTTTCTTTAAGACGTTTCAATGTTGATTTTAAGCGTGCATCATGTTCCTTCTGATTGGATCCCCATACTAGGATGTCATCCATATGACATATTATACCCGAAAGGCCCTCAAGAGCTTGAGACATTCTCCGTTGAAAGTGTTCAGGAGCAGATGAAATGCCAAAAGGTAACCGCAAGAATCTGAATCTTCCGAAAGGTGTGATGAAAGTCGTAAGCAGAGGCGGCTGGTGAATGACGTATTGAGTGGGCTGCAGGCTAGTGAATAAAAACAGTTTATTAGCATGAAAAGCTTTTTCTTCTGATTGGCTATTGAATTGTCGACGTATTTACGTTGATCTCGAAATAAACGAATCTGCCAATAAGACGACTAAAGATTCCAATCAACGTACTTTTTCTAGACGCTTCGATGCAGCACCCCCAACACGTCATTCACGAGCCGCCACTGGTCGTAAGATAGGATGATTCTTCATCAAGAGGTATTTGCCAAAATCCAGAATTAGCATCTAATTTGGAGAAAATTTTGGCTCCAGCTAAAAGTGATAGATTGTATTCTGTAGTTGGTAGTGGGTGCCACTCTCTCCGAATACTTCTATTAAGTACTGTCAGGTCAACACAAATTCTTACATTGCCATCTTTTTTTCGTACAACCACAGCAGGTGAACACCAATTAGTGGGTTTCTCGACTGGTTTGATTACATTCATTTCCAACATTCTTTTAATTTCAGCCTTTGTTTTGTCTAACAATGGTATTGGTATTCTGCGTGGAGATGTAAGAGCATAAGGCTTAGCATTATCAACTAATTCAATATGGTAATGTCCTTTCAGCAGTCCCAGACCTTGAAATAGCTTTGGAAATTCCTGAAGAGGATCAAAACTACTGATACTTTGTACGTAATGTGGCTGTATATTAGGACCTAGGCCAAAGATTTTGATTGCTGGTTTACCTAACAAACATGTTTGAAGATCACGTATAATATAGATTTCTTCCCTACAGGTTTTGCCATTGTATTCCATGTTTTCAACTAATTTCCCTGTTAATTTTAATGGTGTTCTATCTGGACCATAAATTACCTTATTTGTACTTTTAATATGGGCATTTTTGAACATGGATTGAGCAATATTACTAGGTATCACAGTGTGATCAGCACCACTATCTATTTTAAACCTAATGTTTTTCCCCAATATTTTGATAGGAACTACCCAATCATCATTATTCTGATTATCAGCCATTAGGCCTATGAATCCAGCCTCACAATGAATTTCATTTACTCGTTTCATAGAACCATGACAGACTTTTTCCCAGTGCCCCTTTTTCTTGCACTTTCGGCAAAAGGAATCCTTGGCAGGGCAAAACTTTCTATCATGAGGTAATTTTCCACACCATTTACAATTTTTAACATCAGAAGGAGATTTATAATCTTTACATTGAGTACTCTTTTTAGTGAAATTATGTGGTGTTACTATTTTCTTTTTATGCATTACAGCATTGATAGATGCATTGGTTACTAATACAGTTTGCTGTTGTTTGACTGATTCTGATAAGCGAACCTTATCGATAACTGTTTGCAAAGTTAATTTAGAGTCGAGTTGTAACTTTTCACTAAGAGATTGATCGGTAATCCCGACAACGATGCGATCTCTGAGTAACTCGTCATGGAGATTACCATAATCACATTTGTCCGCTAGGGCATACAAATCAGTAATAAAATCGTTAACAGACTCACCTTCTTTCTGTATTCTGCGATTAAACTGAGCTCTTTCAAAAATTATGTTTCGTTTCACAACAAAATGATTATCGAGGTTTTCGATTACTGTTTGAAAATTCTTTTTATCGTCATCCGAGATGTTGAGCGATAGAAAAATATCTTCAGCTTTGTCACCCATTATATAAATCAGAGCATCCACTTGCTCCTCTTCGGATTTCTTGTTTAAGCCTGAAGCTGTGCGAAAACGTAAAAATCTTTGTTTCCATTTCGACCACTCAGTTGGCGTTGAAAATGGGAAAGATTCTGGCGGTGAAATATGATAAGCTGAAGCTGTAGTGGTAGTTGTCATTGTTTACCTTTAAAACGAAACGAACGCCGGTGAAAACGAAACTTTCAGAAAGTGAAGTACTAACTTTTAACCGCTGCCGCCATGTGTTGTTATGTATCTTTATGATACAACCGAGTGTAAATAATAACTCTTATTATTGGTAGCATGATTTAAGATTCATTTAAGAAGCCGTGTTTAAGAACACACAACTTTAATGGAAGTAAACAAACACGTACACGCACACAGAACAAGATACTTACCACCACGGAGTAAAAAGACAGGAGAAGAAGGTAACGCTGAAATTTTGTGATGTTGTTTTCTAATGTTTACAGATGGCGCCAGCGTGCAATCCTTCCTTCTCTCCAGCTTCCGCAATGTTATTCAATGGGGAAATGTCTCGTTTTAATTATTTTTTTAAAAATAATATCAAGCTGAAAAAATTTCGATTGAAAGCAAATTTTATTTAATAGATTATTCTAACCAACATGTTTTTTTTAAGAGCCATTTTATACTAATTTTACTTTGAAAGAAAGCTTTTAAAAAATGACGATTCTTATGAACCGAAGCTAGCTAAAACAGACAATTGGGAGGAAGGAGAATGGATGAAATTTTGTAAAGAAAAAAAATAAACTTATTTAGGTGCAGAAAACACGAACTCGGACTTTATTTTTCTCCTAGGGCTTTTTTTTGTTTTTCTTATCACTATCATATGCCTGTTTTACAACTAGGAACGAAGCATTTATTTGAAACATCTGAATTATGCAGTTTTAAGAACTTACAAAGAAATTAAATTGCTTAAAATAAAAAAATTTAAATGTACTTCAGCAAAATTCTATTGAAAACAACAGTATATCCGCGCCGAAGTAGGGAGGAATGACAAGTGGCGCCCTCAATATTTACCAAAAATTTAGATCACAGTTTCGTAGCTTTCTCCCATTGGACCTTCAACTCCTATTAATATTACTCCGTGCTTACCACAACCGCCAGTTACAGAACAGGTTACAGTTAATATACAAACACGAGTTGAGGTGTAATAAACATATGTATATAGTTCAGAATTGAGTCTTATAGTTAATAGTTTTTATGAGTTTATACCACACTAAATGCAAGTAGAGACTTCAAATGTAAACATAGACTCCAAATGCAAACAGGCTACAAATGTAAATAAAGACTACAAATGTAAAAGAGGACAACATATGTGAGCATGGACTCTA
The DNA here is from genome assembly GCA_963930645.1 of Salticus scenicus. Lineage (NCBI taxonomy): Eukaryota > Metazoa > Arthropoda > Arachnida > Araneae > Salticidae > Salticus > Salticus scenicus. The sequence continues at coordinate 332,387,819 of OZ005649.1, forward strand.
AATGTAAACAAAGACTTAAAATGTTAACAAAGACTACAAATGTTAACAAATAATCTAAATGTAAACAAAGACTAATTGTAAACAGACTACCAATGAAAAAAAACTCCAAATGTAAACAAAGACTCTAATTGTAAACAGACTACCGATCAAAAAAGACTCTAAATGTAAACAAAGACTACAAATGTAAACAATGACTCTCAATGTAAACAAAGACTACAAATGTAAACAAAATCTCTAAATAAAAACAAAATCTGCAAATGTAAACAAAGATTATTAATGTAAACAAAAACTACAAATGTAAACAAAGACTCTATATGTTAGTAAAAACTACAAATATAAAGAAAGACGTAATGTAAACATAGATTCTAGTTGTAAACAAAGACTACAAATGTAAACAAGGACTCTACGTGTAATCAAAGACTACAAATGCAAAGAAAGACTATAAATGTAAACAAAGTCTGTATATATGCACAAGGCTAGAAATGTAAACAAAGACTCTAAATGTAAGCAAAGATTACAAATGTAATCAGACTCTAAATGTAAACAAAGATGACAAATAGAAACAAAGACTCTAAATGTAAACAATGACTACAAAGGCAAACATAAACTACAAATGTAAAACTCTAAACGTAAAAAAAGACTATAAATGTTAACAAAGACTATAAATGTAAACAAAGGCTCTAAATGTAAATAAAGACTCTAAATAAAAACAAAAACTACAAATGCAAACAGATTCTAAATGTAAACCAAGACTGCATATGTAAACAGACTGCAAATGTATACAAAGACTCTAAATGTAAAGAAAATTTTAAAATAAAATAGTTTTGCAAGTAGATAATTTAAGATATAATATTAATATATTTAGTCTGGTATACTCACATTTTATTTTCGGTGAACTTTTAGTGGAAGGAAGAAATGCCAGTGCACATAGACATGATTCCGAAGGAGTTCCCGAAAAATTCACTCAAGCATCTCTGACGATCAAATAGAAGTATAATGTTAAGAAATTGGTAAAAAAAAATTCACACGCATTATTTATTTAATTTATCTTTAGTCTTAGTCTTAAGAAATTTACCTATCAGCGCATTTATAATTTTATTCAAATTTTTTAAAAGAAATATATATAGCTCAGCGGTCGCTAACTCGAACTCTTCCAAAATAAGTGTTACATATTCTGCACCAGGAGTGGCCAATGCACGGCCCGCGAGGAGACTAACGATATTAAAGTTTGACAACCTTTGTTAATAGATAAAAAATTAACTAATCCGTTCTGACTTTTTGAATCGAAAATACGAAAATACCTTTCAAAGATTATAGTAGCTAAGTAATTACACTATTGTAATGAAATACACTTTAGACGCATCAAGAAAAAGTAATACAAGTTGGACACAAATTGTCATGCCTACAGGTTTCGACGAAAAATGCAAAATTTTAAAGTTTGGCTGTCATTGAATGAACATGCGACGCTGTAGCGCAACTGGCATAATATTAAAGAGAAAAAATTTCGATTCCAAGACATAAATTCTTTCTGAATTTTATTTCGTCTGCTCAGATAGACAGTAAATATGCCTCGCATATAAGTGCGCGAACAATATGCGCTGATGACAGCATTTGAGAGAGGAGTGTAGTTAGGCTCAAAGATGCCGGCTGGTCTAATCGGCGAGTATTTGACATTTTTGTAGTAGTGATACCAATATTAAACGATGTTGACAGGAATGGGTGAAACATGGCCAAACACAGCTTCAAGAAGGAAATGCTCGTCTTAGACGAATGAGAAGACGTATGAACCGATCAATTGTCAAAGCGATGCTCAAACCCCCAAATTTATCATTATCATCGATCCAACATGCAGCTGATACACTTGTATTTCAGTGAATTTAAAGACCATTAATAGGTGGCTCAGAGAAAGGGGGTTGCGCTCACGGTGCCCCTCTCGCCGACTATTTTTAAACTTTGTACAAATACATGCCCTGGCACGTGGTCTTCAGAGAGTCAGTCCCAATCCGATTTGAGCCCCGATGACCAGAGAAGTCGTGTCTGGAGACGACCTAGAAAAAGGAGGATCCCAACCTGACTCTCACCAGTATACAGTCAGTAACAAGTCTCCAAACACTAGTAAAAATTCCTATATAAAAAACTGTTTTTTGACTGACTAAGAACAGGATTCGACAAGGATTTATTTAACAAAATTGTATTAAGTGTCTTTTTTTTATAGGAATTTTTACTAGTGTTCGGAGAATTTTGCTACCAACTGTATACTGGTGACAGTCAGGTTGGGATCCTTTTTTTGCCAGGTCGTCTCCAGACTAGAGATGCAAGGCTTTCAAAACGCCCGGTTTTTTCCCGAAAAAAAAACCGTTTTTTTCCCTGGTAATTTAAGATAAAATTGGGAATTTTGAACTTTCCTCAAAACTGGGAATTTTGAAATTATGAATATTTTTATAAATTTTGAGCCTCCGATTGTTAAATTAACTTCAACTTTAATTTCTGCATAGATTTTCTTTTCTTTCCCCTTTCCAGGTAATTCGAGCATCTTTGATGTTTATTCCGAAAAAGAAGAAAATAATTAATTATAATTAATGCGGTGCTAATACTAAGTTTCTGCATTATTCATTAGTGTTATTTTGCTATGTTCTTGAGATATCCTTTCCATTCTTAATGAGAATTAATAACATTTAAATTTTTTTATACATAATTGGTTTATGAATGTACAATTATAGAATTGGACCTAAAGTTTTAGGAAAAAAAAACTAAATTCAAGTTTCATTAAACTTAAGTGAAGTATTTGAGAAATTAGTCTGTTACCTAATAATTTTTAAGTTGGTCTTTTTTTTTTTTTTTGCAACAAAGAAAAAAAAAGAAGAAGAATTCTTCAATTTAATATGTTTTAGGGAAATATATAAGTAATTCGAAAAATTTCCTCACTTGTTTTGTTAGAAATGCAGAAACATTATATATATATATGAAAATCAGGAAACTATATGTATATAAAATTTTATCAAAAGATTTTCATTGTATGAAATTTAATATCAATTTTTTACAAACTCTAATAAGAAATATTTCTGAAAATAACTGGTAAAAGAAACTATACCACTGTAGTAATTGCATAAAATGCCATCTCTTCTTTCAAAAAACTACTTCATTATTTTAAATAATTTTTTAGTTTTATAAAATAGAAATTTTTAAAGAACTTTTCAAATCCTAATTATTTCTCTTCTCAAACTATTACAGGATTATGTACATTGCATTCCTTAATTATTCAGCTTGTATAATATGGAAATTATGTCCAACATTGTACCGATACATTTATCTTAAGTGCTCATTTAATAAAGAAAGCTTAAGTTTCTTTTCAAATTTTGACTTGGCTGCAGTTCTGATAAATTGAAAATAAAATGATAAATTAAAATAATGTTATAAGCTTATCAGTATATCAAAGTCCTTAAAATTGCCATTTATATTAAGTAAACAACTTATTACATGGTTTAGAGATTTGTGTTTTTTCCCCGCAAAATTCCCAAATTTCCCAGTTTTTTCCCCAAAACTCCCGGGTTTTTCCCCTTTGTTTTAAATTCCCGGGTTTTTTGCAACTCTACTCCAGACACGTCTTGTCTGGTCATCGGGGCTGAAATCGGAGTGGGACTCATCGCCGAAGACAACGTGCTCGGGCATGTAGGTGTACAGAATTTAATAATAGTCGGCGTATAGCTCAACCCCCTTTCTCTGAGCCACCTATTAATGGTCTTCAAATTCACTGAAATACCAGCGTACAAGCTGCATGTTGGATCGAAGGTAATGATGAATTTGGGGGGTTGAGCATCACTTTGACGATTAATCGGTTCAGATGTCTTGCCATTCGTCTAGGCTGAGCATTTCCTTCTTGATGCCGTGTTCGGCCATGTTTCACCCATTCCTGTCAACATCGTCTAATAGTGGTATCACCACTATCCAAATGTCAAATAACTCGACAATTAGACCAACCGACTTCTTTGAGCATAACTACACTCTTCTCTCAAAGGCATATTGTTCGCGCACTTATATGCAAGGCATAGTTACTGTCTATTCGAGCAGACGAAATAAAATTAATAAAGAATTTATGACCTGGAATCGAAATTTCTTCTCTTTAATATTATGCAAGTTGCGCTGTTAAGATGCGCTACAGAGTCACATGTTAATTCAATGGCAGCGAAACTTTAAAATTTTGCATTTTTCGTCGAAACCTGTAGGTATGTCAATTTGTGTCCAATTTTTGTTACTTTTTCTTGATGCGTCTTTTTTCTCTCCTAAAGTGTATTTCATTACAATAGTGTAATTACTTAGCTACTTTAATAGTTGAAAGATATTTTCGTATTTTCGATTCGAAAATTCAGAAATTTGTTAATATTTTATCTATTAACAAAAGTTGTCAAACTTTAATATCGTTAGTCTCCTCGCGGGCCGTGCGCTAGCCACCCGTGGTGTAGAATATGTAACACTTATTTTGGAAGAGTCGGACATAGCAACCGCTGAGCTATATATATTTTCCTTTCAAAAATTTGAATAAAATTTTAAATTCGCTCATAGGTAAAATGCTTAAAACTAAGACTAACGATAAATTAAATAAAATATACGTGTGAAATCTTTTTTTTACCAATTTATTAACATTATACTGCTCTTTGATCGTCAGAGAAACTTGAGTGAATTTTTCGGAGAACTCCTTCAAAATCCTGTCTATTTGCACTGGCATTTCTTCCTTCCACTAAAAGTTCACCTAAAATAAAAGGTGAGCATACCAGACTATATATATGAATATTATATCTTAAATTTTCTACTTGCGAAACTATTTTATTTAAAGTTTTTGTTTACATATAGAGTCTTTGTTTACATTTGTAGTCTTTGTTTATATATGTAGTCTTTGTGTACATATAGAAACTTTGTTTACATTTAGAGTCTTTGTTTACATTTGTAGATTTTGTTTACTTTGTAATCTGTTTATATTTAGATTCTGTTTACATTTAAAAACTTTGTTTACATTTGTAGTCTGTTTATATTTAGGTTCTGTTTACATTTAAAGACCTTGTTTATATCTGTAGTCTTTGTTTACACTGAGATTCATTGTTTACATTTGTAGTCTTTGTTTACATTTAGAGTCATTTTATATTGGTAGTCTTTGTTTACAATTAGAGTCTTTGTTTACAATTAGAGTCCTTGTTTACATTTAGACTCTTTGTTTACATTTATAGTCTTTGTTAACATTTAGAGTCTTTGTTTACATTCAGAATTTGTATTCTTTGTTTACATTTGTAGTCTCTGTTTGCATTTGGAGTCTTTGTTTACATTTGGAGTCTCTGCTTGCATTTAGAGTCTTTGTTTACTTTTGTAGTCTTTGTTTACATTTAGAGTCTTTGTTTATACTTAGAGCATTTGTTTACATTTGTAGTCTGTTTATAGAGTCTTTGACATTCAGTGTCTTTGTTTTGAACACTTACACTTGGGTTCTTTGTTTACATTAAGTTCTTTGCTTACATTTAGAGTGTTTGTTTACATTTATATTATTTTACGTTTATTGTCTTTGTTTACACTTATAATCTTTATTTATGTTAAGGGTTTTGTTCACATTTAATTCTTTGTTTACATGTAGGTTCTATGTTTATATTCGTTGTCCTTGTTTATAGTTGGGGATTTTGTTTATATATATATAGTATTTGTTTACATTTAAGTTTTTTATTTATGTTTACAGTTTTTGTTTACATTTAGATCACTGTTTATATTTGTACTTTTTGTTTGCATTAACGGTTTTATTTTTATTTCATGTTTTGTTTACATTTAGGACTTCGTTAACATTTAAGGTCTTTCTTTACATTTATAGTCGTTTTACATTTATTGTGTTTGTTTACATTTAGGTCTTAACTTTCATTTGTAGTCTTCGTTTACAATTGTATCCTCTTTTACATTTTTAATTTTTGTTCACATTTGATGTCTATGCTTAAATTTATACTCTTTGTTTACATTTGTAGCCTTAGTTTACCCTTTTTGTCTTTCTTTACATTTAAATTCTTTGTTTACATTTGTAGCCTTCGTTTACATTTAGAGTCTTTCTTTACATTCGTTGTCTTTGTTTACATTTAGATTCTTTGTTTACATTTGTAATCTTCGTTTACATTTAGAGTCTTTGTGTACATTTGTACCCTTTGTTTACATAAAGAGTCTTTGTTTACATTCAGAATGTTTTTTTATATTTGTAGTCCGTGTCAAGATTTAGAGACTTTGTTTACATTTGTATTCTTTGTTTACATTTGTAGTCTTTTTTTACATTTAGTGTCCTTGTTTACATTTGAATTCTTTGTTTATATTTGTAGTCTTTGTTAACATTTAGAGTCTTTTTTTTTATTTGTAATGTAACATTTAGAGTCTTTGATTGCATTTGTAGTGTTTGTATACATTTGCAGTCTATTTTTATACTTAGTCTTTGTTTACATCAAGTGTTCCACGCTTATATTTCTAGTTTTTGTTTAGATTTAGAGTCTTTGATTACTGATGCAATCTTTGTATACATTTTGAATTTTTGTTTCCTTTTGTAGTCTTTGTTTACATTCGTATCTTTGTCAACATTTAAAGTGTTTGTTTAGACTTAGAATGTTTGCATATGTAATCTTTGTTCAAATTTAGAGGTTTTGTTCACATTTAGAGTCTTTGTTTACATCTGCAGTTCTTTGTTTATATTTTAGTCTGTTTGCGATTGGAGTCTTTGTTTACATCTGGAGTCTGTCTGCATTCAGAGACTTTGCTTACATTTGTAGTCTTTGTTTATACTAGAGTCATTGTTTACATTTGTAGACTTTGTTTACATTCAGAGTCTTTGTTTACATTTGTAGTCTGTTTTCATTTAGTCTTACATTTAGAGTCTTTTTTTACATTTAGAGTCTTTGTTTACATTTAGAGTTCTTGTTTACATTTGTAGTCTTTGTTTACATTTAGAGTAATTGTTTACATTTGGTGTCTTTGTTTACTGTCAGGAATGCGAAAAGGGCATCCTGGAACAACTATTGTTCTGGCATCAGTGATATTTCAGCCACAGCTAGGCTGGCTAGGGTGATGTCTAAGGACAGGATGTGCAATCTTAATGGTGTTAAGTTGCCTAATGGTGATTACTCTGAGTCTGGAGAGGAGACCCTGGGAGAAATATTTAGGGTCCATTTTCCGAACTCCAGTACTTACCAAGAGACAAGTTTCTCTACTCTTCTGAACACTCGTACTTGTGGAAGAGAGAAATGGAATGCTGCCGGGAAGGTTGTTATTCCAGTGTTATCTTTATCCCTAAGCCTGGTAAAGATAATTATTTTGAGCAAAGTCTTTTAGACCTATTTGTCTCACTTCGTTTCTCTTAAAGACTCTTGAGAGGCTTGTTGATAGGTATATCAGGGAAGAGGTCTTATGTGTTCGGCCACTTTCCAATTTTCAGTTTGCCTATCATCCTGGCAGGTCAACTGACACTGCTTTGTATCACTTAACTCATATTGTTGAGAAGTGTCTGGTCTGTAAGGAGGTGGCTCTTGCTGTCGTTCTTGACATCGAGGGTGCCTTTGACAAGGTAACTGTTAACACCATCATTGATGCGCTTTCTAATAGGAATATCATTAGTACCACTGTAAATTGGATTAAGAGTCTTCTCACCAACAGGTTTTCCTCTGCAACACTGCTTGGTGATTCTCTGATGATCAAAGCCAATACTGGATGTCCACAGGGTGGTTTTCTTTCTTCACTGCTGTAGTGTCTCGTGGTTGATTGACTTGTGAACGACATTGGTCACTCGGGGGTGGATTGCATTGGTTATGTTGATGATATTGTCATTGTAACCAAGGGGAAGTATCCGGATACTGTTTGCTGTACCATGCAGACTGCCCTTAAAAAAGTTGAGTCTTGGTGTTCTTCCAGGGGTCTTTCTGTGAACCCTGCGAAGACACATATGATTGCCTTTAATAGAAAGAGGACCATTATCTTAAAACATATCAAGTTTTTTGGTCATAACCTCACTTGTTCAAGTGAGGTTAAATATCTTGGTGTCTATCTGGATGAAAAACTCAACTGGAAGAGTCATCTTGATTATTGCATTTCTAGGGCTAAAAGAGCTTTTTGGGCCTGCAGGAATGCTATTGGTTGGTCATGGGGTCTTAATCCTATGGTTATCCACTGGATTTACTCCATGATCATTTGTCCAATGATTACTTATGTTTCTATTGACTTGTGGTATTGGACTAGGCTTGACATTGCTAAGAAGAATCGTAATAAGATTCAAATGATGGTGTGTGTCGCGATGACTGGTTGTTTAAGGACAACACCAACTGGAGCTTTAGAGTTACTCTTGGGCTTTATCCCTCTGCACATGCGTATTGAGGCTGAGGCTATCTTATGTGTAAAGAGGTTAAGAAGTTTTGTGCATTGGAATAATTATTCCAATTATCTGACCTGAAAACATCTTAATAAGGAGATTTCGGATCACCAGCATTTTATTATGCAGTGTGATAAGGTTCTCCCTAGGTATGCTTTTTCTAAGCCGTATATTATCAAGTTGCCCTCTAGGGACATTTGGATGAATACTCCACCTTGGGGTAATACGAATCAAATTAAGTGGTACACTGATGGCTCCAAGATTGATAATGGCACTGGTGCTGGTGTTTGCTGTCCTGAGGATGGTACTTCACTTTCCTATCCCTTGGGGAGGTATGCTACTGTCTTTCAGGCTGAAGTCTTTGCGATACTTACGTGTTGTAGGACATGCATGAATAGGGGCTATAAGAATCGATATATTGACATTTATTCTGATAGTCAGGCTACCCTGTTGTCTTTACAGAAGTTAGCAATTATATCTTTTCTTGTTTGGGAGTGTTATTTTACTCTTTGTGCTCTTGCTGCTAACAATAAAATCTTCCTGTATTGGGTACCAGGTCATACTGGTATCCTGGGAAATGAATTAGCTGATGAGCTGGCAAGGAAGGTTTCTTTTACACCTTTTATTGGTCCTGAACCTGTTCTGAGTATCTCTGGTAGTTTGTTGAGGAGTACTATTTTCTCCATCATGAGAAATTTGCAGTACTCTACTTGGCTCAAGGCTGAGGGGAGAAGGCAAGCTAAAGAGCTTAACTGTGGTAATCCTAGTACAAGGGCTAAGGAGCTCATAAAACTTAATAGAAATGGCATCAGCAAGGTGATTGGTCTCCTTACGGGACACTGTCGCTTAAAAAGACATCTTTATGTCATGGGTATTGCTAGTTTATTTACACTTGGATTTTTTCTTACAATTGCAATCGTTGTTTATATTTACAGTCTGTTTATATTTGGAGTATTTTTCTGCACTTGGGTTCTTTGTTTACATTAAGATCTTTGCTTACATTTAGAGTGTTTGTTTACATTTATATTTTATTACGTTTAGGGTCTTCGTTTACATATATAATCTTTATTTATGTTAAGGGTTCTGTTTACATTTGTAGACTTTGTTTACATTTTGAGTCTTTCTTTACAATTAGAGTCTTTGTTTACATTTAGGGTCATTGTATACATTTGTAGTCTGTTAACATTTAGAGACTTTGTTTACAATAAGAATAAGAATCTTTGTTTATATTTAGATATTTTGTTTATATTTGTAGCCTGTTTATTTTCAGATTCTGTTTACATTTAGAGACATTGTTTACATTTGTAGTCTTTGCTTGATTCAGAGTCTTTGTTTGCATTTAGAGTCATTTTACAATGGTATCCTTTGTCTACAATTACAGTCTGTTTACATTTCGAATCTTTTTTCACATTTGTTGTCTCTGTTTGCATTTGTAGCCTTTGTTTACATTTGTGGTCTTTGTTTACATTTGCAGTCTCTGTTTGCATTTGGAGTCTTTGTTTAGATTTTTAATCTATGTTCACATTTAGTGTTTTTGTCCACATTTAGAGTCTTTGTTTGCATTTGTAGTCTTTGTTAACATTTTTAGTCTGTTTGCATTAGGAGTCTGTTTTCATCTGGAGTCTCTGTTTGCATTTAGAGTCATTGTTTACATTTGTAGTCTTTGTTTATATTTAGAGTTTTTGTAGTCTTTTTTTACATTTAGATTCATTTTTTACATTTGTAATCTTTGTTTACATTTAGAGTGTTTGTAGTCTTTGTTTACATTAAGAGTCGTGTACAATTATAGTACAATTATAGTCTGTTTACATTTATAGTCTTTTTCTACACTTGGGTCTTTTGTTTACATAAAGTTCTTTACTTACAATTAGAGTGTTTTTTTACATTTATATTATTTTACATTTAGGGTCTTTGTTTATACTTATAATCATTATTTATGTTAAGGGTTTTGTTTATATTTAATTCTTTGTTTACATGTAGATTCTATGTTTATATTGGTTGACCTTGTTTGTAGTTAGGGACTTTGTTTATATATATAGTATTTGTTTACATTTAAGTTTTTCATTTACGTTTACAGTTTTTGTTTACATTTAGATCACTTTTTATATTTGTAACTTTTGTTTGCATTAAGGGTTTTTGTTTCTATTTTATGTTTTGTTTACATTTAGGACTTCGTTAATATTTAATGTCTTTCTTTAGATTTATAGTCGGTTTACATTTATCGTCTTTGTTTACATTTAGGTCTTAACTTTCGTTTGTAGTCTTCGTTTATAATATTATCCTCTTTTACATTTTTGTTTTTTGTTCACATTTGATGTCTATGCTTAAATTTATAGTCTTTGTTTGCATTTATAGCCTTAGTTTACCTTTTTTGTCTTTCTTTACATTTAAAGTCTTTGTTTACATTTGTAGCCTTTGTTTACACTTAGAGTCTTTCTTTACATTGGTAGTCTTTGTTTACACTTAGAGTTTTTGTTTACATTTGTAATCTTCGTTTACATTTCGAGTCTTTGTGTACATTTGTAACCTTTGTTTACATTTAGAGTCTTTTTTACATTTAGAATGTTTGTTTATGTTTGTAGTCCGTGTCAGGAATTCGAGACTTTGTTTACATTTGTATTCGTTGTTTACATTTGTATTCTTTGTTTACATTTGTAGGCTTTTTTTGCATTTAGTGTCTTTGTTCACATTTGAATTCTTTGTTTATATTTGTAGTCTTTGTTAATATTTAGAGTCTTTCTTCATATTTGTAATGCAACATTTAGAGTCTTTGTTTAAATTTAGAGTCTTTGTTTACATTTATAGTCTTTGTTTACATTTGTAGTCTTTGTATACATTTACAGTCTATTTTTACACTTAGTCTTTGTTTACATCAAGTATTCTTCGTTTACATTTCTAGTCTTTGTTCATATTTAGAGTCTTTGTTCACTAATGTAATCTTTGTATACATTAAGAATTTTTGTTTCTTTTGTAGTCTTTCTTTACATTCGTAATCTTTGTTTACATTTAAAGTATTTGTTTACACTTAGAGTCTTTTTTTACATTTGTAATATTCGTACAAATTTGGAGGTTTTGTTCACATTTAGAGTCTTTGTTTCATCTGTAGTTCTTTGTTTACATTTTTAGTCTGTTTGCAATTGGAGTCTTTGTTTACATCTGGAGTCTGTCTGCATTTACAGATTTCGTTTACATTTGTAGTCTTTGTTTATTTTAGAGACTTCGTTTACATTTGTAGTCTTTGTTTATATTAGAGTCATTTTTTACATTCAGAGTCTTTGTTTACATTTGTAGTCTGTATTTAGAGTCTTTGTTTACATTTGAGTCTTTTTTTACATTTGAGTCTTTTTTTACATTTAGTCTTTTTTTACATTTGATGTCTTTGTTTACATTTGTAGTCTTTGTTCACATTTAGAGTGTTTCTTTACATTTTTAGTTTTTGTATATATATGGAGTCTTTGTTTACATTTGAAGTTTTTCTTTACATTTATAGCCTTTAGAGCCTATAACTTTTAGAGTCTCTTTACATTCATAGTCTTTCTTTACGTATAGTCTTTGTTTATATTTAGAGTCTTAGTTTGCATTTGTAATCTTACTTTACATTTAGAGTCTTTGTTTACATTTAGTGTGTGTTTACATTTAGAGTGTTTGTTTATATTTGTAGTCTGTGTTACATTTAGAGACTTTTTTACATTTGTAATCTTTGATCACATTTAGAGGTTTTGTTCACATTTCGAGCCTTTGTTTACATCTGTAGTGTTTGTTTACACTTGGAGTCTTTATTTACATTTTGGCCTTTATTTACATTTTGGTCTTTATTTACACTTGGATTATTTTTTATAATTGCAATCTTTGTTTATAATTAGAGTCTGTTTATATTTGGAGTATTTTTCTGCACTTGGGTTCTTTGTTTACATTAAGATCTTTGCTTACATTTAGAGTGTTTGTTTACATTTATATTGTATTACGTTTAGGGTCTTTGTTTACATATATAATCTTTATTTATGTTAAGGGTTCTGTTTACATTTCTAGACTTTATTTACATTTTTAGTCTTTCTTTACAATTAGAGTCTTTGTTTACATTTAGGGTCTTTGTATACATTTGTATTCTTTGTTAACATTTAGAGTCTTTGTTTACAATAAGAATAAGAATCTTTGTTTATATTTAGATATGTTGTTTATACTTGTAGCCTGTTTATATTCAGATTCTGTTTACATTTGGAGACATTGTTTACATTTGTAGTCTTTGTTACATTCAGAGTCTTTGTTTGCATTTAGAGTCATTTTACAATGGTAGCCTTTGTTTACAATTTCAGTCTTTGTTTACATTTAAAATCTTTGTGCACATTTGTTGTCTTTGTTTGCATTTGTAGTCTTTGTTTACATTTCGACTTTGTTTACATCTGTGGTCTTTGTTTACATTTGTAGTCTGTGTTTGCATTTGGAGTGTTTGTTTACATTTTTAAAGTTTGTTCACATTTAGGGTTTTTGTCCACGTTTAGAGACTGTTTACATTTAGAGTCCTTGTTTACATTTTTGGTATGTTTGCATTTGGAGTCTTTGTTTACATCTGGAGTCTGTTTGCATTTAGAGTCATTGTTTACATTTGTAGCCTTTGTTTATATTTAGAGTTTTTTTTTTACATTTACATTCATTGTTTACATTTGTAATCTTTGTTTACATTTAGAATGTTTGTAGTCTTTGTTTACATTTAGTCTTGTACAATTATAGTACAATTATAGTCTGTTTACATTTACAGTATTTTCTACACTTCGGTGTTTTGTTTACATAACGTTCTTTACTTACATTTAGATTGTTTACATTTATATTATTTCACGTTTAGGGTCTTTGTTTACACTTATAATCTTTATTTATGTTAAGGGTTTTGTTCACATTTAATTCTTTGTTTACATGTAGGTTCTATGCTTATATTCGTTGACCTTGTTTATAGTTAGGGATTTTGTTTATATACATATAGTATTTGTTTACATTTAAGTTTTTCATTTACGTTTACAGTTTTTGTTTACATTTAGATCACTGTTTTTATTTGCAATTTTTGTTTGCATTAAGGGTTTTTGTTTCTATTTTATGTTTTGTTTACATTTAGGACTTCGTTAACATTTAACGCCTTTCTTTACATTTATAGTCGGTTTACATTTATTCTCTTTGTTTACATGTAGGTCTTAACTTTCAGTTGTAGTCTTTGTTTATAATATTATCCTCTTTTACATTTTTATTTTTTGTTCACATTTGATGTCTATGCTTAAATTTATAGTCCTTTTTACATTTGTAGCCTTAGTTTATCTTTTTTGTCTTTCTTTACATTTAAAGTCTCTGTTTACATTTGTAGACTTTGTTTACATTTAGAGTCTTCCTTTACATTCGTAGTCTTTGTTTACATTTGTAATCTTCGTTTACATTTAGAGTCTTTGTGGACATTTGTAACCTTTATTTACATTTAGAGTCTTTGTTTACATTTAGAATGTTTGTTTATATTTGTTGTCCGTGTCAAGATTTAGAGACTTTGTTTACATTTTTATTTTTTGTTTACATTTGTAATCTTTGTTAACATTTAGAGTCTTTGTTTATATTTGTAATGTAACATTTAGAGTCTTTGTTTACATTTAGAGTCTTTGATTACATTTGTAGTCTTTGTATACATTTGCAGTCTATTTTTACACTTAGTCTTTTTTTACATCAAGTATTCTTCGCTTATATTTTTAGTCTTTTTTTATCTTTAGAGTCTTTATTTTCTAATGTAATCTTTGTATACATTATGAATTTTTGTTCCCTTTTTTAGTCTTTGTTTACATTCGTAATCTTTGTTTAGATTTAAAGTGTTTGTTTACACTAAGAGTCTTTGTTTGCATTTGTAATCTTTGTTCAAATTTAGAGGTTTTGTTCACATTTAGAGTCTTTGTTTACATCTGTAGTTCTTTGTTTACATTTTAGTCTGTTTGCAGTTGGAGTCTTTGTTTACATCTAGAGTCTTCATTCAGAGACTTTGTTTACATTTGTAGTCTTTGTTTATATTAGATTCGTTGTTTACATTTGTAGACTTTGTTTACATTTGTAGTCTTTGTTTATATTAGAGTCATTGTTTACATTTGTAGACTTTCTTTAAATTCAGAGTCTTTGTTTACATTTGTAGTCTGTTTGCATTTAGTCTTTGTTTGCATTTAGAATCTTTGTTTACATTTAGAGTCCTTGTTTACATTTGCAGTCTTTGTTTACATTTGTAATGTTTGTTTACATTTGTAGTTTCTCTTTACATTTGGAGTCTTTGTTTACATCTGGAGTCTGTCTGCGTTTACAATCCTTGTTTACATTTGTAATTTTTTATTTACATTTGAATCATTGTTTACATTTGTAGTCTTTGTTTACATTTAGAGTTTTTGTTTAAATTATTAGTCTTAGTTTATGCTTACAGTCTTTGTTTACATTTAGAGTCTTCTTTTACACTTCTAGTCTTTGTTTACGTTTAATGACTTTGTTAGAGTCTTTGTTTACGTTTTGAGTGTTTACATTTAGATTCTTTTTTTACATTTTGGTCTTTATTTACACTTGGAGTATTTTTTATAATTGCAGTCTTTGTTTATGTTTACAGTCTGTTTATATTTGGAGTATTTTTCTGCACTTGGGTTCTTTGTTTACATTAAGATCTTCGCTTACATTTAGAGGTTTTGCATATATTTATATTATATTACGCTCCCCGTGGAAGAAATACGGCGACACGGCGACAATGTCGCAGAAACAGAAATGTTCTTGCAGAAAGATTTTACTTAAGTCAAATATATTTTGCTAATATGTGTTGAGAGAGAGAGAGAGAGAGGACATTTTCGAACAAATTTTCAGAACAAATTTTCGATCAAATTTCTGCAGATACGATCGCCTCAATCCTGAAAAAGGAGAGGAGACAAAGCGGATGTAACTCACTTGGGTTAGCTTTTATACGGCATGCATTAGTGATTCGTGATGCGGTGATATGATTCGGTGTATCGACACTTTTCACTGGTAACTTCTTTACATCGGGACTTCATTTTCGTGTCCAAAACTTTGTTTTCGCGCCGCGCCTGCCACTCGTGTCGTGTGTATTTATTGTATTACAAAAAGATGTCTTTTCGAAGAATGGGGCTTTGCGACCATTTTCCATATTTCATATTTCATGCATTTTCAGATTCATGCATAAAAAAATAGCTGCATCCAGTGATTTTTTGTTTTTGATTGCTGCTGTACCGATTTTCATACATTTTCTGATTTACGCACGACAAATTTGTTGCATCTAGTGATTTTTTTTTTCTTTAACGTATGCGAAGCGTGCATACGTGCGTGGTAGTAAATACACGTAATTTTTTAAAGCTTCATTAATTTTAATGTTTGGTTCAAACTATGCAATACATTTCACAAATATATACAGAAATAAGACTATGGGGAAATTTGTAACGTCTGTAGTTTTACGCAAAATAAAAAATGAAGCTTCAAACCTTGCATTAAAAAATAGAAAATTAAGAAGCTAATCTTTAAAATACTTTATTGATATTTAGCATTTTACATGTAGTAAAAGATCTTAGCAATAAATATTAATAGGTATCTTAAGTTATAAAATTGGTAACTTTTCTAATTTTTTTCTTTACCAAACATTAATTATTTTAATTGTGATTAAAATTCTTAGCTTTAAATTTTGTTGTTTAAGTATATGAAGTCGTTAAAAAGATTATTAATTTATTTTACAAAAATACTCTTATCATTAGTTTCTACAGCTTGTTCATTTCATTTTTTAAACATTTGAATTTTTAAAAAATGTTTATTTATTTATTTATTTTTTTTATTGAAATATTGCAAATTAAATAGTTATTTTGAATAAAAATCAAACCAAAGGTTTTGTTGAATATTTTTTATTTATTTATTATTATTATTATTATTATTATTTTGTAAGCAAAAAAAAATTTATCTAATAGTAGTTGTTTTGAATAAATACTAATTAAACAGCAAATGCTTTTATTTATTTATTTTTATTTACTTATTCGTATAAATATCAATATCAAATATTACTTTTAATTGATTTCTATTTATTTCATTCATCTGTAATCATTATTTTCTATTATAGATTTTATCCATGAAATCTGTTACATTTCAGATTTCAACATTTTCTTAAAAATTAAATATTTCACTTGCCTTAATCTTTATGAAAATATTTCAACTATAATTGTGCCTATTGCTTTGCCTATAATTGTGTTACTTAGATCTTGTATTCTGTTTTACTTTATGCATTTAAATGATGGTATAATTATGCATTCTAAATTCTTTAATGTCAAATCACATTTTTTAGATTTCAAATACACATCTTTATATATAATACACATCTTTGTATATAATACAAAAAATGGATATTGTGTATTAGAATGTTATTGTCCATCTTTCTAATAATCTTAAAAACTATAAATGTTGTAAATTATTTATATTTTATTATGATATTCAGTATTCTATATTAGTTTTTACTTTTAATTTGTTGTATTTTAATTCTGTGTTCTGTATTATATTTTATGTTTTTTGGTTTGCACCTTATGAAATAAGTGCATTTGTGTATTTAAATATATATATTTAATAAAAAAAAAGTAATGAAATTTTAAAAGTATTTGTAACGTTTGTTTAATTTAGACATTTCATGATTTAAATACCTTAAAAAAATTTGCAGGTTATTTTTGATGTGTTACTACAGTTTATGGTTTGAATTCATTGAATATTTTATAAACAATATTGTATATCAATGTGAACAAAAAGTCTGAAGCAATTAAGATCAATAGATTTATTTTCACCTTTCTTAAAAAAAAAAAAAAAAAAAAAAAAAAGTATTTTCTTGCAATAGTGCAGATATATGCATTTGTGCCTAGTTAAAATTTAAATACATTGGTTATACTGAATATTAATTACTAGTTAAAAATAATTTATTTTGAATTCGTAAATGTTCACTTCAAAAACTATTCCTGCAGAAAGATTTCGGTGTTGATGAAGCTTGTCGCAGAAAGCATAATACATTTCTGCCACAGGGATTAGGCTTAGGGTCTTTGTTTACATGTATAATCTTTATTTATGTTAAGGGTTCTGTTTACATTTGTAGTCTTTGTTTACATTTAGAGTCTTTATTTACAATTAGTGTCTTTGTTTACATTTAGGGTCTGTATACATTTGTAGTCTTTGTTAACATTTAGAGTCTTTGTTTACAATAAGGATAAGAATCTTTGTTTACATTTAGATATTTTGTTTATACTTGTAGCCGGTTTATATTCAGCTTCTGTTTACATTTAGAGACATTGTTTACATTTGTAGTCTTTGTTACAGGTGGAATGGGCGATGTACGTCGGGAGCTTTTTGCTCCTGGTAGGGTCACCCATGGCGAGAAAGCCAATCCGCTTTACCCAGCTAAATACATACAGGAACCCCAATCCAATGTGTTAGGTATCGTGCTGATGGATGAATGGCACCAGGGGTTATGGTGTCGTGAACGGTCACCTTGAGGAACCAGGCGAAACCTGGTTGTATTTAGCCTTACACCTGTATTGGGAGGCTATGCAGGTGTGGACCTTTCTTTCTTCTCAGTTCTGTGGTCCTGTATGGATACATCTTTTACTAAAGGACTGCCTAAGCAGTCAGACAAGGACGATGTTCCTTTGGGAACTCGTCATATTCAGGAGGAAACCTGTAAGCCTTCTGGATCTACTATGGGGCAGCAGGCTTTGGCCAGCATCAACCTGATAAACCCGCTGGTGAGCAGAAAGTACTCACAAAAGCGCAACAGAAGGAAGAGGTTGCAGAAGGGTATACCGTCAAATATGGCTGGTGACCAAGATAAGGATGGTGGACGCAAGAGGCTTCGGTCAGAAGTGTTAACTCCTTCTCCCAAGGTCTGTGAGATGACGAAGAAGCCTAAGCTTCAGTCATTTGCATAGGTAGCAAAGTCAACCAGGATGGCAGTGGTGAAAGAATCTTTTCTTTCCCACAGGCTTAATTCTTTGGAGGCCTTTGCTATCCAAGAGGAAATTTTGAGAAAGGGTGATTTACTTCCTGCGAGTGAACACCTTCCAAAATTAAGCAGCCGTACACTTGTCGATGGTGCTCTAATCTTTCAGTGTGATGATACCTGGACAGTGGAGTGGCTGAAGAAGGAGTTCGGTCAAAACAAGAATGTCCTGAAGGAAGAGGCCCTACAAGTCATTCTAGCGAGCGAACTTCCGAAGCCTGTGAAGGTAGCCTTCAAAACAAAGGATGTAGTTAATAAGGAGCCCAAAGATCTTCTGAAGCGGATTTCTAGGTACAACCCAAAGTTGAAGTCTGAGGACTGACGTGTTCTGCACAGGCTTGTAGAACCACAGTCCATTAGATGGATCTTTGAAGTTAGTATCGAGTCTGCTAGGGATATTAGGGCTGCTGACTACAAAGCCTACACTGGTTTGGACAGAGGAGCCTTCAAAATTTTGAAGGATCCAAATGTGCATACCCATGCTGTTGCGCAAGATGTAGGTAAAGGTAAGGAGGATGTAGAGGATAGTGTCTCCACTGGTGAAGCATCCTCTTCCAAAGTAAGTGAAGCTGTTATTCATACTAATATTGATTCACTTACTTTAAGTGAGCTAGATATTGAATCTAACTCTGAAGGCACGCTTACTCCCTCATCACCTATGTCTTTGAATGAGATTGAGGTGCTGCTAGGTAACTCCTCAAAGGAATCTAGTGCTACTCCTTCATCTGAGGGAGATTTAACTGGCACTTAGTTGTGTCTTTTTCCTCCCTGATTTATGGATTGTAGCATTAAGATAGTGCAAATCAATCTGCACCATAGCCAATCGGCTTCTGCCCTTCTTGGTTAAAAGCTGGCTAGTGGTGCTGTGGACATAGCACTTATCCAGGAGCCATGGACTAGAGATTGTAAGATCCTTGGTCTTGGTATAGACAGCAAGGGGATCTTCTTCGATAGAACCTGTTGTAGGCCCAGAGCATGCATTTATGTTAGCTCTAAGCTACATGCTCTGCTCCTGGTAAATCATCTTAATGGTGACAATGTTCCCAAGTAGCACCAGAACGTTCTTTGAACGTCAAATAACGGTTACAATCGTTCAAACACCGTGTTTCGTGCCACAAAAACGTTCTACTCGACGGTCAAGAATAGTATTATTTGGAACGTTCTAAAAAGGTGTGTTTTGTACCATCCATAATATTGCAATTAAAGTTTTATGAAAAACGTTAAATAGTTCACCGTCAAAACACGTTCTGTTTCAGTGAACTATAACGAATATTATTAAGTGATTCATTTCCACTTGTAATGTACAAAAAAATTGAAAAAAGAAAAAAAAATGAACTTGAATTTCTTGATACGTTTAAAAATAATATTAGTTGGAAAATAAAAGTGATGAGGTGGACTGTTTTTTTTAAATAATTTTAAATTTTATTTATCTGATATTTGCAACAAAATTTCTGTTTTATATTCTTGAATGATGTAAAACTATTTTTCAGATAATTTTTGAGTTGTATTATTTTTTTGTTTCATAAAATGTTAACAGTAAATATAATATTAATATAAAATTTTATAATTGAATAATATTGTTTAAAAAGTCTCGCAAGTGCATAAAAACGGCTCTATGGATTTTCTTCTAACTCGTCATTCTAACTTCCATCTAGACGTCCGTTTGTATGTGATTTTAGGTTTAGGATAACGCGGTTAATTTGCCAAATTTAGGTAAAACCGTAAGCGAGACTAGAATTCTATATCAAAGACGGCTCTAATGATTTTCCTCAAATTTGCAACATATCCCAATTTTTACATGTATTTTCGTTCGTAATTTTTAGTTACTACTGGAAAATTGTTAGGCATCAAGATTAGGTAAGTCAGAAATTGATGTTTAAAAAATTGTTTTATCGATTTCTATAAATTCGATATATAAACTTTCTCTGATATGTTTTTAACGCCGTATGTATAGCTGCCAACTTGCACTTTCTTTTTTCTTTTTTGACGGGAAATATTTTACAGGACTTTTTCATACATTTTCTATAAAGTTTTAATGATTAAATAAGGTGAAAATTTTTACTCAGAGAAAATGGTGTAAATAAAAAACAGAGAGAGAGAAAACGACAAGTTGTCAGATATACGTATATATTAGATTGTTCTTGAGTTAGGACAGTTTGTTCAAAAATTGTTAGATGGTTAATGTATATCAATTTTATGTCTCCTGACCACACTATATCCAAAAAAGAGTACATAATGTGTGTAGTTGTGGGTAACTGAAGTCGGGTTCTTGTTACACAATAGATTTATTATTATTATTATTATTATTATTTAAATTATTTAAAAAAATTGACACGAGGATTTTTTTTTTTTAATTTTCACTACATTATTTTGCTCATAAAAATCAGCAAAAATAGTTTGATGTAGTTATATACATATATTATACATTTGATTCTGAAATATTTTATGATTTAAAAGTTGTTCAAGTATCGAGATACATGTTAATATTATATATTACTTGTATCTACAAATTAATTATTCATTATTTTTTTTTACATTTACTATTGTTTTAAATGTACTGTGATGTTTCGAACCACACAAACAGAGTAGACAGAAAGTCTACGATTTTGACACTATTGAACAAAAGGATAGCCGCCCTGTTTACGCCCCTGACGGGTGTTGCACTTCCCGGAGAAATGTTGGAAGAAGGATTTCAGGCGACGGTTTTCTCCACCCTGGCGCCACAAGTTGGCAATGAGAGATGAACGGGTCACCTCCTTCTAAATACTATTGGAGATCTAAAGGACAATTTCACCCCCCTCCAGAAACCGAGTCTTCTTGGGAAGAGAGAGAAGGGAGTGAAATTAAGTGTGTACGAGCTGAGGCTCGGAGCTTTTTTCTTCAATATCATAAACTTTGCCTTGTAAAGGCAGGCGATATTACTTGTGCATAAATCTAACTAGTTGAGAACTCTCACTACTTATGGACTCCATCACCTTTTCACTGTTGAACCTAAATTATTGTTAAGCTATTTAATCTAGACTACGCTTTAGTGTATTTTAAAAATAAATAATTGTATTTTTTTAAAGTTGTGATAGTCTCAATGTCCCGCTACCTCATCGGAGACGTTACAGCTAAAACTGGTGGCAGCGGTGGGATAACAGTAAATAAAGTGAAGTTTTTCCAGTCTCAAGGGACATCTCCTGTGATAAAAGATTTCCGAGAGGACAATTTGAACGGAGCGAGACTCGGTGAATGCCAAACTCTCCTCCCCCTGCCGTTTCAAAAGAGAGATAAAGATCCAAATGGAGAAAGAATAAGGTAAGCTCTTTCAGTATTTATTTTGGGTCATTCTAGAGGCATTCTAAATTGCATATTTCATTTAATTTCATAGAAAATAATTATTTATCTTAAGGTTAAGAGCCGATTGCAAATTGAGAGTTTTTACTCTAGCAAACCATTTATTTTGTTTAAAGTTTTGTGTATTATTCGCAGTAATTATTTTGAAGAAATATAGCAATATATTCTTAATTGTTTGGGGTTAAGTGAGCGAAATAACACTTATTCGTTAGCAATTTTATGGGAAATAGAAATGATATTGAAGTTTGAAAACTAAATTATTGATAATTAATGCAATTTAATATTTATATTTTTTCTATTTATTCAGAATTTTGCAGCGAAAATTTTGAGGTTTTAGTTAGAAAATATTTTAAGGAATTAAATTGTTGAAAATAAATGTGAATTAAATTACACCAATTCCTTCTCACTAATTTAAAATTTTGTGCTATTATTTATTGATAAATTGTGTTAGACAACTTAAAAAAGTCTATTGTCACATGTTTTATTTCCTGGATGTTCTAGAAATTTAATGTTAAAAATTTATTTGAAATTCTGTTTAATTAGTGTGTACTATTAGTGTAATAGTTAAAGGGATTAAAATGGCCGGGTTATGGAAATATGCGAAGGCAGATTTGAAAACAGTAGCAGAGGAATTAGATATCGAGGTATTACCTACTGATAAAATCGCAAATATTATTGAGAAAATTTCGAGCAAGCCAAATTTTAACGAAATCGCGGTACTTGTGCAACTTGAACTCGGGAAAGAAGATAGGGAAGCAGAACAACGGCGTTTAGAAGAGAACCGTAGATTTCAGGAAGAAGAAGGGAAAAGATTACACGAATTAGAAATGCTTAGATTACAACAAAGCGCAGAAACGGTTAGTGTAACTTCGCAAGTTAGTGAAAGCACTACGCCGACCGCGTCTTTAACGCAGGTGATGCAAAAGTTCGATGCTGAGAAAACTGATATTTCTATATTTTTAACCTTATTTAAAAGGCAAGCAAAGAAATTGCGTATTTCTGAGGATCAGTGGGTGACTCAATTATTAGCCTTAGTGCCGGTAGAAATAGCGGAGATTGTGATAAGAGAATCGGAGGAGTCTATTGAGAGTTATGAATATGTAAAAAAATTACTGCTCAACAGATTTAAACTAAGTCCCGAGGTTTTCAGAACTAAATTCTTAACTCATAATAAGAGATCAGATTCGATTTGGAGGGATTTAGTATTTGAACTAAGAAGTTACCTTGAAGGATGGTTGAGCGGAGTCGAATTTAATGATTTCGAATCGCTAAAAAAATTGATGATCGCAGATCAGATTAAAAAGAGGGCTCCCCATGATGCACGGGATCATTTAATAGATCAATGGGCTATTCTAAAAGAATCCGAAGAGGTTACGAGTAAATTAGATGAGTATGAAGCGGTAAGGGATATAAAAAGAAACAAAATTCTAATGATTCCCAAAAGCGAGATTTCGACAGACAGCGAAATAACGAACGGGATAAAAAAGATAGCAAAATAATAGGAAATAAGAAGGCTGATAAAAATTGGAGGGATAAGAATGTCGATGAGGAAAGGGAAAGGTCAAAAATATTTGAGAAAAGAAAAGAGCCAGCCTGTTATGAGTGTGGATCAAAATCTCATCTAAGACCGATGTGTCCCAATTTAAATAAAGGAGACCGCGTGTGTTATTTAAATACAGCGGAAAAATTTGCCCCTTCCTTTTCATCTTACCTGAGTAAGGCACGAGTGAACGGTGAACAAATGATGATTCTGCGTGATACGGGCTCGAGTGTCGATATTATTTCGGCAAAATACGTTAAAAATGAAAATTTAAATGGAGAAACTATTTGGTTAAAGGCCGCCCTAGAAAATGAGTCTCGATGTTTACCCTTAGCCACGGTAGAACTAGAATTCGCAGAGACTGGCCGATTTTTAACAAAGGCGGCTGTGGTAGACTTAAGTATAAATATGTCGCATTATCTCTTAGGCAATAATACGGCCGAAATTATTCAAGAAATGAAGCTATGCCATAACCGGATAAATCAGGTTGTTATTCAGAGCCAAACTGAACAACGAGAGAAACAGAATTTTCGAAGCGAAGTTGAAAGTGAAAGGATTAGCGCGGATTTAGGAAGCGAGGGAAAGACGAATGGGGAAGAAATAGATTTACCCCCGAGAAAGGAAAACGAAGTGTCAAACTTAGCTAAGACAAATACCGTTAGTTTTCGGACTGCACAGTCGAAGGATAAGAGTTTTAGTAAATCGTGTCCTAAAGCGGAACAAGAAAGGAACTCTAAACATTTCGTGAAGAATGAATTGTTAGTTAGGAAATCTGCAGATTGTAAAGGTACGGATAACAGACAATTCATCATGCCGAAAGAAGTTAGACTTAAAAACCTTTCTAGATTAAATATTGATGTAGTGGATGCCCAACCTGTTTCGGATAACAGAAATAAAAATACTTTTACGGCTATGAGTTTAGTTTTAAATTGTCCGGAAGTAACCCGCATCGCACAAAATAAACCAGAGCCGATCGCAGAGACTTTATTAAATAATTCTAGTACGGTTGGATTTCCGAAGGAAATAAAAAGCGATTTAGGGATATGTTTTATGAGCAATCTTATATCTACATTTTTTGAGAGATTGGAAATTAAAGTGATCGAATGTTTTCATGATTCTGTTAAAGAGCTATTAAAGTTCTTATGCATAGAGCAAGGCCAGAATTGCGAAAAACAACTGCCAGCGGCAATATTTAGTTCGTTCGGAACAATAACTTACGAACGGAACGGTTCAAATTTTGCGGAGTTAATTTCTGGAAAAATTCTTAGGACTCCCGAGACTTTGTTTTTCGAAAAATTGTATGATAAGAATGTTGTTCATAAAAAGTGCAAACCAGAGAACCAGATTGTAAATTTAACGACTTTAAAGCAAAATAAACTGCCCGTTACTTGGATCAAACCGAAAAAAATAGAATGCCAAAATTCCGAGCCAGATCCTAGGGTTAACTTGCCGATAAAAAGAGAAAAATCTCAGATCTTCCATACAAATCTTCTAAAACCCTATTATAAGAGAGGAAAACAAAAAAAAAAAATCATTAAATGAGAGGTACAGTCACGAAATAAAGGAATCAGATTTAAATAGTCCTTATCCCGTGTCTGAACCTGGTGTGTTCAATTTTAAGGAAATAGTGCAGGAAGGCGAATTAACGGAAAAATATTCCCTCGAACAATTTGAAATGCAACGAAAAAAATTCATGAAATATTGGAAAATATTTCGGAACGAACCAGGTCGTAGGGATATGATAGGACAGAATATAGAATCAGTTAGTTCGAAACTTTATCGCACTTCACCGCATCAATTTATGATTTTAATTATTGACGATAAAAGGATGCTGGACCTTAAAAGTATAAAAATTGGAGAAAGCGATTATGTATCTTCGTTTATAGTAGTGAAAGGAAAGATTCGGAAGAGAAAAACACCGGATTACTCAAGGGAATTCATTTTAAAGGCAAACGCCATAGATAAGGGAATAGAAAAGAAGGAAGAACATACTACTTGGTGTAGGAAATTTTTGAAACCGGAAAGAAATTCTGTACCACAGAAAAGGGATGTGCGAGGATAATTTTCGCGATTAAAAGGCTGAAACTTCACTCAGATGGTCAGCACTTTAAAACAGGGACGGAGCATAATCCTTTTGTCCGGTTGCAATTGAACCCAAGGGAATACCAACGTCGCATGAGGTTATCGTTAATCCTTTTACTTTTCAAAGGAAAGGAGATAAAACATGTAGACGGTCTCAATCATGTTTAAAGAGAAACTTCGAGTTTTATTTGTATTTTTTCTCCTTGTTTTCTTATTTTATTTATTCATTCATTTATTTTTCTCGTGCGTAAAAAAAAAAAAAAAAAATAAAAAAAATTAATTATGTTAAAACTTATTTAGTGTAAAATTAACTGTAGAATTTCTTTGATTTATCAGTTTAGTAATTGTATTTAGTTTATTATTGTAAATTTATTATTTTTGAATGAACTGTAGAATTAAGGTTCTTAAAAAAATTAACATTAATCAAATGGGTATTAGAGGAAGTTATTTTGTTGCCTCTGGACCCAAAGTGAATATTGTGGGAGTAACCTTGTATGAATCCATACAAATTTCGATTCTCTGCAAAATTTGCATATAATCGTCTTAGGGGGGGCGAGCTGTGATGTTTCGAACCACACAAACAGAGTAGACGGAAAGTCTACGATTTTGACACTATTGAACAAAAGGATAGCCGCCCTGTTTACGCCCCTGACGGGTGTTGCACTTCCCGGAGAAATGTTGGAAGAAGGATTTCAGGCGACGGTTTTCTCCGCCCTGGCGCCACAAGTTGGCAAATGAGAGATGAACGGGTCACCTCCTTCTAAATACTATTGGAGATCTAAAGGACAATTTCACCCCCCCTCCAGAAACCGAGTCTTCTTGGGAAGAGAGAGAAGAGAGTGAAATTAATTAAGTGTGTACGAGCTGAGGCTCGGAGCTTTTTT
This sequence comes from Salticus scenicus, assembly GCA_963930645.1. Lineage (NCBI taxonomy): Eukaryota > Metazoa > Arthropoda > Arachnida > Araneae > Salticidae > Salticus > Salticus scenicus. The sequence continues at coordinate 332,414,044 of OZ005649.1, forward strand.
CTTCAATATCATAAACTTTGCCTTGTAAAGGCAGGCGATATTACTTGTGCATAAATCTAACTAGTTGAGAACTCTCACTACTTATGGACTCCATCACCTTTTCACTGTTGAACCTAAATTATTGTTAAGCTATTTAATCTAGACTACGCTTTAGTGTATTTTAAAAATAAATAATTGTATTTTTTTAAAGTTGTGACAGTCTCAATGTCACGCTACCTCATCGGAGACGTTACAGTACATAAAAACCTTAATATATATACTATATATATATAACGGTTTAATTTTTGAATGTATAAATTCTTGCTTTTAAAAGGAAGCTCGAGTTGAATAAATATAATACTATCTGCATTATCAGCAAACAGCAACCGCAAACATCTGCGTATGCTATGCGTTGGCAGTGGTTTATAACTTAGGCGTGTATTTCGCTCTTTGTGGCGGTTTTCTCCCTTGTTTTTACAGAAAATAATATAAAAGAATTAAAGACCCCCCCCATTTTGTTTTAAATTATAACTGTTTATTTGGATGCCTATTTAAAGAACGCATAGGATCATGCAAATGCACATCGACAATTTTACAATGAATCCACATATTTTTTGTGCTTCCTTAAATGAATTATTGCAGTTAATCTTGTTAATTTCATTTATTTAATAAAAAACATGTATGTTAAATTCGCTATGTTTACTGTGGCATAAATACGCTGAAATTTAATTAGTTAAAATGCCTCTTTTTAGACCAATGTTTATTTGAATTATTTTTTATTCTTATGCACAAATTAGTTGTATCAGATGCAAGATTTTTTATAAGAAATATTTTATACTTTAGCTATAGAACCTGAATGATACATATTGATTTCAAAGAATATTCAAATTATTTATGGAAATGTGAACGCAGGCAGACAGGAAGACGAACAAAGGTTATTAATTATTCTTAACTTTATTTGAAAATTTAAAAAATTCATAACTCAACTGAAAATACATTTCTAGCGTTTTCCATTGCATCCCTTAATTAGATATTTGTGGCCAAACATGCAAATCGTTGCTAACAGTAGCATAATCTATAGAGAAAATGCTTTTGTGAATCTGAATAATATATGTTTATTCCGTTTGTCTTTGTGCTGATTGAAAATATTATAATACTCTTTAAAGAAATAATCGTCATGAACTGTAATGTATCCGAATTCTATTTGCAAATCCTTGTATATATATATATATATATATATAAACATGTGCTTTCATACTATTTTCAATAAAGAACATGATATAGTGAGCTAAATAACAGTGTCACAGCTAACACAAAATCACATTCAAGGTCTTCTAAAAATATTGAAGAAAGACAGACAGGCAAACCAAAATCATACATATTGTTCAACTTTCCTGGGAGAGCTTAAAAAAAAATTAGAGCCAAAATCTTTGAAAAATGATTAATTTCTGATAATTTGTGTTTTAAAATTAAAAGTTAGTAAAATTAAAAATTTTTAAAATTAAAAATTTTTTTAATTAAAAATTCATATTTTAAATCTTAGACCGATCAAATACTAATTATTAAATTTAATAATTAAAAAATTAAAGACACATATGGATGAATAAGTAAATATATGTATTATGTATATTTATTGATATTTTATGTCCCACTTTTTTCTTACAGAATTTTTTTGTATACTCTGGAATAAACTAGAGGGAAAATTACTATCCAAAAATAAATACATTAAAATCTCTGCAGTAGGATCTCTCATATATGTGTGTGTGCGTGTGTTTATTTATCAATACATAAGACTTTTCTAAGAACATTTTCCGGCATATTTTAAAATATTATATGATATCGGTTTGTCTATTTTTCGATCCCCCCTTTTTTTTTTCTTTACGGGGGGGGGGGGAGGGGGTTAATTTTTAAAATGTTTTTATAATACTCTGAAACACACATATATATGTATATATGTGTGTGTGACACACATACATATATGAAACACACACATATATATATATATTTCAAGTTCATTATAGTTTGCTCTTAATTGTAAATGATATACATAAAGCTATTGTTTTTTATAAGGGATGTCTGAAAAGGACTCTGGCATATCATGAACTATGACAGATACTTCTGCAATCTGCAAATAAATATTTGTTTTATTTTTATGCAGCATAAACATCAGAAAATACTCATATACTATTCATATGCACAAAAACATGTTTTGTGTAAAATGTGGCACAATTAACATAAGGTTCACGTTGCGAGAGAAAAATATTAAGATACATTGGGAGATATACGTGAAAACTTCTTAAAGAGCATTTTCAGTTCTTTTATGCATTTTTAACATCATAACAATATCAAAATGCGTTTATGATTTTAGTTCCTTTGTGTATCTATTTTTCCGTTCTCTAATTCAGTTAATTATTTTAAAACATCTCTGATATGTTATTCAGCTTTACTGTGGTGCAATCTTTATTAAAAAAAAAAAAAAAAAAAAGTAGTTTTCGTTTACGTACAGGATCTCAGAAAATAATTCCGACATATTAGAGTCTATGGGATGTTTTTCTTTAAAGCATATTTGAAAAGTTGTATAATCTACACATCATAGCAAAATTAGCATACATTATTTAGTTGTAAAATATCGTGTTTCCTGTAGAATATGATCAGTATTTATAATAGGTTTATAGAAATCGGAAATCATTTTCATGCACTATATAAGTCGAATTCGCACAATGTAAATTTTCAGTATGTGAAATTCTTTTCGACTTTTGTCTTCTTTTTAAATATTTTTTCTTTCTTTCTCCATTTTTTTTTTTTTTTTTTTTAAGTATAGTAATATATGACGTATGCAAATTTTAAACGATATACAAAGATAAACACAATAATAATAATAATAAAAATCTATTTTATGCTTTAATTTTTAGAAAAAATAAAATAAAATAAATGATCTAAAACTAGATTTTGTGGGATTTCTTCCTTCTTAATTAAAAGAATATACAGATTGATGTGTCATTACTGAGGTAAATTTAAAGGTAAGATTAATATAAAGGTAAAAATTACTTGAAAAGTGTTTTATAATTTATGGAAATTGCAATATTTTTAAAATTAATAAAACATGCGTAATTGCTGCAATATTTGATTTTTTTTTTTTTTTTTTTTTCAAATTACATAATACAATAATTTATGTTTCATACAGTTTAAGCAGTTTCTTCAATTAAAAAGCAAAAACAAAACAAAAGGTAATAAACATGATTTTTTTTTCATTGTGATTGTAATTTTTCTATGCAATTTTTATTCCGTTTTGTTTTGGTCAGGGCCTGTTTATGACTCAGAAGTGAGGTAAGCCCGGTGTCATTCAGGGGGTCCCCCTAGTCCTATACAAATCGTCTATCCTTTGTTATATCTACATATTTTTATGCAAGCTTGAAAAATGCGACTATTCGCCATAAAAACTTTTAAAGAACAAAAAAAAAAAAAAAAAAAAAAAAAAAAGAAACATAAGTTAATATATAGTCTAATATTTATGCAAATGATGTCAGAACAGTAATTATTTAACATATAATGCTAATTCTATGTTAATTTGACACGATACAAAAAAGAAATGCCATTCAAATACACACAAATCTCATGTAATTACACAATACCTAATAATATAGTACATACTTTGTCAGTGAAAAAGAAATATAAAGCATCCTGGTAACAGAATGGTAATGGATGCTGCAGATAATTTTAGACAAATATCAAACAAAAACTTAAATTTTATTCAAATCGAAACTTCTTTTCATTTCAAACTATAATTATGGACTTTATATTTAGAAAACATAAAATGCATTAATATGAATGCAAAATAAATAAATAGAAAGTAATATGTCATTTAAAATACTTTTTTATAAACAAGCAAAAGACTGCCTAGTGAGTTTCGTAGTTTAGATAAAAGTTTCGTATTTAAAAAAAAAAAAGTTCTTGGACAAAAAATTATTTAAAAAATATATATATATTCTAAAAAGTAAATTTGGGGGCCCCCTTGTAAATTCTTGAGTAAGCCCGGGCTTCACGGGCCTATTCGGTAAACAGGCCCTGGTTTTAATGATTAGTTTTTTTAACTAAAATAACAATGAAATTTATTTGAATTTGAAGTAACAGACATTCTGAAACAGGAATTTACTATTTTAGCTACGATCGAATTTCAAAATTTTACTTTAAAAATCTTAAATAATAATAAAAATAATAATACATAGAATAAAAATAAAATAGTTTCTTTTCAATAACAGAATTAAAATAATAATCGTGCGTTTTACAGAATTTCGCCAACCGCGTCCAGTTTTCGTATGGTTGCCAGCCGGATGTATTTTCAAAAATAAAAATCAAAAGTGCGAAGCGCGAAGTCAGTAGTAATGAATCGTTTAATGATACCATCTGTTTAATTTCATGTTTTATTAAGTAAAGATTTGCTGTTTGACGAACTAAATATACAGATAAAAGATAAGTTTAATTTCATTTTACATATTGCAATTTTAGCTATTTTAAGAGTTACAAATTTTATAAATATGTGCATCGAAATATAACAATATTAAATTTGCTAAAACTTTTCCGAAATTCATTAAAATTTTTAAAGTAAATTCAAAGTATTTTTATTTTTATTATTATTATTTTTGAAAAATTTTAAAATGTTCCATTTTAATTTGTTTTTCGGTGATTTCATATTACTATAGTTTAACGATATATTTTAGTAGAATGATTAGTTAATTTCTTATAAACATTTTTATGTTTGAGTACTGAAGTTTAATTTTTAGCATTCAAGTTTAAAAGTATTTTTAAAACATTAACAAATTAATGAATCCACATCCAAAGAAAAGCACATAATCTGCGCTTTATTTTTTTTCTCATATATATTTAGATTTTATTGTTACATTTCAGTAATATAAAATCAGGTGAAAATATTAAAAATTAGTTAGAAAGAGATTTTTTAAAAATTTTCAAAAATAAAACAAAAAGTTTAAATTTGTTATTTTTAAATTTAAGTAGTTTTGGAGAAAACTTTATTTATATTGTTGTATATCAATGCATATGTACGGAGAATTTCTCAACTCTAAATAAATTATTTAAATACAGTTTTGCATTCTATATGCTTTGAAATATAATATTATTAAGTTTATTAAAATTTCTCAAAATCTATTTAAATTTACAATAATAATAAAATTTTTAATTTTAATTTTTTGGAAATATTTTAGATGTTCCTCTTAACAAACTTTTATTTTATTTTTACATCGATTATGTATTATTATAGTTTGGCAATAGAGTCTAAACATTTTTAGTTATAATTTGTGCATACATTCATAAGTTAATGCTTAAAAAATATTTTTATTTTTAAATGAAAAAACTTTCTAACAAACTTCAACATTTAAATAAAAAAATCTTCAAAATTTTAACTTATCAATGAATCTAAAAATTAATACGAAGAATAGATTCTATGGTTAAACTAAAATAATGTACAATCGATAGAAAAATAAAAATGTGTTAGGAGAAACAGTAAAAATATTTAAAAAAAATAAAAAATTTTGTTATAATTGTAAATTTAAATAGATTTCGAGAAATTTTAATATACATAATAATATTGTATTTCAATGCATTTATGTAAAATTGTATAATACTAAAACAGTAATTTACTAAAACTACTCACAGGATAATGCATTTGGGGAAAAAAATGGGTTTAGTTACATAGTACACTCCGTGTCGAACCACTTAAATGATGCATTTGGACTGGAGTCACAAGGATAAAAACAAACAAAATAATTCAAGAGTTTAGTTGTGCATAGCAGATCAAGAATAATGATGCAAAACAGCAACAGGAATATGAGCTACTTTTTTTTTAAATTCAAATAATGTTTCAGAAATTTTAACATACTTACTATTCCTTTAATTTCGACGTATATGCATGAAAAATTCCATATACTATGACAGTAATTCCCAAAAAGTGTCATAGTATCTCTGCATTCCTTAAAAAATTTCTTCTTTTCCCCTAATCTGAAAATAATTAAGTTTTAGTATTGATTACAAAACTTTGAATAAACACAAGAAAATGCAAGAAAATGCAAGTGTTACAAACAAACGCACTCAACGTGCTTGTTTGCAGCTCTCGTGCCTACATTGTTCGCCTGACGAAGGGTTGTGTCTTCTTTTGACCCGAAACAATTGTTGCGAGTTCTTGCATTTTATGGTGTTTATTCAAATTTTTGTAATTAACACTATAACGTCATTATCTTCAGATTAGGGGAAATAAATATATATATTTTTTAAATGCAAAAATATAAGATATATTTTAAGGGATATAGCGACGTTATGACACTTTTTGGAAATTACTGTCATAGAATATGGAACTTTTCATGCATATACGTTGAAGTTAAAGGAATAGTAAGTATGTTAAAATTTCTCAAACATTATTTGAATTTTAAAAAAAAGAAAAAAGTAGTTCATATCCCTGTTGATGTGTTGTATCATTATTCTTCATCTGATATATTCTTATTACTTTTAAACGCCCGTACTGTCGTGCTTTTTTATAATGACGTCACAGGTTTTTTTTTTTTTATTGCACTATTTTAGAACGTTTACAATACGTTTTCCAGAACGTTCTGAAAATGTTTAGAACGTTTTGAAAACGTTCTAAAAATGTTTAGAACGTTCTGAGACCGTATATATAGAACGTTTTCAGAACGTTTCTATGACACCGATGGTGACAGTTACACGTTCATTGAACGTTCTCTGTACCGTACTATTGTACGGCTTGTAGATGGACAGATAGACGTCTATAACACGTTCAAAGTGATCACTCTTAGAGCGTGTTTGCAGAACAATTTTTGAACGTTCAGAGAACGTTTCTGTGCTGCTTGGGTTGCTGTTAGGGTGAAATACCAGCATCAGGGTAACACAGATAGTTTTACTTTTGAGTCCTCTTATCTTCCATATGAGGGTAAGGACACTCTCTCTAAGGAGATTATTAATCTTATTGAGAATTGTCAGAATCTCAAATTCAAGCTCATCATTGGCTGTGATGTGAATGCTCACCACATATTGTGGGGTAGTAGTGATTGCAACAAGCGTGGTGAGGATCTTTTAGAGTATATTTTGCATTATAATCTGCATACTCTAAATTCTGGCAATGATCCTACTTTTGTTTTTTCTAACAGGAGTGAGGTCATTGATATTACGTTCTGAAATAGTATGTGCTATGACAACGTCAGGGATTGGAGAGTCTCTGATGAAGAAACTCTTTCTGATCACCGGCTAATTTGTTTTACTGTTACAGGTACAATAAGACTTGAGACCAAGGGTAGGAATCCACGTCATACTAAGTGGGGTTCCTACTGTAAAGATGTGAAGAAAGCAGCTTTTGGCCACTTTGGTAAGTTGTCTTCGGTGCTGAATCTCGAATTGGCTGTTGACCAGTTGCAACAGGTCATTTTAGAATCCTACCACCAAAATTGTAAGGTTATGCACACTAGCTTACTAAGGATTGTTCCTTGGTGGTCTAAAGAGCTTAGTTGTATGCGTAGCAATTGTAGAAAGCTCTTTACTAGAGATAAGAAGAATGGTGCGTGTCAAACCTATAACGCTGCAGTTACCTCTTATAATAAAGCTGTCAGGAATGCCAAAAGGGCATCATGGAATAGCTATTGTTCTGGCATCAGTGATATTTCAGCCACAGCTAGGCTAACCAGCCTAGAGTGATGTCGAAGGACAGGATATGCAATCTTAATGCTGTTAAGTTGCCTAATGATGATTACTCTGAGTCTCGAGAGGAGACCCTGGCAGAAATGTTTAGGGCAAATTTTCCGAACTCCAGTACTTGCCATGAGACAAGTTTCTCTACTCTTCTCAACACTCGTACTTGTGGAAGAGAGAAATGGAATGCTGCCGGGAAGGTTGTTACATATGAAAAAATTATTTGGGCTATTAACTCCTTCAAGTCTTTTAAGACTCCTGGAATTGATGGTATCTTTCCAGCACTTTCTGAAAGAAGGCGCTGAGGTTTTGACACCCATCCTTTGCAGGATTTTTAGATCCTGTTTGGCACTTGGTTATACACCAATGGCTTGGAGAAATTCCAGTGTTATCTTTCTCCCTAAGCCTGGTAAAGATAATTATTTTGAGGCAAAGTCTTTTAGACCTATTTGTCTCACTTCGTTTCTCTTAAAGACTCTTGAGAAGCTTGTTGATAGGTATATCAGGGAAAAGGTCTTATGTGTTCGGCCACTTTCCAATTTTCAGTTTGCCTATCAGCCTGGCAGGTCAACTGACACTGCCTTGTATCACTTAACTCATATTGTTCAGAAGTGTCTGGTCTCTAAGGAGGTGGCTCTTGCTGTCTTTCTTGACATCGAGAGTGCCTTTGACAAGGTTCCTGTTAACACCATCATTGATGCGCTTTCTAATAGGAATATCAATAGTATCACTGTGAGTTGGATCAAGAGTCTTCTCACAACCAGGTTTGCCTCTGCAACACTGCTAGGTGATTCTCTGATGATCAAAGCCAATACTGGATGCCCACAGGGTGGTGTTCTTTCTCCTCTGCTGTGATGTCTCGTGGTTGATTCACTTTTGAACGAGATTGGTCACTCGGGGGTGGATTGCATTGGTTATGCTGATGACATTGTCATTGTAACCAAGGGGAAGTTTCCGGATACTGTTTGCTGTATCATGCAGAATGCCCTTGAGTCTTGGTGTTCTTCCAGGGGTCTTTCCGTGAACCCTGCGAAGACACATATGATTGCCTTTAATAGAAAGGGGACCATTATCTTAAAACATATCAAGTTTTTTGGTCATAACCTCACTTGTTCAAGTGAGGTCAAGTATCTTGGTGTCTATCTGGATGAAAAACTCAACTGGAAGAGTCATCTTGATTATTGCATTTCTAGTGCTAAAAGGGCTTTTTGGGCCTGTAGGAATGCTATTGGTAGGTCATGGGGTATTAATCCTATGGTTATCCGCTGGATTTAAGCCATGATCATTTGTCCAATGATCACTTATGGTTCTACTGCCTGGTGGTCTAGGACTAGGCTTGACATTGCTAAGAAGAATCTTAATAAGATTCAAAGGATGGTGTGTGTCGCGGTGACTGGTTGTTTAATGACAACACCAACTGGAGCTTTAGAGTTACACTTGGGCTTTATCCCTCTGCATATGCGCATTGAGGCTGAGGCTATCTTATATGTAAAGAGGTTAAGAAGTTTTGGGCACTGGAATAATTATTCCAATTATCTGAACTGGAAACATCTTAATAAGGAAATTTCAGATCACCCGCATTTTATTATGCAGTGTGATAAGGTTCTCCCTAGGTATGCTTTTTCTAAGCCGTATATTATCCACTTGCCCTCTAGGGACATTTGGATGAATTCTCCACCTTGGGGTAATATGAATCAAATTAAGTGGTACACTGATGGCTCCAAGATTGATAATGGCACTGGTGCTGGTGTTTGCTGTCCTAAGGATGGTACTTCACTTTCCTATTCCTTGGGGAGGTGTGCTACTGTCTTTCAGGCTGAAGTCTTTGCGATCCTTATGTGTTGTAGGACATGCATGAATAGGGGCTATAAGAATCGATATATTGACATATATTCTGATAGTCAGGCTACCCTGTTGGCTTTACAGAAGTCAGTAATGACTTCTTCTCTTGTTTGGAAGTGTTATTGCACTCTTTGTGTTCTTGCTGCTAACAATAAAATCTTCCTGTATTGGGTACCAGGTCATACTGGTATCCTGGGAAATGAATTAGCTGATGAGCTGGCTAGGAAGCGTTCTTTTACACCTTTTTTTGGTCCTGAACCTGTTCTGAGTATCTCTGGTAGTTTGTTGAGGAGTACTATTTTCTCCATCAAGAGAAACTTGCAGTACTCTACTTGGCTCAAGACTGAGAGGAGTAGGCAAGCTAAAGAGCTTAACTGTGGTAATTCTAGTACAAGGACTAAGGAGTTCATGAAGCTTAATAGAAATGGCATCAGCAAGGTGATTGGTCTCCTTACGGGACACTGTCGCTTAAAAAGACATCTTTATGTCATGGGTATTGCTAGTGACCCATTTTGTACGGGTTGCAAGTACAAGGAGGAAACTGCGACACATATTTTATGTGAATGTGAAGTGAGCATTGGGGCAACATATAATTGAGCCTTGGGAGCTTCAGGATATTCCGGTTAGGTGTCTGCTGGGTTTTCTTTCTGCCACAGGTCTTTTTAAAGATTAGGTTTTTGTGGGTTAGTACAATAGACCTCTGGTCGCGGTGCTTGGTTTCTTGTGAACCACCCACTTATAATTCATTCATTCATTCATACATTCAGAGTCTTTGTTTGCATTTAGAGTAATTTTACATTGGTAGCCTTTGTTTACAATTACTGTCTTTGTTTACATTTAGAGTCTTCGTTCACATTTGTTGTCGTTGTTTATATATAAAGTCTTCGTTTACTTTTGTAGTGTTTGTTTACATTTAGAGTCTTTATTTACATTTAGGTCTATACTTACAGTTGGATTACTTATTGTATTTACAGTCTTTGTTTATATTTATAGTCTGTTTACATTTACAGTATTTCTCTACACTTGGGTCCTTTGTTTACATAAAGTTCTTTACTTACATTTAGAGTGTTTGCTTACATTTATATTATTTTACGTTTAAGGTCTTTGTTTACACTTATAATCTTTATTTAATTAAGGGTTTTGTTCACATTTAATTCTTTGTGTACATGTAGGTTCTATGTTTATGTTCATTGACCTTCTTTATAGTTAGGGACTTTGTTTATATATATATTGTACTTGTTTACATTTAAGTTTTTTATTTATGTTTACAGTTTTTGTTACATTTAGATCACTGTTTATATTTGTACTTTTTGTTTGCATTAACGGTTTTGTTTTTATTTCATGTTTTGTTTACATTTAGGACTTCGTTAACATTTAAGGTCTTTCTTTACATTTATAGTCGGTTTACATTTATTGTCTTTGTTTACATTTAGGTTTTAACTTTCATTTGTATTCTTCGTTTATAATTGTATCCTCTTTTACATTTTTATTTTTGTTCACATTTGATGTCTACGCTTAAATTTATAGTCTTTGTTTTCATTTATAGCCTTAGTTTACTTTATTATCTCTCTTTACATTTAAAGTCTTTGTTTACATTTGTAGCCTTTCTTTACATTCGTATTCTTTCTTTACATTCGTAGCCGTTCTTAACATTCGTAGTCTTTCTTTACATTCGTAGTCTTTCTTTACATTTGTAATCTTCGTTTACATTTAGAGTCTTTGTGTACATTTGTAGCCTTTGTTTACATTTAGAGTCTTTGTTTACATTTAGAATGTTTGTTTATATTTGTAGTCTGTGTCAAGATTTTGAGATTTTGTTTACATTTGTATTCTTTGTTTACATTTGTAGTCTTTTTTTACATTTAGAGTCTTTGTTTACATTTGAATTCTTTGTTTATATTTGTAGTCTTTGTTAACATTTAGAGTGTTTATATTTGTAATCTAACATTTAGAGTCTTTGTTTACATTTAGAGACTGATTACATTTGCAGTCTTTGTATAAATTTGTAGTCTATTTTTACACTTTGTTTACATCTTTTTCTTTGTTTACATCAAGTATTCTTCGCTTACATTTCTAGTCTTTGTTTATATTTAAAGTCTTTGTTTACGTTTGTAATCTTTGTACAAATTTAGAGGTTTTGTTCACATTTAAAGTCTTTCTTTACGTCCGTAGTTCTTTAATTACATTTTTAATCTGTTTGCACTTGGAGTCTTTCTTTACATCTGGAGTCCGTCTGCATTATTAATTAATTATGTTTAGAATCATTGTTTACATATGTAGTTTTTGTTTACATTTAGAACCTTTGTTTTTATTTGAAGTCTTTGTTTATATTTATAGTTTTTGTCCACATTTAGTCTTTCTTTTCATTTTTAGTCTTTGTTTATATTTAGAGTCTTTGTTTACATTTGTAGTCTTTGTTTACATTTAGTGTCTGTTTACAATTAGAGTGTTTGTTTATATTTCTAGTCTGTGTTACATTTAGAGACTTTGTTTATATTTGTAATCTTTTTTCACATATAGAGGTATGTTCACATTTAGAGCTTTTGTTTTCATCTGAAGTGCTTTGTTTACATTTAGAGTCTTTGTTTACATCTGTAGTTCTTTGTTTAAATTTTCAGTCTGTTTGCAATTGGAGTCTTTGTTTACATCTAGAGTCTTTTCTACATTTAGAGTCTTTGTTTACATTTAGAGACATTGTTTACATTTCTAGTTTTTTTACATTTAGAGTATTTGTTTACATTTGGTGTCTTTGTTTAGATTTAGAGTATTTGTTTACATTTGGTGTCTTTGTTTACTTTTAGAGTCTTTGTTTACATTTCCAATCTTTGTTTACATTTTGTGTCTGTTTACAATCGGAGTCTTTTTTTACACCTGGAGTCTGCCTGCATTTAGAATCGTTGTTTACATTTGTATTCTTTGTTTACATTTGAGTCATTGTTTACATTTGTAGTCTTTGTTTACATTTAGAGTTTTTGTTTACACTTGCATTATTTTTCATAATTGCAGTCTTTGTTTATATTTACACTCTGTTTACATTTTGTGTTTTTTCTGCACTTGTGTTCTTTGTTTACATTAAGATCTCCGCTTACATTTACAGTGTTTGTTTCCATTTAACTTATTTTACATTTAGGGTATTTGTTTACATATATAATGTTTATTTATGTTAAGCGTTTTATTTACATTTGTAGTCTTTGTTTACATTTAGAGTCTTTCTTTACTATTAGAGTCTTTGTTTACATTTTTGTAGCGAGCAAGTATTGCCTCCATGCATCTGCTCTTGTGCGCATCGTGATCTGCGCATGTGCTAGTCCTGCCTGTTAACAGCTCGCGACTTAATGTAAACAGTGTATTACTTGTTGTCATGTAATAAACACCTGTCTCTCTTGCTGTGCCTGTTCGGTAGTCATCGCGACATGGTGTCAGGAGTTAAATTAACCTTTATAACGTAAAATGCCTGACACAGAAGCAGCATCACAGAGTGATACTGGAATGAGTGGTTTAAAACCTCCCCAACCATTAAAAATTCAGCCATTTTATATGTTAGAAGTATGGAAAGACTTCAAGCAACAGTTCAACTGGTATTCTATCGCTACGAATTTGAAAGCGAAACCAGCTGAAGTACAAGCTGCTGTGTTGATGACTACTATTGGAACTGAAGCTATAAATATCTTTAACACATTTAAATTAACGGATGAAGAAGATAAAGATATAGATATTATTCTTCAAAAATTCGAAGATCATTTTGCACCGAAGAAGAATGAATCATTTACCACATGTAATTTCTTTCGTTTGAAACAAGGAAACAGAATTGTAGTCCCTAAATCCCTACAAAACAAAGTGTTGAATCGTCTCCATGGAGGTCACATGGGTATCTAGAGTTCACTAAGTAGAGTCAGAGAATCCTTTTATTGGTATATGATGTCTAAAGATATCGAAGAAATGATCAAAAAATGCAGAATATGTCAGTCTACCCAACCTAGAAAACAGAAAGAACCTGTCCTCATGAAACCTATACCTGAGTACCCGTGGCAAAGAGTGGCTTCAGAGTTATTCAAATTCAACAAGAAAATGTACATCGTAATTGCAGATAGTTACTCTGGATTTTATGATTTTAAGAAATTAAAGCGTGTGACATCTTGGGACTGCATAAAAATTCTTAAAAGATGGTTTTCAGTTCATGGAATTCCAGAAGTTTTCGAGTCTGATAATGGGACTCAGTATGCCTCAAGAGAATTCAGATCATTTTTGAAAGAATGGGATATTACATGGGAACCATCTAGCCGATTTCATGCTCAGTCCATTGGCTTAGCTGAAAGAGCAGTTCAAGCATCAAAAACTGTTCTCGAAAGATGTCTCAGAGACAATAGTGATGTTGCTTTAGCTTTGTTAAATATAAGAAACACTCCGAGAGAAGACAATTTGATGTCAATTAACCAACGTCTACTGAGCAGAACAACCAGATCACTGCTTCCCGCTACTAAACAAGCGTTGATGCCTAAAGTTGTTGAGAATGCTTCTGAATTATTAAAGGCGGCAAGAATGAAGAAAACAGAGTTTGCAAATCGACACACGAAAAATTCATCGTATACTATTAGTCCGGGTGATCGTGTCAGAGTGCAAACAGATCATAAAAATTGGGTAGGAGGAGAGATTGAATGCATGGCCAATTCTCGATCAGCTATCATCAAAAGTAGAGATAAGTGTTGGAGACGTAATTCTATCCAAATAGAGCCTACTGTTGCTGAACTTCCTGTCCCCCATAAATGTGTGACAAACTTAAAGTTCACTGAGCCATTTAGTGAAGTACATTCATCGCCACCACCTCAATCATCAGTTTCTTCACCGTCCCCATCACCAGTGTCGCCAGTTCCAGCAACTTTGCCTAAGAGTGACTGTAATCCTAAAACTGTCCAAACCAGATCAGGCCGTATTATCCGCCCACCTAAGAAATTGAACTTATAAACTCTCTTTGTGATGTAATATAATTGAATGTTTGTTTTCTATTTCAGGGGAGATGTAGCGAGCAAGTATTGCCTCCATGCATCTGCTCTTGTGCGCATCGTGATCTGCGCATGTGCTAGTCCTGCCTGTTAACCGCTCGCGACTTAATGTAAACAGTGTATTCCTTGTTGTCATGTAATAAACACCTGTTTCTCTAGCTGTGCCACGGCCTTACTAGATCACTCCTAGGCGCCAACACGCCAACGTCGTGAAAGCGGCCATAACAATCGACGATTTCTCCGGAATCAAATGCATTGAATGTTAGGGTCGGCGTGCAGCGCCGCCACAGCAAACTTGCAGAGCATTTAAATTAATTAAAAATTTAAAATGCAGTCTTCAGATACTTCAGATATCTGAATCATAAAAATAATTGAGGCAATTATTTTAAACCAATTCACTGAAAAATAATAAATTAATTTTCATTATTTTTTCCTTTCTTTAATAATTAATTGTTGAACCATGGATGAATACTTCTTGTTTCTTGGCATAAACTTAGCACGATGTAACGTTACAAACTGATTTTCAGGGTTGGCAGCGAGCGCCATCTACTTTCCCAGATGGATTCCGCCGCATGCATTGATATTTGCAGTTTTGTTATGGCCGCTTTAACGTTGGCGCCTTTGGCGTAGAGTGATCTAGTAGGGCCGTGGCTGTGCCTGTTCGGTAGTCATCGCGACAATTTAGCGTCTTTGTTTACATTTGTAGCCTTTGTTAACATTTAGAGACTTTGTATACAATAAGAATAAGAATATTTGTTTACATTTAGAGATTTTGTTTATATTTGTAGCCTGTTTATATTCAGATTCTGTTTAGATTTAGAGACATTGTTTACATTTGTAGCCTTTGTTACATTGAGAGTCTTTGTATGCATTTAGAGTCATTTTACATTGGTAGACTTTGTTTACATTTAGAGTCTTTGTTCAGATTTGTTGTCTTTGTTTACATTTGTAGTCTCTGTTTGAATTTGGAGTCTTTGTTTACATTTGTAAACTTTGTTCCCATTTAGTGTTTTTGTCAACATTTAGAGTCATTGTTTACATTTGAAGTCTTTGTTTACATTTAGAGTCATTGTTTACATTTGTAATCTTTGTCTACATTTAGAGTTTTTGAAGTCTTTGTTTACATTTAGAGTCTTCGATTGCATATCTAGTCTTTGTTTATATTTAAAGTCTTTGTTTACATTTATATTATTTTACATTTAGGGTCTTTGTTTACGCTTATAATTTTTATTTATGTTAAGGGTTTTGTTCACATTTAATTTTTTGTTTACATGTAGGTTCTATGTTTATATTCGTTGACCTTGTTTATAGTTAGGGACTTTGTTTATATATATAGTATTTGTTTATATGTAAGTTTTTCATTTACGTTTACAGTTTTTGTTTACATTTAGATCACTGTTATATTGTAGTTTTTGTTTGCATTAAGGGTTTTTGTTTCCATTTCATTTTTTGTTTCCATTTAAGACTTTGTTAACATTTAAGGTCTTTCTTTACATTTATAGTCGTTTTACATTTATTGTCTTTGTTTACATTTAGGTCTTAACTTTCATTTGTAGTCTTCGTTTATAATTGTATCCTCTTTTATATTTTTATTTTTTGTTTGCATTTTATGACCATGCTTAAATTTATAGTCTTCGTTTACATGTATAGCCTTATTTTACCTTTATTGTCTTTCTTTACATTTTTGTTTACCTTTGTAGGTTTTGTTAAATTTAGAGTCTTTCTTTATATTCATAGTCTTTGTTTACATTTAGAGTCCTTGTTTATATTAGTAGTCTTTGTTTACATTTAGAGTATTTGTTTACATTTGGTGTCTTTGTTTTCATTTAGAGCCTTTTTTTACATTTGTAATCCCTGTTTACATTTGTAATCTTTGTTTACATTTAGAGTCTTTGTTTGCATTTATAGTCTTTCTTTACACTTGTAGTTTTTGTTTACATTTGTAATCTTTGTTTACCTTTGTAATCTTTTTATACATTTATAGTCTTTGCTTACATTTGTTGTCTTTCTTTATATTTCGAATCTTTGTTTAAATTTGTAGTCTTTTTTTACGTTTAGAGTCTTTATTTTCATTTAGGGGCATTTAATATAAATTTATAGTTTTGTTTAAAATTTGGACCTATGTTTACATTTATAGTTTTTGTTTAAATTTACAGTCTGTTTATATTTAGTGTGTTCACACTTATGTCTTTATTTCAATTTGGAGACATTTTTTATAATTTTAGTCATTGTTCACATCTCCCTAACAGCACAAAATGTTCCAGAAACATAACAATTATATAACATCGAAACACTTGCAATATTTCAGAAACTTTTCTAAATGTTAACATTCCTTTCAGATTAGATTCAAAAACGTAGAAATGTTCACGATTGTAACAAAAAAAGGATACGTAACAGAAACGCTTCGATCACATAATAGTTACAGAAAGGTATGACAGAGTACATACAAATATGTTACATGTTTGAAAGATTGTAAGCTTTTTGGAACATAACTGAACCATTCTGTGTTGCGTGACTTAGGCTTTAATTTACATTCGTAGTCTTCGTTTATATTTATAGTTTTATATTAAGGATCTATGTCTATATTTATATTCCTTGTTTACATTTAGATCATTGTTTAAACTAATCGTCTTTGTTTACCTTTAGGTTTTTTGTTTATATTTGTAGTCTTTGTATACATTTATAGTCTATTTTTACACATAGTCTTTGCTTACATCAAGTATTCTTCGCCTACATTTCTGGTCTTTGTTTATACTTAGAGTCTTTGTTTACTAATGCAATCATTATATACATTAAAATTTTTTGTTTCCTTTTGTAGTCTTTGTTTACATTCGTAATCTTTGTTTACGTTTAAAGTGTTTGTTTTCACTTAGAGTCTTTGTTTACATTTGTAATCTTTGTTCAAATTTAGAGGTTTTGTTCACATTTAGAGTCTTTGTTTACATCTGTAGTTCTTTGTTTACATTTTTAGTCTGTTTGCAATTGGAGTCTTTGTTTACATCTGGAGTCTGTCTGCATTTAGAAACTTTGTTTACATTTGTAGTCCTTGTTTATATTAGAGTCATTGTTTACATTTGTAGACTTTGTTTACATTCAGAGTCTTTGTTTACATTTGTAGTCTTTTTTTACAATTAGAGTCTTTGTTTACATTTAGAGTCCTTGTTTACATTTGAAGTGTTTGTTTACATTTAGAGTATTTGTTTACATTTGGTGTCTTTGTTTACATTTCGAGTCTTTTTTTACATTTGTAATCTTTGTTTACATTTTGAGTCTCTGTTTACATTTGGAGTCTTTGTTTACATCTGAAGTTCTTTGTTTACATTTTGAGTCTGTTTACATCTTTAGTCTGTCTGCATTTAGAAACTTTGTTTACATTTGTATTCTTTGTTTCCTTTGGAGTCATTGTTTACATTTGTAGTCTTTGTTTACATTTAGCGTTTTTGTTTACATTATTAGTCTTAGTTTACGTTTACAGTCTTTGTTTACATTTAGAGTCTTCGTTTAAATTTCTAGTCTTTGTTGATGTTTAAAGACTGTTTGAGACTTTATTTACATTTTGGTCTTTATTTACACTTGGATTATTTTTTATAATTGCAGTCTTTGTTTATATTTACAATCTGTTTACATTTGGAGTATTTTTCTGCACTTGGGTTCTTTGTTTACATTAATAACTTCGCTTACATTTAGAGTGTTTATTTACATTTATATTATTTTACGTTTAGGGTCTTTGTTTACATATATAATCTTTATTTATGTTAAGGATTCTTTTTAAATTTGTAGTCTTTGTTTACATTTAAAGTCTTTCTTTACAATTAGAGTCTTTGCTTACATTTATGGTTTTTGCTTACATTTGTAGTCTTTGTTTACATTTATAGTCTTTGTTTAGAATAAGAATAAGAATCTTAATTACATTTAGAGATTTTGTTTACATTTGTAGCCTGTTTATATTCAGATTCTGTTTACATTTAGAGACCCTGTTTTCATTTGTAGTCTTTGTTGCATTGAGAGTCTTTATTTGCATTTAGAGGCATTTTACATTGGTAGCCTTTGTTTGCAATTACTGTTTTTGTTTACATTTAGAGTCTTTGTTTACATTTGTAGTCTTTGTTTACATTTTGTCGTTGTTTACATTTGTCGTCATTGTTTACATTTATGGTCTGTGTTTGCAATTAGAGTCTTTGTTTACATTTGTAAACTTTGTTCATATTTAGTTCTTTTTGTCCGAATTTAGAGTCATTGTTTACATTTGTAGATTTTGTTAACATTTTTATTCTCTGTTTGCAATTAGAGTCTTTGTTTACATTTGTAAACTTTGTTCATATTTAGTTTTTTTTGTCCGCATTTAGAGTCATCGTTTATATTTGTAGATTTTGTTTACATTTTTAGTCTCTGTTTGTATTTGGAGTCTTTGTTTACATCTGGAGTCTCTGTTTGCATTTAGAGTCATTGTTTACATTTCTAGTCTTTGTTTAGATTTAGAGTTTTTGTACTCTTTGTTTACATTTAGAGTCATTGTTTACATTTGTAATATTTGTTTACATTTAGAGTTTTAGTAGTCTTCGTTTACATTTAGAGTCTTCGATTGCATTTCTAGTCTTTGTTTATATTTAAAGTGTTTGTTTACATTTGTAGTGTTTGTTTAAATTTAGAATCTTTATTTACATTTAGGTCTATATTTACACTTGGATTATTTTTTGTATTTACAGTCTTTGTTTATAATAATAGTCTGTTTACATTTGTAGTATTTTTCTTCACTTGGGTCCTTTATGTACATAAAGTTCTTTGCTTAAATTTAGAGTGCTTGTTTACATTTATATTATTTTACATTTAGGGTCTTTGTTTACACTTATAATCTTTATTTATGTTAAGGGTTTTGTTCACATTTCATTATTTGTTTACATGTAGGTTCTATGTTTATATTCGTTGAACTTGTTTATAGTTAGGGACTTTGTTTTTATGTATAGTATTTGTTTACATTTTTGTTTTTTATTTACGTTTACAGGGTTTGTTTACATTTAGGTCACTGTTTATATTTGTAGTTTTTTTTGCATTAAAGGTTCTTGTTTCCATTTTATGTGTTGTTTACATTTCGGACTTTAACATTTAAGGTCTTTCTTTACATTTAACATTTTATTATTGGTTTACATTTATTGTCTATATTTAGGTCTTATTTTTCACTTGTAGTCTTCGTTTATAATTGTATCCTCTTTTATATTTTTATTTTTTGTTTACATTTGATGTCTATGCTTAAATTTATTGTCTTTGTTTACATTTAAAGCCTTAGTTTAACTTTATTGCCTTTCTTTATATTTAAAGTTTTTGTTTACGTTTGTAGCTTTTGTTTACATTTAGAATCTTTCTTTACATTCGTAGTCTTTGTTTGCATTTTGTTCTTCCTTTGTATTTATGGTCTTTGTTTATTTTTATAGTCGGTTTATATTTAGGTCTTTGTTTACATTTAGATTCTTTGTTTACATTTGTAATCTTCGTTTACATTTAGAGTCTTTGTGTACATTTGTAGTCTTTGTTTACATTTAGAGTCTTTGTTTACATTTAGAATATTTGTTTATATTTGTAGTCTCTGTCAACATTTAGAGAGTTAGTTTACATTTGTATTCTTTGTTTACATCTACAGTCTTTGTTAACATTTAGTGTTTTTGTTTATATTTGTAATGTAACATTTATAGTCTTTGTTTACATTTAGAGCCTTTGTTTACATTCAGAGATTTTGATTATATTTGTAGTCTTTGTATACATTTGTAGTATTTTCTTACACTTTGTCTTTGTTTACATCAATCTTTGTATACATTAAGAATT
This sequence comes from Salticus scenicus, assembly GCA_963930645.1. Lineage (NCBI taxonomy): Eukaryota > Metazoa > Arthropoda > Arachnida > Araneae > Salticidae > Salticus > Salticus scenicus. The sequence goes on from OZ005649.1 coordinate 332,434,389, forward strand.
TTTGTTTGCTTTTGTAGTCTTTGTTTACATTTGTTATCTTTGTTTACATTTAAAGTGTTTGTTTAGACTGAGAGTCTTTGTTTACCTTTGTAATCTTTGTACAAATTTAGAGGTTTTATTCACATTCAGAGACTTTGTTTACATCTGTAGTTCTTCGTTTACATTTTTAATTTGTTTGCAATTGGAGTCTTTGTTTACATCTGGAGTCTGTCTGCATTTAGATAGTTTTTTTCATTTGTAGTCTTTGTTTACATTCAGAATCATTGTTTACATTTGTAGTCTGTTTGCATTTAGAGTCTTTGTTTACATTTAGAGTCTTTTTTTACAGATAGAGTCTTTGTTTACTATTAGAGTCCTTGTTTATATTTTGTAGTCTTTGTTTACATTTAGAGTGTTTGTCTACATTTGGTGTTTTTGTTTACATTTGTAGTTTTGCTTACATTTGTAATCTTTGTTTACATTTATAGTATTTGCTTACATTTGTCGTCTTTGTTTACATTTAGAATCTTTGTTTACGTTTAGACTGTTTTTAGAGTCTTTATTTACATTTAGAGACATTTAAGATAAATTTGTAGTTTTGTTTATAATTTGGACCTATGTTTACATTTATAGTCTTTGTTTAAATTTACAGTCTGTTTATATTTTATGTGTTGACATTTATGTCTTTATTTCGATTTGGAGACATTTTTTACAATTTTAGTCATTGTTCACATCTCCCTAACAGCACAAAATGTTCCAGAAACATAACAATTATATAACATCGAAACACATGCAATATTTCAGAAACGTTTCTAAATGTAAGTTTCCTTTCAGATTAAATTCAAAAATGTAGAAATGTCCGCGATTGTAACAAAAAAAAGGATACGTAACAGAAACGCTTCGATCACGTAATAGTTAGAACATTGGAAAGGGCGAATGTTACAGAAAGGTATGACAGAGTACATTTAAATATGTTACATGTTTGAAAGATTGTATGCTTTTTGCAAGATAACTGAAACATTTTGTGTTGTGTGACTTAGGATTTAATTTACATTTGTAGTCTTCGTTTATATTTATAGTTTTATATTAAGGATCTATGTTTACATTTATATTCTTTGTTGACATTTAGGTCATTGTTTAAACTAATCGTCTTTGTTTACTTTTAGGTTTTTTGTTTATATTTGTGTAGTCTCTGTTTACATTTAGTGTTTTAATTTACATTTTGTTCTTCCTTTGTATTTAGGGTCTTTGTTTACTTTTATATTCGGTTTATATTTAGGCCTTTGTTTACATTTAGGGTCTTTGTTTATATTTCTAGATATTGTTTACATTTAGAAATTTTGTTTACATTTGTAGTATGTTTATATTTAGATTCTGTTTACATTTAGAGGCTTTGTTTACATTTATATTATTTTACGTTTAGGGTCTTTGTTTACAGAAATAATCTTTATTTATGTTAAGGGTTTTGTTTACAATTAGAGTCTTTGTTATCATGTAAGGTCTTTGTTTACATTTGTAGTCTTTGTTTACATTGAGAGTGTTTGTTGACGTTTAGAGTCATTTTACATCGGCAGCCTTTGTTTACAATTAGAGTCTTTTTTTACATTTGTAGTTTTGTTATCATTTAGACACTGTTTACATTTGAGTCTTTGTTCACATTTCTTGTCTTTGTTTATATTTGTAGTCTTTGTTTATATTTGCAGGCTTCGTTTACATTTGTAGTCTTTGTTTACATTTGTAATCTACTTGCATTTTGAGTCTTTGTTCACATTTGTAAACTTTGTTTACATTTAATGGTTTTGTAAACATTTGTCGTCTTTGTTTACATCTGGAGTCTGTGTTTGCATTTAGAGTCATTGTTTTTACATTTGTAGTCTTTGCTTACATTTAGAGTTTTTGTAGTCTTTGCTTACATTGGTTACATTTAGTTTCTTCGTTTGCATCTCCAGTCATTGTTTATATTTAAAGTCTTCGTTTAATTTTAAGGTCTTTCTCTACATTTATAGTCGGTTTACATTTACTGTCTTTGTTTACATTTAGGTCTTAACTTTCATTTGTAATCTTCGTTTATATTTGTATCCTCTTTTATATTTTGTTTACATTTGATGTCTATGCTTAAATTTATAGTCTTTGTTTACATTTATAGTTTTTGTTTACATTTATTGTCTTTGTTTACATTTAGAGCCTTTGTTTACATTTGTAGCCTTTGTTTACATTTAGAATATTTGTTTATATTTGTAGTCTGTGTTAACATTTAGAGACTTTGTTTACATTTGTATTGTTTGTTTACATTTTTAGTCTTTGTTTACATTTATAGTCTTTGTCGTCTTTGTTTACATTTGAATTCTTTGTTTATATTTGTAGTCTTTGTTAACATTTAGAGTCTTTGTTTCTATATGTAATCTTTAATATTTAGAAAGTTTGTTTACATTTAGAGCTTTTTTACATTTTTATTCTTTGTATACATTTTTAGTCTATTTTTACACTTAGTCTTTGTTTACATGAAGTATTTTTTGCTTACATTTCTAGTCTTTGTTTGCATTTAGAGTCTTTGTTTACATTTGTAATCTTTGTTCAAATTTAGAGGTTTTGTTCACATTTAGAGTCTTTGTTTACATGTCTAATTCTTCGTTTACATTTTTGGTCTGTTTACAACTGGAGTCTGTTTGCATTTAGAGTCTTTGTTTACGGTTATAGTCTTTGTTTTCATTAGAGTTATTGTTTATATTTGTAGGCTTCGTTTACATTTCCAGTCTTTGTTTTTATTTTGAGTCTTTGTTTACATTTGTAGTGTTTGTTTACATTTAGAGTATTTATTTACATTTTAATCTTTATTTACACTTGGATTATTTTTTATAATTGCAGTCTTTGTTTATATTTATAGTCTGTTTACATTTAGAGTGTTTTTCTACATTTTTGTTCTTTGTTTATGTTAAGTTCTTAACTTATATTTAGAGTGTTTGTTTACATTTATATTATTTTACGTTTAGGGTCTTTGTATACATATATAATCTTTATTTATGTTAAGGGTTTTGTTTACATGTAGAGTCTTTGTTTACATTTAGAGACCTTGTTTACAATAAGAATAAGAATATTTGTTTACATTTTTAGATCTTGTTTACATTTTGAAATTTTTTTTACCTTTGTAGTCTGTTTATATTTAGGTTCTGTTTACATTTAGAGACTTTGTTTACATTTGTAGTTTGTTTACATTTAGAGTCATTTTACATTGGTGGCCTTTGTTTTCATTTAGAGACTGTTTACGTTTCTAGTCTTTGCATACATTTCTAGTCTAGTTTTGCACATAGTCTTTGTTTACATCAAGTATTCTTCGCTTAAATTTCTAGTCTTTGTTTATATTGAGAGACTTTGTTTACTTATGTAATCTTTGCATACATTAAGAATTTTTGTTTACTTTTGTAGTCTTCTTACATTCGTAATCTTTGTTTACATTTAAAGTTACATTTAAAGTGTTTGTTTACACTTAGAGTCTTTGTTTACATTTAGAGTCTTTGTTTACATTTGTAATCTTTGTTCAAATTTAGAGTTTTTGTTCACATTTAGAGTCTTTGTTTACACCTGTAGTTCTTTGTTTACATTTTTAATCTCTGTTTGTGTTCGGAGTCTTTGTTTACATATAGAGTCTGCCTGCATTTAGAGGCTTTGTTTACATTAGAGTCATTGTTTACATTTGTAGTCTTTGTTTACATTTATAGTTTTTGTTTACATTTGTATTCTATGTTTATATTTAAAGTCTTTCTTTACATGAAGAGTCTTCGTTTACTTTTCTAGTCTTTGTTTATATTTAAAGACTGAGTCTTTGTTTACATTTGTAGTGTTTGTTTACATTTAGAGTCTATTTACATTTTGGTGTTTATATCAGAGATGCAAAAACCCCAGGAATTTAAAACCAAGGGAAAAAAGTGGAAATTTGGGAACTTTGGGAATTTTGCGGGGAAAAAACAAATTAGAAATCTCTTCCAATTACGAGACCGGCGCTCTACCGACTGGCTACCGCAGCCCGATATACTGATAAGCTTATAACATTACTAGCAGACTTTGCCCGCTTCGCTGGACACTATATTTAAATGATTTCTTTGTAACTGAATATATTTCGATTGGCGACTATTTTCGTCAAAGCTTTAGTATGTTACCTCCTTGGCAATATCAAACATTTTTTGAACTTCTCGAATCTCTACAACAAAACCATTATTAAAACAAATATTTTGGAAAACAGTCCAATAGCTGGTGTTAATTTTTCGATTATTCTGGAAACAGTTGAAGCTGTTACTCGTACAGTATAAGTCATTATTCGATGAATGTTCTGGGACAGTCCAAAAAATAGTCACTTGTTCTACAGGAGTAAAGCAAATAACATCAACTACACCAGAGCAAAAATGTTCGCTCACTCACGAAAAACGTCCACTCGCTTAGAGCTCAATCCCTAAAGTGCAATGACTCAGAATATGTCTCTGAATAACTCTGGATCGCAGTGACTCCATACTCTTTCGCAAAATTCAACTCACACCTACTTATAACTTTTGGCGATGGGGCTTGGAGATGACTCCATCGAGAATCCCTTGGTAAGCTCAAGGTCTATGTTCCTGTGTGTCGGAGAGCTTCGAAACATTGGGATCCCTAAACTATCATTTTTCACCAAATTTGGTCGCCCACTCGACAAGTTTGTCTCCAAGACTATGCTTTCTATTAAACATATCTTTATTTAGTTATTTAAATATTAATTTGAATTAATCAAATATTTCTGCCCAACAGCGTGCAAGTGCAGTCACACACAGCAGCTCATTTATTTGTATGTTAAATTAGCGTAGTGATTGGTATATAAAAAAATAAATAAACAACTAAACATTATCGTGCTACACAACTTTATTATATATCTCCCTTGGCGGCTTTTGAATTTTTGTCGCCATATTAGCGATTTTTCTTTTTCTTTTTTTTTTTTTGTATAATTTCTTGCATAAAAATAGAAAGCGTTTTATCGGACACCTTTTCGTTAACATATAAGAACCCTTCATATTCTGTTTATTTTATTAATGGTTTTTAGGTTTAAAATAGTGCTTGATGAAATAAATTTTCTATTTTTAAAACTGCACTTTTTTTCTATAAAATTATCTACTCAGATAAAAACAGATCATTTATGTGACTACTATTTCAGTTTATTTTTTTCGTTTTGTAATATTTTATGAATTTTACATTTTTCTTGAACTACCTAGATTAAAATCGCTGTTGCTAAATTAAACCTCTTGGCGAAAAATGTTCGGTGTACTTCAACGCAACAATTTAAAAAATCACCCAGCAGGATCTATAAATAAAACTGATTTTAGTACAACATATATTAGCATCGTAAACTATATTAGCACTTTATCAATGTGTAAAAGAAATTTTAAATTAAAAATGACGTCAATTTTCGTGAGATGCATAATTTATTTATTAATATTTATTTTTTTTATTGTTCACGTTTAGATAAATGTATTTATTTTCCTGTTGGAAAAAAAAATAAACTCGTATTTTTTTTTTTTTTTGGCAACAATTAAATTATGGATAAAATTTAAATGTCTAATTTTTTGCTATTAATAGCTTACAAAATTGCTATTTTATGCATAGAAATAACAAAAACAAAGTTTTTTTTCGGAATAAAAGGCAGCCAACTTTGTAAGTTAGGGTATAAGCTATCTTCATTACAAATTTCATCGAAATCCGTCAAGCAGTTTTGGCGTGAAACTCAGTCAAATAAATTCACAGACATTCACATTTATAATATACATAAGATTTTAATTTATCATTTTATTTTCAATTTGTCAGAACTGCAGCCAAATGATAATTTGAAAAGAAACTTAAGTTTTTCTTTATTAAATTAGCACTTAAGATAAATGTATCGGTACAATGTTGGATACAATTTCCATATTATAATTATACAAGCTAAATAATTAAGGAAACCAATGTGCATAATCCTGTAATAGTTTGAGAAGAGAAATAATTAAGGTTTGAAAACTGCTTTAAAAATTTCTATTTTTAAAGAATTATTTAAAATAATGAAGTGGTTTTAAAAAAGAAGAGGTGACATTTTAAATTTTACGCAATTACTACAGTGTTATAGTTTCTTTTACAAGTTATTTCCATACATATTTCGAATGAGAGTTTGTAAAAAATTGATGTTAAATTTCCTACAATGAAAATTTTTTGATGAAAATTTATACACATATTGTTTTCCTGATTTTTATGCATAAAAAAAAAAAAAAAGTTTCTGCATTCCTAACACAACAAGTGGGGGAAATTTTCGAAATACTTATATATTTCCCTAAAACAGATTAAATTTAAGAATTCTTATTATTATTTTTATTTGTAATTGGGAAAAAAAAGAAGAAGAAGAAGAGAAACAATTAAAAAATTATCAGGTAACAAACTAATTTCTTAAAGACTTCATTTGAGTTTAATGAAATAGAAATTTAGATAGGTTTGTTTTCTGGAATCTTAAGTCCAATTCTCTAATTGTTTCATAGTACATTCATAAACGAATTATGAATAAAAAAAATTAATTGTTATTGATTCTCCTTAAAAATGGAAAGGATATCTCAAGAACATAACATAATAGTAATATTAATGAATAATGACAGAAACTTACTGTTAGTGTTAGCACCGCATTAATTATAATTAATTATTTTCTTCGTTTTCGGAATAAACATCGAAGATGCTCGAAATAACGGGAAAGGGAAACGAAAAGGAAATTTATGCAGGAATTAAAGTTAAAGTTAATTTAAAGATCGGAGGCTAAATAATTAACAAAAGTTATAAAAATATTTATAATTTCAAAATTCCCAGTTTTGGGGAAATTTGAAAATTCCCAATTTTGTCTTAAATTCCCAGGGGGAAAAACCGGGTGTTGATGCAAGCCTTGCACCTCTAGTTTATATACACTTGGATTATTTTTTATAATTACAGTCTTTGTTTATATTTATAGTCTGTTTACATTTAGAGCATTTTTCTACACTTGGTTTCTTTGTTTACGTTAAGTTCTTCGCTTACATTTAGAGTGTTTACATTTATATTATTTTATGTTTAGGGTCTTTGTTTACATATATAATCTTTATTTATGTTAAGGGTTTTGTTCACATGTAGAGCCTTTGTTTACATTTAGTGTCTTTGTTTACAATTAGAGTCTTTGTTAACATTTAGAGTCTTTGTTTACATTTAGAGACCTTGTGTACAATAAGAATAAGAATCTTTGTTTACATTTAGAGTCATTTTCCATTGTTTACATGTAGGTTCTATGTTTATATTCGTTGTCTAGTAGTTAGGGACTTTTTTTTATATATATAGTGTCTGTTTACATTTAAGTTTTTTATTTACGTTTACAGTTTTTGTTTAAATTTAGATCACTGTTTATATTTGTAGTTTCTGTTTGCATTAAGGGTTTTTGTTTCCATTTAGAATTTCGTTTACATTTAAGGTCTTTGTTTACATTTATAGTCTGTTTACATTTATTGTCTTTGTCATTTGTAGTCTTCGTTAATATTTGTATCCTCTTTTATATTTTTATTTTTTGTTACATTTCATATCTATGCTTAAATTTATTGTCTTTGTTTACATTTATTGTCTTTGTTTACGTTTATAATCTTTATTCATATTTAGGGTTTTGTTTACATTTATAGTTTTTGTTTACATTTAGGTTCTTTGTTAATATTTGTTGCCCTTGTTTACGTTTAGGGTCTTTTTTTATAGTATTTGTTTACATTTAGATCATTGTTTATAATTGTAGTCTTTGTTTACATTTGATATCTATGTTAAAATTTATAGCCTGCGTTTAAAAGAAGAGTTTTGTTTACATTTAGAGTACTCGTTAACATTCTGGGTCTTTTTTTACATTTATAATCTTTATTTATAATTAGGGTTTTCTTTACATTTGTAGTCTGTATTTACATTTATGGCCTTTGTTTATATTTGTTGTCTTACTTTAACCTTTGGTCTTTTTTTATATTTATAGTCTTTGTTTACATTTAGGTTCTTTATTAGCAGTTACAGTGTTTGTTTACATTTAGGATCTATGTTTACATTTATAGTCTTTTTTTACATTTATATTATGGTGTATATTTGTAGTCTGTTTACATTTAAGTGTTTTTTTTATATTTGTTGTGTTTGTTTATAATTATTGTCTATTTACATTTAGGGTGTTTTTTAAATTTAGAGTTTTTGTTTACATTTAGGACTTCGTTTACGTTTAAGGTCTTTGTTTACACTTATAATCTTTTTACATTTAGGGTCTTTATTTACATTTAGATCTTCAATTACGTTTAGAGTCATTGTTTACATTTGTAGTGATTGTTTATGTACAGCTCTTAATTTACATTTGTAGTCTTTGTTTAAATTTGTTGTCTTTGTTCAGATTTTTAATCTTTGTTTACCTTTAGTTTCTTTGATTGTATATGTAGTTTTTATTTACATTTAGAATTTTTGTTTACATTTAGGATATTTGTTTACGTTTTGGTCTTTGTTTACATTTATAGTCTGTTTACATGTAGGCTCTTTGTCTACATTTAGGTCAATTTACATTTAGAGTCCTTGTTTACTTTTAGTGTTCTTGTTTACATTCATGGTTTTTGTTTATATTTATAGTCTTCCTTTATATTTATAGTTTTTGTTTTCATTTAGGTTTGTTTTTATTAAGTCTTTATTCACATATAGGTTCTTTGTTTACATTTAGGTCTTTTTTTCCGTTTATAGTCTTTGTTTACATTTAGTGTCTTTGTTTACATTTATAGCGTTTGTTTACATTGATAGTCTGTCTACATTTATTTATTTACTTACATTTAGGTCTTTGTTTACGTTTTTAGGTTTTGTTTTATTTAGGTCTTTATTCACATTAAGGTCTTTATTTTCAAGTAGGTCCGTTTTACATTTAGAATGTTTGTTTGCATTTATATGAAATGCAATACTCTATATACACTTTGTTTACATGTACGTCTTTTTATACATTAAAGGTCTTTCTTAACATATTTCTTTTGCAGTTAAAAAATCAGATACTATCAGGGCTTGGGAAATATGCGTTTAGTGCGGAACAGGCCTGTCCATCCCAAAACACTGGGAGGGCCTCATTGGAAATCTATTTTATTCAGGCGGGCCGCGCCATATGTATATGTACATATGGCGCGAAAAAGAGGAGAAAAATAGCTAAAAACCCATAGAAATAGCATGGGAAGAAAAACAAAAAAAAACTCACTATGTCAAGTGTGTTAAAAAAAAAAAAAAAAGCCTCACACCGGAAGTAATAAGAGGAAAAAATTCACCAGAAAAAGACATCGAAGAGCGGGAACGGGCGGGCTGGGGCATTGGTCCTGTCGACCAGGATTAATACGTCTCGCCTAGTATGCTTATGACTGTATGAATCATGTATATATATACTCTTTTGGAAAGAGCGCAGGGTGGAGATTTCGAGTGGAATACATTAAAGTATTTTCATTCATAACTTAACAATAGAATTGTGCAAAAATTATGACTATACATTAATAACTACAGTAAAATGAATGAATCATGTATCTAATAATACACTCTAAGACCAAAAAAAAAAAAGACGCACCAAGAAGGAGTTATTCGAATGGGACGAAAATTGGTACATGTGATGTACAGTCACCCAAAAAAAAAACGCCACCCCCCCACCTAATTTTGCCGTAAATTATCGTAGAAACATGCGACTGGTACCAATCAGTTTGTAATAACGTCTAGTTTATAATGTTATAGTTAGATTTTACTTAGGGGGTCGTCTACATATTAAAACGGACATCAACTTCATTTTTTTCAATGGTAACCCCCATTTTTTATAATTTATTTGAATTATTTGGATCAAATCATCACGGAAAATGGTATAGTTTATATATTTCGCTCAATTTTTCATAGAGTTATAAGCTGTCAAAGTTTGGGGGTGCTAATGTTAAATGAATGTGACAAACATTAAATCATATCTTCCGAAATAATTATGATATTTAAATTCTGTTTTTTTTATTCGTTAGAATGAAGTGACCCAAATATATTCCATGCAAATTTTTGCTAAAAAAACATTTTTTGAATTATGAAAATTATTAATAAATTCATATTTGAAAAAATTATGAATTATGACCTATGTTAATTTTTGCACGAATAGAACGGGCATCATCAAAAACATGGGTTTCCAAATTTACAGCTCGTTCCTAACATTATTTTTTGAGTTACAGTGATATTTCATTTTTTATTCCTGTTAGGGGGCCGTCACTTGTTATAATCTGTATACTCTATAAGTAAATGCTTGTATATAATTTGACGGAAAACTATTTTAATTTACCTTTATGTTATTTTTATTGTTTCCTAAGCAATATTTCGATGTTTATTATACAAATTGGCATATTTTTGTAAAGTTATCACAATGTAGGCGAGGGATTGTGAAAGAATTTCAAAAGAAAAGAAGCCCCGCCTCTGATTCGCTGAAACACTATTTAAAAAAAAAAGACAAATTTGCATATTCCTATTTGACTCTATATGTGACGCTGGATGCATAAATCACAATGGCATTTACTACATCGATTATTGAAGACAAAACTTAAATGATTTAATTACAAATGTGCAAAATTATTTTGCGTTATATTATAAAGTTTTAGAAAATTTGTGAAAAGGCGTGGGTATTTACATTAAGCGTTGATATGGAAGCTATGTTGCTGTTTTTCGATGCTGCGAAATTTACAAAATATATTTGTGTTAATATACTATACAGATAGAAGAATAATTATATAATATCAACAAATCTTCTTTAATCAATATGTCTATATACATTACTGTATGGAAATGTTTATATATGAATATTGTATTTATTTTTAATGAGAGATATAAACACAAAATACTAAAA